>OY754333.1:151972102-152572102 GCA_963573305.1 Pyrrhosoma nymphula | reverse complement strand
TGCATTTGCTCAGATTAAGTTCGAGTCCCCACTCTTGGCTCCACAAATGAACGTTGTTTAAATCCAATGATAGAATTTCAAAGTCAGAGTGATCACTAATTTCGCTATAGATGACAGCGTCGTTAGCAAAAAAACGTATTTTACTGCTAATTTGAGAGCATAGGTAATTTATGTATATAATGAACAAAAGGGGGCCGATTTCGCTTCCTTGTGGGACACCTGATGTCATTTTAACTACACCAGAGCTAATTCCGTCAAGAACTATTTGTTGCTTACGATCACTCAGAAAGTCACGTATCCAGTTTACTACTGTTTCGTTTAGCCCGCATGACTGCAATTTGAATGAAAGTTTGTTGTGTAGCTCTTAGTAGTAGTATATAGTACTCCCTAATACTTGAATCCTTATCTGTTACCTAGTACTAGCAGCACGCCGTGCATGTTTTCTACATAAGTCTTGAGTCTCTGTCCATTTGTGTAGTTGCAAAATACATATATATTAACGGTCCCTCTTCATTGTGATAATATCTGTAGTGTAGTGCATGCTTGTGAGGCTTCGCCTCATGGCAAGCATTAGCAATTTATGCTAATGCATAATTAGTCGTAGTTACACTAACTTTAGGGTATAGTGTAATGCACGTTGGTGAATACTCACCCACAAACACACACCCCTGAGGTGGATTCCAGGGTATTTTTTAGATATAGAATGATGATTTGAGAAAAGAAAACCAGATCTTTTTCGCAGGAACGGTTTCACAAGAACGTGGTTTACCGCAGCCATGAATATACATGTATATTCATGACCGCAGCAGTGAATCGCCGTAGGACGCTTACTTTGTGTGCTCGCACAAGGCTAATGATAGAGGAATGCACTAGTGGCGCCAACGACCGGAGGCTGGAACAAAGAGGGCAATAAGGGGCAGCAAAGGCCATACGAGAGAAGAAGAGGGAGAAGGCGGGGCAGCACAGTAGTCAACCGAATGCAAATCACACTTGCAACGAGCGACATACAATTCCCGACGCTACACAGAGAGACAACATAAGAGAAAAGCACGTTCTGCTTTCGTTCACAGAAATCTCACTATGATAAACAGGAGCAAACTAATTGCTTAAACTATTATCGAAATACATATCATCACTCTACTTACCAAGCACAAGGCGATTGAAGAGTAAAATCAGGCTCGCAATCCTCGCGCCCGCCTTCACCGACAAAGCTCAAGTAAAGCTAGGTTTGTTTTGATTTCACTTGGCAATTGAGCTGCGACACGCCCATCCGCAGTAAGAAGTAACTAATTAATGACAATCGCTCGTTCTGCCCCGTTGAGCTGCGGCCATTATTGCTGATCAAAAAGTGTTTGGCTCTTGCATTTCGGATCATCGCCCAGTGGACGCCAAACGGCGACAATCAAAATACGTAGGTACGCTATGACTAGAGATGGGCACCTTTGAAAATCACCACGCGCTAATTTTCGTAAATTACCTTTTGGTATTTTTCGTAATTTACCGCGCCCCTTGAAAATTACCGTAATTTTCGGTAATTTTCAAGATAATTCACCCATGTTTGAGATAATTTTCCATACAGATAAATTCCCAACATGTTCTTTTAAGCCAAGTCCACGTTTCCAACGGGTTTAATTTTAAATTGAGGCATGCGTACAACTCATTTTTTGGCATATTTTACTTAAATTATAACATTATTCAGTAATTATTATATCAATATTCTTCTTGAAAATTTCTCATACTTTGACAAAAGAAAGACAGATTGCCTGTTGCTGCTGTATTTCTTTTTACAAATTTTAAAATATATAATAGATTAATGTTACATTAGGTATGGTTTAAACATCGTTTCCCCTTCCTTTTGCTATTGCCACTCTTATTTAACCATACATTTTCTGTTTAATGCTTAAAACTGAAAAATGTTGGAAAATTACGGTAATTTTCGAAAATTACCGTAATTTACCACGTGGTAATTTACCTCAGATGAAAATATCGGTAATTTACAAACCATCTCTAGCAATGACTATATGACTTGGCAAGCGTGTCGACGAAAAACATTCGTCGGCACAATTCGTGCGGATGAATCTTTTTCCTATTTACATTTCATTAATCCTTATCATTCATTCCCCATTAACAGATTTTGTCAGTGTCATTATGCTTAAAGACCCAAAGCCAGCAAAGTAGCAAGCTGTGACTCCAATGACCGTGGCGAGATTAGGAGAGAATGAGACAAAGGAGAAGATTAATTTACACTGAATTAATTTCTGTATATAGCATCGAACAATGAATGCCTCGTGTCTCGGACTCGGAGGAACCAAGGCGTCACCCGCCATACGCTGCGGGGAGCAGCGCGGTTCGCACAGCTAGTGGTTATACCTCAGTAATTGAAGCATGATTCAAAAAGGAGCTTGTAGGAGAAGATAAATTTTACGCGGAACGCTTCTGATAGCTCCATGCTTCAGTGCAAATATCACGACGGGGTACCGTTGGGTATTTTTTGTAGGCCTCGATCTATAAATTTCCAAAACAATATTCTAATTGCTCTGCATTTCGTATTTGTTAGTTAGTCATTTGTGCACTTATCTCACCAAAAAGGATACAGCATTGAGATTGGTTCATTTCCCAAATATTTGAGTGCAAAAAGTTAGAAAATTACATAGTGAAAAACCTGATTTACGCACTTCTGCCTGCTAAAACACAAAAACGTTGTGCGGATTGGAAGTCGTTGTTTTCAAGCCCTGTGTGAATGGCTGCATAATGCTCTATCCGAATTTTATGAATTTATATAGTCTGAAGTTGATTCTTTTCACCAATTTTTCTTGGAAATTCCCACTTTGATTATTGACTTTTGTCCATCCAGATCGGCCTTTCCGACCAGTGTGCGGGGTGGCCCGAGCAGCTCAATGATCAGCTGGGGCGAGCGGGGGGGGGGGGGAGCAGGGAGCCGTAGCCTCACAGTGTATAGGTGTAGCAAAACTTGGAGGCACTCACTAGTGAAATACATGACGCAAAGGAGAGGAAAGCATGCATTAGATGTGGGAGGGAGCGGCCGAGCCTTTTTCCAGAGGACCGTATGGGAGTCCTTTGATAACTTTTCCCACTCATTAACGCTTGGTTTATGGTCAGTGTCCTTTAATCCTCCGCTGGTGAGTGCCACCAAGTTTCGCTATACCTATACACTGTAGGTCGCCTGAGCACAACACAACAGCGGACGAGAGAACATGGAACATCGACTCCGGCAACAACGAACATTTAGTTTGGGTTGCGTCGGCTACTGACCAAATCATTGACCTTCGCCGTCAACCAATTTTTCCCTGACAGCTCGACGATTTTCCCTGACAATTCCCAGACGGGCTTCAAATTCCCTGACATTTCCCAGACGGGTTTCGAATTCCCTGACATTTCCATGACGGGTTTAGAATTCCTTGACATTTCCCAGACGGCTTTCGAATTCCCTGACATTTCCCTGACGGGTTTCTAATTCCCTGACATTTCCCTGACGGGTTTCCAATTCCCTGACATTTCCCTGACGGGTTTCGAATTCCCTGACGGGTTTTTATTCCCTGACATTTCCCTGGCGAGTTTCTAATTCCCTGACATTTCCCTGACGGGTTTCGAATTCCCTGACATTTCCCTGACGGGTTTCGAATTCCCGGACATTTCCCTGACGGGTTTCAAATTCCCTGACATTTCCCTGATTTCCCATGTGGGTTTCGAATTCCCTGACATTTCCCTGGCGGGTTTCTAATTCCCTGACGGGTTTCGAATTCCCTGACGTTTCCCTGACGGGTTTCGAATTCCCGGACATTTCCCTGACGGGTTTCAAATTCCCTTATATTTCCCTGATTTCCCGTATGGTTTTCGAATTCCCTGATTTATCCCTGACGGGTATCCAATTCCCTGACATTTCCCTGACGGGTGTCGAATTCCTTGACATTTCCCTGACGGGTTTCGAATTCCCTGATATTTCCCTGACGGGTTACAAATTCCCTGAATTTTCCCAGACGGGTTTCGAATTCCCAGATATTTCCCAGACGGGTTTCGAATTCCCTGACATTTCTCGGACGGGTTTCAAATTCCCTGACATTTCCCTGATTTCCCATGTGGGTATCGAATTCCCTGACATTTACCTGACTGGTTTCTAATTCCCTGACATTTCCCTGACGGGTTTCTAATTCCCTGACATTTCCCTGATTTCCCCGACTGGTTTCGAACTCCCTGACAATTCCCTGACGGGTTTCTAATTCCCTGACATTTCCCTGACGGTTTTCGAATTCCCTGACATTTCCCTGATTTCCCAGACTGGTTTCGAATTCCCTGACATTTCCCTGACGCGTTTCGGATTCCCTGACATTTTCCTTACGGGTTTCGAATTCCCTGACCATTCCCTGACGGGTTTCGAATTCCCTGACATTTCCCTAAGGGGATTGATATTCCCTGACATTTCCCTGACGGGTTTCGAATTCCCTGACATTTCCCTGACGTGTTTCTAATTCCCTTATATTTGCCCTGATTTCCCAGACGGGTTTCGAATTTCCTGACATTTCCCTGACGGGTTTCGATTCCCTGACATTTACCTGAGGGGATTGAAATTCCCTGACATTTCCCTGACGGGTTTTAATTCCCTGACATTTCCCTGATTTCCCAGTCGGGTTTTGAATTCCCTGACATTTCTCTGACGGGTTTCTAATTCCCTGTCATTTCCCTGACGGGTTTCGAAATGCCTGACATTTCCCTGACAGGTTTCTAATTCCCTGACATTTCCCTGACGAGTTTCGAATTCCCTGACATTTCCCTGACGGGTTTCTAATTCCCTGACATTTCCCTGACGGGTTTCTTATTCCCTGACATTTCCCTGATTTCCCTGACGGGTTTCTAATTCCCTGACGGTTTCTAATTCCCTGACATTTCCCTTACGGGTTTCGAATTCCCTGACATATCCCTGATGGGTTTCTAATTCCCTGACATTTCCCTGATTTCCCTGACGGGTTTCGAATTCCCTTACATTTCCCACATGGGTTTCGAAACCCATAACATTTCCCTGATGGGTATCTAATTCCCTGACATTTCCCTGATGGGTTTCGAATTCCCTGACATTTCCCTGGTGGGTTTCGAATTCCCTGACATTTCACTGATGGGTTTCAAATTCCCTGACATTTCACTGATTTCCCAGACGGGTTTCGTATTCCCTGACATCACCCTCAGGGGGTTCAAATTCCCTGACATTTCCCTGACTTGTAACATCCTTGTAGAACATAATGTGGCTTTTGTGTTTGAAACACAAAAAATAGTGTGCCATTTTTTTAAGGAAAAATTCACTGAAGTTAAAAAAAAGTGCAGTATTTTAGTAATGGTTGTGCTGGGCAATACAAGAACTGCAAAAACTTCCTAAACCTATGCCACCATCACCCGGACTTAGATTTAGGTCTTGAATCTAAATCAAAGTCCTCAATATAGGAACTGATACGCTAGACTCCCTGCGATGGAATAGGTGGAACAGTGAAGCAAATTATCACCAGAGAGTCTCCAACGTGATTCAGGTAACACAATCACTTCAGGGCTATCCATAAATGACGTCCACATGATTGTGGGGGAGGGGGTGACCACCTTGTGACAAGGGGGAGGGGGGGAGACTCCTCATGTGACATATCCACACTTACACTGCGTATTATGTCTTATTTTTACACAGACTGTGGGGGGGAGGGGCAGAAGTTTTTTTTTTCATTTTTATGACATCATTAAAGGGGGGGAATGACACTATTTGTGATTGTGACGGGGTGGGGGGTCTATGCAGGTCCAAAATGGTGTGACATCATTTATGGAAATCCCCTTCAGTTGAATATATTCATGAATTCGGCAAGTCCAGAGTGTGGATAAAATATCCTTCTTCGTTTTAAAAAAAAGAAAATTTGTCAGTAATTAGGCAGCAACAAGAAACTCATTGGTATCAGGCAAAAACAATTCCAGGCACATACTTTTCATTGTTTCATTCCAATCTGTAATGTAGCTAATGTAATTCCGGCAAAGAAAAATAGTTTTGATGCCTCTTTCAGTTCAATTCACAATTTCTCAGGAAAACCAATATGTGAACAAAGTATGACAAAATTTGCACTAATTTTTATGAGGCCTGTGGATACGATAATCACTGGTTTTTTGGATTGGTCATTTCTAAGCATGTTGATGAATGTGACCAAAAAATAAAATTCATGTATCCTTATGGACCTGCAAATTCATTTTTCTAGCCTATAGAAAAAGAAGATATTTGTTTTGTTCCTATTAATAATATTATTTGTAATTTGGAAGCTCCTACCACCAAAGGTTCAGGAAGAGTGTATTACTTTTCAGATAAAGACACAATATGTGTGAACCATCAGTTGTCAGATTTAAAAGGAAGACTTGACATTAACATTATTGGGAAAGAATTACAGAACTAGTGACAACAGAAAAAAGAACCTTCTTAGTGCTAGAAATATGTAAAAATTTTACATGTTGTGCCGTGTTAAACCAAGCAAACCAAAGCACAGACAATTTAAAGTGATTAAATTGCGTATGCTGATTTTTTTATTTGACGTTCTTCAACTAAAACATAGTGGTGATGTATCAATACAAATTGGTACAATTTAACTTGGAATCACATAACTTTCACATTTTGAGGTGCTTTGCAAAGCTACAAGTCAAATGCTCTTCTATAATGAAGGTAAGTACAGCAATCACACTTAAAATAAATTAATTTTTTCCTTCTTAGACACCAAACAGGACCTGCACATTAAAAAATTCTTCGGTTCTTATTTTTATACTTAGTACTAACTTTTCGCCATGAAAATTAGTTAACCTTTACCTTATGAGGTTTTCCGCTGGCTGTATATCTAGATTGCCGAGGTTTTTTAAACTTTCTGCCACTAAAACATAGTGTTTTAGAAAAAAAAATTATTACAAGAAAAGTATTTGTGTCACAATAAAATAAAAAGTGCTCTATAGAGTTTATACAGAGCTTTCATGCGATTTGATTTTTTTGGGATTTTAAATATAACAATATTTTAAATCAAAGTTTACTTAATTATTGTTTATGAAAAAAAATTTAATTATTTTCGAGGGTGAAGGCTTTTTTTGCCAAAGAACGAGCGATTCCTCTAAAAAAATGGTGTACACAACGCCATTAGTTCAAGTTTTCAAGTAATGGAATGGTAAATAACCATAAAAAAATGGAAAATATCCAAAGCATGACAATTGCCTTTTTCCGAGTCTCGCCGTTTTTCTCTTCCAAGCACTCATTTGTAACCATAATACTTATATGTTTTTTACATAATAAAGTACTTTATTTGAATTGATTAATTAATTCTCCGTCTGCTGTTTTTGTTTCATTCCTTCCTTTTAGACAATATTTTACTGGATATTCGATGTAATTACGTTCAAACTCATGTTGGGTAGTAATGTTATTTTCTTGTTCCTAAAGTCTAAGAAGATTTCAACATAAAAAAATGTTTGTATCCACATTATGGATATAAATCCTACACGCAGTAACCAAGCAATAGATGCGACATAAATTGATTGTTTTCAGCCATTGATAGACCACTTCTAGCTCACTTTAGCGGACCGTTCCAATTGCGTCATAAGTGAAAAACCACAGTCGGCGTTGTGTGCTGAGCGGTGCTGTAGTAGCTGATGCTGTAGTAACTCACTCTAACCCTTTCTTTTTAGAGACGATGTCTCCAAAAAGAAAGGGTTAGAGTGAGGGAAAATATTCTTGATAAAGAAGGGGGAAGAGATAGGTGGAAGATGGGAGGGGGAGGTAGGGGTAATAGAGAGATATGGAGAAGTGAGACAGAGGGAGAGAGATGGAGGCTCAAGGTACTGCTGAGGGTTGATGATAAAACCTAGTACGTACGGCAATATTTTTTTATATTTATGATACGAAAACATGAGTACACCTTGCATACGGAAAATTACTGTGGTTCAAAAACTTAAATAGCAACTTTGGTAATAAAACCCATATTTATGAGAAGTCATGTAAATTTCGTGAATTCCTGCACATTTTCCTTCGAGCTGAATATTATCATAGTGATGTCAGCCAGCTACTCATTTCATGTACTGACACTTGTGCGATAGATCATGAAAAAGAGGTCTACACACAGCCCAACTTCACATTCCGGGCACCAAAGTCGTGTTTCTTAGATGATATACTGATATACTTTCGTGATATACTGATGAAAAATGACTCGTCCTTTGAACGACACAATCACCTCGTTCCAAAATAACTTTGTTTACAAAAAATAATTTGATAAAATAGAGGAGACTATTCTCTTTCGTGAGTGGTGCTTGATTTTTATCTAATCTATACGATGGTCCAGTGAGCGCATGCACTCTTTGCTTGAAATTCCGCAACGGTAAACACCAGGAGGGCTCAACATCCGTGTCACTGTCTCCATCACAACTGCTCTCTGTCAGAATTTCTATACCTTCCTCTTCTTCCAGAAGCCATATTGCCAGAACAACGATATTACTAATTATATTGTCTCAAAAATACTCATGCCACAGCACACAACACTCTTGAGCGATCAGTTTCTGGAGAGACTGTCTCACCGAGCCAGTCCGCAATGATATGAAAATGTTAGTCACAACAGATTTGCAGACGGGAAGGACTTCGAAGTGTGTATGCAGAAAGGCTCGCATGCTATCAAAGGCATCATTCAGCACCCAGTTATCTTGATTTGTGCTCACGTAAAGATTCCCTTTCCTCCTTACCAGCGAGATAAGCTAACTCGAACAAAGAGGATGAGTCATTCAGCTGACAGATGGTCCAGCGGAACCTATTACATGTATGGCGATAAGGAAAAAACCTCTCATGAAAGTAAGATCCTCCTATCGTTGAGAGCTTTCTGAGAAGATAAGGATATAATTGGGCTGTATATCCGTCTCTATCATGGCAAAAGGATGAAGTTTCCTGGTCTCACACCAAGTAAACAAACCTAGAGTAGGGAGATGCATCATTTAGGCGAAAGATGGTCACACCAAATCTCATTATCTTGACATAACCAAGAAAATATTCTCATGATAGGACCTTCTATATTTTGAAATTCTATACTCTCTTATAGAAATATATATCTTTGTACGGTCTATAACTTCATTTGTACTGAGGAAAGTATTCGGTTCCCTCCTCAAACAAACGGCAAGCCAACCTTGTTGATGGGAGTTGGATTCTTCATGCGACGTCAAACAACATATAATACCGTGAGATATCCACAGAAAAAAAATCAGATAGAAGGAAGATATATTCTTAGTCGAATACCCCTTGAAAAATATGACTTTCTATCATTTGACAGTCTCAGGGGCCTTGAGAGTGAAAGGAGGACACAGTGTGCCATATGAACACGCTCGGCAGTCTAGGGATATTTTTTTTTGTGCCGGAGAGACAAGGTCGGCTAATCAAGGTTAAAACATTGAAAACAGAGGTATTTAACATTTGTCTAATTATATTTGTGGGAAGGCCCAACACTGATGATCATAATTGTGAAATGCACTTTTTTTAGTATTTTAACATTTTTTATCTCAGAGAGCATACAAAATGCCATGAATTTTATTTTTAGAGGTGGTGGGTTATAGGATTATTTAAAAAAAAAATTAGCTTGATTAACATATTTCCTTTGGTCAAAATTAATGTTTTATAGAACCTAGCTTCCTACGTTAAAATTATCTTATTAAACATAAGTGTATAGAGAATTTTTGTTTCTCTGAGGATGTCATTCAATTTATTTCTGAAATCTCATTAGTTTCTATGATAAAACTGCAAATTTTCATACGAATTGGTTGAGTATGCCACAGTGTGGTGAAACGCGCGTCGTGCCAGCGTAAGAAAGTTTGTGGAATTATCAAAGGTGGTTTTCTCATCATAGATATCCATAATTTCCACGAGGTCAGGCCTGAGATCATCAGTTTTAGACAAGAAAAACTTCACATGGTTTCATTTCTCATGAAAGAATGAAACATACCAAGTTTCATCAAAATCTGAGATGGTGGGTGTCATGGCCTGGATTAACTGACATGGAATGACCCTATCATTTGAGCGATCACGAAAAGCATTGTGTAAGTGATCCCTGACAAGGTGCGGAAAAAATGATCGTGTGATTTAGGCTTATGGAAATAAGTCAGTCGATTCTTAGGAGGTTACAAAGGTCAAATAGATGGTGAGCCTTTATTTTTAAAAATCAGTCAGCTCCGAAGAAAAAAAAAGCATTTAATATTACATTCATTAAATGCAATGTGTATGTAAATTCAAGCATGCAATTAAATGTGCAAACATACATATACATATATTAACATATTCATACAAATTTGATCATATCCACATTTACATAAGCACCAGCATTTTGTGATCGCCTTACTTCCCACCATTCACCTTGCTCAATTCCAGCAATTCTTTCAAGAATTCTTTATCAATATTGGAGTATTTCGATGATCCCAAAGCAGCCATTATTTCAAAATTCAGGCAATCATAAAGATTAAAAGCACACCTTCCTGGAATACTTTTCAGGTATGGTTTATCAGGGTGTTTCCTATGCACAAATCTGCAAACATGATTCTGGAATGGTCAAAAAAATAATCAAAATTATATGACTTAGAAATTTAGGAAGTGACGACTTTTGCTAAAAAACACTAAACATAGTAAACATATGATGTTGACACTACACCATTAAGAAATTCAATCATGTCTTAAAAGCAGTCAGAAAAGCGGAAGAATTATTATGCAACTAATTTGCACATGATATTGCATCCGTGCAGAAAATACTTTGAATAAAATTTTCTTGAGTTTCCAACCACGTGAAAGACTCCATAGATTTCGAAGTTTCGAGGCACGACACGTATGAATATTACAGCTTTATATATAAATATATATATATATATATATTTAAAAACTTTGTCACAAGTCACCGCCCCCAACCCCACTCCTTGGCTCTGGAGTGTAGCACTTCGCCGCACAGTTAGGTGCATCGGCTATGAGTGGTTTGGAGGGATTCATTTGACCATGTATCGGGATATGGCGTGCCTTACGCCATACCCCCCTCCCCCTTTTCATCATGTGACCCCGGCGCCGAAAAGGATAAAAAGACCGCGCAGGTGTCGCGGAAGCTCTCTTCGTTTTTTTTCCTCAAAGAGGAGTGTTCGCCAGAGTGGTGACCAGTGGGCCGAAGAGGAGACGTTCTTCGTGCTTCGGGGCCAGGATCAGGCACGGTACATGGGTCCGATATAGATATCGGTCAATCCGTACAAGTATTTCCCGATCTACGAGGAAGCAAACCTATTGAAGTGCCGGAAAGTGCACTCCTTTGCAGTTCCTCTTCAGGTCTACGCAGTCACGAAGGCCACACACCAGTCGATGAAAGAAGAAGGCCGGGACCAGTGCATCCTAGTTTCGGGTGAGTGCTACCTGGGAGCCAAATAATTCCGAACCCCCCCATGACCTTCCCTTTTTCCCCCTCATGTGTTAATACCCAATCATCCAGCCCACCAACCCCGTTTTTTTTCACGAGACCTTATTATTTTAAAACTAAATTTCATATGTGGACGTTTGTTCCGGCTTTTAATTGGCCACAGCTTGCGGGTAAGAGTCGGGAACCGTCACATTTTGGCGCTGCGGACAGGATCGCGAAGGGGTAATCTTGGGTTGGTACGAGTTAACTTATTCCATTATTGGTTCGAGTTTAATTTTGATTCGTATTCGTTCATTTCTTTCGTTTTTACTATTTGCCGGGAAGGTGATTTTTTTTGTGTCGCCCAGTAGACTGCTTTTTTTTGCCTATTTAGCTCTGTACGTAGAGGGTCTAGTGCTGTGCTTAATGGTTGAACTTTGTGTTTTTTGGTGTCTGTTGGCAAAAGCCGGCGGTACATGTGGGGCGGTCGCATTGCGCGCGCGAGTCACTGCTTGAAGCCTAGTTGGGAGGTTACCTTTTGTTTTTTTTCCGAAGGCATTCGGGTAACCACGTACAGCCATGCCTAAGGGAGAGGGGAAGTCAGACCCGTACATGGAGTATCGGGAGTCAACGGGGGCCATCACCCTTGACGACTCGTCGAGTGAGGGAATTGAGGATATAGAACCGTCCCAGCCAGAGGTTAGGCGGCTCGAGTCAAATATTCCCCAGTCAGACCCGATGAATGTAATGTTGGCGTGGATGAAGGAGTGGGAGAAAAAAGAGGAGGAAAGACGACGTAAAGAGGAGGAGAAGGAGAAGAAAGAGGAGGAAAGACGACGTAGGGAGAAGGAGAAGAAAGAGGAGGAAAGACGACGTAGGGAGGAGGAGAAGGAGAGAAGGGATAAAGAATGGACGGCGGCTTTAATGCTTAGGTTAGAAGCCTTAAACGGTCGTGTGGGACCATGTGAGGAGCGCATAACCACGCTCGAGGTGTCTACACGAGAGCAATTCGAGGGGGTGGAAGGTCGGATTTCAGAAATCCAGCGTTCGCTAGCGCAGGAGAAGCAGGAGAGGCGTGTCGCGGTGGAAAGACTAGGTGGTGAAATGGGTAGATTAGAGGGACTTGCCGGTCAAGTGGATCGGAGGAACTCGTGGGAAGCCGGGTATATTTCGCCCGCTCCAATCAGCCCGCCTACCTTTTCCGGGAACGGGACTTTCAATCCCCTCGCATTTTTAAGGGAGGTTGAGAGATATTTTAGAATAAATGCTATCCCGGAGAGTTGTAAAGTGGTTTCTTTCAGGCAAATGTTAAAAGGCAAAGTCAACATTTGGGCAGAAGCTTGCGGGAAATATTTTGAATCTCTTGATTTTGAAACTTTGAAGGGAAAGTTCCTGAGTATGTTTTGGGACGCGGGGACTAGAGATGTGTATAGGGAGAAAGTATGCACGGGAACTTATTCCGAGGAAAGTGCCGGTAGCATGCTTGACTATGCTTTAAAAAAGGTAGCAGCTGCGGAGAATTGTGATCCGCCCATTGAAGGGGGGCATCTAGTGCGAATGATCGTACGACAATTACCTATTTCCACGCAAACCCATCTTTTCTCAGCTGGGGAGTTGACGTTGGATAGGTTGTACGAGTTGTTGAAGATATATGATCAGATAAACGAACAGAGCAGAAGACGGGAGAAAGACGGTAGGGGTTTTTTCTCTCGCGGTAATGTCAACTCCATAGAGGGAAAATGGGGCAGATTCCCGCCGCAAGTCGACAGGCCGGCGAAGGCGCAAGACAAGGGTGCAGTTCCAAAACAAGGTCCGCCAAGAGTGGGATGCGCGAGTATTGAGAGGGGAGGCATACGCGAGAGGGAAGTGGAAGCTACCCAAAGACGATCGGGAAAGCCCTATAATTATTCGCAGCAACCAGTGGATGCTTCTCGTCCGCCTTGGTTGAACAAAGGGCAGGCTTGTCACGGCGAGGTCAAATCTCCGGAGGGTATCCCAGGGGACGAGTGGGTACAGGGCGCCCAGGGAAACTTTACGCTTCCGAGTCGCACGATTCCCGCGCCTCCGGAGTGGGAGAGTTAATGTGCGTGCCAATTATGGCGGCATATTACCTAGAGGGGAATCCAATAAACGATTTAATGCACGAACAGGAGGGTGTTACGCTGATGAAGTATCGACAAGTATTCTCCGTGAAACCCAGTAAACACAAAGGTAATCGGAAAGGAAAAATAATTACGTTCCAGGTTGGTGACCGCGTGCTTATGGAACGCCTCGCGTGTCCGATGCGCGCCTTAATTTGTGTCGCAAGTTGTTCCATTTGGACACCGGACCCTTTGTGATTTCAAAATTATCAGGCCCTAATGCTTGCTATCTGGAGGATGCCAGCAACAAGGAACTCGGGATATATAATTTTGGCAATTTAAAACTTTACCACGAACCAATATTGGAATAGGTTTCGCGGTATTGGTGTTTTTTTTAATTTGTTTCGTTTTGTTTTATTTTGGGTTTACGCGGGTCGCGCGTATTTCATTTTGGTGCATCCGTTTTCTCAAGGCGGGCTTTATTTTTTTTTATTTCGGTAAACTGTGGAGCCCTCTTTTCAGGCAAAGATCGCCTCCACAGTTTAGGGAGGGGCTATGTGACGGCTCGGGTCCGTCACAGATTTACGTCCAAACCACACCCTATTTACCCAGTCACCGCCCCCCACCCCACTCCTTGGCTCTGGAGTGTAGCACTTCGCCGCGCAGTTAGGTGCATCAGCTATGAGTGGTTTGGAGGGATTCATTTGACCATGTATCGGGATATGGCGTGCCTTACGCCATACCCCCCTCCCCCTTTTCATCATGTGACCCCGGCGCCGAAAAGGATAAAAAGACCGCGCAGGTGTCGCGGAAGCTCTCTTCGTTTTTTTTCCTCAAAGAGGAGTGTTCGCCAGAGTGGTGACCAGTGGGCCGAAGAGGAGACGTTCTTCGTGCTTCGGGGCCAGGATCAGGCACGGTACATGGGTCCGATATAGATATCGGTCAATCCGTACAAGTATTTCCCGATCTACGAGGAAGCAAACCTATTGAAGTGCTGGAAAGTGCACTCCTTTGCAGTTCCTCTTCAGGTCTACGCAGTCACGAAGGCCACACACCAGTCGATGAAAGAAGAAGGCCGGGACCAGTGCATCCTAGTTTCGGGTGAGTGCTACCCGGGAGCCAAATAATTCCGAACCCCCCCCATGACCCCACCCCACTCCTTGGCTCTGGAGTGTAGCACTTCGCCGCACAGTTAGGTGCATCAGCTATGAGTGGTTTGGAGGGATTCATTTGACCATGTATCGGGATATGGCGTGCCTTACGCCATACCCCCCTCCCACTTTTCATCATGTGACCCCGGCGCCGAAAAGGATATAAAGACCGCGTAGGTGTCGCGGAACCTCTCTTCGTTTTTTTTTCCTCAATGAGGAGTGTTCGCCAGAGTGGTGACCAGGCCTTCGTGCTTCGGGGCCAGGAGCAGGCACGGTAGATTGGTCCGATATAGATATCAGTCAATCCATACAAGTATTTCCCGATCTATGAGGGAGCAAACCTATTGAAGTGCCGGAAAGTGCACTTCTTTGCAGTTCCTCTTCAGGTCTACGCAGTCACGAATACCGCACACCAGTCGATGAAAGAAGAAGGCCGGGACCAGTGCATCCTAGTTTCGGGTGAGTGCTACCCGGGAGCCAAATAATTCCGAACTCCCCCCATGACCTTCCCTTTTTCCCCCCTCATGTGTTAATACCCAATCATCCAGCCCCCCAACCCCGTTTTTTTTCGCGAGACCTTATTATTTTAAAAATAAATTTCATATGTGGACGTTTGTCCCGGCTTTTAATTGGCCACAGCTTGCGGGTAAGATTCGGGAACCGTCACAATATATATATATATACTAAGGGTCAAGGCTCTGATGTCTAAACATTGGTTTTTATTTGGGGTTTTTTTCCTCCCTCCATTGACTCCATGTTTTTAATGCCGGCTTCCAGGAGTAGCTTAGGGCGTACCCAGAACCTCGGTTGAAATGGTTTTTCTCCATTCGGATCTCAATGGCTTCCGTCGATACCCTGTACCAATAGCTCGAGGATCAGGATGGTGACTTTGCTCCTGCAAAGATACATTCCTACTTCCACTCAATCCAGTGTTCTACTAAGGCCGATTTCTCCGATTGTCCACATCGAAGGGGGTGACGGTGCACCTTGAGTCGCATTTCTATGCAGCGGCCTGTCTCCACAATGTAAACCTTGCCACACCAAAAGGAAACGCAATAGATTCCCCGTGTCTTCAGATCAGTTGAGTATTTTTCCCACTCCCGCATGTTGCTAATTTTGGCTGGTGATTTGTGAATAGTCCCAATCTTGTATTTTTCCAAAATTCTGGAGATTCTGCCGCAATTGGTCGATGGGATTAGTTTCCCTCTCCCATATCCTCCAACCAATTCAAATCCATCCCCCCTCCCATCCAATCTCACAGCTTCACTCCAGTCGCCCATCGCTCTCAGGTTTATCTTTCCCGGCACTTCTCTCATTATCTCGTCTAGTTGTTCATACAATCCCTCCACCTCCTCCTCCCCATGGTCACCTGGAGCCATGTACACCTTCAACAATAGGAAACTCGTTGGATGTGCTTTTATTTCTACCACTAGTATCCTGTTGCAGACCTGTTCAATGTTTATTACCATCCTTGCCAATTTTGTATTCACTACCATAGCTACTCCACATTGGCTCTCATTACCCCACCGTAGATTACGCTGTAGCTATCACTCCAGTACTCCCTGCTATCCCTCCATCTCACCTCACACAGCCCCAAAGCATCTTTTTTCCCATTCTCCATTTCTTGTAAAATATTTTAATACTTCCCAGGTTTCATCATTGTCCTTAAGTATTGCATTCCTATTTTTACCGCTGCTTTCCTCCTCCTCTTTCTCTTTTTCTTCTCCCTCCTATTCCTTGTATCCTCTGCTGACATTTTTGTGCAAGGATTTCTTGTTTTGATGAATGCAGAGGTCTTGCCTTCCCCGACACCAGGCACGACACCCGCCTTCATGGGAGGCGTCCCATATTTGTCAGAATTTATTTCTCTAAAAATGAATTTCATATTCTGGGTGCAAACCTCATTGATAGTTGGGAGGATATCAATACGGTATTTTTAACGTGACACCATCACGGAACTACCTTTCGCCTGGCTCCTACCCTTCGACCTCTCTGGCATGGGTGGCCCTACCAGGAAAGCTTTCCAAATTGTGCATGGTGAGCTTCAATTAGCTTCAGGTCATTCCGAATCGCACTTTGAAGAGTTTCAAAGCGTCCCCGGAACAAGCATGATCCAAGCTTCTACAATGCACGATTACCTCATACATCACAAGATCCCCTGGTGCAATTGATGCAGAAACGGAAATTCTAGTAATTTGAAGAAGAGTCATCACAATATTGAAGAGAAGGAAAATGCCGAAGTAAGGCTTCAAGGGAGAAATGAACCTCTGGAGTTTATTTTAGTAATGTTGGATCCCAAAATAGCTGGAAGGTGCAAATAATGTATCTATTTCTATCTAAATTGAGAAGATAGAAAAAAAACTCTGCTATTCTACATAAAATATTCTACGTGGAAAAACAGGAGTTTTTTTTTCCTCTCAAGTACATATATTCAAAATGTTCAAGTTATATCATTCGAGCTCTCTCCAATTAACATCATATTTAACCGGATAAATATTTCATAACTTTATTAATCACCCTACAAAACGCAACGCTATCTGTAACGTAACATAACGCTATTTGTGCAACGTTGTGCTATGAAATATGAATACGATATATATTCGCCCCATCCGAGAAAGAGCGAGAAATGACAGCCTTTTCGTGTTTTTAAAATGTACTAAGGGTAGTCGGCTGAGTTTTTTTAAGCATACAAACATTAGTTACTTTTTGAGTTACTCAGGAGTAACTCGGACTTGCCCTCCGCACGCTCCTTACAGCCACTTTTATATGATGTACATACTTTCTGATGAAATTTCTAATGCATGTCTTTACTTATGAGTACAATTTGTGTTATTTTTCAAACAAGTCGCACTATCTCATGCTTTGGTTCACTGGCCTTATTAGTAGGGAACGGAAAACTGGCATATATTTTTCAAAATTAGCATTTATTTTTTATGAAATTATAATCTATTTTCCTGAAAGTAGCATCTATTTTTTATCATAAAATAACCAAGAATTTAATTATCAATTCTTACACAATTGTTTGCAAAATATGCAAATATGTCATAACTTCAATCAATAAATTCGTTTAAAGTCATGCAATCCCTTTTATGACATATTAATCTGACACTTTAACAATTTTTTTCTAACATAAGAGAATTGAAGAGTTAAAAAATGTGCCATGAAGTTTTCAGCTAATTTTTATTTTTTTAAAACTATTATTTCAAAAAAATTGTCACCTAGTTTACGGCTGATTTATTTTAGAATTGAATACGACTTAATGCAAATACTTACCGATCACGTAAAAGATTGTTTCCACGTTCAAGTTCATAGAAAGCAAGCCAGTCTTAAGGAAGGGAAACTTGTGCAAGTAAAAAGAAGGGAGACTTTGAAATGCCTGTTTGTTCCGTTGGCTTGGAATCAAACATTGATTGGATTTTTACTGCTTTTTTTGGAATTGTATACGTATAAGTTACAATCTTGCTTATTCTTGAAAATGCTGTCAAGAGTTCCAATCTGCACAATCTAGAGAAACCCACAATATTAATTTTCTAGTTTAATTGCCAGTGTTAAGAATTTTACACATTATTTTTCAAACGCTGCATAGCATTGAATTTCTTGTTATCTTTCTTTTTTCATTTCTTTTTCTCATTTATGAGTTGTACATGCAGCACGAATTATGATACGTTTTCTTTGTAATGTGTCCTTGTAAATGCAAGTGTGATTATAAATTAAAACTACATACATAAATAATTCATTATGTAAATAATTGGTTTATTTACTGATGTGATATAATAAAATATTACATAAAGTACTGACAAATAAATGCTAAAATCATGCAAAATTGAAATGATCATATTATTACTGTGTTTACACTGATTTCAAACGGAAGAATATAAGTATCTAAAAATGTAAGTTTTTTTCAAAAACGTTTAAAATAAACATGTGTACTAGATTTTTGTTCAATGTGAATGTTTATAACTCCAGTGTCACTTATTATTTTATTATTTATTGAATATTTCACTCTTTATATTTCAATTTTGACGTATATCTTTCCGCCCCTGGAAGTTAGGCAACTTTTTTTAAAGAATTTTCCTGTTATCAATTTACTCATGGTGAAAATGGTTTATATTAGTACGATCAAGTAGAAAATAGGGTAATTTGTTGCGTTTATGTGATAACTATCATAATTTTAATGGAAAAAATGGGATATTTCACAAATAAAAACATGAAAATATATTTTATTGCCATTTCAGACTATTTTTTCTATTCATAACCTCATTTCGCATATTTACTAATTTTGCAGATATTTCACTTTTACCCCTGCTGAATTTTGCTTTTATCCCTATTTTTCGCTGAAAATTAGCGTTTATCGCAACATGCGATTTTTTCCGGTCCCTACTTATTAGTTTACAGAATTTCCATTTCCAAAATCTGCTATAGTTGCATCTATCAGCATACGAGTAATGTCTGATGTACCATTATATAATTGTACCTTATGGCGTCATAAACAACTTGCATTATGCAGAGTTAATATTGAGTCCATGGCCTGAATTTAACCCTCATATGGATTCACTGCGCCTTAGCGGCGCCCGTGGTTTTAAAAATGATTTTAAAATTTTCCATTCGCATGGATCTTTCTGAAACTTTCAGTAGTCTATTTTTTCTGCTTTCTTAGACTACAAATATATTTTTGTATGTATAGTGTGCATAGTTTTCATTTTATTGGCCTCTAATGAAATGTTACGTTGTTGGATTTACGGCGCCGCTGCGGCGCCGAGAGTTTCCTCGTCGCAATGTCGGGGGCTGTACTCTCAATACTAATTTAAAAGTTATTATGTTTCGTATTACATGTAATCTTCTATTTATAATCATAATATTTAAATGTTTAAAGTTTATAAACAAAATGTAATTGTTTAACAAAGGGAAAATTTTACTATGCCTTTTTTGCTTCGTCTTTTATCTAATAATCATAATTTTTGCCTGTTTATAATATTCATTGACAAAACTTCATCTATTTGCAAGAATAATTCTTATAAACTCATGGATAGCCTAAGGGTGTTTTTCCCATGGCCTTCGGCATTGCTTTTTTTTGGTACCTTCTCCGCTTCACATACCTGCTGTGGTGATGGTCACCTTTGGGGACATCCCTGGGTTACTATGTATAGAATTATACCAAGCAGCAATCCCAAGAAAATTCAAACACAATTTATTCTGAGAATTCATACAATAATGCCTGTTTACCTTCGTGTGGAAATTTACCAGTGAATGAGTAGCAGAAGCTTGGGAGACGATTCAGAAGTTTGCGATAGCGATTTTCAACATTATTTTATTTCCGGACTCGCAATCACTGTTGATAAGCAACTGATTGAGAGCTTTGGGCGTTGTCCTTTCCGACAATATATTCCATCGAAACATGATAAATATGGTGTGCAGATATTTTGGATTGACGATTCGGCAATAGGCTACCCAATGGGATATTTACCTAACCAAGGAAAGGAGAACGTAGTGATAGCAGCGCCTAACCTAGGTGAACGTGTAGTGGTAATGCTCAGTGCCCCATATTTTGGCTCCAATCGGATCGTGACCAGCAATAATTTCTTCACGACCTTGAAGCTAGCACTGAATTTGGATAAGAGTGGTCTAATACTCATAGGAACACTTAGTAAAAACAAGCCCTCTCCATTGTGAGCATATCTGTAGTGCAGTGCATGATTGTGAGGCTTCACCTCGTAACAAGCATTAGCGATTTATGCTACTGCATAACTAGTCGTAGTCACACTAACTTTAGGGTATATTGTAATGCATTTTGATGAATACTCACTCCCTGCCACACACCCCTGAGATGGCTTGCAGGGTATTTTGTAGATGTACATGAAGCCCTACATTCCATCTAATTTTTTACCAAATCGATCTCAACCGGAACTTTCTTCCATATTTGGGTTTAGGTTCACAAAAAGCCTAACATTGGTTTCGTATGTCCCCAAAAGAGGAAAATCTGTAATACTGCTGTCATAAATGCATCATGATAGTAGCATTAGCGATTATACCCTCAGCAAACCAGAAATCGTGTTGCATTATAATGAACGAAAGGAGGTACAGATTTGGTGGACCAAATGGCACATTCATATACATGCCAAGGAAAAACCAATCGATGGCCATTTGCCTTCTTTATGAATATTTTAAATGTAAGTGGCATTGCTGGCTTCATTTCATTAACAACCTTATACCCGAACTGGAATAAAAAGAAGCTAGAAAGAAGAAGAATGTATTTGGAACAACTAGCAGAGGAATTAGTTCGTCTGCATACATTGAGATGGCTACAGAATGCCAAGACAATGATTTTGAAGCGCTGCATGACAGATTTTCAAGAATATTCAGTAAAACCTCAAAATGTAAGCAATTCTAAAAAACTAAAATGCTCACAGTGTCACTTATGTGTGGTGAAAAGACAGATTTTTACAAATTTTCAGCTTCTGAGAAAAAAATAAATGCAAAGACCATTCAAAATTTCTTTGTAATGAATGTAAATAAATGCATAGAAAGATATCGTTATACTAGTTAAATTTGGAAATAAATTGCATGATTTAATCTTCCCAAATACTTGTGCATGGGACATACAAATATATTTCATAATTTCCGGTTGTATTTTAATCTTTCAGGAGATATTAGCTCAGTATTTACATGGTAAAAATCTTTTCATGATGAACAAATACAAGACGAATTACCAAATAGTGAAAATTTGTTAATGTATTTCTCGTTTCTTTGTGTACTCGAAATGCACAGAGGTTTTAGTCGTCCAATGTTTACTAACGTGAAGGGGTGAGTGATGAGGAGAAAGGTGGGTAATTCCATGGAGGTTGTTTTGAGATGAAGGGGTGGAAATACATGGTGGTGAGTCGACTGCCAAGGATCAGGGAATACCGGGATCGTTGGGCCAGGTAAGCGTAGAAAATCCGTATCTTGAAGAAAGGTTGAGAGAGCAAGGAGACAATTAGACACAATAGGCTGCTCTTTCTTCATCATTTTGGTAACCCCAGAACACTAGCTCCTATTCCATCGGTTCCTCACGCAGCGCCGGACCGAAGAAAATAGACTCCATCGTATTCCATGGTTTTTCCATTTCCTGCTCCTTCTTCCTTACCACCTACAACCCAGACTTCTTAGAAATAATTATTTTGGCCTTTCCCACCAATCCAGAAGCAAAACCTCATCTGCCGCATTCCCCTGCATCACTTTTACCTGTCCATCTCTATGGAGACATCTTCAGTGAGGGAATGGGCTCCGCTGTTGGCCTAAAATACCGGGTCTTCTAGCCCCCCCCCTCCCCCCCCTCCAATGCGGCGCTGGACTCTTTGACGCGTCGCTGATTGTTCCACATTCCTCATATTTCACAACCTATCTGACTGTAATACTTTCTTTTTTTTAGAAATTGCAGGATATAAGCTCCCAGAATGTCCGTAATGTATGCCTTGATCGCCAGGATATAGCACTTAAAAATCACGACGGTATCACGTCTCTTCTCACTCCACCTACCCTTTTTCAATTATTGTCGTTTTCTGCTTGCTAACGTAACGGCTTCTGCGAACACTACAAAGATATAACAGTTGGGTGGATGAAGTGAAGCAAAATTATTTTACATGGACCCATCCGACTTTTATTCGAATCTCATTTTTAATATTTCGATGCATAAAAAATAAAACAATGTGCACATGATAAAGCGGAGTTTATCCAGCATTGCATATCAGCAAAAAGATTTAAAACAATTATTACACATTAAATTAAAACCTTCAATTGAAAATAACTATCTAAGGGACAATAAAAAGAGAGTACCGTATATTCTCGTGTACGACGCGCACCTTTTTCCCCTTTCATCAGCGTCAAAAAACAGGGTGCGCGTCATACACGAGGATGCGCGGCTTACTCGAGGATTTCCATTTGCAATGGTATTTACGCATATCCAAAGGCACATGACGGCCAAAAATGTCCCTAATACTTTATTACAACTTCGTGTCGTTTTGATGAAAATTAAGAATCCGTCATTATTAATGCCAGATAATACAAAAATATTCGTGCAAAGTGAACATCCACCGAGATTCGGACCGAAGTTGATTACATTGAAACAAAAAACAAAGAATTAGCAAGTTATCGGCCGAGATCACTTTGTTGCCTTTCCATTGCTCGGCCTGCCTGATGAAATTTCGAGATGCATATTCTGTTCCAAGTACAGAGTTATACTTCAGTTCGCCCCATGTGCATAATGTGCAAGGCTTAGTGACCATCAATTAAAACAGTTAATTCATTGATTCTTTAGTGATTTTAGTGAAATTTATCAAAATTATCAGAGATAAAAGACTACGTTTATTCAGTGTTAATGAGAAACTAGAGATTTTATGAGAAGTGGAAGATATCGGCAATCGTGCAGCTGGACCTAAATATGACGTGCTGGAATCTTGCATACGAGACTGGAGGAAGAAAAAAGATACACTTCCTTCTAGTTACAGTAAGCAAATAATATTTAGAGGGAAATCTACAAAATATCATGACATTGAGGAACAAATTTCAGCGTATATTATATACAGGTGCCAATTTGTGTTTTCATTGACGTCGTAAATGTGCCAGATGAAAGCCCTGCAGATAGTGAGAAAGCTTGGTGTAAACTTTGATGAATTTAAGGGTAGTAGGGGTTGGATGCTGAGATTTTTAATAGGAATGGCAATAAGAAGGAAATCAATTATACCGCAGCACTTGCCTGAAGTATATGAAGAAAAGCTGGTGAGATTTTAGAGGTACCTACGTCATCAACCTTAGAGATACGTATTCCAATATGTCAGAGCGAATCAGTAATGAAGATTAGATACTTGTTTACTTTAAATATGATACTACAATGAATTATGCTGGAACAAAAACAGTTCAAGTGAGTACAGCAGGTGCAGAGAAACAACATTGTACCGACATGCTAACAATATTGGTGGCTGGGAAGAAGCTTCCGCCATGCGTAATTTTTAAATGGAAAACTCTCCCAAAAATGTTAATTTCCCAGCAGGAATAGTGGTAAGGTCGCAAGATAAGGGTTGGATGAATAATTATCTTGTTCTGGACTGGATTAAGTGTGTGTTGAAACGTCATCCAGGTGCCCTTCTTCAACTCCGTAGTATGCAACTGCGAGACAGTTTTCGCGGCCATCTTACAGACGACGTGAAGAAATGCTTAGAAGAGGGAAAGACTGAGCAAGTGATAATTAAATGAGGAATTAATTCTATGCCTCAACCACTCGATATTGACATCAATCGTCCCTTCAAGTCTCGTCTGAAGAGGTTGTATTCAGAATGGATGGCAAGTGCCATTCATGAAACAACACAGGATGAATGAACAGGAAAAGAAGGCCGTTCTAGTTCAGATATGTCAATGGATTAAAGAGGACTTGATCGTTTGGAATTTTAAGAAATGCTGCATTTCCAACAAATGTGGTGGTAGTGAAGATAGCATGATTTGTGACAGCGGTGAGGATGAAGAGAGTTCTGCTAGCGACCATTGTAGCACTGACGAAAATTAGTATCAAAGTAAAGTTAGTATCAAATTATCTTTGTTTTCTACATATTCTTTGCCTTTTTCACTTTGCTTGAATTTGAAATTGATATCAATTCCATCCTTCGAAGGTGCATTTTCAAGACGATAATGAATGTTGCTTTCCTGTTAATGGTGGCCATAGTCATGATAAAGAACATTGACGCTATATGATTAAATTTTTTATTTTGATCTATTGTTCTACTGATTTTATGTAAAAAAAACAGAATACTGTTCCATTGTAATCAGAATATGTTGCTACTTTTCCCATGAAGAATACATAGTATTTTTCCCGATTTTTTCAAAAATATTTTTTTCCCGATTTTTTCAAAAATATTTTTTTCCCGATTTTTTCAAAAATATTTTTTTCCCAAAACCCATTGCCCAAAAACAAGGTGCGCGTCTTACACGGGGGCGCGTGGTACACGAGAATATACAGTATTACGACAACAAATGGTAAAGAAAGCAGTGTTATAGATTTTTAGCAACAACTTCTGTAATAATGGGATAAATCTAGCAAAACATGGTTAAAAATAAAGAAAATAGAAGTCACTAGCATTATCAATCACAAAAAATGCTAAGAAAGTCCAGGTTTGAAGGATAATGGCAAAATATAACGTGGCGCCGCTGCGGCGCCGTAAATCCAACGACGTAACTAAATTTGTAAATCCATATGAGGGTTAAGTCAAATATTTTGATGCATGGCATTTAATATTTTCAAAATACGCACCACGTGAACAAAAGGCATAATTACTGTTTATTTAACAACATCGTTCGTGCATTATCCACTGTCTTTTGTATTCCAGGCAAAAAATGTCTGTATTTTGTCTCACGGATTAATTAAAAATAGTTTTTTCTTCCATTTTTACTTATTTTTTACGTCTCTATTTTCATAATAAAGATTGAGCTTGCTGGTCAAATGAAATACATATTATGTTACTTGAAATGTTCTGCCTGAAGATGGAGGGGTTCACACAATTTAACGGATGGATATTATCGCACTATGCCCCAGTTATCTCCATCAGTCACTGTCCCACCTCACGCACTCTTTTGAAAATGATTATTATGAACTATTCGGACAGAGCCATCACCATTCCTCTCAACGCTGGGATGTCCACGTCCAGTTGAAATATTGTAAACATATCCAAGGCTGTGAAAAAAAGCTAAACCTCGATCCTGTATCGGAGTTTTGCGAGCCTTATCTTTTTTTTTCATTTTCTCCTGCACAGTACTTTGTTCTCCCTACATTTAACTCTCCTTAGGGTGCCATAACGAGCGACAGAACAATTAACACTCCAAGTGAGCGGAGAAAAATATTTCTCAAGACACTCTTCTGGCACACGGCTCTATTTTTAATTTCTGCCCTTCTTCAGGAGAAGATCTCAACTTCGGAAGTAGGACACAGACCATTGGTGGACGAAAATTGGCTCAAGTGCTGCAGCCCTTGGAAATCCCTTCCACTCGTACTCATGTACATAATTTGCTTTGAAGAGAAGACCAGGGTCAGTGCCAGTGGTTCCTTTGCTTGGCGTTGTCCTTAGAAGACGTTGGGTGGACGATTCTTTTCAAACACTGTTGCCTCCAACCTTTATAACCCAAAAGCTATACCAGTTCTGCCATGTTAATGTATAATTGATTTTTATGCATCAAATAGCTTCTAAGTATCCATAAGGTAACTGTGTGGACAATTTATTGCTCTATGCCTTCCTTTTTTTCATTATATCTCGAGAACATGTCTTTTAGTTCAAAGGATTTATAACAGCATAAATTCTAGGATAGTCAGAAATCACAATCAAGTGGGCCAAAATTTTTAGTAATGTTGATAATTAAATTAACACTCTCCATGGCTCATTACCTGGTAGGAGCACACCAGGGGGGTTATTTTGTAATCTCACCTTTTTAGTGACTCTTAGTGGAAAGGCGGGAGATCCGTTTCCCTCTCTTAATGATCGGCTCACGAACGGTTCGTGAATTGTCGAAGCTTCAATTACCTTATATCAAATAAAAGATGCCCAGACTAGCGAATACCCAGATTGCTCAACATCTTACGGAAGATATCTTACCTTGTACATACCACGAAAATCTAAATACAGTCAAAACTACAAGCGACATGTAAGCGATAACTCAATATTTAAATAAAATTAAG
Organism: Pyrrhosoma nymphula; assembly: GCA_963573305.1. NCBI lineage: Eukaryota > Metazoa > Arthropoda > Insecta > Odonata > Coenagrionidae > Pyrrhosoma > Pyrrhosoma nymphula. The sequence goes on along the minus strand of OY754333.1, from coordinate 152,545,779 downwards.
TGCATCTAATTAGTGTTCGATTCACAAGCACGGGAAATATCTACCAAGAACGTAGGTTTTAAGGCAATAATTGTTAAAATTATGGTATAAATAACTGAATTCCATTCTCCATACACTGGTGGATAGGCACACGAAAACAAAGGTATCAGCAACATTGTTTGGGAAATATTGATACGAAATATATACACAGATAATTCAAGCTAATAATAACGTATGCATTTCAAACAAAGCATACCTTCTAGAGCCCAATTGGAGTTGAAAATGCTGAAGTTCTTCACGTTTAGCAAATTACAACAATATGATTTCAAATCATTTGTATCTTTCGCGCCCTTGTTTATTTTCCAAATCAAGCTTCGAGTGGAAACGATGGTGGCTCCATGTCACGTTCTTTATGACAGGTGAGATGGAACTAATGGTAGGCGGAGATAATGAAACGGATCATGAGTCAAAAGATACGGATCAGAGCGGATGAATCATCTAAAAGACCAGCACATGACCGGCAGATCACCGCTTGAGATCCGAAGATGGTGACGCCGCCTGGGTGGCGGAGTTGAACAATGAAAAAGTGACATTTTATGATGTACTCTTATTGTGAAAACAGGATTGTTTTTATCCACTGGCATGAAACCTTGGTGATGAAAATACCAATGCCCTGGAAAAAATGTTTTGGCGCAGCATCCACCCCTTGAAGAGGCTTACTACATATTTGAATATATAAGGGGTAGAAAGTGAATTACCACAATGTTCTCTGATTTCGGAGCAATTGAGATGGCTTCCTTCCAGAATGCAGCAGCAGCAAGCAGGTCATTCTGGAGAAAGAACAAGTACTCTCCTTTGAGGGTCAAATATTCTGACTTCATATCCACCCGATACGTCTCCAAATCATCAATGAACTTGTCAATATCACTGATGGGATTGTAGCGCCTGTCAATCTTCATACGAACCTGAGAAAGAAGGAGAAAATAACTAGCAAGCAACCAGAAACTAATATCACTCAATTACGGAGGAGGATACACAGTATTATATGAACTTTTAAAAAGGAAAAAGGGTTAATAATTAAACTTTTGTACTACTTTCTTTCTTCAGGGTGCCCACTTGCTTGTTCAAGTCAAATTAATGATTCTTCATGGTTTTTTTATGGCTAAACATCGCCGTTTTACGGTTCATTGTGGTTAATTGCAGAGTCGGTCTAAATCATATTTGCTCTCCATATTTCAACGGAGATATGCGGTAGGTATATCATTTACGTCCCAATAAGGCACCATAATCCCCACCAACACATTAACGTTAGAAAAAAGTTAGTTAAATGTTTTTTGGTTTTTACGTTTCATTTCCTCACCACCCTAGAGGCCAAATTCTAGAGCCAGGTTAAGTGGTTTGAGAGAAACGCAAAAATAACGATCGCCGCGAACCTCCGTCAATTCGCGGAGGGCCAGTCCCGGGCCTCGTAGCTCTCAGACTTCAATCACCTTCAGTCTGAATCGTCTAAATTGGTCTGAATCACCGACTCATCGCAGCATGGGGTTTGCAAGTTGAGCAAAATTTGCAGAATCCTTTCTTTTGTTGTTGAGCTGTGGGCATGGGAAATTGACCTGCACTTCAAAATTTACTAGCATTTTAACTATTAACTTTTCTTTAAGACACTGTGGATGAATGAATAAAAATTTAGGCATGTGTTTGACTTGACTTTGGCATGGCCAGCTTGAAATTCAAAGAGTTAACGGCACATGTGTCCTGTTTCCACCCATGCAACCCCTTAAACTCATTCCTGGCAGGGAATGTCCTCGAATTTTCGTAAGCTCACTTCTTCTTTGGCATTCATTGCTCCATGATCTGCCTTAGCAAGCTGGGTCTTATTTCCCTCCTTTAGGTCTGTGATTTCTAGCTTTTGTATTTTCCTTTTAAATACATGTGTGTTTTGCGTGTGAAGTGTGGTGCTAGATCCAGATGGGTATGTAAAATATGCATGTACCACATCCCATCAAAATATGAACAAAAAAAATCGCAAAAGTAGCTACTTTTATCAGATGCCTTGATTCAGGACGAATTTATCCGATTTCATTTAATTCCAATGATTACCCATGTAACATAAGGAAATCCTAGCAATATTGCATATTTCAATATTTTAAAAATTAAATAACTTATTACCGGAAAACAGTTAGTGTTTTTTGGAGGGAGACGCCTGTTTTTTTCTCACATATCAATGCTAATATGTTATTGGTAAAATCAAGTTTACAATCAAATCCTAAGATTTTTATTTCGCTAGCCGGACCTCTTGGGAGGGGGGGAATTTCCCACCCTCCCCCCACTGATACATATATCACCGCCACTGTTATATATATCATAGAGGCCACCTCAGTAAAATTCTGTATCCTGGCAGGGCCCCTTAACACCCTTACTCAAAACACCATAAATCGTAATACTGTGGGAGGGACACTGGTGCTGACATAATGTGAATTTCATGAAATAAAAAAAATATACATAGCGAACTTATCGAAAAAAACTTCGCATAATAATCGTAGGTGGATGTGCATACCCAGTAAACACACATGGCTGCAGCAGCGCTTCACAAGGATGTCAGCGCTGCTAGTGCAGCACATGTCAACTGAAGCGCGTCAGCAGCGTCTCAGCAGCGCTCTCATAGAGCGAATTATCGAGAAACGCATCTAATGCGCATTTGCTGCTCGTGTTTGAAGTGCAGCAGCCGCAAGTTGCGGACGCACTGCCACAGCACTGCAGGTAGTCTTTTGAATAAGGGGAGATGTTGAAAGTCTCAATCCAAAGAGGAAGATATGAATACTCATTCTTTAAACATTTACTATGTGTATCCTTTGTTTTTTTATTTAATGAAATATATCCTTGATATATAGTAACATGTTTAGCCTGTGGTTCATTCTTAGACCGAAAATTTGGCATAAATTGGAAAGCTTTGACACGAATCGGAGAGACTTGGGTTCTGCCAGTAACAACACTTCATTGATAGCTTTGTGTAATTAATTTCCGTTGTACACTAAATTATTGTTATGCTTTTATTGGTACATTTATCAGTTTTCACATTTCCACATTCGTAACATTGAGTATGGGCCAATCCATATTAAGTGGTCCAGAAAAAGTTAAATTTGTTGCTTGGTGATTTTTAATATTTTTACCATACAATTGTATGGTATTCATTACAAAGTAAACATTTGGTATATAGTTATGGAATGACCAATTTTAATATATGGGTAAGTTTCTTTGAATTCCCAAATATTCTTTGTATTCTAAGGCCTGCATTTACATTTTAGCTTAAGGTTACTATACCAAATGTTTACTTTATAATGAATAACTTGTAAAATGAGGTGAAAAACTGATCAATGAGTTATGATAATGAATTTAAAGGCATCAAGCATTACTTAAGAGCAGGGGCGGATTAAGGTCGTTGTTTTGGGGGGGGGGTTCACTACTTCCCGCAGCGCCTGGGGGGTATGCCATACATCTCAACAAAATTGAGGTCCGGGTGGACTTCCCTCGGAAAATTAAAAGAAATGTAGCGCTTGGAACGTAGATTTGGTGTGGCTACATTATATACAAGAGATGTGATAAATTATTGAGTAAATCTATCTGATCAAATTTGAAAAACGTAAAAAAACGATGTAAAGAATGCCACTCTTGTGAAGAAGTGAAGTGTCTTCCGGGTATTACACCGTGTTTCCTCGGACGACAGTTTCGGCGGCGTTTCAGTCGGCTTCTTCAGGTCGGTGGAGTGAAGGTGCAGCCATTTGTCGTATTATATATCTCACCCGTTGGAGTCAGGTCTAACGCTTGAGATATATAAGACGACAAATAGCTGCACCTTCATTTCACCGAGCAGAAGAAGCCGACTACAACGCCGACGAAACTGTTGTCCAAGGAAACATAGACCAACGCGGTGCACAAGGCGGAAGACCTTCATCTTCCCATCCATCAACCCGCGGCAGCCTACACAAGGATTTCGAACTCCTTGAAATAAATCTTCTTTAATGCCGTACAAAATGAAAATTAGTTGGAATGAAATAAAAATATAAGTACATATTCAGAAAATACTATTTTCTTTATTATTTTTATAATTTTTTATAATACCTATCAACGAAAACGCAGTAATGCTCGGAAGTTACCGTCATTCGTCAAGGGCTCTTCCAATGATAACGCACCGTCGCGTCGTCCCGATGACCTCTGAATGGTATGTTCTGACGGCCAAGAAAAATCACATTTTTAAGTATCAGCTTCAGATTTTCTCCATTTTCCTTGATTTTCTCCCTTCTGTAGCCGTCCAGTTGGCTTGTGTTTTGATTTTCAGGTTTTTTGTATTTTCCAGAAAATTCAGGGCCAATTGGGCACTGTACCTTTGTGATAGACTGTGTGTTGGTGGTTTTCCAGATCATCTAGTTTCCCTAGCAGTTTTGAAAACTTTAACGGCTCTGTATCGAGGGATTTTAACTGCAAATTTGTACCGCAAGCTGCCGTTGATTGGGAAAAAAGGGCAATACCTACAAAAAATTCCATTCATTGAGGGAGAAACCACAAGCCAAGGCTACTTTTCATGATGTTCTATGCTCACGTAACGACGCTCTTCCGCGGTTCTCTTCCTATGAGTTGAAAAGGGATACTTGTAGTCGCTTGTGGATGTCCAAGGGCCTTCCAAAAGTTCTGCTTTTTTCCTATCATCAGGTCTTTCCTTTCCTGGTACAATGAAGAGACCTATGTCACAGTAGAAATTTTTTTAGCCAAAGGAAGTGAATAAATTGAAGCTTCAGTCGATTTTTCGTCTCTACGTGGATGGGATTGTAAAAGGACCATTGACTCAGCTTGAGTCTTATTGTCAGTTGTGCAGCATGAAGGCATGATATTAACAAATTATGCATTTCCTCCTGCTGCTTCTGACGTCTTTTGTTTTTGCGAGAGAAAAAGCTTTGAAGGTCCGCAGAGGCACTATTAGTTTTCTGCTTTGTACCAGGCCTACTAGAAGAAGACGCCTGTAAACAAAAGTAAACCTCAACTATTCCTTCTGCGACGAGTTGCAAAAAACATTATAAGCATCTTTTTCTCACCCTGTAGCGTAATACTTGAAATTTACTTTGCTTAGAGAGTCCTCAATTTTACCGCTATCGAAAGGAGAGGGGACAAAACTACGGTGGGTGGACCTCTGACAGCATTTCTATGATAACACAATGAAGATGAAAGTCCAATAGGTGGGTGTTCAATTCCTTGATCAAAAAGCAGATAAACAGCAATGGAGGCTAATGTGGGCCCGAACTTGAAGCCGGCCTTCCGACCCTAATGGCGAGCGCGAGAAAGCGCAAATAAGTTATGTCTTTGTAATTAACCGACTGAAATTACCATCTCTGGCAGAAAGGTTGATCTGCACGTCAGGTATATCACAGAATAAAGGAAAAAGGACGCAGGGTCCTAAATATGTGAAGAACTCTTGAACTTGTCACTCACTACAACTGAAACAATACACTCGCTAGAGCCGGGCAACTGACATGTCACGACGAGCACGAGAGCAGAGGGTGTCGCATAATAATAGGCAATGCTGTAGGAGGGCGTGGAGACTGTATTCCCCTCTCGCAGACTCACTACGGCTCAACTGCCCAAACTCGCGGCACTGTTCTCTGCATACATATTAAAAAGGTGTATATAGGTCTGCATACATAGTATAATAGCGTATAACTATTCCGTTACGGCACCAAAGCTTTCACAACACTGTTCATCAAAAGGCCTACTAAAGTACAATTGCGAACAACTAGGATACTGTGTCTGTTCAGACAAGTGGCTTTTAGATATTTTCCAATTATCTTTAAACATTGTGTATTGAGCTGGTGAAATAAAAACTTGCATCGGAGAACCACCTTGATGATTACCATTTTTCTATTTTCCCGGGAATTACGGGGGGGGGAGGGGGGGGGGGGGGGTTATCTGCCCCTGCTTAAGAGGGTACTAAATGGTGCCGTGTTGATGTCGACTTCGTCGATATTTTGGTACTTTTCAATGTTTAATATAGATTGCCTCAAGATTCACCCCATGTGTTCCTTGATAGCGGTAACAATGCCGATTTGTGCCGCACCCTTAATGCCCTGGTGGACCGAGGCGTCCTCGTACGACGAAAACCTGTTTGTGCATTTCGAGCTTATCTTATCCCCAAAAACTCAGGCGGTCACCGCCTGATCCATGATCTGTCACCATGGACTCCCTTTTATAATAAGCCGAAATTCCGCCTGAAGGATGCCGCACAGGCCATCGGCTTCATCGCCCGCGGTGTTTATTTATGTAAAATAGACCTTAAAGACGCTTTCTTCCAACTCAAGGTACGCCCGGAGCATACTAAGTACTATGGAATCAGAGCGGCTAAGGAATATTACTGTTTCCAACGACTACCCATGGGACATTGCCTGGCCCCCGCAATCATGCAGCGGTGGGCCAGAGCGGTGGCCCGTGAAATATTTTCCCTCTTCTCAGTGTCGATAATACCCTACCTTGACGACTGGCTCGTAGTTTTAAATGGAAACTTCCGTGAGAGTACTCAATTAATTAACAGAGTGCTACATTTCATGCAAACTGACCTTGGAGTGACTGTGAACTTGGACAAAAGTGTTCTAGTGCCGCGTAAGACATTGACTTACCTCGGTGTTATCATCAATACGGGCGAGAGCTCCTTGCGGATGTCCGCGGCGTCCCTCGCCCGCCTATACCACGGCATAGAAATCATCCCTAGATTACGAACTTTGGACATCCCTAAAATAGCGGGGTTCGTGTCGTGGTTCTGTTATATTTTACAACTGCCGTACTTTTTGATAAATCATGTGTATTCAAGGCGCATGCCCTGGCTACGCCGGGCATGGGAACAAGGCTTATTCGCCAAGATTCGTTTCTGTGCACCCTTTTCTGTTAACTATGCTGCGTATGCTGACGCTACGCCCTGGCAATGGGCAGCAGTGTGCCCCGAGCTTCAACTAGAAGTGATCAATAAGTTTTCTCATCAATTACCAATATAATATGCCGAAGCGCAAGCTGCACTTCGTGGTATGCTTTACATGTTCGCTAACACTCCAGATTATTCCAATGTAATTATGATGATTGATAACCAGGCTGTACTTGCCGCAATGCGAAAAGGCAAAGGTTTAATCTTTAATGATGACATGTACTGTGATTTACTTTTGACAATAATAAAGAATCCGACGCATGTGGCGTCCTGGAGGTTCGTCCCAACGGCCGCCAACCTCGGCGACCGTCCTTCCAGGACCGTGCTCCCGTAATTATATGCCTAGGTCGGCCATCTTGGCCGGCCGATGGTATATATGCGCGGGTGCATGGAACTGAGGCAGTTGAGTTGGAGGCGAGCGGAAGTCGGGACGAGCGCCCAGTCTCTCGTGTTGATGTCGACTTCGTCGATATTTTGGTACTTTTCAATGTTTAATATCTTTATAAATAGTTGAGTCTACTAAATAAAATTTTTACTGGTTATTCCTCATCTAAAGGACTGTAAATGGGCCCAAGTTCAAGTTTTTATTTTTATGCCCAACAAAGATAATGGACATTAAACTTTGGAAATTTTGAAAAATCAAGAAATTTAAAAAAATTTAATAAAAAAACCACTGAAGTCCACAGCTTAAAATTCTGCAAACTTAAAGCATGGCTTTATACCTTTCAAATAAAAAAATTACAAACATTAAGTATCCTGCCTTCCCATGTAAAAAATTGTAAAAATTGATTTTTTAGTTAAGTGATGAAAACTTTGAAACAATATTTGGACCCTAGACTTAATTTTAGGTCGATACATCACCCGACCTTTATTTAAGTTCGTTATTTACTGAATCGATTGGTTTTTGTTTAATTGTTCTAGGATACACAGAATTGGAGATATTTGCTTTTTCTGCAGAACACTGAAATCGCCTAAAATCGATGTTTCGTTAGCATAAAAATGGCCACTATCAGGAAAAAAAATAAAAAAATAAAATAATGACATATTTGTATTCACAATAAATGGTAATTTGTATGGTAAAAATATAAAAAAATATTAAAAATCATCAAGCAACCACCTCTGGACCACTATATATGGATTGACCCGTATACATGCATATTCACGTTCGTAACATTTGCGCGAGTAAGTTACGTCTTCATTGAAATGTCAACAAACGTGTTCATTTGGAAAACATCTTGTTTATTATTATTAATATTGGCTTTATTTTCATTTAATGTGGCAACATAGGTTTCAGTTAATTAATGCCTGAAAACTGATATCGTGATTGGATGGTACGTTTCCATAAACTATCATGGCATTGATATTTAAAAGTTAGTTCTCGCAAACACATTTACGCACGGGAATGGCCGTATATATACAACTTTCAAGAAACAGATTCTAGTAGTTGATAGTTGGATATGGCGTAGGTAGTTGCGTGATTGGCTTAACGTAAATAGATGTGAGGTTGACCGTAGGTAGATGCGAAAATGAAGTTGAGTCTATGCAGTCCGGAGATACCATCTACTTTCGGTCCTTGAGTAAACTATTTTTTGCAGGTTGAAGCGATCGTGACACGCTTGTTCAGCGCTTATGCAGCGCTTTGACGCGCTTGTGCAGCGCTCCTGACACCCGTTAGCAGCGCATTCGACATTCAAAAAAGGGAAGTTTAGGAGTGCTAGGCGCGCTGCAGAAGCGCCTTCGTGATAGCTGCAGCGCTACCGTGCAGCGCATCAGATGCGCATCTGTAGCATTTTGTATTTACTGGGTAGGAATGAATACCTCATGAATGAAATACCTTCTGCGGCTGGCCTCCAGGTGACAGTGCAAGCCCTGCGGGAGTGAAACTTCACGGTGCTAAAAATTCGAAGGAAAACGATGATGGGGTAGTCGATTTAATTGAAGTCGAAATATATACACGATCTTCGGAAAAAGGGATCATTTTTACAAAATCAGGGCGATATATATTCGCGAATAGTAGAGCCTAGGGAAGATATTTACACGGGAAAAAATCGGAATTCTAGCGAGCGACAGTTATGAGCAAAAGTTCCAATTTTTTGGAGAGATACCCAGGGCTAACAGCCATGTTGTCGATTTTTGAGGGGGAAATGTATTTCTAACAATGCATTTCTAGAAGGAATCCTCAAAAACGTGAAGGCATTCGGCATGTGGCATCATATGTGCGGCTGCATACATAACTAAAATAACAAGCATGCAAACAAGTGCACATGTAAACCAATAAGTTTGAAGATGGACGTGCACATATCACCACTATGTTAACCAAACCATCCAAGACTTTGTAAAGAAATCATACTATCTTCAGAGTCAACAATATTTTACAATTATAAATCCACAAATTAACATTTTGAAGGCAAATTTATCAGTGAATAGCATTTACAATATAAGAAAGCAATAAAATTTGCAATATAAAAATGAGTAATCGAACTATCAATAACTTCAGAAGGATGTAGGACTGCAGTCAACCTTTAGGTTTAGATTTAGGATTCAAAGACAAACGATGATGACCACAAACTTCAGTTACGTCAAGGTTAGTAATTTTATCCTCACAATGTGTAAGTTGATTTCTTCACACACAGGTACTTATTGTGCAAAACCAAAATACAGTCAACTCTCGATTATCTGTGCTAATGGATGCATGACGAGGCATGGATAATCGAAAAACACGGATAACCAAAAAACATGGAAAATGTGGTCGTAAAATGGACATTTCACTTCGTAGGATGGAAACTGTTTCACATAACAGACTGCAGCGGTCACCGCAAGACAACTAATGAAATACTAATTGTTACTATTATATCGAAATTTAATAATATCATAAACATTCATAAATTTATAGTTCCTAATACTTGAAACACAACATAAAGGGTACTTACTTAGCTTGACCACGTGGATAATAAAAAACTGACATCTTGTCTATTTTCAGTAAATGTCTGACATCGAAGTGATTATATAATACAAAACATTGATATAATGTGAGCCTCTGAAAGATATATGTGATATAATATATAGATTCGGCATTAGTAGGATTAAAATTATTTTGCATTACAATTGACTGCAGGTGTTACGCCAAGAAAATGAGTGAATAACGAAATGATAATTTTCCGGTTTGTTTATTTCGAATACAATGAAATCTTCAACATATATCCATAAATATTTTATTTTCTAATAAATAGTTTCTAATGCTTGAATCAAAAGATAATGGGTGCTTAACTTGGCCATAGAGATAATAAAAAACAATAGCATATATTGCGTATTTGAAGTAAATGTAAAAATCATTATCGAAGTGAATATCAGGATAGAGCACATTCTTTTATTGTGAATCTCGGAAATAACAAGTAATTTTTTACTGTTTACTTGATTTCTTCATGTTTTCTTTTATTGCAGTTCTTATTTTTCCGGCTAAGATTTCTTCGCATGTAATCCTGCTAAGTTTCAACACTCGCCAGAGCTTCTGTGCGGGTGCCAACTCTTCTTTCTTTACGTATTTTGTGAACTCCAAGCGAAAAGCATCAGCGGCTGAAACTCAATCGCTCTCCCTGAATGGCAATTTCGCGAATTCCATGTTGCTGCTTCAATCTCGTCAACCACCCAAAAGAAGCTTTAAAATCCTGTTCTATCCCTATAGAGACTCGTGAAAAAGTTTTGCCTGCTGTGCACACATGGGGCCTGAGATGGGGTATACCACTTGACCGTTTTTCATTGAACCAAAGAAGCATGGTGGAGTCTAAATCTTGAAAGGTTGATCGTTTCACAGTCTTACACTTTGAGGATCCCAACCACTGTCCGAGGTTCCAGCGAACTTCATCAGCTTACTTTTATTCTTAATTAGGTATATGCCGAACTGTTTGCAATCACACATTATATTCTTTTGCCAATTTAAGCATAGTCTCTCCTTTTTCATTTCTTGTAATCAATTCTAGTTTTTGTAGCGATGGAAAGGAAAATTTTCTTCAGTTTTTCTGCCATTTGCATCAGCTTTGTCGCAGCACTATAGTAACAAATGCAACTTTGAAGTTATTGAGATTTCCACACGAATGAACTGGCATAATCGTATCTGGGTAAAAACAAATGACTGTTCAATGGCGAATTATGACCAGGGAGAACTGATACTGTTTCGTATTTATTAATTCAGGCCGAAAAGTAAGAACAGAAGGAACAATAAGTAGTTATTTCTAAGTATAATATAAGTTAGTTTATTTACAAGTAGTCTATTTGAATTCTGTTCATTGTACAGTGGAAGCCCGGTTTAACGCGTGCTCATAATCCCTTGGAAATCACTCGCTAAATCGAGCGCTCGTTGTATCGGAAAGTGTTGAATAAAGCCACGTAATTCTCATAGTCGTTCGTATTTACCGTTTTTCTTTTGTTTCCATGGTATTTGACGAAGGTAAACAGCAAAAAAAGTCATTTCAGGCACAATCTGATGGAATATCAACTAATTTTAAGAAAGAAACAGGACATTCTCCATTACATAAAATATTAATTCCTCCAGTTTCGGTGTTTTTCTTCCAGTTCTTCTATTTTTCGATCGCCGAAGAAAGCTGTAAAGACACCATAACTAATCGGAATTAAAATATTAGGTATACGGTAGTTTTTGGATAATTTTGCGAATATTTCATGACGATAATATCAACTTTGTCGAGTTTTCGAATGTTAACCAGTACGTCCATCAGTTGGGAAAATTGGCCTGAAGGTTCACTGAAATACGGCATGTACCGGTGGTCGAAGATATTTCTCCCATAGTTACCTATTCCTAGCAGTTTCTATGATTCAAATTCAATTATCTACCACAAATTAATGTCATCGTGTATTTATTTACACTAGAAAAGAAAATACCTCAGTCGATTGGCTAGCACATCATGTTTCGTGCAAGTACTGCCATCTCCAGTATATAGAACGAACGCAGGTATGTGTTTCTTGGAAAAATACCCACGCGATTTGAATAATGATGATAACCTGTGAAATTAGGAATCACAAAAGAAAACAAAAATATGGTGAACGGGATAAATTTTAATTAGTAGTGCAGTATAAGGCTTGGTTATATTTTAAAAATAACAAAAATATATATAAACAATTGAACGTTCTACGGCCGTTAAAATATTGAAAGAAAATGAATTCCCCAAGGCCATACTCTTTGATGGGCGAAAAACGGGGTGGGAAAGGAGGGATGAATAGGGTGTTGAAAGGTTAGTTAACCAGACTGGACAAAAAGAGTGAGAAGAGTGCGTGAGTGAGTGCATGTTTTAATTTTTAATTTTTGTTATCTTTTGCTTTTTTGTCCAGTCTGGTTCACTAACCTTTCAACATCCTATTCATCCCTCCTTTCCCTCCCCGTTTTTCGCCCATCAAAGAGTACGGCCTTGGGGAATTCATTTTCTTTCAATAACAAAAATATGCAAAAATTATCACAGCTAATAAAAATATAATTCCTTTTCGAACGTACGAGAAAATAAATAATACTTTTGCAAGCGAAAATCATGTTGACATCATTGGGAAAGTACGAGCATAACAAAAAAATAGGGGACCTTATTTATCACAAACACATCACATTTACTTCACATCAATAATATAAATCAGAAAATAGTTTCAATGCTTACTCAGTGGCAAAAAATGTATCAAGCATTGTCTGCTTCAATTTAGTGGCAGTTGCAGAAAGCACAAATCCTTCTACTTCACTGAATGTTTTTAGTTCATCCAGGGAAGCATTACTGGCCCTATAGACGTCGCTAATTACTTTTATAGCCTGCTGTGCTTCAGCTCTCAAGGGCATAGGCACCGTTTCTTCTTCTTCGGAATCGGAACTAATTACGTCGTCAACTTTTACTTCCTTTGACAACTTGGTGACAACATTTACTCCTCAAGTTGGTACATAAGTTTAATACAATTAAGTCGTGTAAAGCAAAGCAAAGCCTTTTTTCCACCGGCATTCACGCCGAGCGCTTCCGGCAGTCCAGCGAACGGCCACCCGTCCTCGGCCCGCCTCTTCCTCTCCCCTCCACCTCTCCCTCTCTTCCCCCCACCCTCGCCTCCTCGCTCATAGTTAGGGGGTCGGAGTAAAGTGATATTTTTTCTCGAGTCAGCATCACATTACATGAAAAGTATCACATTTCACTCATCCCTTTCCCACGCATCACAGGTGGCTTCCAAAAGTAGGGGGAGGGGGGGGCTGAAATGTGATACGTTTGGTTCGCAATCATAGCTGATAAGGGACTCCCAACGGGCGACGCCCCCCCCCCTCCCCCTACTTTTGGAAGCCACCTGTGATGCGTGGGAAAGCGATGAGTGAAATGTGATACTTTTCATGTAATGTGATGCTGACTCGAGAAAAAATATCACTTTACTCTGACCCCCTAACTATGAGCGCCGAGGCTAAGGTGGGGGGAGAGAGAGTGGTGGAGGGGAGAGGAAGAGGCAGGCCAAGGACGCGTAGCCCTTCGTTGGACTGCCGGAAGCGCCAATGCTCGGCACGAATGCCTCTGGAAAAAAGCGCTGGACATGCTCTTTGCATAACATGACTTAATTGTATTAAACTTACGTACCAACTTGAGGAGTATCCGCATTGAAAGATAAACGATGCAGCTAGAACTTATATCAAAGCTCCTTTTCGTATCACTTCTCATAGCCGAGTAGCATTTCCGCGAATTGATAGATTTTAGGCAAGTTAACTAATTATTTCTCCGAAGTGGATGATGTCAAGTAAACGCCCTATGAAATAAGTTCTAGCAACACCCTACCTGCGCCAAACGGTGAAAACAGAATTTCTTTATTTATTAACATGGCGATGTAAAAGTCAACGGTCTGAACGATGTATAATTTCCTGGCGTGGTCTACACTTCCATAAGTGAATGATACTTCCATAACGGATCTCTCGTTCGAGCATCAGCCGTATCAACCTAGTGTTGGCTGCCGAGGCCCCTGAAAGGAGGTCCAACCCCTCCCCCACTAGTGAAAGACAAGGAGGTAACCTTGAGTGAAAGCCACCTGGGTAAAAGTGAAACTGGGCGAGGGTAGATAATAACAGATAAGGTGAAGGAGTGATCCTCTCGGGTTACCCCCTTCTCTTTCTCGCCGAATGAGTCCCACGCAGATGAATGTCGTCGCACCCAGAAATAAGGAATGAAGAACTTTATTCTTGAGGGGTTTTCTGGGAAAAACCAGTTTGGACACGCCAATTGTTCAGATCCGACTGAGGTATCACCCTAAAATCTGACAGCTTTATTGTTTCCGGCTGAGTGATTGAGAGGGATAGATGGATGGAAGGACTGCCTGTAAGGCAATTTCCAAATACCCTGGAAAGGATATTTTACCATTCATCACAATAACCTGAATCGAGCCTTGTATTGCGGGTAATAATTATTTGTCATCACAAAACGAATGAGTGAATGGAATCATGCCTCTATTTGATTCGAAGGCAGCTTGACACACGGAAGTCGATTTCCATTGAAATGTAAAGAGTAGCAATATCTCCAAATATATTACTACTTACAGGGCATCTTTGTGCTTTCGTCTTACTTCCGAATCATCCGTAAAAATTTATGATGCAAGTAAACAATGTACATTGCAAATTGATATAACGAGATAATATTGTTATAATTCGTCGCGGCAAAGAAGGGTAGTACCAATCCGCGAGTTGCTGCACGCCGCACCGCCAGCAACAACGGCAAAATAACTTGTCCGGTGGCGCCAAATTTGACATTCCTTCACACGTTTGAATTTTTGGATTGGATATGTATGTTCGTATCTTTGAAAGTCAGATGATCGTAAGTCGAGGACTTACTGTATTCACTTTGGAGAAATCAACGACAGGAATTTAAGGTAAAATGGTGCGCGGCTTACATGAAAATCTAGAGGATTCGTGTGAGCCACGCACCGCCATTTTTTCACCGGCATTTTCGAAAAAAGGTGCGTGGCTTACACGAGTAAATACGGTAGTTAATTTTTGCTAGGTGGTGCATCGCCCTTGAGAGACATCTGTCGTAATACCGAGCGTATACCGTGGAAAGAACTTTTTGGCCTCGCTATATCCACTTTATTTTACGTGTAAAACATAGGCCTTTTGGCGGTACAAAGACCATCACTCGCTAAAACGGGATTCTCGCAATAAGCCCTACTCACTATACCGGGCTTCCACTGTATATTTACTATTCTGTTTGATAGATAGATAGAATATTCAGTTGCAAAGGGTAATGGGAAATAACGGATAAAACAATTTCAGAAGCAGATGCGGCTGAGTTTTCATCATTCTTAAACGTAGAGGACAATTTCCATCATATTGTGATTAAATTAAAAAGTTAAACTAAAAAGAGACATTTACAAACTTGCATTTCTATTTAGATATACATCGAACTTTCAAAGAATTTACTCAATTTTACTATTGGAATATTTTTCAAACTTTAAAGTGTAAGGATGCGAAAATAGCACGGATAATCTGCAACCGGGATAATCGGAAACCGGATAATTGAGAGTTGACTATATTGCATTTATTTGACTACTTTGCCCAATGTTACACATTACCAACTCTATGAATTATTATGTTTATACACCCAAAATATAGCAAAATGCTTAATATAAGAAGAATGAATTCTTCTCGGGTTTCCAACCGGGTTAGAATCTCCGTTCTGGCCGACAATGTCCGACACGTGCATCGTCATCAGGGCTGTAGAGTATATCTACAGCCCTGAAGACGATGCACGAGTCGAGCAACGAAACGTCGGCCATAATGGAGAGCCTAACCAGGTTGGAAACCCAAGAAGAATTCATTCATCAGCTATGCTGAGAAAGCACCAGATCATAAATCTTAATATAAGAAATTCCTCACCTCTACAATAAATGAACCAGAAATTGGGTTACCTCGTTCATAAGATAACTGGTAATATTTGAGGGCTCCATTTAGATTTTTAAAATATTTTTCTTCCATTGTTCCGAGGGCTTGGTAGGCAGCAGAATTTTTAGGATTCACAGAAATAGCTTTTTCAAGGCACTGTTTCGCAAGAGTAAGATCTTTATGGGGAGCTGGTAATTTCATCAAGCCATTTCCACATCTGAAATAAATGACAATTTAAATTATATCCAACCAGGATAAAATTTGCAAGTAGCAAAATAATATTTAAATATGTTATAAAAATCATTTAAAATAATTGATAGGTACTGTCATGAAACCAAAACAAAAAACAAAGCACAATTACTATTGTAATCGCATTCATAATGGCCAACGCTCATTGGCTACACCCATTAATTGGTTTGAGCCCTTCCGATGTCTTTACGTGTCAAGAAATGAGCGGCACCATGGCTCTAGCCAGGAATCAGGAGTCAGTAATGGACTCCCAAATCTAAGCAAACTGGAGACGAAGCGGATTTCATTGAAGTACGCGCATCCGGTAAGAGACGTGTTCGGCGTATACCAACAAACAGCCAATATCACTATTTTCACTACACTGACCCTAGACTGCACAAGAGGCAAAAGTCTCTCCGAGGAACCGCAAATTGCAGGTCTCTGGAAGACTCGACCAAGAAAGATATGGGGACTGAGTGGAGAAAACTCCTTCAGCCGCTATGCAGCAGAACTTCACCCAGCAACAGACTCCAAAACAGCAAAGAAGCGGCCACCACCGTTACCGTGGCGCATGACATCCTGGACATGAAAAGGTTCTGCGATCTCATTTGAGGGAAGGTGAAGGGTCAGTCCTTCACCAACTCCCACGAAAATAGCACATACAACGGAGGTGCACCACCTCTGCTCTGAGGAACCCTTTCTCGCAATGAAGAAGGTCCTGACAGCGGCCTTCGCATAATACTCAACGTGGGGCATCGGTGAGGAACGTTCAGCTTCGTTTCAGAGTAGAGGGCTCTAGCCCCTGAGCACATACCCCAAGTTTCCTTTGGAGTTCGAGGTGTGAAAGAGGAAACGCCCCTATATCAAGAGTAAAGGCTGCCACTTACCAAATGCTAAGCGAGAGAACTGTTCTCGCAACGGACATCTGCTATGTGCGTGCACACACCAGAAGCTAACCATACTACCGTGCTATGTAGCACTTAATGGTGGAATGTTAATGATAGATATATGAATTCTTTTAAACAAAATAGTACCACCAACAAAAATACATGCTTAGAGATGAGCACAACATGTCAGCAGCACATAAACTTGGCATTCAATATTTTATTTATAAAATCCGATATGTAATTACCATTCTCCTTCAAAGTCCTTGCTATCTCTCTCCAGCGATTCCCTTTCCTTCTGATGTCTCTATATTCCTCAGAAAACATATTGCATAAACATGGATATTTC
This sequence comes from Pyrrhosoma nymphula, assembly GCA_963573305.1. NCBI lineage: Eukaryota > Metazoa > Arthropoda > Insecta > Odonata > Coenagrionidae > Pyrrhosoma > Pyrrhosoma nymphula. The sequence continues at coordinate 152,528,500 of OY754333.1, read as the reverse complement.
TCCACTTCAGCAATTAGCATCTCCTCCATCTTTGCAGTGTTCTTCTTTCGGTGAGTTTGTTTCCCTGTAATCACCTGTTCGTGTCGTGGAGTGAAGTCGTGGAGAGAAGTGGTCGCAATAGGTACTGTTCATGCGCCGCGAAAGCTAAGGGAAGAGGAAATTTCCGGCCGAGCGATACCATGCAACAAAGCGCTCGGGAAGTTCACATGGCTCACATTTGGTGTAAACGGACTGGGGGAAATTGCTATACGGGATCTTAAGATGCATGGCGAAAACTAGTAGCGTGCTTAGCACAGCATTCGTTGTGTGGCGGCCTTAATGCTCCGTGCACCTCTACAAGCACACGCAGATGTGTTACCGGTGCTCCCGATTCAGACACGGGTTGAAACTGTTCTTGCGCGGCGCTTCAATTGTACCAGAAAACACAGGCGGAGAAACCGTGGCAAAAAACTGCAACTTGCACATCGCCGGGACTGCCCAGAGTGGCAGTTCCAGAGGAGTAGGCGATGGCAGAGAAGGCGACAGTCCAGCAGAGCGAGGGAAAGGGGAAGAAGGAATCCAGCATTCGGTGAAGCAGCCACAAGTAACGCCGCACCCACAGGAGTACCTATGTACTTCCGAAGAGCAGAAAGCCTGGGGTTGTGGACAACAGGACTGGAAGAGCAGCACCCAGCGATGCAACCACGATAGGGATTTCCCTCTCCTCCACAGGCCTCCATAATCCATATGCAAGTACAGGAACGCTCTCTATATCGCTTGCTGGAATTCAGGCATGGGGAGGAAGAAATCAGACCTGCTCAAATTCCTGTCTCGGAAGGGATGCAAAGTAGCTCTGCTTCTGGAGACCTGGCTGCGGAGTAATGCGCGGTGGACTGTTCCTGGATTTAGGGCCCATTTAGTAATCCCTCTCATTTTGTATTAGTCCTCACACATATTCAAAATGCTCTCATAACGGCGCCCATAAGTGACCCAAAGGTCAAAATTGCAAAGCCACAAATAGATATCCAAAATAATGATAGTGAAGATAATCTTTGAAGTGTCATGAGAAAGCCAAAAAATATGGCAACAGGCCAAGTTATACACATACATACTAACTCACAAAAGTCACTTCGATAGAATATTATCCCTTAATACTAACACAATCCACCCATGCCGGTGAGGGTGGATTGTGTTAGTATGGCATACTCATATACCGTATAAACGCGTGTAAGAGGCTCACCCGTGTAAGAGGCGCACCCCTCTTTTTATGCGTCGAAGTTGAAGAAAAAATTTTGAGTTTTTTTTTCTTCTATTGCGAGGTTTTGCGGGCCTAACTTCGAACTTTCGGCCATTTTCAAAGCCTTATGCTTGCGATATTCTCTTAAAATTTACGCGGCATTTTTTATAGGCATATATAGACCCCGGAGGTAAGTATTCACTTGGATCTGAGGTTTCCGCGGCGTTTCTCCATATTGGTAACGGCTTTCGGGCGTTCCTCTACAAGACAACGCGGAGGAACTGCCGCGTGCCCGAACGCCGCGTCACCCTTTATGCCACTATTTTCCGAATCCAAATGACTCATGCACAGAGAAAAGACAACTGGTTTTCCCCCGCAGATAATGCTTGTAGTAGACTCCCTCGCGCGCCTTACGGATAGCCCTCTGACTGGGCAACAGCACGCGCCTCTCCCTTTCTCTTCCGTGCATGCTCCTGGAAGTTGAACGCGCTCTTTTTCCAAAATAAATTTTAATCGATATTGATTAACCAACGAATTCCTTCAATATTTTATAAGTGGATTCCTGATGATGAACTCGAGAGCTTGAAGAAAGTCTAAACGGCGGTTTTCAGGGGTGCGCGGAACGGAAAATGACGGATCCATGCGTTTGCATCCATAACTAAAATACTAATGCATTAAATAATATGAAACTTCTTATAGCTGTTAGGAAAGATCTTTGCTACAATATTTGTAAAGGAAATTTCGATATCTTGATCCGTGTTGTTATTACGAAGCCGTAAATGCGATGTATCCGTCCGGTACCCGGGAAAATGCGCTAAAATTCTGTTTTTAAGCACACACTGAAATCGATATAAACGGTGAAATATTTTGTACACCATCAATAAACGCAGAAATAAACAAGCTTTAATTTGATGTACTTCATTTTAAAATCGAGTGAGCCCTCTCTGAGATATTAGCGCATTAGTAAGAGGCGCACCCTCATTTTCGGCTGCGATTTCTGGGAAAAAAGGTGCGCCTCTTACACGAGTTTATACAGTAAATATAATAACTGAGATGTCGGGTCATAAAAAACACCGCTTTTGTTTCCTACATTTACAATGTAATAGTAATACATTTACTTCATCCTTCCTGAAACTTTGCATTAAAAAAAAAACTTTAATATTGTCTCGAATTTGAATGGGGAAAATTTTGCTTCAACTACCTTTATGCAAATGTTAACTGACGTAAATCCCTAGGTACATGAAATACGCATATACCTGGAAACCTCAGGCTATGGCTTCCTCTCTAACTCCTTTATGCTTTTATGGACAACTAGAACTTTAGAATAAGTAGAAAAATTGATTGTTAGCCAACGATATGGTCATCTTTCGATAAATTGCCACAAAGATGGACTTATAAGTCCTCCTATCGGAACAACATTATCTCTCAGTGTCTTCAGTGGGGATTACAACTAAAATTCAATGAATACACTGGAGTACACTTCTAACGAAAGAAATAACGCAAACGCCATATCCAAAAGGAGGGAGGAGTAAGTACTTATAACGGAGTCAGATGAAGTCAATTACATGGGAATCATCATAACTTCCAACCTTTGCCGGTCTCAGTGGCGACGGAGTAACATCCTCGTCTGGTAACCCGAAGGTCGCAGGTTCAAGTCCCGCCAGGGGAGGATTTTTCACCTCCCAGGACATGGTTGTCTGTGCTTGACCGTTGTTGTTAGGTTACAATGACTAATGTAAAAAAGGCCCTTGAGGTGGTTTTCGGGATGATAATAAATAAAAGCGAGTGCCTGGGAGAACACATAGGAAGAATTGCACCTCTGTATTAAAACAGTATGTTATATCAAGCCAATAGTAAGAAGGTTCTTGGATGAATGAAAGTGAAAGACAAATACTATTTTGCTCTGGTTAGGCCACATTTTGATTATGCTGCAAGCACTTGGAAAACTGTACAGAATAATATGATTAGCAAAATTAGGAAAATACGAAGGAAACCCACTCACTTCATTAAATGCTGCTACGAAGAAAACAAAAGAGTGCAACGCAGCTGACGAGAGGGCAATGTTGGGAGCCAAATATGTAATCTGCTAAGGTGGCCTGAAATAATCGGAGCAGGCAAGTTTCAGAATGGCACAGAGAATATTATTCTATAACTGAGAAACGTGAAATAAAATAAGAGAGAGATGACACACACTTTCGACCTTTCCCCCTTTCTACTCATTTCCTTCCTCTTTTCACTGCTGGCGTCCGAGCAACCCCTGCCATGTTGGTTAAAGTACGAGCCTGCAGACAGGGTATACTGGATAAAAGTAATTTCATGTCTATGTAAATCAACAATGATTAGTAACTCACCAATGTAGTATCAATGAGGATACCGCCCAGAACTAAGCTATTATTACAGAAACATTAAACATTGGTAAGAAGAGGTAGAGGCCTTTACCAGAATCATCTTCATGCCACCATCAATGGTTGTTGTGGCGACATGCAGATGACTCTGGCCTTTACTCACCTTCTCAAGGTGCTGGTATTTTCGTTGTCCAGTTCAAATGCACGCTTATAGAGCTGCCTCGCTTCAACAAGCATTTTAGAGCACAGTTCACGACTAACTTGCATTTTGCCACCAAACATTGCAGAAGTGCTGGCCTCCCTGTAGGAATCTGCGAGGGCTGCTAAGCTCACGGGGAGCGGGTTGATCTTCGTAGCTCTTTCCAGCATCTTCAGCTCTTCTCGGGAGGGCATCTGGAACGGGCACAGTGCAAAGAACAGGTGATCTTTTTTATAAATTTTGCCAAAGGCAAGATTATTTTCAATTTGTATACATTACAGTGGTACCTAGTGTTACTGTATTATGCACAGTAGACCCAAAATTTAAAAATTCGCAAATTTATGCAAAAAAGCCAAACTTAAAGCCTAATTCGAAGGCTAAAAACCACTTCCAAAAATTTACGTTGTTTTTTAGGTTGTTCTCTAGCATTTAGTCACAACCCAAAAATGATTTGCCATTTTCTGTACTCGTTTAAAAAAATAAAAATCACAAATTTCGTTAAAAACTGCAAACATTAAGCCTAATGCAGAGACTGAAGACCACTTCCAAAAATTCTAAAATTTTCAGAAATGTTACGAGGTGGGATTGACAGGTATCCTTTCCCAAAAATTCTACTTTGAGTTTTTTCACTCCACCCTCCTCCTGACGGATCAAGGAGCAAATTTTGCTCCTAATTTAATACAAAACAAAATCTTTATGATTAAATCCATATTTACATCGCCGTACAATCCACCTGCAAATTGTAGCTTAGAACGAGCACACCAATAATTTGCTTCCGTCATCTCCCACTACGTCTCTCAAGACCACTCATTGTTAGATTGGGTTGAACACACAGTGCTTAACTATCTTCTCCCTCTTTGTGTACAGCAATACATAGTGAGAAAGGAATAAGAAGACATACCCCAGCTTACCTAATGTATGGCCAGGAGTTGGAGATGCCCTGAGACACGGTATTAACACCTAGCCGTGTTTCTTATGCCGAGGAACCTCCTTACGATCGCCAGTTAAGGCTAAAAATAGCACACAAACAGGCAGCTGAATTTAGCCGGCAAGATTTGGAAAACGATCGACAAAGAAGTAACAAAGGATTGCCCCCACCCTGATGGTTGGGCAGACAGTCCTTCTGCGCAACATGAACTTGGCAGGGGGGCAAAGCAAAAAAACTTTCCCACGATGGATAGGGTCATGTCAAATCAAGATGGTTAGAAGCCCAGGCACCTATGACGTTCAGAATGTTGATAATGGGAGATGCCTTATATAGCCCACCCCTTATAGCCAATGCCCCTCATGAACCAACCCCTCCTCAGTTCCTTGACAATCTCAAGGACCAAACTCAACCCCCAGTCTCCCCCAAGCCACCTCACCTCTTGACGGAGATATAATACACTAGTGCCAGCGGTTTTTCCAATCTTGGAAGCACTTCTGGAACTCAGTTTTCAGTATATAGTTCAGCTCCTTCAGCGAATCTGTTTTTATCACATAAATGGTGACAAAACGTCGTCCATTTATGGTTCTCTTCAGCCTCGGGAATAGAAAGAAGTCACAAGGGGGCATGTCCAGCGAATATGGTGGCTGAGGCAAAATGCCGCTTTGTTTTTTTTACCAAAAAATCACGAATAAGCAGTGCGGTGTGAGCGGGAGCATTATCGTGGTGCAATTTCCACGAGTTGTTTTGCCACAATTCTGGATGTTTTCGTTGGATTGCCTCACACTAACGGCACATAATTTCCAGGTAGTATTCCTTAATGACCATGGGTCAGGAACTCGGAATTATTGAAAATCAGAATTATGAAGCCCGCGAAATTTAAAAATTCCCATTATTTTTTTATCGCACTATGATTTTGATTTTTTGATCGTATTACACTACTCTGCATCAAAAATGATGTATTCAAATGAATGTTTGTTCCTAAATTTATTTTTTGCTCTGAGTTGAACGGTGTAATCCGTTTTTTTCTATAGCAAAAGGTTTTTGAGAAAATCAAGAATATGTTTTTCATAAAAGTTCCGTTTATATACCATAGTAGGGCATGGGAAATATCTAGTGTTCAAGTGTATAGTACACCATTTCATGTGGTCTGACGCAACAGTAGAGTTCATTTGTCGAGTGTGGTGTACGTGATCTGCCAATAGTAATTCAACAGTTTTGTTTCACAGATGGTGACACTGAAAGAAGTGAAAGTCTAGTCTGTTGTATTCAGCGTGCTGAACTCAACGGTTGCATGAAGTGACAAATTGTGTATTCCAACAATGTCTTCACGTGGCCGCAAAAACGACCCAAACACATTTTGTTACATATGTGGGAAGTACATGTTGTGTAAACAAAGACTAAATATAACACCATTCGTCAAAGAAACCTACCTAGCGTATTTTGGACTTGTGCTTGGCGATGAGAATAAACCATGGGCACACCAGAAAGTGTGTAAGACTTGTGTGGAAGGATTGAGTTTGTGGGTGAACGGACAGAGAGAGAAATTTTATTTTGCTCTTCCAATGGTATGGAGACAACAATTAAACCATACTGATGACTGCTATTTCTGTTAGGTTAAAGTCCAAGGTTTTAGTGCTAAGAACAAAAGTGACATGGTGTATCCAGATTTGTGATCTTACATGAGACCAATCTAACATGACGCTAGCCTAGCTACTCCTCCTCGTCCATCTTCAAGCTGTACATTGCCTCAAAAGGAATTTAGCGATGCAATGAACATCAGTGGATCAGACACAGACGAGTTTGTACCCAGTACAAGTGACAATACCCGACACTTATTTATTCCGACTGCACTGAATGACTTAGTACGTGATCTTGCGTCACCAAAGGAAAGTGCTGAACTGTTAGCTTTTTTACTGAAAGACAGACATTTATTGTTACCTGGCAATAAAATTTCATGTTACAGATCCCAGAAACAAGAAATAGTTTCTTTATTTTCAGACGCACGGTCTACGATCTTCTGCAATGGTACAGCAAAACTTGTAACGTAACTTGGTGTGAAGTATGTAACCTCTGAATGGAGGCTTTTCATATATTCTTCTGTAACCAGCCTGAAAGGAATATAACTCCACTATGGCAATGTGCTTGGATCTGTACCAATTGCTTATTCTATGACTTTGAAAGAATCCTATGAAAGTTTGCAGTTTCTATTGCAGTGTGTGAAGTACTCCGAGCATGGGTGGAGTTTATGTGGTGACTTCAAAGTTAACGATCTTTTGTTGGGACTACAAATGGGATACACAAAAATGCCTTGCTTCCTGCGCGAATGTGATAGTCGAGACAGAAAAAATCATTCGCAAAGGCGGGAGTAGCCACCAGACGACCCTCGACACCCGAAACAAAGAATGTTATGCATTTGCCCCTTGTGGAACCAACTAGTTCTTCTCCCTCCCTTGCACATAAAATTGGGTATCATGAGCCAGTTTGTGCGTGCCCTAGACAAGGACAGTGAGTGTTTCAAGTACATATGTAGTGTTAATCACAGAATGACCCTAGATACGCTGAAAGCAGGTGTTTTCAATGGACCTCAGATCAGGAAATTAATGTGCAACCCCAATTTTGAGGATACAATGAGCCAAGCAGAAAAGCAAACCTGGCTAAGCTACCAAGATGTTGTAAAAAACTTCTTAGGAAACAGAAGGAGTCCAGATTACAAAATCATGTTGAACACCATGTTGGAAAATTTCAGACAACTAGATTGTAACATGAGTTTGAAGTTACAGTTCCTACATGCTCACATTGACTATTTTCCAGAATTTTGTCTTGGATTTTACAGCAAGGAACAGGGTATGGAGACAACGCTTTCACCAAGATTTGAAAGACAATGAAAGAAGATACAATGGTGGTTGGACTGTTAACATGATGGCAGACTACTGTTGGCCCCTGAAAAGAGGAAGTAATTCTCATGTGTATGGAATAAGTGCAAAGGGAAGAAAATTTCTGTATGTAAAATAATATCAATTAGTACATCAATTGTTGGTAATTCTTGTGAAATGTACATACTGTGTTTACAATTGCGTAATTACCTACATAATTCTAATATGCACAACGTTCTTAAGCATGACAATGGATCTTCATCTACATCTACATACTACCCCGCAAGCCGCCTCAATAGGCTTGTGGCGGGGGGTGTTAGGACACCAGCCGTTTATATATAAAAAGGAAACACTCTAATGAAATTACGCCTAGCATTTATTATAGTCCCTTATTGTTCTGGGGAAAAACGAATTTCCATACCTATCCGTTCGGCAAAATATCTCTCTTAATTTATCGTTTCTGTCGGACCTGGAAATATAGTGGGGTTCTAATATGATGTTCTCCGTGTCGCTATGAAAGATATCTATTCTCAATTGGATCTTGTAGAAGGGTATAAATATATATCGGTAATGGTTAAATATGAAAATTTTGTTGTAATTTTTTTTATCTAGACGTGATAGAAGAAAACTGATAACATCATCATAAACTGATAACAGCATCATAACGGAATCAGCAGCACCCCAAAATTAGGAGGGGAAAGCATTCAAAACTGAAACATCAAAAAAAAATTTTAAATTGCAGAGCAGTGTTATCGATGTTAAGAGCATAGTGATGGTAAGTTTTTTTAAGCTTTATAGTATAATTTTATTATGCCTCATGAAACAGAGTGAAGGAGTAGACAGTGATAAGGACATCTTATAGTTTTTTTTTTGTGACCCACATGTATAAAGACATTGCAATGACAATTTATGGAGTAATTATGTATTGTATTAATTATTGAGTTATGATTAGTTTTACTATTCCCCCTCCAGATATGGTGAAAGTGTACTGTATCCCGGTTGGTCGGGTTTTTAGATCCCTTCTGAGATTTTTTTCCAGCAATTAAAATTTAACGAAAAAGGTACCTCTCTATTTTATTCCTTAATCACCATTCAAGCATATTTTTGTTTATCCATACATCCATTGTGAGAGTTAAAATATCTTCATTAGGTTTGTCATATTCTTAAGTAACTATGTCAACTGTTTCTTGGAGTTTAAATTTGTTTCTTATGTTAATGAATTGGCATACCAATTCATTAACATAAGAAATAAAGTGATTCACCTCATCCGATGTGGACCTTGTACCAAGTAGTTTTACCTCGTCTCCCACGCTTCTCGTTTTAACTCGATTCTCAACTCGTTTGTAGTGGATCTCATATCAACTGGTTTTACCTCGTACCCCACGCTCTCAAAAGGCTAAATTTTGGTCAGCAAGTGGTCTGTAACAGGAGTGGACTGGTCTGGATTTCACAGAGACGAAGGAAAATAGTCTGAAACTGGTCTGGTAACAGGAAAATATTCGATGGTCTGTACCCGGTCTGGATTCCATTCTGTATCTGTGCTGCAATATTCGATGGTTTTTAACTGGTCTGCATTCAGATATAGCACAGAGTTCTAATATTTTATTCGATGATCTTCAATTGCCCTTAATTTTTATTTATTACTGTTCAATAATTATAATATATTTTAGCCATTACCTCTAAATGGAATTGGGTATCCCAAGCTTTTAAGTAATCACCTTGTAATTCACATTAGTTTTTTTTCAAACTTTACAGGGAAATAAAATCAGCTTTCAAAACTACTATATTACCACTAGTTAGTATAAAGGAAATTATTCTCTATTTGTGGTTCATAACTAAGCTCCATCATTAATAGCCAATGAATTTTAAGAAGAATCTTCCTGGTATTTTTAGCCACTGGTTCATCCTTCGTCCGAAGTTTTGGCAAAATGGGAAGCTTACAAACTGACTTTAGTTCAGCCAGTAAGCACTTGACCGAACTTTGCGTAGTTAATTTCCGTTATACATTATATTATTTCTGTGTTTATTGGTACGTTCAGAAATTTTGTCATTTTAACATTTCCAAAAGTTAATAACATATTGATTTAAATGTGAGCAAACGTGAGGTAATTGGAAAAATCTTGTTTATTCTCAGTAATATTGCATTTATATGCGTACTATGCGGCAATATAGGTTTCAATTAATTAATGCTAAATCTTAATGGTATGGAGCTTTATGGTAAGGAAAGTAAGCCCAGTAGGTTAGATATAGAAATGGAAGACAACATTGACAGAGATGCCATCGGACCATGTATCTTTGATAGTTAAATTGAAAGAACACGAGTTGACATGAAAAAGAATAAGGCAGATTGCCCATTGCCACTTCAGATGTGTGGACAGAAAAGATCACCATTTAAAACCTTGGGAGTTAATTGATATGTTTTAGGGATTAATTTCATTGTACTTACCCCAGCTCTATGCTGCTTTCTACGTAATTGTCCCAGCAGCTTCCCAATTGCGTAATACCAAGCACCACATCGTGAGCCATGGTCATCTGGGTCTAATTCCACTGCTACTTTCCACATTTTCAAAGCCATTTCCCTACAAGTGTCACTGAATTCCTGCATCACTTCTGCATTGAGAGCAATCAAAGCTGCTTTCGAAGGATTGTTTAGCTTCTAAAAGAAAGGATAAAAACAGTTTTGCTTAAGGTTAATTCCATTAATCTAATAGCTAGATACCACCATTATCTAAATGTGTGATATGTACATATATGTAGTCACAAAAATTTAAGAGTTCTGGCCCTTTAAAACGCTTATTTCAAAGAAGACCAAAATCAAACTTCACATTTCCATTTCATTTGAATGCCATTTTCAAGCATTGTTAGTTAAATTTTTTTTACAGAAATGGAAGTTCATATAAATTTTTATCAGATACAATATTTCATAAAATTAACCATATAGCGTAGAATCATAATTTAAGTAGATTCACAACCCTTTAATTTTACGAGGCGATGCATTTATTTATTATAATTTCAATGAAAATACATTTCATACATATACACAAATGACTATCTTTCCTTTCCGGCGAAGGCAAAGTACTTACAAGTACTTACTTGTTAGAAAAAACTTGCTCCTGTTTAGCATAAAAACTACCACTTTCAATAATTTCCTCCATAATACCCTAAACATACAATGCATACCTCTTTCGCTTCTCTAACGATCATTCACTACTTCATTCACTATTCTTAACACTCCCAACCTTAATCCTCTTTAGATTTTCCCACTGCATTGAGCCTACTCCTATGCTTATTCTGACAGTCCCAGGTTTCACTGCCATATATATAGATAGATACAAATTTTATTGATCTAGGGAATGCCCTATAAGGCCAAGTACATTTAGGGCAAATCTATGCTTGGTTTTTACAGAATTTGTTACATAGTTTAAGTAAAATACAACAAAATTACAATTTAGTATAGACCAATGTCATTTAACATACATATTTTGGATTGACTTTAGTGCACATTTTCATAAATGTATACTAATTGTCTTACATTAATAACTAATATTTAGGTGCAACATCTAGATACGCAGCTTCAAGTGCTCTGTTGTTGCACTAGATATTCGTATAGTTTGGTTTTAAAGGAGTTAACTGATGAACTTTATTTCAAGGATATAGGGAGGGAGTTCCAAAATTTTGTTGAAGTTATTTGGTTACAAGGTATAAAATTCTCCAATGCCCGTAATAAATTGGCACCACTCGTCAAAAATACGCCACAATTGCTGTGTTGGTTTGCGGGAAAAAATGGGGGGAAATCCACGCCAGTGACCAACTACAACCTCTCGACCAGAAAAACCCCTGTGGTAGTTTACAGGAATGTTACTTCCTCACCAGTGACAACCACAGACACACACAATCAACCCGAATAGGGATACTTCACTGGGCTGATGAGACCCTGCTAAGGATGCCTGGGTTATGAACACACACACACACTCAACCCAAAGAGGGATTCTTTGCTGGGCTAATGAGACCCAACTAAGGATGCCTGGGTTATGAACACAAACACACAAGCACTCACTCAAACACTCAACGGGCCCAACTTCTGGGAGAATCTAGCTCAAAAGAGCGTTGTCAAGAAACGGCACAAAAACAAGAAAAGACGAGGGTGTGCGTCGGATACAAGTATTTCGGCCACCAGGTTGCCCTTTACGGCGAACTGAAGGGAGTAGTCACTTGCAACGCAAGGTTGTAAGTGGATTGGAAGGAGGACAGCCTAGAATAAATACGAACATGAAGAAAAGGGAGAGAGTGATGGGGAACCAATGATGTTGGGTTGTGGGAGAGGGAAGAAAGGTATTGGTGGGGAAGGAGTGGGGGAGGTTAAGTCCGCGACCGTTGAAGCGAGTACAGGGGAGGGGGAGAGATAGGGGAGGTGGGAAGGGAAAGGAAACGAAGTCCGTGACAGTTGAGTTAATGAAAGGGGGGGCGGGGGGGAAAGTGAAGTCCATGACCGTTGGTGAAAGAGTGGTCAACGCTAAAATATTTTGAAATATTATAATTTCAAAAAGAAAGAGCATCTACTGTAAAATAGAGAAAAGTGAGGAGTAAGAAATAGGTCCTATATCGCTATTCACAATGTTTCTCCTGAATTTGTGTATGTATAGACTTTCATAAGCGTCAAGCAAATGATTAGGTGTTTGTTTGATGAGTTGAAGGTTGTTTTCTGAGGTTTCGTGTCCCATGTTGAGTAAGTGTTGTGCGATACTGGATTTTTTGGGTCTGTTGTATTTGAAATGGGCCATGTGTTCCTTGAATCTAGTTTTTATATTTCTGAGCGTTTGCCCCACGTAGGAAACATCACATGAGGAACAAGATATTTTATATATGCCAGACTTATTGGATGTGTCGATCTTGTCTTTTGTGTTCCCCAATAAGTGTTTTAGTTTGTTGTTATTACTAAATGAAATCTTTGTGTTTACTGTTTTAAATATCTTTTCAAGGCCTTTAGTTATTTGTGGGTGGTAAGGAAGTTTAATGAAGCGGACGGACTCATCATTCGTGAGTCTGGTGGAATTCTTTAAGTCTTTTAAATTTGTGTTTCATAGCTAAATTGTCAATCATAGACTCCTTAAAGCCGTTACGGTTAGCTATGCGTTTGATATTATTTAATTCTTTTGAATAATTACTTTTTTCGAGTGGAATATTAACAAGCCTGTGAACCAGAGCATGAAAAGAAGCGAGTTTATTGTTGTTATGTACAAAGGAATCACGGTGAATGTAATTATTGGTGTGTGTAGGCTTGCGGTACCCGTCATAAGAGAGTGTGTTACCATTTCTGGTCAGAAGCAGATCTAGAAAAGGGAGTTGGTTGTTATCTTCTATCTCGTGTGTGAACTTAATGGAAGGAAATAAACTGTTTAAATCACAAACAAACAGTTAAATGCCATATTTGTGAGTGTCGAAAAAGGCAAATATGTCATCAATGTATCTTAAATAAACAGTTGGGAAGTAATTAAATTTGTTTTAGAGAGTATTTTCAAAATGAGTCATAAAAACATTGGCCAAGAATGGGGATAGGGCTTGGACCCAGAGCGGTGCCAAATTCTTGTTTGTAGAATTTACCTTGGTTGACGAAGAAATTCTGGTTCATGACATAGTTAGTAAGTCTAATGTATTCGTCTATCAAATTATCTTCAACATTTATAGAAATCAACCAACTTTTGAGTGAATCAATGGCTATATCTACTGGCACACTTGGGAATAAATTTGAAACATCAAAAGAAACCATTACTTCTCCCTTAGTAAATGTATGGTCTTTTGTTTTGTCCACAAAGTCCAAGGTATTCTTAAGTGAGTGTGGGCTTTGAAAATTTAACTCAGAGAATTGTTTAACAAGCCATTTTGACAGGAAGTGGGAGAGTCGATTCCGGAAACAATGGGTCTCATGGGGCAACCATTTTTATGGATTTTAGGGAGGCAATATAATCTAGGTAACACAGGATTAGACACTGAAAGTTTGAATTTGGTCATCTTATAAATGAGGATTGGGCAATCATTAAGAACGTTTTTGACTTGGGTGACCATTTTGTTGAGAGGATTCTTTTTTATTTCAATATATGGTCCGGATGATAACAAGGTTGTTACTCTACTGAAATAATCCTCTTTGTCCATGATAACACATAGATTGCCTTTATCGGCTTTCATATAGAAGCAATTTTTGGACTTTAGAGAGCGTACAATACTGTTAATATTAGTCATGTTATGCATTTTTGGGTTGTTGGAAAGCTTAAGATTATTTCTTATCTGCTTTTCACAAGCTTTCCTAATAAAGTATTTGGTTGCATTGTCAAATGCTCTGAGGGACCCTTCTATGTGGGCAATTAAATCCTCTATGGGGTTTGATTTTGGTTGGACACTAAAATTTAAACCATAGTTAAGCAATTTCAATTCTTGGGGAGTGAAAACCTCTTTAGATAATTACAAACGTTAATGGAATCACTGTCAGCACCAATGGAAGTATCAGACTCACCAATAAGTTTAGACAATTTGCGGTTAATGCAGCGGGCCTTGTCTTCGCTTTTCTTCAGAACTATGGCGTAGATTCTCCTGTCGGCTTGTAGCCAAACCTGAAAGTCTTTGTCCGATAAATTCTTTGTAAGTTTTAAATGTAAGTTGTAGACTTGTAATTCTAGATGGCTCCTTTTAGCATAAAGGGACACTATGTCAGATTGAAGAACTATAAGTCGTAAACTGTCGTCAATATTAGGATTTCTTTTGTGGTACAAAGAGAGGAAACTAATAAATTTCGGATAGACATATTGTAGTTTACAAGTTTTTAGAAAACGATGTCCTCGGCAATTTTCACGATTTTTGTTTTCAGTTGATGGTATTTATTAAGCTCAGATGACTGGAAAGCCATAATTAAAACTAGGGAATGTGAGCTCTACGGCCTCCTAAAGTTACAAGGTATAAAATTCTCCAATGGCCGTAATAAATTGGCACCACTCGTCAAAAATATTCCACAATTGCTGTGTTGGTTTGCGGGAAAAAATGCGAAAAATTAAACTAAAATTGCAAAATACATGTACCCATACTTTAAAATCGATGAAAAGAAACATAAAACCTTGGTCAATTTGGCATATTGTTCTCTAAGTTATATGGTTGTAGGTTTTTCATGTAAAGATTCGAGACATAACTTTGTTATCCATGGAAACTTTTAATTTTACGCTTTTAATAACATAAATAACTAATTCCTTTCTGGTCTGGAACTCAGGGCAATACCAGTGTTTCTTTTTATATCAATGCATTGACAAAAATATGAAAGTGTAATAAATATGTTTACAAAGACCACAAAAACTCTCAATGATGCGAGTAATAAGCAAGCAAAGAAAGTTGGCGATACCTAGGCTGGTGTGAGTGAGCCCTTGAAGATGAAAATGTCATTCTAATTGAAATTTGCAAGTGAGTTGCAAGCAAATTTTAGATATGGTGTTCCTTAGTAAAACATGAAATGCGAGAGCAGCATGCTTTTGACTTTTGAACCTCATCATACTTCTGAAGGTTACGCGCTATATCCAAGGCAATAAAATAGTGAAGTACAGTAAAACCCCCATACAACGAACACCCATACAGCGAAATTTTAAGGAAAACTCCCTATTTCGAAGTCATTGGCCCAGTCCCGGACCCTTCCAATGGACAATGCACGCAAAAAAACCTCCCGTAACGAACCTCTCTAACTACGAAAACTCCGTACATCGAAGTCTGCGCTTGGGCCCAAAACATGAAAAGTGCCCCTCTAGAACGAATTATTGAAAAAAAAACGTAGCATTCTTCATTTACAGGTAATTTTTCCATAGACATTTACGTAATGAGCAGGAAGTTGAACCGCAGCGGAGAGAACCGCGTCTTAACCCTTCCGCTCCGGGCTTCGAAAATGTTTACATCCGAGACCTACAGAGCAGAGGGCATGAAGGAAACTTGACGCTCTCGCTCGGTGAAGGCTCCTTTACACGTTTATTATGGTGGGAACCAGCAACTCTGATGGTTCCCACAATAAAAAACGTGTAAGGGAAGCCAAAGCTCCGCTCCGCCTTAGCTGAGCCGGGTGATAGTTGGGTGGATGAGTAATGCACCAAGAGGGGAGGGGGAATACCAGTCAGTTCCAGCCGGCCAGACGTAACCCAATACAGAAAAATACTCTGAAAAGATCAGATCAGGGGGGCTATTCTCCACTCAATTTTCCCTTTTTAAATCGTATCAGATTACTTTCCCATATTGGGTTACATTCCCGGGACCCCTGAATGGGAGGAGCTCCATGGTTTCAAATTACCTTTCGGTATCCGATTTTATTTTGGGAGAGGCAGTCAGCGATAAATTTTTTCATGCTTATTTTCTTTGTTTTTCCTTCCTGGAATTATATGTTAAAATGTAATCTTTACTTTTCTATTCAAAGTTTTTTTTAATGAGTGGAAATATTTTTTTCGCGAATACCAATGGGCTTATTTTTTTTCTTTTCCGCGAAGTCAACGTAATTTCTTTGTTTCCCCATTCTTTCAGCACGCAAACTTCATTTGTTCCTTCATTTGCAAGACCTCCTGTTGATATTATAATTATAAAATAGTCTAAATAATTGTTACATCATTATTTATAAGACCCACGATCAAAGATCCCCGTTTTCTTGTATTGTTGTGCTTTGAAAAAAGGAGGGGAAAATGTGATCGGCTTATCTACTAATTTCTGTAATCGAATCACCATTTCGCGATCTAAAGACGTACAAATAAATACATTGTAATAAGGCTCGTCGAGAAAGGCTCGTGTTTTAAATGGCGAGTGACCACTTGCAGATTATTTTCATTATTGTATAATTATGATATCAACAGGAGGTCTTGCAAATGAAGGAACAAATCAAGTTTGCGTGGTGAAAGAATGGGGAAACAAAGAAATTTTGCGGGAAAGAAAAAAAAATAAGTCCTATGTTATTCGCAAAAGAAAAATATTTCCACTCGTTAAAAAAAACTTTGAATAGAAAAGTAAAAATTAGATTTTAACAGAATTCCAGAAAGGAAAAACAAAGAAAGTAAGCATGAAAAATTTGTCGCCGACGGGAATCGAACATGGTCCCTCTGCACCGCAGACCCGTACGCTAATCAATGGACCACACCCTTGATGCCGTAGGCTGATAAATAGGGATTTTATAACATCTATATATGTTTAAACGCCTTTTTTGTTAACTATTGGATTTATACGCCCATATGTGGAGTGATTCGTGAAAAGCATTCGGAGTTCTATATGCATACGAATTTTCATTGAGATCTGCGACCTGTTTATCAGACACTCCCCTCGTTAGGAGGGCGAAGTATTCAAAACTTCATTGGTTGGTGTTCAACCAATGAGAGCCAATTTTATCTACTCTGTCCCCATCCCAAAGGAAAATCTGGAGTAACCTCTCTTCTCTATCCAAATATTGCTATTGCCGTCTTAACCTTGATGGATGTGGTCTGTTAACCGGCAAGTTTGCTCGAGATCGCCCTAATATTTGCTCGATTGCTTGAGGATACCTTTTTTCCCAGAAATCGCAGCCGAAAATGAGGGTGCGCCTCTGACACGAATTTTTTATCTGCCAGCCTTCGATCCTCGGTCACGATATGAGCAGTGGGCTGCAGAGAAATAACGCGGCAGGGTGGTAGTGGCCACGAAACGAGCAGTGATTCGTCCTAAGATAAGTTCAGAATCTGAAATGGCAGTACATACTGTCAGAAGACAGAACGTTCTCGGCCGACATTTTACCACAGAATGAGAAGAACGGCACAAGAAATATTTAATATCTGGGATTGGTGGCGAGCGGCACCAATGCCACTCTCGTCTATCATGGCTGGGTTCGAGTGTGGTCCATGTCAAACATTAGGAACATAAAACTCATCGTTGCCACTCTATCGCTTGCCTACCACCGCTCGTATCGTGGCCGCGGCTCGCGCCGCTCGTATCGTGCCCGAGGCAAGTCCCTCGAGAGCTGAGTAACCTTGGTGCTTAGCGTGAGTCATCAAGGGGAGGGTATCATTCGCTCGCTTGTTTAGGGCCTCGGCTACAAGTGAAAACTTGCCTCCGAGGTCCATACATGCCTATGGAAAATGCCGCATAAATTATAAGAGAATATCGCAAGCGGCTTTGATAATGGCCGAAAATTCGAAGTTAGTCCCGCAACACCTCGCAATAGGAGAAAAAAAGCCCCAAATTTTTTTCTTCAACTTCGACGCATAAAAAGAGGGGTGCGACTCTTACACGCGTTAACGGCATCGTCAATGCATTATCATCTGAGATTGCCATTGTGACCTCAATGCATTGCCGACTGCCACGTTTTTACTCGTGGTAACTAACTCACCCCACCTATATTCCATCGTCATTTATCGATATCTAGTATATTCTGGTCACGAACATAGATATTTACCGGTATTTCAATGGGATTCCAACAGTGCGTTTCATTTCGGAAGTATAAATGGGAATATGTGCTCTTTCAAGCAAAATTGCTGCATAAAACTGCCATTTGATATTGACTTAAATTATTGCACTCTAAGAATAATATAGACTAGATACTCAGAAAAATTATGGAGCACTTTAAATATACGTAATCCTTAGGCATTAATTTTGGCGCTCCTTTACTTTCAGACCGTAACTAAAGAAAGCGATGAGGCGTAGAACAGAATCGACGAAAAAAACAATAATTTCAATTAGAAATACGCAGATTGAAAATAACACGGTGATAGCCACGGTATTTGATGGTAAATAATAAAAATTGTTTATCATCACTCTAGGAAAGGTTTTAATGGTGAATAAAGCAAGATTGAGATATTTACTCGACTTGCATCGTAAAGCACGCGGAACACTTGGATGCCCCTGTGGAGACGCAACCCACACACCACCTCCATACATCGAAAACCCCCTACATCGAAGTAATTTTTCTGGTCCCAACAAATTCGTTGTATGGGGGTTTTACTGTACTTCTTAAATTTCTACATATGTCTTCTACATAAGTCTTGAGTCTCTGTCCATTTGTGTAGTTGCAAAATACATACATATATACATATATATATATATATAATAAATATTTCGTTCAAACAGGTGGTGAAAGAAAGAGGATAGTAAACACATAAAATGTGATGACACAATGGTATTGTGAAGAGCATCCGGCGCGAAATCGGAAGGTCCGTGGTTCAATTCCCGGTCTAGACGAATTTTTTTCACTTGGAATCGGCCATCATTCCATCTTCACATCACCATTGTGTCATCACATTTTATGTGTTTCCTATACTCTTTCTTTCACCACCTGTTTGAACGAAATATTTATTATTTACGCCTGTGAGCGGTTTGAGTGAATGAATGAATGGTTGTATGGCCGGAATGGCTCATTTCTACTTCTTGGGCTCTGCGTGCCCCGAAACGCCTGTTCTGTATCTTTACCACTGTCTGTGTGCCTGATTCAAACTTTGCTTTCCTCTTCTGTGTACGTAATTTCTTCTCTGCCGGTGAGTGAAAATGTCCAGTGCCATCTCTCGGCGACTTTTACGGACTAATCTTGGGGGTGTTTGATTCATATAAACCCCCCGCCGATTCCAGTGTTTCTTTAGTAGTCTAGATAGCTTAGTGGTCAGAGCATCCGGCGCGAAATCGGAAGGTCCGTGGTTCAATTCCCGGTCTAGACGAATTTTTTTCACTTGGAATCGGCCATCATTCCATCTTCACATCACCATTGTGTCATCACATTTTATGTGTTTCCTATACTCTTTCTTTCACCACCTGTTTGAACAAAATATTTATTATATATATATATATATATATATATATATAAACAGTGATACACTAAACAAACACAGAAACACGCAAAAAGGACACTCACAAAAGAAAACTTGTACGTTTCGACGTCAGGACGCCATCGTCAGCGGTAGAAGAATGATGAGTCTGCTCTGTTCCCTTGGGAAGGAAAGGGCAGAGAGGAAGGAGGGGGGGTAAGTGCGAATGGATAGTGGTGGGGAGAGAGAGGTGGCTATTGGGCTTTTAATTCAATGGGCTAGGTTTAGCCCGGGCTTTTCGAATGCCCTTGTCACCCAAATATGGGCGTATTCACGAATTTTCACGTCAACATTACCGGCAGATTCAGGAAGGGCTTCTATGATCTCTAGGGAGAAACAATCGTCAAAATTTTGAGAGTGGGAGGCGGTATGTTTGGGAATGGGATCAAGAAAAGGTGGAGTTTTTGTGGCATGGCGGTGATTGTTCATACGGATATTGAGGGGGGTGGTACATTTTCCCACATAGAAGGCAGGGCAGAAATTGCAGGAAAGGCGGTAGATGATGTTGCTGGTGGTACAATTGGCCGTAGAGGAAGATCTTTTGAGGGAGGGGGTGGCGGAGGGGCGGAGGAGAGAGCAGCATTTGCGCCTCGGGCGTCCGCATGTTGAGGAAAGTGGCGGAGGGGGGGCGGTGGGTTGCAGGGAGGGTCTAGTGGATTTTAAAATGTCCCGCAGATTTGAGGGACGCTTATAGGAAACTTTGGGACATGAAGGTAGGAGGAGGGAAGTAGAGGTATTGTTTTTTAAGATTGGATACAGGTCTTTCAGGTTTTTGATCCTGTGTGCACCAGGGAAGAATGTGGTGACAATGTTAAGTTGGTCAGGTTGGTGGGTCTTGGTCCGAGGGGTATATTTTGCAGTAGGAGACAGGATTTTATTTAAAAGCAACTTCTCTGGGTACTCTCGTTCTCTGAGGGAGTGATGGAGAGTTTCGATATATTCTTTTAGAGAGGGGGCATTGCTGCAGATCCGGTGGCCGCGGATAGAAAGGGAATAAGGGATTGAGCGTTTGGTGTGAGAAGGATGACAGCTGTTAAAATGGAGGTATTGGTCATGGTAAGTGGGTTTTTTGTGGATGGAGGTGATGTATTTACTGTCCTTAATTTGGATATTAATATCCAGGAACGTAATTAAGGAGTCAGAAATGGAAGATGTGAAGGAAACTGAGAATGAAGAGTTCAGTGTGGAAATGAAAGAAGATAAAGAATCACGGCCGTGAAGCCAGAGGACGAATATGTCGTCAATGTAGCGGGCATGCTTGTGAGGCTTCGCCTCGTGACAAGCATTAGCGTTTTATGCTAATGCATAATTAGCCGTAGTTACACTAACTTTAGGGTATAGTGTAATGCATGTTGGTGAATACTCACACCCTGCCACACACCCCTGAGGTGGCTTGCAGCGTATTTTGTAGATGTAGATAAATGCTTTGGTTGTTGCAAATTTTTGTTCGATCTATTACTGTTATAAGATAGCTACTTCTAACGCATATGCATATAAAATCATAACAACTAATAAATAGGTTGATATTGAATAAACTTATGTCCAGCTAAATGAAATGGATTTTTAAATTTCAATTAAGTTTTGAAAAAGGGGCACCTTATTTTTTTATCACACGTTGTATACATTAGTAAATAGGCAATTAAATATTCATTAAAATTAATTTGGACATTAATCTATTATTTACCTAAAAATAAAATAATATTGCTAACAGTATTCTAATATATTCGATTTGAAAATATATTTGAGCAAGACTACGGTATACAGATGTGAGTGTAATTACTGTGTCGTTTATGAATATTTTTTTGTTAAGTGATTCATAATTGGATTCCTTTTATTTCTAGTTTGCAAGAATACAGGGTTATAAATGACCATAATGTATACATATTATCATAAAACATTGCAAATCGTATAGGTTGAATGCATAATATCGTTAAAAGCTATTGAAATACGCACTGAGAAGGTTAAATTGTTTTAAGTGCAGCCTTTATAGCCAGTTGCTATATATGGTACTGCAAGCCTCGGTAACAGTGAAAAAATTGCCTGGCAACGAATATGAAAAAAGGTCAAAATTTGCATTTCGTCTGTGTTAAAACTTCAAATAATTCAGTTTATCGAGCAATAGATAAAAATTGGTTGCAAAAATAATTTTTTTTGATACATTGGCCTCATTTTGGTCGAAAGATGAAATTTGTATATAATATATTTCATATTTTAATGAATGAAAGAAAATTATTCTACACGTCAATTATTCGTTTTTCTCGTTAACTCCCATTGAAAAGCAAAATACTATCTGGGCTCGAAACAAATAAAAAATATTGGAATTTTTTATTTTTTTTCCTGACTCGACACCAAATTCCAACCCCCCTCTGAAAATTCAAACCTTTTAGCTCGAATAAAATGCCCAGGAATTTGTACCAGTGAGTGAGTGCAAACATATGCATGCAAATTTGTATTCAAATGAAAAAAGTATTTTGTCAAAAAATAGTAAAAATTAACAACAAAAAATGTCATGTAATGATTTTTTAAAAATCTGATGTCATATTCGCTCTGATAGCGACCTCAAAAGCATATACATGAAAATTTTCATTTGAATCGCAAAATACTTTCTTGCCATGGCCACGTTTTGGGGATTCTGAACCACTGTGCGCCGCCACCAGATCTGGATGTCGTGTGTGGTTTCCTGATTTCTTCCAGGCTGGCACCTGATCAACGGTCTCAGCAGGGGGGTGGTGTGGCGAACTCTCACCATTGCCTGGCACGTGGCCTCGGCGAGCTCTCGCCAGACAGCATAAAACACAATATAACAAATTTGATATAAAGACATGGGAGATTGGGAGGGGGGGGCGTTGCCCATTGGGAGTCCCTTATCAGCTATGACCGCAACCAAATGTACCTAATTTCACCCCCCCCCCCCTCCCCCTACTTTTGGAAGCCACCTGTGATGTTAGGGCGTGGGAAAGCGATGAGTGAAATGTGATACTTTTGATGAAATGTAATGCTGACTCGAGAAAAAATATCACTTTACTGCGACCCCCTAACTATGAGTGCCGAGCCAAGGGTGGGGAGAGAGAGAGAGAGGTGGAGAGAAGAGGAAGAGGCTGGCCGCGGACATGTGGCCGTTTGCTGGACTGCCGGAAGCGCTCGGCGTGAAGGCCTGTGGAAAAAAGCGCTGGACATCCTCTTTGCTTTACACGACTTAATTGTATTAAACTTACGTACCAACTTGAGGAGTAAAAGTTGTCACCAAGTTGTCAAAGGAGGTAAAAGTTGACGACGTAATTAGTTCCGATTCCGAAGAAGAAGAAACGGTGCCTATGCCCTTGAGAGCTGAAGCACAGCAGGCTATAAAAGTAATTAGCAACGTCTATAGGGCCAGTAATGCTTCCCTGGACGAACTAAAAACATTCAGTGAAGTAGAAGGATTTGTGCTTTCCGCAACTGCCACTAAATATGTAGATGTAAATTGAAGCAGATAATGCTTGATACATTTTTCGCCACTGAGTAGGCATTGAAACTATTTTCTGATTTATATTATTGATGTGAAGTAAATGTGATGTGTTTGTGATAAAGAAGGTCCTCTATTTTGTTTTGTTATGCTCGTACTTTCCCAATGAAGTCAACATGGCTTTCGTTTGCAAAAGTATTATTTATTTTCACGTACGTTCAAAAAGGAATTATATTTTTGTTAGCTGTGATTATTATTGCATATTTTTGTTATTTTTAAAATATAACCAAGCCTTATACAGTGAAACCTCTACTAAACGAAATTCAAGGGACCGATAATTTTCCAGTTCGTTTATCGGGAGTTCGTTTGCCGGAGGTGCTTTTCACGTTGCATCACTCCAGGGGCAATGTAAATAATCTACTTCTTGTACCTTAAATTTCAGGAAAAAAGGTATGAAGAACTCAATTAAAGGTAAAATTTCCACAGAGGATAGAATACTTTTATCCTAACTGCCCCCCTTCCTCATAGAAAACCATGGAATAGCAACGAAGGTATTTCAGCAAGTGCAGCTAATTATACCATTTACTGCGATTTTTAAAGGCCGATTTATAGTTGGCATGAACGTCAAACTTTAACCATGAATTGTTTTCGCGTAGACGCCATCCTGTTACGATCGCCGTCAACTAGAATGTGCGTCGGTAACCATTGGTCGCCTTCATTCATCTTTGCTTAGATTCAGATGTTTACATGCAGCCGATCGCCAACATGTGTTGATTTGTTTACTATCAACAAAAGAGCGAGAACATGGACGAGTACGAGTATTATCAACTCGTAATTGCTGTGATAATTGTAGTAGTGGGTTGGAACCTGTGTATTCAGCTCGAGGGTGAAGTACGCGTTGACGCCAATCGTAAACTGGCTTTATCTTCCCGCCCAATGCATCACAAACACGCTAGAATTAATGATAGTAGTTTCTTATGCCGCCACTTTCAAGAACTCTAACTTAACACGGTCACATCCGCGCTTCATTCAAGGTTTTTGAGAACTGCTCCGTAAATACAGCACGATATATTTTGGTTTTCGTTCCGCCTGCTACTTTTTTTCGAGAATTATTTTCAAGATGGCGGCGAGCGAAAAAAAAAATCACATTTGAAACGTTCGAATTAAAAAAAAATAATGTTACTACATCAATAAAAATATTTAGGAATGCGCGCAACGTAAATGACCACTGAACGGGATTTCTTTGCATTAGATGTGTTTCAAGTATGCTAAAGAAATTTTCAAGCCCGCGATATGATAGTCAACATTTGACATTTTATATTTCAAGCATGGATAACAATTTTTGCAAAAGCGTGGAGAATAAATTACGAACTTACCTTACAAATAAGTAGATAAATTACCAGACGTAATAATTGCCACTTAAGGCAAAACCAGGCTTCAATCGCAAAGATTGTAATTATTCATTTAAGTATTCTACCAGCTGATTGGTATGTTCTTGGTGTTGAGGTCCGTAGTTTTGGCGAAAGAAAAGGAACGTCCGGTTAACTTTTTCGAGGTTTTATTCACGTGACCAGGTCATTTTGGTACAATACTTCTGTCACAAATTCAAATTACAATCCAGTTCTCAAAAAAAAAGAAATGAAAATCACTTCGCGTGACTTGCGCTGCCAACCTATAAGTTCCATTCTTTTCATTACCAACCAAAAATATTTTTAGCACTTGGACAGTCCCAATCTCACGAAATTGAACCGCAGTAACACTCGAGAGCAACCAGTTTTCACTCGGAAAGAAATAAATCATAAACTCACGATGATGAACCGCAGTAAAACTCAAGAACGCCGACCAAATCACTTACCACGCTGCTAACACTTGACGCAAAATACCGGAAATGCAATTAACTGAATAAACAACAACGACCTTTCTGATTGGCTTGTTTGTACGGAGTCTCTGATTGGTCCTAGTCACTTTCAAATCAGCAAAAACTTCGCAACATATTCAAAATTAGCATTTTTTTTTAAAATACGTTATGAAGAGGTAAATATTATAATACAGGGCTAATCTTTCATTTCGTTTATCGGGAGTTTTCGTAGAGCAGGAGTTCGTTCATTAGAGGTATTTACCAATGCATTTAAATAGGAATTTGGCGGGACCAATAGCATTTGTTCGTTCATCGGAGTTCTTCGTTTATCGGGAGTTCGTTAGGTAGAGGTTTCACTGTACTGCGCTAATAATAAATTTATCCCATTCGCCATATTTTTGTTTTCTTTTGTGACTCCTAATTTCACAGGTTATCATCATTGTTCAAATCGAGTGGGTATTTTTCCAAGAAACACATACCTGTGTTCGTTCTATATCCTGGAGATGGCAGTACTTGCACGAAACATGATGTGCTAGCCAATCGACTGAGGCATTTTCTTTTCTAGTGTAAATAAATACTCGATAACACTAATTTGCGGTAGATAATTGAATTTGAATCATAGAAACTGCTAGGAATAGGTAACTATGGGAGAAATATCTTCGACCACCGGTACATGCCGTATTTCAGTGAACCTTCAGGCCAATTTTCCCAACTGATGGACGTACTGGTTAACATTCAAAAACTCGACAAAGTTGATATTATCGTCATGAAATATTCGCAAAATTATCCAACAACTACCGTATACCTAATATTTTAATTCCGATTAGTTATGGTGTCTTTACAGCTTTCTTCGGCGATCAAAAAATAGAAGAACTGGAAAAAAACACCGAAACTGGAGGAATTAATATTTTATGTAATGGAAAATGTCTTGTTTCTTTCTTAAAATTAGTTGATATTCCACCAGATTGTGCCTGAAACGACTTTTTTTGCTGTTAACCTTCGTCAAATACCATGGAAACAAAAGAAAAACGGTAAATACGAACGACTATGAGAATTAGGTGGCTTTATTCAACACTTTCGGATACAACGAGCGCTCGATTTAGTGAGTGATTTCCGAGGGATTATGAGCACTCGTTAAACCAGGCTTCCACTGTAACTAAAATACACCATTTTTAATGTATTAAATGAAACAGTGTTTCTCAAGGATCTGCGAATGTACATACCACGAGACAATTTATGCGAGATAAAGTTAATATGATCCCTCCAATCAAGAGTTTCATTTAATTTTAAGCCTAAGAAAGAGATGTAGTCAGGATGTCTGATAGTTGAGTTATTAATATAGAGGATAGGTAACTGGTCGTGTTTAGTATAAGCTGAATGAAATAGTAGAAAATTTGATTTGGTCTCATTGATTAGGAATCCATTACTGTAGGTCCATTCAGCCATAGATTGAACGGCTTCACGACTCAGGATAATTAGCCCTTCTAGGTTTTTGTTTGAAAGTGTGTGACTTGTGTCATCTGCAAACAGAGTGACAAAACCCTCTTTCAAGTGACAAGGTAGAAGATAGAAGGTAGGAGATAGAAGGCAGAATTTTTGCCCTCATCTTTTTAGCCAACCAATTATCAGAGTGGCTGTATCTAAAAAATGGTACTCTCCTTAGACTACTAGAGCGTGTTGTTAGAAAAAGATAAAGAAAAGAAAACTTTACTACAGCAAATGTATGCAAAAAAGTAAACATTGGCTCTCTGTGTGATAGAAGGTGGAATTTTTGCCATCTTTTTATGACTATGACTAACCAATCGTCGGAGTGGCTGTATCTAAAAAATGGTACTCTCCTCAGTCAACTACAGTGAGCATTGCACATAAAAATGAATATTATTACTTTTTTACTCAAAAATGTTTACTTATGCTTACAAAACTATTCTTAATGTTTTTTTAATTTTTGGGAAACATATAAACTCATTTCTCACAGCATCCACTTTGAGTATTGCAAAAACATGGAACAACACGAAGTTCACCTCAAGACCACACCAGACAGAGACTGCCTGCAAAGCAGGCAGCAGGTCTGCTAGTCTGTTATTTATGAAGACAAGCGAAATGTATCATGCGGTATAAGGGTTTTCATCCCAACATGTTGAACCTACTATCTTCATACGATATATATCTACTGTTTGCCTTGCTTTTCTCATACAATCTTAGAAGGACACAAGCCCCTGTGGGGTAGGCAATTTGATTTACATCGAAGCTGGAAATTTTTAAACGCGACTCGGCAGGGTCAAATATTGTGCGATGGAACTGAATTTTTTGTGAGGTGTTTTTTCATAAAATGGCACCCAAAAAAGCATCCGTACTTACAACTTTCAAAAAAAAAATTATTGGGCCATCCCAATGTGACAGGAAGTAGGTATAAGGTCACCCATTTATTTTATGGATGACCTGAAGCTTTATGCTTTCAATGCATAAGACTTTAATACTGCCCTGGACAAAGTACTGGAATACAGTGAGGCTATAAGGAAGGTGTTCGGCTTGGACAAGTGTGCATCCATCCACCTGGCGAGAGGAAGATTTTTGGAGAACAAGGAAGACGTGCAACTCGTTGATGGGAGCGTCATTCATCACCTTGAGGACCAGAACTGCTAAGAATACCTCGGCGTCCCCCAGCACTGAATGCAGGAGGTAGCAGCAGAGAAAGGAAGGCTCACCGCCAAGTACAGACAGACTCTAAGGAACGTGGAGTTCTGAGCTGTCTGGCAAGAACAAGATTCTTGCCACGAACATGTTTGCGGTTCCTACACTGCTGTATACCTTCGGATGCATGAAGTAGAACATCAACAAGTTTCAGAACCTCGATAGGGGAACGAGGAAGATGATGACCATCTATAGAAGTCTTCATCTAAAATCTTCCGTCGCCAGATTGTATCTCCCTCGCAATGTAAGTGGTAGAGGACTATTGAGTCTGGAGTGTCTCCACAACAGAGTTGTCCTGGGTACAGCATGCCAAGAGTTGAAAGGCAGGGACTCCCTGCTCAATCTCGTGAGATAGTGCATGAGAGTGCGGGATCTGGGGTGTTTCTCTTCCAGGTGGCAAAGAGGGCAGTGGACGAAACCGGTCACGACTTCAACCCGTCATCTGACAGAAGCGACGATGTCACAACAATCTTGTCATTGAAGACAGACGTCCTGAAGCTCGAAATAAAAAAATCCAAGCAGAAGGTCTTGCTCAAGGTGCATACTGATATGCCCATGCATGGATGTTTCTATTGCAACATCTAAAAGCATGGGTTATCGAAGGAGCTGATGTTTGTCTTTCTACGCTCCGCCGTTGAAGTCCGAGACCGAGGGTTTGTCCTCGCGTGCCAGGATGGTGTCATATACACACTCATGTACCACTCTATTACATTTTAAGGTGGAGGTAGTGGACACTAGATACAGGGCTTGCCAAGCCCAGCCAGAGACTTAGAGTCACCTTCTCCCCGGCTGTAGTTATTACGTCAGGTCAGCATACACTCTGAAACCCTCACTGAAATAATTAACAACGAATGAGAGTTATTTGATTGGAGCTCATATTAAAAGTACATACTTTTCATTGTATGAGGAAAAATTGCTACAAGTTGGCTGATTGGTGAACAAAAATAACATTTGTTGATAATAAATATGTCAAATAAGTATCCTTTTTTACGTAAAAAATAATTTTAAAAATAAAATTTGTCAAAAAAATATCCTGTTTGCATTACAAAAAAATTGTTAAGAAGTAAAATACGTTTAAGTATCCAGTTTTAAGTACAGAAAATAAATAAATTTGTCAAAAAATATCCTGTTTGATGCATCAAAAAAATAAATTTGTCAAAACTATACCAGGTGATTTTTTACTTTAAAAAACCCTCTCCTCTTTATTGGGTTGGCGTGATATTATAATTAAATGAGATAATCGCTGTGGTATGCATGCTTGGGAAAGGAGATATTGCAAAGCAAAGGAGTAATTCTGTTTCATGCGAGTTGACTTGTATGATTTATTGAACGCAGACTTAATGTTTCATCGTGCAGGCTGTGTAGGGGAGGGGATTAGTTATGTGTAAACGTGTAATATGCAGCCTCAAAGGCTGGATATTGAAACGGAGCAAGGAGGGGGAAACGAGGTTGTGCAACCTTCTACTGCGGGTTAACTGGATGGGAGGGCGTCATTAAGTCTACATTCCTGCATAAATTAGGTGCTCTGAAACCGCCATAAATTCCCACTGGAAGCCTTTTACACATCTTGATAGAATACGTTCTAAAACCAACCCTGGGCGCATCTGGCAACATAGCCACCCACCATCCTACACAAAGGGGAGTTCTGAAAGCGATTTAAAATGCCCTTTCGGAGAAGAAGCAGGGATCCCTTCCTTTCTAGAAGGCACGCAGCGGCTTCTCAATGGAGGAATGTTTAAAAATGCACGCCTAAGGGCCGCATTCTCAGGGTGCGGTCCAGTGAGCACTACAGAGTGCTACAATCGCTGATGCTCCAAATGCCTCCGAACAGCGCAGCCATCCATTGTCGCCACAGACGTTTATAATTTTCTATCTAAAGGTACTTGCTCTTCGGGCATAAAACTATACAAATATTCATTTCCAATTTTGTATTTTTAAATTAATTTCTTACCCCGTTTTAGAAAGAATGTTTTATGGATTTAAATTAAAACTGTTATTACACATTATACATATGACTATATTACTCTAGGTATTATAACTCTGTTATTATGTTATGCTTCTTTCTTGATGCCCCATATGCAATTGCATAATTTAGTGAACATATGCACTAATTTGATGTAAATTGCCAATTGGGCAAATGAAAAAAAGTTTACAGTAAAGTATTAGATGAACTATCATGAACAACCCACCTTCACAGGGAAAACTTTTGAGATAATGTCATCGGCCAACTCAGCATCTCCCTTCAGGAACAGCAGATGAGCCCTGGTAGCTTCGACACCATGTTTCAAGCCATCCACTATCTCCTGGTAGAATTCCTCATCTCTTTTCTCCTTTATGTACTCCTCGCAAAACTCCAACTCCTTAAATGCAAGACTCAATTTTCCCAATCGAGCATACAGGAACACAAAGTACAAGTGAAAGCAGAATATTTTCCAATCTTTGTCCCGAGGCGCCACTTTCCCCTCCAAATTTTCAATGCACGACTCCATCTTTTCCTTGGAAACATACTCGGACCAGACAAACGGACAATTGACAATGTAATAGGCTTCAGTCAAAGGTCCATGCATGACTTTATTAGATTCATCCTCTTTCAAATTCAGATTATTTAAATTCTCAGCGATTTCTCCAAGATCATCAAGGGTGGGAATCATCGTCTTCATCAATTGCAGCTCCCTCCTGAATGCTTCGTCCAGAGCTGTGTCGCACATTGCTGAAAAAAAAGAAAAAGGCAATTTCAACTGAATGTATAAATTGACTCACCAAAGACAATCAAACCATAAAAAACACCATCAACAGAGATTCAATGAGCCTTGACTCGGATACAATAGAATATTTATTCAACATGCTCAGGGCATCACCCAAGGAGCAAATACTAGGACAAATTAAATTAAACTAGTGACAGCGTGATTAAAACGTGAAATATTAAGTTAAGATAGTGGCAAGTTGATTGCCGTCATCTATGCTGATGGTGGGCTAGAGGCTGTAACGGACAAATATAAAACTAAAGTTTCAGCAACGTTTGGAATAGGAATTTAGTATTACCATTGAACCAGTTGGATATTTCTTGAATATATACCGCATTTGCACGAATCAAAGACGAAGACCCTCCCCTCTCTTGGGAAATGGGAATAAAGTCATGGATTTTGCTTCCGATTGTAAGACTTTCTTTCCGAAGCCCAAAAGGGAAAAAACATAGTCTTAAATTCGTGAAAATTATATCAAACAAAAAGAAGATGTGTCAATTTTCATTAACCCTTTGAGTGCCAACCAATTTCCTAGGTATTATGCTAAAATTGCCGTGGCATTTTTGGTGATTTTGCAATAGTTTATGAAACAAATTATGCATCACACATAAATGAAGTAACATTTTCAAAAAATTTAGGAAACCTTTATTTTCCTTGGTTTATGTTTGACATATTATATTTGATTGTTTTATCATGCATTAATAGTTGAAAAAAATATATAACGTTTAAAAAAAAATATATAATGTTTAAAGAAAATAATATTACATTTCTATGCATAAATTAAGGTATTGTTTAACTTTGACTCAGGTTTTGATAGCATATATAAAATATCTAGTATATTCTTTGAATTCACAAAAAAAATCGTCCATATTGGTCCATAAATTAATGCAAAACAAAAATGTCAAAAAAATATTTTGAGTAGGGACACCTCTCTGGAGTCACTAACAGCTGTGATTTCCTACACATAGCCCATGAAGCCCTTTCCCACACTTAGCACACTCGGTATTAGAGCATTTTACAGGTCCTCCGTCCTTGTTGCTGCATACTGCACACCTTCTCAAGCTTCTGCCTCGCAACTTTAGTAACAATGCACCATCAGCTTGTTTCATTGGTACAGATGTGATTGTACTTCTACTCATTTCTGCTAGCCATTCTTCCTCAACTGTCTGTATAATGGATGAAGTGAACTGGATACAAGACATAATTCCACCAGAGGTGTTCCCTTTGTAGATGATGTAACAATTTAACACCATCCTGGAAATATATACTGAACACCACCTTTTTCCAGTACTTCAAAGTTCTTCTTTCATCTAGGTAGGTGTAAAGCATCATATCTGATACATCTACTCCTCCCATGAATTTATTATACTGGTTTATTATGGCTGGTTTTGATATTTCTCTTTTTTTTGGAAAATGCAATCCTTTCTTCTATGCAAGGTTTCACTCTCAGCAACGGCATGGGTTGAAAGAAGCAACACTGTTTTTTTTTAGATTATTTTTCTCTAAATCCGCACAAAAGAACCTCATCACTACGGAAATATTTCACCTGTCTTACATCATAATCTGCTGTCAAATTCTTTTGGGAAGCCCCTTCTGTTTCATCTTATTGTTCCAGTTAGGTAAGTTCCAGTTAGGTAAGTTCCATTTCCAAACAGATATTTCGACAGAGATTTCAACTGGTGAAGAAGTTGTCAATAACCACATGGTATCGCTTGTTTTGGTAGTTCCCTAGTTGGAGCAACTTCGTCACTACTACATGACAAAGGCCTTTCTTTTTTATCTCACCCCTTTCTACGTCACATTTTGCACCTTTGTAGCAGTAAAAATCTAAACATTAATGTACAATAGAGTCACACAACATCCAAAATGTTATTCCCCACTTGTGGTGCTTCTTATTTGAATGACATTTTGTGCCAACTAAGAACTCATCAATGGATAGGTACATACCACTGGTGGGGTGTGCAATGAAATCTGAACACCATATTTGCATGCTCAACTATGGGGATGAATTTAGAACAGGGATCATAATTCTGGTGACCTGGGGGCTTATTCTCTATCTCGAAGCTACCGATGCCGTAGCTTCGAATAAGCTACTAGAATTGACTTCCAACCGTATTCTCTAACTCCCAGGAGCTTTCTCAAGAACGTAGGACTGGTAAAGTGGTGACGTCAGCCGATTGCTAGTCAACTGTTTCATTTTCCAAACAACTTTCAGCGGCCTATCTAATAGCCAAGGAGTCTATATACAGGAGGCTCCTGAAGATGGCGGTATTATCATATTTCTGCTGTCATTTCCCGAGCTTTTTCATGGTTTCTTAGATTGCCCGAACCGTGGCGCTGGAGAGCTGAGCGGTCTATCCATTCCTGATTTTTCAATTGCCGGTAGTGAAAATGTTTGTGTGCAATTCGCTTAAAATCGGCATAAGAAATTAGCGGTGGTGTTAAAAGCGGTATTTATAAGTTTTTAAGGCTTAGGAAATGAGGCCTAACCGTCGCTGCTGTGTACCTGGGTGCAACGGAGGCTATGATAAGCCTAAAAAGGAAAACAAGCTGTTCGGGTTACGGAACCGAAGCCTTTTCAAAGCGAAGGTTAGTAAGTTTGCTAAAGTGTTGTGTGAATCCTGACATTTTCATAGATTTTGAATATTGATGAAGTAGTATAGACTACTCGAGTTTTTCCAGGGTCAATGTGTACTGAATATTGCAATATTGCGTTGTTGTGGTTGAACCGGAAGGGATACTTAAGGGGTTACGTAGAAACTCTCTGTCACCTGTGTCATTATTTTTCTGCACGGACAATATAGAACTTGTCCACATGAGCCAAGCTGTATTCATTTTTACCTGGCAATCCCTTATTTACATTGTTCCAATATCTATCCACCTGGGCACTTATATCTAGTGCTACCATATGTTTTCAACAATACTTAGGCCCGGTTTTTCCATCTCCCGACAACATAAGTTATCGGACAGAAAAGGCTATTCAACGGATAACTCATTTGAAACGGGTTTTCCACCTTCCGACAATGACTTTTTGGCCGACAAATTTCCCGAGAACGTATCCGGAGCCTTTACCGTCCGATAATGAGGTATCGTGAGGATAAGCCTTAGCAACGGTGATCTGTTTACAAACAAAGAAAATACGCATTCACAATCATCACATGGTATTACGATAATCGACAGTATTTTATATAATCTGGAATTTTTCGAAGATGATGATGATGGAGAAGTAGTAGAATATCTGAATAATATAAGACGCCCTTATGTGATTCGAACCAGAGTAATTCATGTTTTGTTTAGTAAGTAACTTGCTTTGTTTTCTAAAGTATCTTTTTACTTTAGGGCCAAGCGAATAAGTAACCGCCTATCTTCTGGGGATGAAATGGCGGTTCTCTTCAGCTTTCGTACTTCCATTCTTGCTTAATCAACCTGAAAACATACCTCTCTGTTTCTTTTGTCGTTTTTTGATAAGCAACATTATTACATAGGTAATATTTTAAATGCTATTAGTACAAATACCTCTCATAAAATGCAAAGTAAACGCATTAGCCGAAGAACATGCAGCCACTTTTCGCCAACAACTTATTGTTTTATCACGAGAATGTTTACGTTCTACCACTCGCGAGAGTACTGCATGGTCAGCCAATCAGTTCGCGATTTCTCTTTCACCCGTAAATGTAAGCGGCATTGTTATTGGTAAGGTATTTATCGATAGCATAAGTATCCCGCCAACAAAAAAGGTAACATAAACAGTTCCCTAATTTTGTCGGTTAGATAGACTTTTCCACCGGACAATTGTTGGCAACTTTATCGAGAGATGGAAAAACCAGGCCTTAGTAGCAGAACTCAGTTCAGCCTTGCTCCTTGGAATCATTTTAAACTTTAATTGTGCTCTTGCAATATGTATAGCTGATATCGTAGTCTTGCCTCTATAATTTTTGTTTATTGCTCATTCATTATTATTTGGAATTGTCATCTCTTAGGTATATGCTTTCAAGTGACAAACTAGGAATACTTGAGCAAGAAAATATATCTTCACATCTTTTTGGTGGCCTTGCTGACTGCAATCATTGAGCCAACTTGATACTTTTAATGACATGTCTTATCCAAGTTTTTCGATACCGGTGGAAGAATAGTTAATTCTGTGTATGTAGTAGTCTGGATAAAAATGTGCTGAAACTGAAAAAAACTTAACTGTAATATTATCAGAGCGTCCATAAACGTTTTATGCTAAGCATATGCATAAAGATTTCATTCACAATAGCTCATTGTATACGGATAAGTACCTGATTTTCGAGTTACCCATATTTATGAACCACCTGTCAAGTTTTGTGCAGTGAAGTTAATTTTACTTGGAAGTAAAGTAGTAGTTGTATAGAGCATCTACGCATTGTTTTTTCTGCCTCTCTACGACGGCCAATCAAATAGAATTCATCGATAATGGGAGGGCCATACCTATCGCTCAAACAAATATTGTGTATTATAAGGCATATGCAATCACTGAAGGTACCGGTAGAATAACAAGTCGGTAGTCTGTTTTCCGTGACTCAGATTCCTTGCACGATTTTTAAAAATTCCTCGAGCGAATTTGAAGGTTGGGCTTTCGAGCGCGCGCCTTATTTAAAGTTCCTTTTTTTCGGTTGATTCGAGACGGGCGTTTATCGGTTGGCCAGAGTAAAGCTTAACGAGGGTCTGGTTGCGTATTAATCGTTGCAAATACCCCATATGGTTCATTTTACGAAAAATATTCCACATAACATGAACTGTTGCCGTGCATTTCCATACAATTTTCAGGTCGCTCTTACCGTCAGCGCCGCGAGTGGCGACTTAGGTGAAACTATTAAAATGCTCAGGTATTGGCAGCACTCCTTGCGGCAAACTGGGCAATCCTGTATGTAGTATCCCTGCTAATAGCATTGAAAATCGGAACTTCGACAATTTATCAATTTTTTTTCACTAATAGAGAGACATGTTAGTATTAAATTTAACTGAAATATTATCATTAATCATGGCGTTAATGATTTCTGTTTTTATTAGGCATCAACAGACGTTTTAACCTACGAGATCTTGATTTAAAAACATAAAACTTCCGCAGCACCGCCATGTTCCCTAGATGTATGCCCTAATAGTTACAAATTGTTCCGTAAGCGTCTGTGTCGTATAATTCCTATCTACGGCTATAAATTAGTTCTAGTTAAACAAATGTTATTAGCTGCTCTACGGACCTTCGATAACTCTATTTTGTAGTATTTATTGAAATTAATTATTTTTAAATTACTCGATGACGAGATGTATTGAATTTTCTCATAAAATTACGATACTGAACTAGAGTTTCTGAGTAGAGTTAAAGATGGTAAACTAGACGCTTTCCGCGCCATGAAACAGGATATTTAGTAACTTTGATGCGCGACGTTGGAGTAAGCAAATAGTCAACTAGTTGTTATCAAATTATGTATAGCAGTATTATTTAGTAATTCCATCGATTAGTATTAAAATTAAAATAATCTGCAACAATTTTGTGAAGGACATGACTTATAAGTTGTGGCACACGACTATTTTACGATAATGGGATGATTTCCTCTATTAAAGCATATTGCATTCTCTTCGGGGTCAACCTTTATCTCCAACCGGAAAAATAAATAAAAAAAGATTGCAATCTGGCACGAAACACATACCAGCCCGTATGTGTTTATAGCTTTGGTAAAAAATACGCTGCAAGATCGAGTTTATCGACGGAAAAATTCGATGAATCTCCGAGTTCCATAAGTAGAAAATTCAATTTTCTCACTCAGAATATACGTTAACTATAGAAATAATGCTAGGTCGGTACATTTTGGCATTATACAGAACAAAAGATAGAAAATACCATTTGGGACCATATGCAAGTACACACCATGTATTTAGAGGAAGTATTAGGTTTGGAAGATTATTCTTTAAGCCATTATAACTAAATTAAATCCGCATTTTGTATTTGTATGCCCACTTCTGAAACTATCGTAATTCGTAGGACCGCTGCCAACGACGTCGTCTGCTACGGTAATACGAATGCGTTTTATGAATCAACATTGGTCACGAGGTAAATAAAAAAAATTAGGAGAGTAGTTGACACCTCAAAACAACTATCTACTGTGAAAAGAGTGATTAACACAATCATAGTAAACAGAAATAATCCATTCATTCTTTCCTTACGGGAGAAACTGCTGTAACGCAGATTTGTTTGGAAAGAAAGATGGCGATCACCATGGCAACCGGGGGATGTGACGTCACACTTTACCAGTCCATTAAGAAACGCTTCGTTTATAATAATTAATGTGGATGAGGTCTATGCTAATGTTCCGGTCCTCATTGCTTTTTCAATTGGAAACTGACAGAATGTATATACTATACTCATGTACATGTAAATACGCGAATAGTACAGACTTTATTATTATGAACGGTGGATTTGTTGTTTTCCAAGCAGAAGTAAATCATCGTGAACTCTCTTATGCCATTGGTCAAAACTTAAAATCACTGTCGTAATGCGCACATTTCTACTGTGGAGAAAACCTACGTCGGTCTAGCAAGGCCGACGCAACTTGTCTCCCATCTGGGGCCGCCGGAAGTCGCTTCGCCGAGTAACAGACTTGGGTCGGGCGACAAGTTGTCTACAGGGCGTTTCGTGTTCCTCCTTTCTCCCGGAGAAACCCGTTACAGACTACCGACGGGAGAAAAGGCTCTTTTTATCGCCCGGCGGATCTGTTATCTCCCGTTTTCGGGAGAAATCCAAGTTACAGACTTGGGCCCCTGCTTGCACTTTCTCCGGTAGCTTCCATGATAGAGAATACCGATGGGAGCAAGTAGCTTATTGAAGCATCTTTTCGCCAGAAAGCTCCGATGCTTCGAGTTAGAGAATAAGCCCCCTGGTGGAAACAGCTTTTTGTTGTCCACAAGATGAAAAAATTTCAAAATAAGTTGAAATCTATTTCTAGGGAACATATTCCCAAACAATGGAATGGCTCTACTATTCCTAACCCAGTATGTATGAGAATATGGTAGGCCTCCGAGTAATCCCCATTTCCAATAGAACAGCCACAAATGCCTTCATTTCACGGGTATTTACAGGGCTCCATTCTCTGACTCTATAATTGGGTGATATTTGCTGCTGTGAACATAAAAAATGATAAGCATACCTATTGGTTTCTGCCACCATTAAATTCCACAATCCCAAAGTGAAAAACATATCAACATAATGTATAGGTTTGGAATCCCGGGGAGGAGCATGCTTCAGACCAGGTGATTCCAGGAAAGAAGGACCAGACTGGACGTACACATCTTGGCCAGGTTGTGTTTTCATAAACTCAGGAAGACTAGACGAATTTAAATCTTCAACGTTTTCACTTGTGCTGTCACTGTCTGAACTTTCTGTTATTACTGGAATTCGTTTACATTTCAGAGGTACAACAACATCACTGCAATCACTTTCGGACTCTGATGTGATGGGACAGTCTTCATCACTTCCACAGGGAGACTCTTCTCCAATATTTTCCCGTAAGTCATCATTTTCACTGTGAGAATTGACATAATTAGCTATATCGTCATCACCAATAAAATCGGACTTAGATGTCAACACCATTTTGATGTTTCAGGGTTACAAAATCTGAGTAAACTTCATAAACTTTGTAAAAACATAGAAAATGTCAAAACATACACAGTCAAATGCCAGTGGTCAATTTTGGAAATACAAATATTTGGCATCATTCCTAATCTGCATTTAGGTGCCATCTCTTGAAAATATGTGAACCATGAGCATCTAATAGTGACGCTGCAGATGGAGCACGATAGCGCTCCTGGCACTTGTGGCAAGAGACGGGAGGAGTGCGATCGCGCTCTAAGGGTTAATCAAAGTTCATATGCTGAGGGGGTGCTTTGGCATTTTGAAATGGTGGTAGCAAACTCAGTTTCAACTCCTATACATAGACCAGTATTTAAAAGACAAGAAAAGGACAGATGCTGAGAAACAATTTCACCATATTGAGAGGCAGTGGGCTGTATCGTGTACTGGCTCTTGTTACCAGGCCAGATACTGCCTTCTCGGCCAACTATGCATCACAGTTCCTTGAAAAACCTGACGTGGAACATTGGAGAATAGTTAAACGGGTTATGAAGTATATGAAGGGTTCAGAGTCACTGGAGATCATGTACAGCTCAGCTTAAATGGGGGAGAGCTTGTGGCTTACAGTGATGCTGACTATGCCAGAGACCCAGCTCCACCACAGTCAGTCATTGGAATTATGTCCATGTACAGTAGTGGTGCCAATCAACTGGGCCAGTAATCGAAAAGAGTGTGTGCCACTGTCTACCACGGAGGCTAAATATATTGCTGCTAGCAAAGCAGCAAAGGATGCTGTCTGGTTGAAGAGACGCTTTGATGAGATTTCCCCATTAAAGTGTCCCCAAGTGTTTCTTTTGCGATACATAATATTAGTTCTCCATGATGAGAAAACCACCTTTGTTATTTCCACAAAACTTTATTACGCTGGCACGACGGGCGTTTCACCACACTGTGGCATACTCATGTGCCAGGGTAGGTAGGTAGCCACATGAGTATGCCACAGTGTGGTAAAACGCACATCGTGCCAGCGTAATAAAGTTTTGTGGAAATAACAAAGGGGGTTTTCTCATCATGGATATCCATAATTTCCACGAGGTCAGGCCTGAGATCATCAGTTTTATTAATATTAGTTCTATTGAGCTTGCTGAAAACCCTGAATTTCATAAACGGTGCAAACACATTGATGTGCGACATCATTTTGTTTGTGAACAACTTCAAGAAGGACGATTAGAAATTTAATATGTGCCAATGTGAAAAGCAAGTTGCAGGTATTTTTACAAAGCTTGTTCCTTGAGAACAGGTTGAAAATTTGCATGGTTTGTTAGGCATGTGTAAACTTAAAATTTAAATTTGAAAATGAAATATTTCTTTGAACTGTAAATTTTCTTTTTCTCCATTATTATTGCAATTGATAAATTGAGGAGTCAATTTGATGCAAGCATTTCATTGTGTTTGTTGTTTGTTGCAGCAATGTAAACTTTTAGAGGGAATGTTAAG
The DNA here is from genome assembly GCA_963573305.1 of Pyrrhosoma nymphula. Classification (NCBI taxonomy): domain Eukaryota; kingdom Metazoa; phylum Arthropoda; class Insecta; order Odonata; family Coenagrionidae; genus Pyrrhosoma; species Pyrrhosoma nymphula. The sequence continues at coordinate 152,489,294 of OY754333.1, read as the reverse complement.
GTAAATGGTAAAGAAAAGTTCAATTGCAAGTTTAGGAATGGTGAATTTTGTTGCTCATTTTTTTTGGGTTCTGAGTGCCTTTTTCTTGATGTAGTATGTCTGTTCTGTTGGAGAGTAAGCAACTTATTAAAATCATAGTGAGTTATTGATATGTGGATCATTATTTAAGTATACAGAACCTCAGTACTTATAACACATTCTCTTGGGGAAAGTGCCATGTCAATTTCTGTAACAATAATGCCCGTCGCTGTCAGATTGAAGCCTGTTGGAGGTTTAGTGAACAGAATATGAGCAGCCTACAAATTATCTTGTACCACACAAACATGGAAACAACTTGGAAACAGCCTTCCAACAGTGAGTACCCTGCAGCTTGCTCCTTAACCGGCAGACAAGAAGCGTTTCAGTGACGATAGTGACCACACTCTTCAGGGTTTGGTTGGTTGTCCAAACAGGTTGTGTTTGGTTGTTGGTTGTTGTTGGATGTTGTTGTTGTTACGTGGCAGCTCGAAGTATTGGCGTTTTTTTATTATCTATTTTTATTTATGTATCGGTATTAATTAATTTCCATTTTACGTACATTATATTATTTGTGTGTGTTTATTGGAGTACCGGTACATTCAGAAATTTTCTCCTTTCAACATTTCCGCAAGTTAGTTACGTCTTCATTGAAACGTGAACGAACATAAGGGAACTGGAAAAAATCTCGTTTATTCTCAGTAATATTGAATTTATATTCCTACTATGAGGCAATATAGGCTTCAATTAATTAATGCCTGATAACTGTTATCCTGATTGGATGGTATTTCCTCAAACTATCACGGCATGTATTGCCATTAAAAAATTAGTTCTTGAAGTTACATAAATCCTCGGACGTGGCGGCACATATATAAGATTTTCTTAACGTGGGTTCTTTGATTTTGGGTGTGAGGCGCATTGAGACGTAGGGTAGGTAGAACATGCGAGATAGATACAATGCCGTTAGGTAGATACGAGGAAGGATATAATAAGGCATGCCAGCGTGTTAAAGTACTTCCATAATATAGTCTTTATATGTAAGTTTTTATTTTGAGAGGGCAGAGAATCGTTATATAAAGCCTTGAGAACAGGTTGCAAACAGAATATACACCAACAGCTAACAAAGTCAACAGAATATAACCAAGAAAGAACCATCTGATGACAAATTAGCAACAGTGAACAGGCAGCGCACAGGCTCCTGACCTGTTTACTGACTATGTTTGAACAGGCAGTGACAGCGAACTAGCGATCCCCTAAATGTTCACTGGCTGTGGTCCAACAAGCAAGGAACAGAGTATTCCGCTACCCACAACAGGGAGAGAACAGACAGGTAACCCACAGACATGAAACAGACAAGGTGTACCAATTTACATTCTACTAACCATCGCCTGCCTGTTGTCTCTTCGGACAAGGAAAAGGGAACCAACATCCTACCGAACAGACAATGAACAGGGTGTTATTGTTACAGAAACCGACAGGGTGTTCAATAGAATAAATAAAATTGTCAAAGAAATGAGAGAAAATTATATTTCCATTTTGGGGAGTGAGTGCTGAGAAAAAATGGGAAAGAAGAAATTTCATATGTCCTCAAGGCCATCCAGAGTAATACATAGGTGTACATACAGATGGCAGGGCCAGTCCTACGACTGGGAAATTTTATGCTTGGCTGTAAACCGAAAATAAAGACCAAGATGATCAGAGATGTGCTCATGACAATGAGGAGGGACCCTCCAGAACGGAGTCAAGCATTGTATGGTAGGTGAACACTTAACCATGGAAAAAAAGCAATTGCCTCAAAACCTCCTCATTCAAAACCTTGGATATAGTATGTAGTAGAGGAATAACAAGATTTGGACCTAGCATATAAATTTGCATTATTTTTGGCACAAGGAGACCTAGAAGTTTGTATGTAGCTGTTGCTCTTTGGGAATAACTCGTTGAAATTAAAGATGTGACATCAGGGTGTTTACAGATGAAGAGACAAGATGGAAAGGCATTCAATGCCATATTTGGCATAAATTCTCAATCTTCTATAGTGGCAAGGATGTCAGACATGAATGTAGAGTTGTCTTCATAGTACACAACAGAATAGACGAATATGTTTTAGATTTCAGGCCATCACATGTAATGTTAAATTAAAGAGTTAAAAGCATGACATGGCAAATTAAATTTACTATTTCATGCTCACGGAAAAATTTCTCATTCTTCCCATTACTAATGTTCATGTATAAACAGAGAACTATGATGGAATGACAAAGAAACTCTCTACCTAAACTTGGAATGAGTAAATGACAACCCTCCATCTAATGCTATAAAAATAATTATTGGACATTTAAATGCAACAATTGAAAGGGAATGAATAAAAGGCCATATCTAAAAGTCCACGGACTGTTTCAATTACACAAAACCAGAGAAGGTAGTCTTGTGTGTTTGGAGGTACTGTTCTGAATAGAGCTATTACTTCTTTTTGTTTATTTTTGTCAGATCAACTCATCATCAAGCTATACAGCCATCTTTGTAAAAGTATTTCATGCTTGGTAATTTTGTAATGAGTTCAATCAAAGATATGTGTGTTATCATTATGTGCTGTATGAAGTTCGGGGAATCGTTAACAGAAAGTTTACAATTGTTAAACACTGCTTACAGCTCTATGAATTTTTGAGTTTTTCAAGATAGTACCATGAATGGTTGAGCACCACAAGTGGGGAATAACATTTTGGATGTTGTGTGACTCTATTGTATGTACATTATTGTTTAAGTTTTTACTGCTACAAAGGTGCAAAATGTGACGTAGAAAGGGGTGAGATAAAAAAGAAAAGGCTTGGTCATGTAGTAGTGACGAAGTTGCTCCAACTAGGGAACTACCAAAACAAGCGATACCATGTGGTTATTGACAACTTCTTCACCAGTTGAAATCTCTGTCGAAATATCTGTTTGAAAATGGAACTTACCTAACTGGAACAATAAGATGAAACAGAAGGGGCTTCCCAAAAGAATTTGACAGCAGATTATGATGTAAGACAGGTGAAATATTTCCGTAGCGATGAGGTTCTTTTGTGCGGATTTAGAGAAAAAAAAATCTAAAAAAAAACAGTGTTCCTTCTTAAAAACAACAAATAAATATATATTGGTAAGGTTGTATTTAAAGGTATATTAGGATATTGCGATTATAAATCGTCATATATAGAGGTGGGAACAGAATAATGGCATTAGAATAAGTAATTGGGGGTGAAATCCACCCTAAAGACTGCTTATGCTTCCATTGGGAATGGATCAGCTAGGGATTTGGAGCAGAGGATGGAGGTTGGATAAAAACCTGGCGTCGGCATTAGCCTACTCTTTACAAATGGCGCCAAGAGGACCATGGTTTAACGTCCCATCCGAAGGATGGTGTACTGAACCATCAGTGTAATCCACATTACACCCAAGGATGGGATTTCGGAATGCTCTGGAAATTCGTAACCGAGAATAGGTTGTGGAAGGCCAGTACACTACCTAACCACTCCAGTTGCTTCTTCATTTATCATTTGCACGATTTATAATCGCAATATCCTAATATACCTTTAAATATAACAAATAAATATATACATTACCACCCTTGAAAAGGTTATTTTAGCCATTGGTCCATTCCCTACCCTGTAAGCGACTCATTAATATTTAAAATAATTGCCTTTAAAATATTTTTCATTGAAGTAATGATGATAAGAGAACAATAGGAACAATAGGATAGATGAAGACTTGGCTACAAATGAAGAAACAGTGAGTGCAGAGTTTAACAACACACCAGCTTTGGAGCTCGAGGAAGAGAGTGATGTAATGGATGACAGTGATGCAGTGCTTGTTCATCCTTCCCGTAGTGATATTAAAGAAGCCTTTAGGCATTTGCACAATTTTTGTTATGCACATTCAGAGATTAGTGAAGGCCATATTGAAAACATTAATGCATTAGAGGCAGTTGTGAATAAAATATTTGAGAATGGTTTGCAACAAAGTAAAATCAAAGATTTTTTTCACCCAATATGAGTGATTTCATAAAAAAAGAAATTGTTTTCTTCATAAATCCCCATAAATCAGAGCTTAAATAAAGTATATGACTAAGTTTGCAAAAAATGAAGTGCAAGTTTTATCCTAAAAATTATACTCTTCCTCAACACCAACTCTTGATTTTACACAGTGCCCATATTTTGGTCCCTCCAACTGCGTAAAATCAAAGTTTTACTGTAGTTTAATATGTTAGCTTTTTCGATATTGTTGGTGAGTATTGTTCCATTTTTATCCCTTCGAGTTGAAGATTTGCCCTGAAGCTCTCTTGCGTAAGACTAGAATGACTGGGGGTTTTCATCTATTGATTCACCCAGTATTTTAATCTTGAAGTTTCACAGAGTAGTACACGTTATCTTCTTTGATTTTGAGCGATGAGCAGCGTTTTGTTACCTAACTTTTATAGACTTTTTAAATAAGCTGTGCAATAACCTCTGTCTCCTGAGCTCCCGCCTTACTTCGTCATTACGCCAACAAGGTTCTTTACTCTAACATTTGAGTGTGTGTGGAATATATTCATCGATTTCTTTATGTAGAATTAATAAAAAAATATCCCACACTACTTCAGTGCTTTCCTGTTTTGCAATTGCCACAAAATCCGTGAATGAGGTTTCTAATGTCTCTCCAAATTTAATGAAATTACCTCTTTCAAATAGGTAGACTTTATTTTTCATTCTAATGTGGACTCTACTGTTGTTTTTAAGATCGCAAAAATCACTCTCGCCTTCGAGGATATCGACATGTTTAATCATTGCAGGGTGGCTGAAAGCTAAAAGGTCTAATACTTTGTTTCCTCTCGCAGGTTGTTAACTACCTGGGTTAGAGAATGATTCGAAAGTGCTTTGAGTAGGGCCTCCTACGTATAGCACTTCCTTGAACTTGCTTCAACACTATAGCTTTCCCAATATATTGATGGGTGCTAATTAAGGCTTTTGGTTCTGCGATTAATTTTTTACAAGTGATGAAGACATAATAACTCTAAGAGAACCTGATAAGATCATTGAATAAGCAACTAAAAGGCACCAAATAACAAAATTTTATTTAATGGGGATCTATAAGCTTCTATTATAGGTTCACCGCCTCACTTCTTGCCCTCGTCTTTCCATCTCTCCAAGTCACGGTTTTCTCAGAAAGTGACGTTTTTTTTTGTAGGTGTGTGTTTAATTTATCCTGCGAACCAAAAAACTTAAATAGCATATACAATGAGCTGCAAAAATCTACAAAAAAAGTACATTGATGGGTGGTTGAAATCCCCAATGATAATTATTACGCTTTTGATATCTCTCGAGGAAAATGTTGATACTTGAGTTTCTAATTACATAGTACACAATTGCTTTTTTGGAATCTGGTGGTCTGTAAAACGAACAAATATGTACATTCCTTTTGTTTTGTTGCTCAATAATCCAACACGTGCTCACTATTTCATTGTTGTCTAATGCGTGTGCAGTGTTATTCAAGTGTGATTTAACTGCTAATGCCTGTTGCTCACGGTAAAATTTTCGGTAAAACGTTTTATAAAACCGACTAATTTTATAAAAATGAGCTTGCTAACGATAAAACCGTTTTATAAAACCGAGTTTTATAAAACGTTTTACGGATTAGGACAGGTTCTATTTCCATAAAACCGTTTTATGCAACAACCAATGAGATGTTCCGCTCATCGCGAAGGTGAGCTTTCGTCTCGCACATTTTTTCGCGATTTTCACCCACTTTAAACAGAGATATCGAAACCAAATTCACCTCACTTATTATGCAAACTTTGCAAATTTGTTTAACACTTTCAACACAACAATGCATCAACTACTTTAGAAATGGGAAACTTTCAAACCTGAGAAGTGCGATTTTTCCTCTCCGCCATCTTGTGAAATAATGCCGTTTCCTCTTATCCACTGTACGTGGCGCAGCGATCGAGCAGTTGCTTCTCTAGCATATACACACCTCTCCTACACAGTTTCTTCCCTCCTTCCACTGAAACTCGCCACGCAACGAGTGTTAGAGAATGGAGAAAGGTTTAACTGGTTTAACCTCAAGGTATACCCGATGCTAGCGCTATTTACGGCATAGCGGTTCATATTAGTACTGCTTCGATTTTCCTCTTATAAGGTTCTTGAGTTTTACCGTGAGCAAGCTAGTACGTTTTACGTACGATTCATAAAACTTTCAATAAAAATTTTTATAAAACTGTTTTATGGAAAATTTTACCGTGAGCAACAGGCATAAGTATACTCTTGTGATGGTTTTAAGGTCTGCTGACCATGAAGCAAAAAACTGTGTCAAAATTTTCCGGAAGTCTAACATTGGTAACGACTACCACAGGTCGCCTTTCTTTGAAATCTACCCATGCCTATAGGCCAGGCCTTAAGATTTTTTTAATGAAGGAATTAAAAAAGGCATAATTCTTATTACTAAAGATGAAAATAATATCTTTTTGATGACTATGATAAAAAAAGGTGTTAAAATTAGCTCACTCCTTTAAGTGATTATGGCATAAGTATTTAAACGTTTTATTGTCAAAAGGTAGTACTGCTAAGACATTTCACAGCATTTTTTAAAGATTTGGACAGTTGTAGCTCATGCTCATGTTGTAAGCTCATGAACTTTTTCTGAAATGCTCATAGCCTTTAGGTAACGATCGGAAAATATCTTAAGAAAAGATTCACAAATGAGTGAGATAAATTTTTCCAAGTAAAGTAGTACATGTAGAAAAGGGAGCCTCACAAATGGAGCAAATTGAGAACTTGTTTGAGAGGCTGTAAATGAAAAACTACCAGAGCTAGATGTATAAAATTTGGAGCCGACAATTAAATCAAGGAAGGGATGACATGCACTAAGTTTCCTCAAAATCCAAGTTGGGGGAGTGTCATGGTTGAACTGACGAGGAGTGACCCTCCAAGGATATTACGACGATTCCACAGGGCCAATTTCTGTATTTGGAAAACCCTGTTGAGTGGTGTGCCTTGCCTCAAACAACAATAGAATATTTTTGTCAATCATGTATGTATGATCTCAGGGCTAGCTAACCACTACCAAGTGCAGCCACCGAGTTGCAGATTGTGTGTCAACCTTTAAATATACTAGGTTAGTAGCAAAATAAGCGAGTACTAAAATACTCATCGAATAAGCAGTCACAGACAAAATGCCATGGTACAGATCTAGATGGTGTAGGGGCCTTCCTTGGGAGAGATGGCTCAAAGATACTAGGAAACTCCGTGAAGATGTTGTGACTTGGTGAATGACAGCCATGAACTAATAGGCAGCCTGTTCAGTTACCCCTGAAACTACCAGTTATAATAGGTAACTCACACCAGAGAGCAACAGTCCTCCTTCATGCGAGTGAATGTGGAGACAGAGTGGGTCGGCACAGCAGCTCAACTCATTACACTACCAGTGCAATAAGTTATTTGCCTAAACAGCTGTAGTACTGCGTAGTGGACGGAAACAGGAAACCACCAGCTTTTTCCCGAAAAGGAAGCAGCTCTTCAACTATCGCTCTCAATATGTGTTATAATTAGGGACCGAAATAATTTGCATGTTGCGATAAACCGGAAATATTCATTCAAGTGTTCTACCAGCTGATTGGTAGGTTCTTGGACAGTCCCCACTCTGCATCCCAACCTCATAGACACTGTCTCGCATTCCCTCCTAAGGATGGCGCGCTATTAGATCCCTCTTCAATTCCTCACATATTCTACCTCTTATTTTGTCCAGAATTCCTATCCTCTTCCACGCTTCCCCAGTGATCTCCCCTCTATCACTCTCTTCAGCATGCCCTCTCCTCTCAAAACCTCCTCCATCCATCTCTTCTGCCTTCTCCGAACCTCTGCCACAAGCTTCCTCTCCTCTCCGACCATATCCAATACCTCCTCGTTCGTCTTCCTCGACACCCAGCTCACCTTCTCCATCCTTCTTCAAACCCACATCTCAAACTCCTCAAGTCTACGCACATCCTCCCTAGACTTGAGGCGTTTGAGATGTGGGTTTCATATGAGAGACCATGAATTATTATATATTCAAGTATTCTACCAGCTGATTGGTAGGTTCTTGGACAGTCCCCATTTTGTATCCCAACCTCATAGAAATTGTCTCGCTTTCCCTCCTAAGGATGGCCCGTTATTAGATCCCTCTTCAATTCTTCATATCTTCTACCTCCTCTTATTTTGTCCAGAATTCCTATCCTCTTCCTTCCTCTCCCACGCTTCCCCAGTGTTCGCCCCTCTATCACTCTCTTCAGCATGCCCTCTCCTCTCAAAACCTCCTCCATCCATCTCTTCTGCCTTCTCTGAACCTCTGCCACAAGCTTCCTCTCCTCTCCGACCATATCCAATACCTCCTCGTTCGTCTTTCTCGCCATCCAGCTAACCTTCTCCATCCTTCTCTAAACCCACATCTCAAACGCCTCAAGTCTACGCACATCCTCCCTTCGCAATGACCACGTTTCCGACCCATATAGCGCCATGCTCCATATTAAAGTTTTCACCAGCCTCTTCTTTACGTCTCTTCTCAGATCCCCCCTCATCAATTCCCTTCTCTTCGAAAATGCTTCTTTAGCGAGCGCAATTCTGCATCTGATGTCCTTACCACTAAACCCATTCTCCTCCAAAATACTACCCAGATACGTAAACTGCTCGACCTGCTCTATCTTCTGCCCTCCCACCCTTATATTCAGCCCCGCCTTCTTACTTCTAGAAAATCTCATTACTTTCGTTTTATTGTGATTGATCTTCATCCCATACTTTTCGCACTGCACCTCTAATGCATTCACCATTGACTGTAACCCCTTGGCCGACTGACTAACTAATGCTTGATCATCTGCAAATCTCACTGATTTTATCAGCTCCCCTCCTACCTTTATTCCTACCTCCTCCTCCCCCCATGCCTCCCTTACCATTTCCTCTGAATACACGTTAAAAAGCAACGGCGATAGTGGGCACCCTTGCCGCACTCCCCGTCCTATCGTGGCCCATCCCGATTCTCCATTGGCTACCCTAACCTGCGCCGTCTGGTTCATATACAAATTCCGAATCAGACGCCTGTCCCTACAATCGACTCCTAATTTCTTCAACACTCCCATCAATTTCGTCCATTCCACCCGATCAAACGTCTTCTCGAAATCTACGAAGCTTGCAAAAAAATCCTGCCCATACTCTAGGTTTCTTTCTACTAGCGTCCTCATCACCGCTATAGCGTCTCGTGTTCCCGTCCCTCTCCTAAACCCGAACTGGTCGTCACCCAGGTATTCATTTGCCTTCTTCTCTAGCCTTCTGTTTAGAATCCTCAGAACTACTTTGGCCGCGTGGGATATTAAGCTTATTGTCCTATAGTCTTCGCAAGTTTTTGCCTTACTCTTTTTCGGTATAGGAATTAGTCCAGTCTTCGCGAAGTCTTCCGGCCACACTTCATCTTCATAAATCCTACGAATAAGCGCAAAAAGTTTTCCTCTTCCGTTCTTCCCCATGCTCTTTAAAAACTCTGCAGGTATGTCATCTATTCCCACCGCCTTATTCCTTTTCATGTCTCTTAGAGCTCTTTCGATTTCGCTATCTAGGATACTTGGTCCGATGCCATCGCTGTCGATATCGTATTCCCTTTCTATATCTAACCTATTGGGCCTTGTTTCTTTACCATAGAGCTCTTCAACATACTCCTTCCACCTCTCCTGGATCTCTCTCGGTTCTACGATCATCTTTCCCGTCTTGTCTGTTATCGTTGTAATTCCCCTTCCCTTGTTACCACCCATCAGTTCCTTTACTTTCCGATATAATGCATCTGCTCTTCCCTCTTTTTGGTATTTCTCTAACGCGTCGATTTGTTCTCTCCACCACGCCTCTCTTGCTTTCTTTGTTTCTCTTCTAAGCCTGTTATTAAATTCTCGGTATTTTCTCTTACCTAGCTCTGAGTTTACGCTCTTCCATTTCCTTCTCTCCTCCATTTCCCTGATCATCTCCTTCGTGATCCACGGTTTTCTAATTTTAGTTGCACTCACTACGCCTACCGTTGCTTTCGTCGCTTCTATAATTCCGTTTCTCAAACTTCCCCAATCATCTTCCACTGATCTAACTCCATGGTCCTCACCCATTCTCTCATCCACCTTCTCCCGATACTTCTTCTTCATTTCCCCAGTTAATGCCTCCGTATTCCACTATCGTACCCTCCTTCCCATTCTCATCTTTTTCAGTTTTACCCGACATTTCATGACTAATAAGTTGTGGTCTGTGTCTGCATCAGCTCCTGGATAAGTATGCGAGTTTTTAACACTATTCCTGTATCTGTGATGAACCATCATATAATCTATCGGAACCTATCTGTGTCTCCCGGCTTCGTACAAGTGTACCTACGTCGAGGATGATGTCTGAACCATGTATTCGTAATTACTAGGTTATTTCTGCGGCAAAACTCCACAGCTTTCTCGCCCCGGTCGTTTCTCCTTCCTAGCCCGTAATCGCCCACCTCCCGCCCATCTCTTCCTTCACCCACCCAATCCCCCATTACTACCAGGTGCTTACTTCCTGGTATCCTACCAATTATTTCCTCTAGCTGATCGTACACCCCATCTACCTCCTCCTCTTTATGATTAGAGGTAGGCATATAAACCTGGAGTATAACTAAATTCGTTGGTTCTGCTTTTAGTTCCACGACTATTATCCTATCACTCACCTGTTCTGCATACACTACTTTTCTACCGAGTTTCCTATTCATTACGAATGCAACCCCGCGCTGACTTTCATTCCCTCCACTATAAATTTCTCTATAGTCGCCGCTCCAGTAATCCCCGTCATCCTTCCATCTTACTTCACCCAGACCCATGATGTCTACACCCACCCTCTCCATTTCTTGCTTTATATTCTCTAGCTTCCCCGCCCTCAGCATAGTCATAACATTCCACGTGCCTATTCTGATAGTTTAGTTCCTCTTCTTTATCATCTTTTCCTCTGCTGCTGCTACGTCTGAGCAAGGATTTCGTGTGATGACGACCGCAGGGGCCTTGCTCCCACCGCTGCCGGGCACGACACCCGGCCCTCTGGGCCGAGTCCCGTAGTTGCCAGGACTCATTATCAATTGAGAACTGTCCATAATTTCAAGGCTTTTGTTTTAATTGAGATAGTATTCCGTGGCCTTACTCAATAGTGTTTTTTACGTGACACCATCACTTCAGAGGCCGCCCCACTGGGGTCAGACGCCTTTTGCAGCCGCCTCACTGAGGTACAGACGCTGCGCGGACTACCATTCGTCTGTCTCCTAACCTTTGACCAATCTGGCATGGGTGACCCTACCAGGAGCAATGCTCCCGCCAGTGCAGCTCTAGGGGTCATCGGAGCACGCAAGCCTTTCAACCACGACAAGGTTGTTGTCCAAGAGAAGAGAAACCGGAAATATAAGCTAAAAATAATAACTAAGGCGGGATAAAAGCGAAATATCTGGAAATTTAGTAAATATGCGAAATATCTGCAAATTTAGTAAATATATGCAAAATGAGGTTATGAATACAAAAAACTAGTAGGAAATGGCAATAAAAATATCTTTTCATGTTTTTATTTGTGAAATATACCATTTTTATCCTTTAAAATTATTATTACTATCACACAAACGCAACAAATTAGCCTATTTTTTAACTTAAATGTAATAATACACGCATATGTGAATTGATTATACCGTGCAATGAGCAGAGGAGCGTTTTTGCACATTTCATTTTACTTTTGTTTGTAAACAAAAGTGTTTGAGCCTGTTAGGTGCACACACTTGCAGTCACACGGTGCATCAGCCATGAGAAGCAGTGTGAACGTGTGAGACAGTGCGAGGATTCAGGCTTTAAAACTTAGGTGTGCTCGTTGGTTATCTCAATTATCGACAAATACCACATAAATTTAGGAGTTTCAATTGGGGAAGATGGAACACAATACTGTTACCGTGTTTGACACGTAAAAAGTAATTCTTGGGGATCAGCTGGCTCATGTTCAATGCTGGGCTCATAAATTGCATCTTTTGGGCAATGTTTGGGCAGCTAATCTACCCGAGCTGAATAAGGTACAGTTTGCGTGGTTAAATCTGCTTTTCTCAATACACAAATAAGGAAACACAGCTACGTCACATATGTGAAGGAGAAGGATTCCTCCTCCAGTTCAGACAAGGTGGAATATGGATGTACTTGGTTTGAGGCAGTATTTAATTTAAATGAATATTTTGATGATTGTGTGGAATTTTCCAAAAAAGGGAAACGAGACGGAAATGGTTATGCTGGAGTTATTTTTTCGTAATAATTAACCAGCAAGGAGGTAATGGCTATCAGTGCACAAATTCAGTTTGTCACAGAAAATGCCAAGACAACTGTTGATTTGTTAAAATTGCTGGAGCGTTCATCCTACCCCACGGCGCATGTCTTGTACCCAAAGCTGAAATCAATTGAAATTGAGCTTCAGGTCATTCTTGAAGGGCATTTTGGAGTGAAGACTTGAGCTGCTCTGAAAGTCTTTTCTGAGGTTAAGAGTTCATCCATGAAAGATAAATTTAGGTATGTAGCTTTGAAACGTAAAGATAAACTTGCTGCATTAAAGAAAAATGATCCAAATCGAAAAGTTTTCACGAACATTGGGGAGGTCTTATCTGTCAAAAGTATTATATTAAACAACCCTTCTGATGTTACCGAGAAGGCTTTGTACCTAAGCAGGTGTAAAGACCTTACAGCAGAAGAATTTTGCTGTGGCTACAGGGTACTGAAGAGCACATTACATTAGGAGTTTGGCAACCACCAGCAAAGAAGATGCAAATGGAGAATGCCAGGAGACAGAAGGAGACTCCAAATTGATTATGAAATAAAAAATAAAAATTGATGGTAAAATAGAGGTTATGAAATCAAGTAAAAAACTACAAAAACTATCCTGGTATGGATAACGATAATGATCACAACTTAGTCATGATAAAATGTCAACTGAAGTTTAAAAAAATAACTCAACAAAGAATCATTGACAGTTGTAGACACTGAAGGAAGCGGAACATAGATTGGCCTAAAATACTCTCGACAAATTAGAAAAAGATGGAAATAATACAAGATCAATCAAAGACAGATGCCAAGAAATCAAAAAATGCATAGGTACTTATTACGGCAGAAGAGAAGGTAGGAAGTAGAAAAACCATGAATTGGAAGTCTTTGATTACACAGGGAGTATAGGACCTAAAAGAAGAAAATACAAACACTCAAATACAGAAAGAAGGATGGCAACGTATGAAATGATAAGAAATGCGATTGGCCGTAAAACAAGAAAAGGCCAGAGAAGAGTGGATGAGAGATTAAATGCAAATAGGTGGAAGACAATCTCTCCCAGGGTAAAGTCGAAGCAGCTTACGGAACTGTAAGGAATCACTTCAAAGCCCAATTAAAGTTAATGTCACAATGAGAGAAGAAAATTGAAAATGAAGACAAATCGAAGAGATGGTATGACAACCTGGAGAAACTTAACAGCGTAAAATTATTATTTTCATGGCAGGATTTTAGAGGATAAAGTTACAGCGGATGAAAAAGGAAAAAGCATATGAAGTACATAATTTGATGCCGCAGTTTGCAAAGCAAGGATGAGAGAGATAGAAAGGTGGCGGGAATTAATGACATTCCCGCAGAGTTCGTTAAGTAAACAGGAGTGAGGACCCTCTTAAGTTATAGTAAGAGAGCACAATTTGTGACATCTACTCAACCGGGCAAATGCCAACGGACTATAAAAATAATGTAATCATCACTATCCCTCATCAGTTTTTTTGCCGGAGGTTCAACATATACTGCTAGAGCCAACGTACTACGGTAGAAGCGATCACAGCAATAAAATAAAGGAAATTGACTATATTGAATAGATTTAAAATGTCATTTTTCCCACGCACAAAAAGGGATCATAATAGTTGCGATAGATCAATCGTATGAAACTCCCACCCTCAATAGGTAGAGTAGAATCTTCACTTGTGATTAATAACACTATATCATTACTAACTCTTCACACCGGTCGATTTCTCCGGCATTATTTTATTTTTGTTCTCTGCATGAAGTAGCATCTTGTAGCATTCATAAATTAAGGACATCAGTAATATTAACCAATAGATGTGTGTATAGCATTTTTCTGCATGTTTGCATGTTCATTTACGTATCACTCTCCCAGTTTCCGGTTGGACTGCGCACTGTTCTCCTGACTGATTTGGCCTGCGCCTAGCGCCAGAGGGAGCGTGTAAGGTTCTGACTTGTGCTGGGATGAGTGCTGCATGCCTGGTGTGAAATCACCCCGTGCCACACACCCTAATGCCAGCTTACACCATACTTCGTAGATGTGGATGTATATCCCAAAGAAGAAGAAAGCCAAGAGACTCGAACATCTCAGAACAAATAGTCTTACAGCTCATTCATCAAACGTTCTGACCAGAATACGTACAGGGAAATGGAACAGAAGATGATGGAAGTTGATCGAAGGCGAATTCAGTTTCAATGAAATTAGAGGAACGAGAAAAGCTATTTTATCCCAAAGACATATCATATACGAAATGACCTGCCCCTACATATATTTGCTTCATCAGCCTAGATAAAGCATTTACCTAACTACTCATGTGGATTGGAAAAGACTGTTGAAAACACTGAAAGAGTACCCATTTAAGAATGCCATTTAATGACAGAAGAGCAGTATGCAGGCTATGCGAGGAACAGCTGGCGGTGATTAAATGCAGAGTGCAGAGATTAAATGCATCAGTGGAGATGGGAAAATTCCCGTAATATTCATCTGAGATAAATTAGCACGGTAAATTACTGTAATTTTCCAGTATTTTTTAGTTTTAAGCATTTAACAGCAAATGTATGGCTAAATAAGAGCGCCAATAGAAATAGGAAGGGAAAAACGATGTTTAAACCTACATCAGAAATGATGTTTAAACACACCAGAAGGCATTCTACAAGAAGAGGGGTCTGCTTACATCTCATGGCAACAGAAGCCTAGAAGTAAGGACACAAGTGTTTTGAAACATATTTTTGGAGTTTATTTATTTCTATGGCAGTGAAACCTAGACAACAACAGCTGAAGAGCAAATAAGACTGGAAGCACTGGAGACATAGTTGAAGACTAAATGGGCGGAGATAATCACTAACAAAGGCCATTCACGTCCGACGAAGTCCCGCACAAAAAGTCCTGAGAAGAGCTGCAGGGAAAAGAAGTTTAATGATAACTCTGACAATGAGTAGAAGAAGACACATACCTACCAGACATATTTTGCAACACATTTAGCTTATTAAAAACAATAATTGGAGGAGAAATACATGGGAAGAGTTACAAGACCAGGAGTGAAATACATAAAACAATTATAAATTATGAAGGATGTCAAAGTGAAAGATTAAGGAGGAATGAAGTAGTTGGCTGAGAGGAGAGAGGTCTGCTGCAGCCAACCAGACTTTGGACTGATGACAACTGACGATGATATGTGCATGATAATTTTGATTGTGTTCTGCCAAATCTTTTTCAAACTCGACTAGCCAATCGGCTGAAGCAATATTTCAAGAAGAAGAAGAAATCTTGATGTATCACAACTATGGAACTGCATTACATAAGCTAAGTGATGCTGCAATTCGCGACCACAGCAATTTCCTGCACAATGTATGCGAGGCAATGAGGTAACATACGTAATTTTTGGGCTCATTCAGTAATTGCTTCAGCGGCTACCATGATTCAAAACGTATTTCAAGAAATAGCCACAGTACAAATTAAGCAATAGCATTTGAAACCACCGCAGAGCGGCATTACATGTGAATGTGTTCACATTCAGACGGCAGTGCCTCGCATGTCTGCAGGCTTCAAAGGAAGATGATCACGGAATTACAGTCAAAACATCTTCACATTTCATTACTATGAACACAATGGAAATATCAAATCGTTAGGCAGTCACGGAGAGGCATTACATACTATGGTAATCACTTTAAGAGAACAGTTGTCTCACAGCTCTGTGGGCTTACAAGGTAGATGTTCACGTTATCACTATCAATACGTCACCACATTTCATTACTACCAAATGGAAACTCATCAAATTAGTGGACATACTAATTTGTTCTCTTTAGCATTTAAGACATAACTCGCTCACTTCGGAAAATAAAGACTTCCTAAAATAAGGGGAAATTTAGGTAAATATTCGCCCCAGCATCCCATCTTCAAAAATATATTTTCAACATTTGAAATTTCGATGAATACGTAATTACGGAGTAGCCCAAAGACTTAACAGTACATCTAAGATAGGAGAAAAGGATTGTACACCAGTAACACATAATAAGACACCCAGGGGTCTTAACCAATAAAATTTGTTTCTTACCTATAAGCAGATCGCTCACAAAATATACTCAAATCCTGCTTAGCCGGACTCAATAGCTGGCCGACCGCTATTTCACGCCTTAGATTTTGGTCAAAACATAATTAATTGCGGATAATGTAGCAACCAATAACTTAAAAGTTCGCACATTATTTGTACTCCACTCCTAGGCACATGACTCAATGAGTCAGTGTTGCCAGATGTACTACATAAACAAAAGCACACTTCAAGACAAGACGGGAATTGGCTTTTCCTTATCCAAGGAGTTATTCGATTGGAACATGAATATAGAAACCAAAGAAACGTTAGAAAACGATTGGAAATTCATTTCGCTCGTTTTGTATTTTCCTCAGCAGCTGACGCGCCACTCCGCCCGAGCGGCGGGGCCGGCGGGGCCGAAATCGGAAAAGGAAGCAGCCGGCTGTAACTGGCATAGGGGGGCGACGTAAGGTTTTCTTACGAGGCTGCCGTCGCTGGAAAAGGAGCGCCACTGATTAAATCGTAGTGCGCATGCGCCTCTTCCGCGAATAGCAGCCATCGCAGCCATTTTTCGATGCTAGAAAGTTTTCGACGCGAGAATTATACCTTGTGATCCTACAAACGTGTTTGCCTGTGTGCTGTGTGGAGTTTGACTAGTTTGCGCCTTTTGCTTTATTTACATCGACCCCTGCATCTTTTGGATTTGGACTACTCTCCTGGTTTTGACCTCTGCACCGTTTTGACTTTGATTTTGGACTGTGATTGGATTTGAATACAAGGACAACGTTCTTGTTTTCCCTCCATTGTTCGTAAACATGGCGAATTACATGAAGTACATGAAGTGCAAGGCGGGCTGTCCAGTATCCAGCCAGCATACATTGTTCCGCTTTCCTCGTAATGCTATCAGGTAAGAGTTGGTAATTTTCTAATTTTATTTGTGGAAGTTTTTAATGTAACGTCGTGCCTTGTCAAGCTCCATTTTTATTTGTTTTATTTGGCTTTATGTATTTAATTTCGTTCGTTGTTTTGTTTTTGATAATATTAATTTGTATGTTAATACGTATGTTTCGATGGGTTGATGTTTTATGTTGTTTATTGTTTTTGTTTGAAGAACGTTGCTATGTATGTTTGATAAAGGAGGGGATTAATAAATAATTCTCGGGTTTCCAGCCGAGTAAGGTTTTGGTTTGCTAACGTTTCAATGGAATACTCCTCCATCGTCTTCAGAGCAAGGAGGGGATTGTTAAAAAGTTTGAAGAGAAAGAGACTTGTAATAAAGAGGGGCAATGCCCGAGTTTTTTAAGAAAGTTTATATTATTTTGAGGGATCCCGACGTCACATTATCCTGACGTCAGTCAGATATGAGATGTGTGAATCAGCACTTAAATTTATTTCAACGTATTTTAGAATATGGTTCAGTTGTGTGGTTACCTTTTTATGAAGTCAATCGGGAAACCATAGAAAAAATGAAGCACAAATTTTTATGCCTGATCTCTGCCAATGTCTTACAAAACCAACGTAAGCATATGAATTGACTACTCATTTAATGTCTTTGATCATTATTCCCGCACATTAGTTATGCCAAAATCAAGCTGGTCTAATTTTTCTTGTTAAATTATTAGTAAACCTGATTCATTGTAGTTACCTGCTGGACTTGAGTTAAATTTAACTCTAATGTTTACAATTTTGTCTGTTAATGTGATGGGCAAATTGCCCGTGAATAAATCATTATCAACGTCATTATCATGTTGTGCGCTGTGTTTATGTTGAGCAAGGGTTTAGTCGTGTAGTGATATAAATTGCTCTTAAGCAGCATTAAATTTTTTCCTGTTGTTTTACAGGTTTAAACAATGGGCTGATATTGCTGGAGTCCACTTTGAGATTGGGGAGAAAGTTAAAGGACTTTACCTTTGTGGGCGTCATTTCAAACGCAACCAATTCAGAAATGAATCAAGGACCACCATTGTTCATGGCGCAACTCCAAGCATAACAAGAATGCAGCTAGAAAGTGATGGTCTTCCTGCATCTCCTCATTGTGCAGCAGCATCCAATGCTGTTGATTTTGCTGATTCATCATCTCTGACTGATTCTTTTGTGGTACCACCTGAGCTCGATGAGTCGGGCATGGTAACTTCTACACCTGCTAAGACATCATGTGTAGTGAAGCTGACTTACCCACCTACTGTGGTAACTGATGGGAGTCTTAGCATGGGGCCCCATTGTGAGGAGGGAGCAGTGCTGCCGGCAGTGGAGTCAGTGCTGTCACAGGGGGAGACAGTTTCTACCAGCAGGCCAATAGCTGGCTCCTCATTGAAGAAGAAGAAGGAAAAGTCGCTTCTGAAACAATTGAATTGTACTCGTTACAACCACATGACTCCAAGGAAGAAGTTTTTGATAGGAATATGCCAGAAAAGGGAGCGCTCCCTAAAGGAACTTAGAGTTAAGTACAAAAATGCCAAATTGTCTTTAGAGCAACTGACGTCAGTTACAAGTGAGCCTCTGAAATGTGTGGAGTTGTTGAGTAAATCAATGTCTTACACTTCAGCTCAGTTTGTGGCTTCACAGATACGTTGCTCATCACAAAAGCCTAAGGGGAGACGCTGGACAAAGGAAAACAAGCTCCTGGCATTGGCATTATTCAAAAGGTCTCCTAAATGCTATGCATTGTTAAGAGCGATTTTTGCCTTGCCAAATAAGAAGACACTAATCAAGATGGTGAATATGGTGCCATTTCTACCTGGCATAGACCAAAGGGTTTTTAGTGCTCTTGCACAGAGTGTAGGTGCATTGACAGATCTAGATCGCTCATGCCTTCTTATGATTGATGAGATGTCAATCAGAGAGCACCTACAGTATGATGCTAAGTCCGACAGGATTATTGGGTTGGAAGACTTGGGCAGCCTGGGACGATCACAGCAAGTGGCCAATCATGCAGTGGTTTTCATGCTAAGGGGTTTGAGGAGACCATGGAAACAGCCTGTAGCCTTTTTCTTCTCACATGGTGGCATGGATGCTGAGAAAATGGTAATGGTGATAAAAGGAGTACTTGCTGCGTGCACCGATTGTGGACTTAATGTAGTGGCGACTGTGACAGACATGGGCACAAACAATGTGAGGGCATTTAAATCAATGGGTGCATACCCAAGTGCACCATACTTCATGCATGGCACAAAGAAAATTTTCACCCTCTTTGATCCTCCTCATCTCCTTAAGTGCCTAAGGAATATGCTCCTAAAGCACAACGTGAAGTTGTGTATCAATGTTGGAGGAAAAGAAATTAAAGGGTGTGCAAGATGGCACTACATTCAAGAGGCCCATCGTATTGACATGATACAGCCTCTTTTCAATAATTTAGATAAGCTAACTAAGGATCATTTAAATCCAAATGGATATCTGACCATGAGGGTGTCAATTGCTGCACAAACCCTTAGCCATTCTGTTGCTGCCACCATCAGCTGTCTTGTCCAAAATGGTGAGTAATTCTTGTCAAGCTGTTACCTTGTCTCTTTGAAAGCTGTTTGCATTGTTCAAGTACTTAACTGCATAACTAATACATGATTTCCTTCTAGGTGCACTCACTTCTGATGCTTTGCACACAGCACAGTTTGTTGGTTTTGCCGACAAGTTATTTGACAGTGTCAATGGTAGTGCGGTGGAGCCCTCAGGAGCTAAAGGTTTGAAGTGCCAGCTGCGTGTGGAGAGAGAGGACTTGCACTTGGACTTCTGGAGGTTGGCTGTGAAGGAAATCGATGGCTGGAAGTTCGACAGGAGGATGTCTGCCACCCTTCCTACCAATGCAGATGCCTCTGCTGACTTCGTAGTGTTCCGACCACCTTGTCAAGATGGTTGGATCACTACCCTGACGGCATTGCCACTTCTTTGGGCAGAATTGAAGAAGATGGGCTTCCTGAACCTCGAGCTGAGGGCTCTTAATCAGGATGCCCTCGAGAATTTGTTTGGCTCTGTACGCCAGCAGTGTGGGTCAAATAGCAACCCGACGACTCACCAGTTCGTAGCAGCTTTGAAGGGCTGCATCATTAATATGCTAGCTTTCAAAGATTTGCAGGGGCAAAATTGTGAAGCAGAAGCTAACCCAGGTCATTTGCTAAATGATCTTGGGGAGTTCCTTTCTGGAGGTAAGGAAAAATTTTGTGACAGATCCTCAAAGTGCCCTTCTGATAAGGAAATTAGATACAAAGATTTTGACATACTTACTGACAGTTTCTCTGTGGCATACGTGAGTGGATATATCGCAAAAAAGTGTGTGGAAAAACTTAAGTGCTTACAGTGTAGGGAGTCTTTACTCACGACCTCGCCCAAAAAATACCTCCATAGTGGTATTTCTTTTAGGGAGAAATCAGAAAAATTGTGTCTCACGTACCCTACTTTGGAGTTGATGAGTGCTGTTGGAAGGGCTGCAACTCTTGTGGAGAATGTCCTTCCCCACTTGGCATGCTCAGAAAACATATGTTCCCTATTGAAAGATACAATTTTGGGGAATGAAATTTTCAATTGTTTAGTGAACAAGTGCAGTGACCACCCTCTGCAGCTAAAGCAGTCAATTGCTGAGTGTTTATGTGCAGTAATGTTACCCTGGTGGTGCAGAAAAAGGAACCGGGCGACAGCTGCTGCAAGTCATAAAAGTGCTATGGCTAGGAAGGTTAAAATTTTGCAGCATGTTTAGCCCAACCTTTGTTTGAGTTTTGTATATTATTTTATTTGTTTTTTTGTTTATTCTTTACACTATGGTAATTTATTGATATTAACTTGACATATTAATAAAGTCAATGGTTGTTAAGTTTACTTCGTGGAAGTTATTCATTGCAATCAAATAAAAACACTTCGTTCTATTCCACAATGTTCAATTTCAGCTCCGACCGATTTTCCTTCTCAGGTCAGGGAAGGAAGTTACGGGGGTAGAGGTGGGGGAACCAGCATGGAGAACAATGGTGAAGAGGTAGGAGGTTGCATGTTCCTTCTTCTCGATGAGAGGATTAGTAAACGTTGACTTATTATCAAGACGTTACAATAGGAGGCCACGGGAGAAAATAAGCCACCTATTTAAATTTGCCGCGAGTTTAGTTCATCTCTTTGCCGTCACTGGAAAAGGGACGCGGCGTCGCCGAATTTGTAACATCGAAATTAACGTTGAGACCAAGAACCCTAAACAAGGACATTTCTCTTGATGCGCTTTCGACCGTCTTTTGCTAACATTTGCTGTAGCAATTTAATAGGATTTCGGAGCTTGCCGATAGGTGGCACTGATGCGAAGCTCGAGGCATGTTTACGGTCAGTTTTGCATTGCTGGGAATAGAGATTGGTGTGTGCTTGTGCATTTAAACGAGGATAATTTGCTTCAAAATGGGTTTGCGGAGTTGTTTTTTTTTCCGGGATGCTCTACAGGACACACGAATACAAATAGGAGGAACAAGATTCTCGGCATAAAGAACAAAAGCTTGTTTTAGTATATGGATTCCTTCATTTGCTGCAGAGATAGACTGCTTTCAATGTTTACATTTCCTTGTGCCTCCAACATTGCGTACATTAAAGTGTGCCTCCCGTCCTTCGGCATTCCCAGTGTAAGCATTCCTTCATTTGCTGCAGAGAGAGACTGCGTGCAGTATTTATATTTCCGTGTGCCTCCAACGTTGCGTAAATGAAAGCGTGCCTCCATTGCTTTGGCATTCCTTCATTTTCTGCAGAGAGAGACCGCATTCAGTGTTTATATTTCCATGTGCCTCCAGCATTGCGTACATGAAAGTGTGCCTCCAATGCTTTGGCGTTCCCAGGGTATGCATGCCTTCATTTACTGCAGAGAGAGACTGCGTGCAGTGTTTACATTTCATTGTGCCTCCAACATTGCGTTAATGAAAGTGTGCCTCCATTGCTTTGGCATTCTCAGTGTATTTATTCCTTCATTTACTGCAGAGAGAAACTTCATTGAGTGTTTATATTTCCCTATTCCTCCAACATTGCGTACATGAAAGCGTGCCTACATTGCTTTGGCATTCTCAGTGTATGTATTCCTTCATTTACTGCAGAGAGAGACCGCATTCAATGTTTACATTTCCGTGTGCCTCCAGCATTGCGTTCATGAAAGTGTGCCTCCATTGCTTTGGCATTCCCAGTGTATGCATTCCTTCATTTACTGCAGAGAGAGAGAGACTGCGTGCAGTGTTTACATTTCATTGTGCCTCCAACATTGCGTTAATGAAAGTGTGCCTCCATTGCTTTGGCATTCTCAGTGTATTTATTCCTTCATTTACTGCAGAGAGAAACTTCATTGAGTGTTTATATTTCCCTATTCCTCCAACATTGCGTACATGAAAGTGTGCCTTATTATCTGCCTGCTGCCTATCTTTACTGTTTCTGTTATCGTGGCTACATCCATGTTGTTCAACTTGAGTGCTATTGAGGTATTCGTCTTAATTACCCAAAATCTTAGTTACTTAAAGGCTTCACGCAGCCTTTGAATAGGACTGAGATTCAAGATAGGTACATGTTTCCTTCCTACAATGAAACTTCAAAGGTAAATTTTTCATTTTGAAGTGATAAATAACTTTGACAGGGTTCCCTGCTCATTATTTTTAACTAATATAGCAACTTCTTATCGTATTATATGATACAGAAAATTAAAATTAAAGTCCCTAGTGTCAGGGACTTTATTGAGCTAAAGTTGTGCATTTTCATTTGACCTTCATCTTCTAGAATTAATTTCATATTTGATTTGATATTTTATCATACATTTTCATATATATACTTTTATACAATCATTTCATATTTGATTGTTTGTTTATAACGGGTTCCAATTTGTTTTAGACATAGATTAAATGTTCATAGATTCTAGTGAAGTGACTGATACTTTTTTTTTCAACGCCTTTTTAATTTTGTATTACGCCCTACAAATGGGAAGTGGTTTGGAATCATTGTGATTGTCATGGCCATGAATATGTCATGGCATCAATAACATCAGCTGATTTCGCTAGCGGCGTAATCGAAATACGTAAAATGATAAGTGAACTAGCTTTCAAATTATTTGCATTAATTATTATTTTAATGCACTGTTTGTGAATGTCTTACATCATAAATTAGAAATTTTCGGGCGAAATATGGAATAAAAACCCACCGATCACATCACCTAATTCCGTAGGCCCTTAGTGTAAATGATTTCTGTTTCGCGATGTTCTGGAGAGTTTTCTATTCGATGGCTCTTTACCTTGAGTACATATAACTACTAGCAAATGCCTTAAAGTATTACTAGCAGTATTGCTCATCATACTTGCGTATAGGAAGAGAAATTGGAAACTTAAAAACACGTATAGTTGGGCAAGTATCCGTCTGCTACATGCCTCGCCCTCGACTGCAGCGCAGCCTGTGGCCAAAAGTGGAACATCAATTCTTTCGCGGGTATTGGCAACAAATTCGAGATGGAAGATAGCCGTCCTTATATAGGGTTCTTGGTTGAGACGGACACGGCTGAAAGGAAGTGTCAAGTGAGCAACGAAACTTCTACACACGCACATGCACGCTCATTTTGAAACGGAGCGAGGACGCCAATTTTCTGAGGAGGAGGTGGAATTGCTTCTGAAAATTTTCGCAGAAGATGAAGTGCAGCAAAAGTAAGTGAACTACTTTATTATTGTATGTTGGCAATGAGGAAGAATATTTTCCCGAAGACAAATGGTAAGAAAACGGGAATAGGAAGTAAATTACACAATCGGAGAGAGCACATGGTGTATCATGCATCGATTTTCAATTTCGTCGCGTATTTGTGACTTTTCCGTGTATGAACGTTGCCGTATATCATTAGCATAAACGTTGAGGTGATTTTAAATACTTTTTAAGAATATGGGACACATGGATTTAGTGTTCAGGGGGATCATTCTGTAACACCAAACCGGTCGGTACGGTAGGCTTTTCCTCGGGTGGGACGTCGCGCCGGCGAGCTCCAGTCGGTGGATCGCACCGACTCGCTAAAGCTGTAAATTAGTCCTAGTTACACTAACTCTAGGGTATAGTGTAATGCATGTTGGTGATTACTCACCCCCTGCCACACACCCCTGAGGTGGCTTGCAGGGTATTTTGTAGATGTAAAATGATTCCTGTTGAAAGTTTTCGATTATAATTAAATTTCGTGTATGCAGTCACTTATCTTGGATTACATACCCAAGTAGCTTCTGATTTTAGAAATTAGGCGATTTCGCACATTAGTGAGCATCGCGTATTTTGATTGCGTTATGTTAGCCACGGATTTGGGCCAAAATAAAACACGGCGCATAAAATTTTTCATGAACGCATTATGCGATTGGTTTATTTTCCTTTGCAAACAAAGTATTCATTTGTCTTTGGACTGTTACAGTAGGTGTCTATGCGTGCGACTTGGCTATTTACATTTATTTTGACCTCTACTTCTCTTGGACTTAGCTCTACTGTTTGACCTCTGCACCTCTTGGACTACTCACTCGGAAAACTCATCGACATCATGCATTCTTAGGACCTTACTCTCCCGTCATCGACCTTTAAATCTCTTGGACAACCCGCAAGGAAAGCTCATTGACCTCTCGCCTTCGTTGGACCTTTCTCTCCCGTCATCGAACTTTGCACATCCAGGATTTCTCTCACGGAATTAATTTTGAGCTTCAGCAGCAGACAGGAGGCAATCATCCTTTATTGACTTCATAGATTTAGGTATGTAGAAATGACAACATTACACGTTTTTAGAATGATCCTTCCTTTTGAAGGTTATAGCTGGCTATTAATTTTGAAAGTACGTATTTCTCACAAATAGACCATACATACCCCACTAACTTTCGTAGTAATAGTCCAATGATTTCTAACTAATTGACGATATGTTGAGTGGAATGTTTTTCATTTATGTCCATTCTTGGAAATGAAATAAATATAGTTTGAAGAAGTTGAGCTATGGATGCTGTAGGAGTTCTGAGGGCCTTGAGGAGACGCAAAAGAGAGGGGCACCTCAGATTTTTAAGGGAAGTTCATTACAACTTGCGGCACCTGAGGGATACATCTTATCCCTTTGAACTGAGCGAGGAGATGTTCCGCGGGTTGTATCGCCTCACATAAGACATAGCACAAGGGCTGATAGAAGAGCTGCGGCCAGTACTAGCAGCTGCTCAAAGGGTGTCTTACATTGACATTAAGGTACAATCATCATTTTTTTATTATTAAATCATCATTTATTATATTATAAAAAAAGGATTAAAGTTGGCTATTTCCCTGGTATTAACATTCATTTAAATATATATAGTTTTTAATAATTGATTTCCACCACTGCACCATATAATTTACCAGAGAAATAAAGAAAATGTTTAAAAAACAACTCTACAAAATAAAATATCAGTCGAGCAAGGTTAAATTTCTTGTATAAATTATAATTAGTTTAGAAAGGGCTCAAACAGTTGCATGAGAGGAATGTTCCAATTTAAAATTGTCCTGTTGATGATTGACCAGTTTTTTACATTGGTCCTTTGAGATCGATATTTCACCTTGCTTTAGTGATCACTCCTCCCTATGTAGTTTGGGTTTTCCACTTCCCTCCATGCTTTTCCCATGAGATGGAACAATCTGCCTAGTTGTTAATGTTTCTTCTCCTCTCAGTGAATCCTGTTGTGTCCGCGTAAATAACTAATGACACCACATAATAGGAATGACTCTTTATTGCTTAATACACAAGCTGACTTATTCACGGTGATGCGTTATTCTCTCGCGCCGGCCGGGGTGCCGTTAGTGCCGAGGCGTCCCTGCAGGTGCGCTGCGGCAAGGGAGCCTGGACTCTCCGGCCTATCCCCAGGAGGCGCACGGGTGCCGAAAGGTTTGACCCACCAAGAGTTGGCCGTATACGGCATCTCCCCCCCACAGAAAAGCAGGAAACCACCAGAAGGGCACAAAACGTTGACTAAAGGGGAAGGGGTTGATTCCTAATCCCAACCATCACTGAAGCACATAATCCGTGGCTAAACGTGCCGGAATACGGCGATGACGTAGGGGGCGCCGCAGAGGATGAACTGCGGCATCAGGGTCCCGCACATTGACCGGGAGAGAAGCCCCTGGAGACAGAGTGGGCTCTTCCAGGGAACCTGCAGGATGCGAGGTGGGCCCTTCCAATGGGCGCTCCAGTGGTATTGGGTTTGCCTCCAAGGGGCACTGAGGACACGGGTGCCATCACGGGTCGCTCCAGCGCCTGGGTGGCCGTGATGGAGGTCTGATGTTCGTCCAGGTCATCAATAAAGTCCTCGCTCCACATATCCGCGTGGGGTGGAGATGGTGAGGGCGCATCGCCTTGCATGCGGTCAAAGATCTGGTCAACACTGCGGCAACAACGGCGACCCTCCGCATCTTGGCAAACGTAGAGGCGTGAGCCGCGGCACTCGACTACCGCTCTGGGACACCACCGTGGCTGTCGTGGGCGGAAGTCACGGAACCAAACAAGGTCCCCGCTGGCGAAGTGGCGAAGACCCGGGGCCGTGTCATCCCTCCGGTCGGGCAGCGGTGATGGGCGGATGACGTCCAATGGGGAGCAGAGCCGGCGCCCGAAGAAAAGTTCCGCTGGCGTGGCTCCCGTGGATGTGCACACCGAGGTACGCAGAGCGAACAAGACTCGCGCGAGTCTTTCGTGGATGTCTCCTGAGGGATGCTTGGCCCACTGATCTTTAAAGGATCCCACCAACCGTTCCACCAGGCCATTTGATGAAGGGTGAAATGGCGGTGATGTGAGGTAACTAACGCCGTTGGCCTCCAAGAAGGCATGGAACTCTGCCGACACGAACTGTGCCCCATTGTCCGAGACGACAGTTTCAGGGACTCCATACTCGGCCATGATGGTTCGTACGTGGCGGATTAACTCCGCCGCTGACATGGAGGAGACCGCTCGGATAACTGGCCAACGGGAGTAAGCGTCCACCATTAGAAGAAAGGTGGAACCTTGGACAGGGCCCGCGTAATCCAGATGGACCCGGACCCAAGGAGCAGAAGCTGAGGGCCACGAGCGAGGAGGGGCACTGGGTGGATAGTGCCGGTGTTGTTGACAGGTGGGGCAGCGCTTGACGATGGCCTCGATGGAATTGCTGAGGCCTGGCCACCATATGAATCCCCGAGCAGCATGCTTGGTCTGCACGATGCCATGGTGCGTGCTGTGGACAGCGTCTAACACCTTGGAGTGTAGCGATGTTGGAATCACCACACGGTTCCCATGCAGAAGACACCCCCGAAGCAGGGACAGCTCAGCGCGGCGGTTTGTGAAGTGTGATGAAACCGGTAGTAAGCCGCGACTTCGTTCAGTTGAGGCCGGAAATGTTCTGTGAGGGCAATTATAATATCCTCGTACGCGACCAACGCTAACTCTATTGGGTGCAGGATGTTGCACGCCAAGTTATAAAGTTCGTCGCCACACGAGGAGAGAAAGTACGCTCTCTGCAGTACCTGGTCGGTGATCCCGTTAGCTGTGTAGCTGAAGTTAAGCCTATTCACGTATCTAGGCCACTCAGCTGGCTTGTTAATGTCAAAAGGTTTTATTGTCGCCGGAGCTGCGACTACCACGGGAGACGGTGGGTTTGGCACGATCGGGGGATGTTGAATATGCATCCGTGCCATTAACTCCTGTATTTGCTGCTGCTGAGCCCGGAGTTGTTGCTGTAACTGCGTTCCTAAAAGCAGCTCTTGGGGATCCGTGCTGGAGGACCCCGCGTCGGTTTCGTCCTCCCCCGACATTTTTAAACGATTGGGTCGCTGCCCGAACACACCACTCCCGCACACGTTGTTTGACTGATGAGGCGCGATGTGATGCCTGGTAGACTTTTTAATCCTCGTCGCCAATCTGTCGTGTCCGCGTAAATAACTAATGACACCACGTAATAGGAATGACTCTTTATTGCTTAATACACAAGCTGACTTATTCACGGTGATGCGTTATTCTCTCGCGCCGGCCGGGGTGCCGTTAGTGCCGAGGCGTCCCTGCAGGTGCGCTGCGGCGAGGGAGCCTGGACTCTCCGGCCTATCCCCAGGAGGCGCACGGGTGCCGAGCGGGAAAGTTTTGACCCACCAAGAGTCGGCCGTATACGGCAAATCCCATCCAAGTACATTATTATAAAAAATGCCAATAAGGTGCAAAATTTACTCTTTAGGTACTGTGTGCACTGCACTTCTATGAACAAGGCTACTACCAACGCTCCACCGGTAGTGATACCCATGTATCTTGGAGCCAACCTAGTGTTAGCAGGGCCATAAGGGAGGTCACAGATGGTCTCAATACCCCACAAATTTTGGGTAAATGGATAATATTCCCACAAGGACGGAATGAAAGGGCAGAGGTAATTCCTTAGTTAGTCATTTCCTTTTGTCATTAAAAAAAATATTTATTTTGCTTATTTTCGTAACAGATTTGCAAAAATTTAGCAGAAGTAAATCTTCTCCAATCCAGCTGCAGGGGCTCCTTCCTAGCTCCATTCATACTTCTTATTAGTAGTATAATAATAAATATGTAATAATTCAACACAACAAAAAATAATACAAAACATAAAATAATAAAATTATGTGCAATGCCAAATAATAAGTAAATGAACAGAGTTCCAAGCATTCAAACTAAAGAAAATAATAAAGAAAGGGAAATGCTGACTTTCAAATTTATATTATAAACCGAAATAAAGAAACTAGTACTTGATGAATAATTTATGCATTAAAAATAAATATTATAAGACATTTCACCTCAAGTCAACATATGTACATTCTCAGATACATAACACAATAACCACGTTTTAGCTTGTAGCAGAAACATCTTACCTATGACAGCTACATTCCTATCAAGAATTACCCAAAGACAATGTATTATGAATTAGATACTCATTATCACCCTGCAATGAGGATGCCATAGTATCTTATAAAAATGGTCAAATTATGTAGCTCCTGTGTGTCCAACTGATGATGAAAGGTATATTACAACTTCCTACACATGTTAAACACTGTAAGTTCATCAATATGTCAGTGTAATTTTCTTAAACCGATTGGACCATGTTTGTTTTAACATGCACAACTCCCTTTATCTACTGCTTAAGATCTTGTCACTGAAGTACTCAACTATTCAATTCAGCAAAACTGTTGTCATCATCTCGGGTGTGACTATCCTTTGCATCGCACTCACCTCCTACTTACCCGGTCCTCCATGCACCCTCCTATCTCTTAAATCACCACCAAAGTTACTGAATATCTCCCAGCCACTACTCCTATGTCTGTTAGTTGTAAATTATGGCCCTTTTTCTGAAAAATACTGCTCCTGTTCTTTTTATTATTAATCTCCCTCATCGAAGTAATCCAGTAACAGAATAACTGACCCAAGGACATCAGTCCTTCCTACCTCTATTGATCGTGACCAATTCTGAACTATGATGTGCTAGAACATGAGTATATGTCATATTTAGGATATAATCAAGTTGTTGGCTTAAATAGATGAGAAATTAGTCAACAATTTTTAAAGTGAAAATTTATTTTATAAAAAAGAAAAAAAAACAAGAATTATTAAAAAAGAAACTATCTATGTAAGCGCTGGTTGATCCTGAAAAGAGAAGACATAATTCATTACAACAAATCTTATTAATTTCTAGGAACTATCAAGCCACAGGAATACCAGGAGTTCTGGGGTTTGTGGATGGGACGCACGTAGCCATTGAGGCTCCAAGGGAAGAAGAGTATTTGTGCATCAATAGGAAGCACTTCCATTCCATAAATGCACAAATTGTAAGTAACATCTTGTTGCATTATTTAAAAAAATTGTTACATAAGGTTAATGACCTAATTTATAAAGAAAACATCCTTCTCTTCCAGGTTTGCGATTCAGATTTAAAAATTTTGAATGGTTTGGCTAGATACCGCGGAAGCTCCCATGACTCCTTTGTGTGGGCTAATTCAGCCATTCGTCAGAGGCTGGCAGACATTTGGGCGAGGAGTGGGAGATGCTGGGTAAGTTAGTGTTTCTCTAATAAAATGCATTATGCTCTTTAATCTATGAATGCATCACTGTCTGCATATCTGTTTCAAATAATTCCATAGGTGATTCTGGTTATCTGCATGAGCCACCATGGCTCCATACCCCCATTCTGGATGCGGCAGAGGGTACACCAGAGGTGAGGTACACGTACACATGCCTACATGTCAAGGCACGCTGTGGAATGCTGCATTGGCCTTTTAAAAGGCATATTTAGATGCCTTCTTCAGGCTAGAATGTTTGAGTACAATCCCAGCAGAGCTTGCCATTTCATAAATGCATGTTGTGTACTGCACAACATGTGTGTATTACATGGTATTCCATATGAGGAAGATGATGATTTTGAAATGGATGAAAGAGATTATAGACAACCAATTGAACATGGAGAGCCGTGCTTCTGGAAGCAAAGGGATGTACGAGCAGGAATCGTTAGACACATTCAATAATATGTGTTTAATGTCAGATGAATGGGGGGGTGGGGGTGGTACGCCGGAAACCATCAACTTTACTCTCATATTTAATGTTTCCCTCACAGATGCGGAGAGGCTTTTAATTTCTTCCTTCATCTCCTGTGAGTTAGTGGCAATTACCTCCACCGCTGATGCCATTCTTGCCATGGCCTCGGGGTGCCCACTATATCATCCCCCTTCCTTGGAGAGAACTCCCAAGGGAGGAATGCTCCCATCTGTTTGAACAGTGACTATCTGTAAACCAAACGATCCTTTAGAACAGGGGTCTCCAAACTACGGCCCGCGGGCCGGATGTGGCCCGCGATGCCTTTTCATCCGGCCCTTGGAGACCATTTTGTCTAAGGAAAAAAACACGGATATTTAAGAGTAACCTGCCAAGATCAGCCGCCGCTTACGTGTGCGTTATGTTTTTACCGAATAAAAATAGAGGCGTGCAGTAGTGCGTTATGTTTTCCAACCAATTACTACATTGCAAAACCTTATTCGCTACTTATTATGAATAAAATACTATAAAATAAATAATTAAAAACAACATCCATATTTTGATTCTTTTTTATTTGGACCCCGAGCGTGTAGTTGGCCCCCGAACTGCTGTTTGATGGTTAATGCGGCCCTCGGGCTGAAAGGTTTGGAGAACCCTGCTTTAGAACATAAAGCTTAAATTGTAATACTTTATACAAATATTTTCCCATAATTAGATTTAATTTAATTAAAGAAACCATATACAGCCATGATGTGTATTCCTACATTAAATTTGAATAAAATAATGTTTATTGAAATCCAGAAGTACTTGCGGTTATCCGCATAATCATTAATGGTTAGCTATTTTTAGTAATCAATGCAGCATATCTTATTTTATTCGATCGTGATGGAAATTTTCACTTTTATAAAGTTTTTCTTTTATTATCCTCAGTACTTCTACTGACCATCGTTCCAACAGTGGAGTGCTTTGAACCCAAAAATGCGATCGAAATTGAAGCATATTTACATAAAAAATTCTTAAAATAGTCATTGTAAAGAGCACAAATAAGTCACTTTATTCCTAGAATGCCATTTATGAACATTAAGCCATCACATTTAATTTTTCATGTCAAAGTGCATTTAAATATTTTGTTCATTGTATTTGGTAACTGTAAATGATAAGGCCTTCATTTAAGTAGCATTGTAGGTAAACAAAAACAATTCAGTAATAAACTTTTAAACCCTTCACAGTCATGGCAGGATATAAAGTCATCCACCAGAGAGAAAATGGGGGCATTGAACTCTGAGATGCAGAAAACTGGACTAGGACCACCCATGCAGGAGGAGCTGACGGATTTTCAAGCGTGAGTGTTTAAAATCATAGGAGTAAATGCTGCGACAGGTCACTCTCAAACTCATGAGTAATCTGTAAACCAACAGCTTGAGGTAATGTTGTAGTTATATGGTCATATCAAGTCATACAAAACATCACTGTATTCGTGCTCGGAATTTGGTTCTCTTGGAGTTAACTCTTTGTACATACCCCTACTTGCAATAATAACTCCCAGTGTATTACATAGATATCAAATGCTTGCTCCCAGTGTAGCTGGCTAACTCAAGTGATTTCCAGATGATAGGTACTATAAAGTATCAGTCCTTTTCGTTATGAATGAATATTTTCAGTTTAATGCTAATGTGCAACAATAACCTAAGCTATGATTACATGAGGGGGCACTGTTCACTAAGCCATTTATCCAGTTGAGTTTCATCATTGTAAAACATATTGCTTTCACGTAAGAAACCCTATTTTTTATATAACTATTCAATTTTTGTAGAGAGACCCTTCACAACTGATGACGGCAGAAGAAAATAGATGTTTGGTGTTACCACTAGAATTCCCTCCTCCATCAATCACCCAATCCCTTGAACATATAAACCCTTCATCATCAACTTCAACCTCTTTTCCAATGCCTTCCACCTCAAAATCCTCCCCAGCAACTTATGAACTCATAAAAGTCGCCTGTGAACCGTCGCCTTCCGCAGTCAATCCACCCTCTACTTCTTCACCTTCGCTGATGTCATCACTCAGAAGTAAATATGGAGCAGATGCAGAGTCCCCGAAAGGCATCCAGTGCAAGAGAAAGACTTTGAAAAGTATGATTTTCTAAGACATAAACTCAGTAAAGTGACAACCGTAACTAATTATTTTTTACAGCTAGGACAGATAGTATTACTGTAGATGAATAAGTTACACACCATAAAACTCAAATGTTTATATTACTTTATGTGCATTTATTCACAAGAAAACTTAATTCACTCTATTACAGTGAAACCTCTACCTAACGAACTCCCGATAAACTAAGAACTCCGATGAACGAACAAATGCTATTGGTCCCGCCAAATTCCTATTTAAATGCATTGGTAAATACCTCTAATGAACGAACTCCTGCTCTACAAAAACTCCCGATAAACGAAATGAAAGATTAGCCCTGTATTATAATATTTACCTCTTCTTAACGTATTTTCAAAAAAATGGCTAATTTTGAATATTTTGCGAGGTTTTTGCTGATTTGAAAGTGACTAGGACCAATCAGAGACTCCATACAAACAAGCCAATCAGAAAGGTCCTTGTTTTTTATCCAGTTAATTGCATTTCCGGTATTTGGCATCAGTGTTAGCTGCGTGGTTAGTGATTTGGTCGGTGTTCTTTAGTTTTACTGCGGTTCAACATCGTGAGTTTATAATTTCAATCTTTTCGAGTGAAAACTGGTTGCTCTCGAGTGTTACTGGAGTTCAATTTCGTGAGATTGGGATGCAGAATTGGGACTGTCCAAGTGCTAAAAATATTTTTGGTTGGTAATGAAAAGAATGGAATTTATAGGTTGGCAGCGCAAGTCACGCGAAGTGATTTTCATTTGTTTTTTTGTGAACTGGATTGTAATTTTAATTTGTGACAGAAGTGTTGTACCAAAATGATCTGGTCACGTGAATAAAACCTCGTTAAAGTTTTCCTTTTCTTTCGCTAAAACTACGGACCTCAACACCAAGAACATACCAATCAGCTGGTAGAATACTAAAATGAATAATTACAATCTTTGTGAGTGAAGCCTGGTTTTGCCTTAAGTGGCAATTATTACGTCTGGTAATTTATCTACTTATTTGCAAGGTAAGTTCGTAATTTATTCTCCACGCTTTTGCAAAAATTGTTATCCATGCTTGATTAAAAAATGTCAAATGCTGACTTTCATATCGCGGGCTCGAACATTTCTTTAGCATACTTGAAACACATCTAATGCAATGAAATCCCGTTCAGTGATCATTTACGTTGTGCGCATTCCTAAATATTTTTATTGCTGTAATAACATTTTTTTTTTAATTCGAACGTTTCAAATGTGATAATTGTTTTTTTCGCTCGCCGCCATCTTGAAAATAATTCTCGAAAAAAAGTAGCTGGTGGAACGAAAACCAAAATATATCGTGCTGTATTTACGGAGCAGTTCTCAAAAACCTTGAATGCACCGCGGATGTGACAGTGTTAAGTACTTGAAAGTGGCAGTGTTGAGTACTTGAAAGTGGCGGCATAAGAAACTACTATCATTAATTCTAGCGTATTTGTGATGCATTGGTCGGGAAGATAAGGCCAGTTTACCATTGGCGTCAACACGTACTTCACCCTCGAGCTGAATACATGAGTTCCAACCCACTACTACAATTGGGTATTTTCCAAAATTTTAAATTTAAGTTTACGGATCTTTATATGTTACTTAAACTCGAACAAGCTTGCGGAGTGAAAGTAGTTTTAAAATTGATTCAATATTAATTGAGATATTTAAGATTAAAATAGTCGAAATTTCAAATTTTTTTACGCCGCTGCGAAACGAAATCTGATTGGCTTGACGTCATTTTCGCTGAGCGATAGACGGATGTGAGGGAGAAAGTGAGTAACTGTAGAAGATCTACCGTACATTTAAAGAGTTTTCATTGAAAACAAAGACTATGGCGTGCAATGGTTTCATTAAAAGCACATAAGGTAATTTACCCAAAGTGGATATGTTTATGGTAGGCATTTTAATGAAGAAGGACGAGCGATTTAATGCTGCGGAAATTCGTTGAGCTTAAGTCCAAAAAATGTAAGCCTAAAGTTTGCTTTTAAATCGTCATTACTGTTTTATATCATTTTTGATACATTTAATTATGTATTTGGTGTATGAACTTTATTAACTGTTTTTAAAATACACTCATAATCATTATGATACTTCTTTCTTTATCGAAGTCCATATCAGTCCATGCAACAGTAAACAAACAGTATCTTAGTAACATATCAACATAACACAGTACTTGCCAAATGTTTGTGCTGCCAATACTCGACACACCTAAAACGTTAATTTTTTATTTGCTAATTAGTGATTGTTTGTAGAGGAGGTTTCTAGAAGTGGCTTATCTGCTGTAGAAATGCGTAAATATAGATTCTCATCTCCTAAATGTCTATTCAAAGTTTAATTTAAGTGTTGTTATATTTTAAAGCTTCTCGTGAGAGTTATGGTGATAATGCTATAGGATATGTCCAAGTAAAGAGAGATCTACGATGTACCGTGCAAGCCACCACTGGGGTGTGTGGCACGGGGTGATTCCACACCAGGCATGCAGCACTGATGAGATGGACCACTGTGCACAGTCATTGCAAGAATATGTCCAGAACACAAAGTGCGGAGTAAAGCATACATTTTTACGGGTGGACACTAGAGGCCTTCATACGGTCGCAAACTACGGGCGGCCCATGCCCGCCTGTGTGCGAGAGATAAAGAGAGAGGTATATCCCGAAGTCATTCGACGATCTTTTCCGAAGTCTCACGAATGAGGTTTGACGGAGAACTAGCCACCCAAGGGGCGGTCACCCGGTGGGTGGCCGGGCGCCCGTATCTTAAGCCGGGCGACCGCTTCTATGCCAGGCGCCCGCCTTCTATGTTGAGTGACCGCCTTAATCTTTCCACGAAACCCTTTTTCGCACTTCCGACCCATCGCAGAATTCCTGGATTAGGTATGCTTCTCTCTGTTTTTGCCATTCATTAGTAGAGGGTTAAATAATTTTTTCAACTTGCAGCTGATGGAAATATAACATTGCTTAACTGCTTGCATAGTTAGAAATTGTAACCTCCCAGTCCGACCGGCAGTATTTCTTGAAATTTTGTCGAGGAGTTTATCGCTCAATCGGCTGCTTGAACTGGTGAGAGAGTGATCAAAGTGTTTAGCAGTTGTAAGTGAGAAGATGCAAGGAGGAAGTCATATCGATATTAGCGATAAAGAGAACAAGTGGACGCCTAAAGGAAGAGGGCAAGCTCAAAGTCCAATCGGGCGATTGGATTTCGTCGCCAAAGACGGGTCGCGGGTTGATGAGCGTGGTATGGGCAAAATTTGGTGAGGTACGGGATAGGCATACCATGAAGTATATGAATCTGGTGCAATGTAACAATTGCAAGGTGCTGAAAATCTTCAAGCCGGGGTCGGCGACAAGCCCCTTATTAACTCACCGATGCGATCCAAGTGTGATCCAAACAATCAAGAAAACTGTCTTTATAGATTTGTGAGTTACCTACATGCATACCAAGGATCTCCTAGGAATTTCTTTCTCCGTTTATGTTCCAATAGCCCTAAAAATCCTCGCCACAGGGCTTCTAGCTCGAGGGCCTTTGCTGTCTGCAATTCGCACGACGCGAATTTCCTGCTCAGTCATATACCGCCCCTCCCCTTCCCTCAGTTTGGGCGCTCAAGAGAGAGCTCTCAAGGACCCGGGTGCCCGCCAACGACCCGGGCACCCGCATAGGATACGGGCACCCGGGGCGAACGGGCACGGTCGGCCGTCTACGTCACACGGGCGGAGGCGAACACGGGTGAGGGCACCCGGCACGGGCGGGCGAGGGTCGCCCGGATTTCGAGCCCGTTTGCAGGCCTCTAGTGGACACAGGAATCCAAGGAAGAAATTTCAATCATTCAATGCCGTGATTGCGTGAATAAATTTCTTGTTCGGCGTTTCAACCAATGTATTTGTACATTGTGGCACAAAACACCATTTATATCCCTTACTTAGATGCAATTTAAAGGCATATCTAGAAACGCGAAAACGTCAGAAACTATTTTCGCCACATTTGTTTTCACCGTAAGCATAAGGAAACGCCTGTGTCTAAATGTAAACAGCGAAAATGACGTCACAGGCCATTCGGTTGTCTTCGGAGTGTGCTCGGGAGCTTTCGTAACCTTCTACTTTCTTTAGCTTTTAAAACCAAAATTCATACAATTTGATAAGAAAGTTTTTAGCCAATGCAATAAGTTCAAGTAGCTGAATCAGAATATCGATAGTTTGAAATACGTGGAAAATACCCAATTATCACAGCAATTACGAGTTGATAATACTAGTACTCGTCCATGTTCTCGCTCTTTTGTAGATAGTAAACAAATCAACACGTTGGCGATCTGCTGCATGTAAACATCTGCATCCAAGCAAAGATGAACGAAGGGGACCAATGGTTACCGACGCACATTCCAGTTGACGGCGATCGTAACAGGATGGCGTCAACGCGAAACCAATTCATGGATAAAGTTTGACGTTCATGCCAACTATAAATCGGCCTTTAGGAATCGCAGTAAATGGTATAATTAGCAGGACTTGCTGAAATACCTGCTCGTTGTTATTCCACGGTTTTTTATGAGGCAAGGGAGCAGTAAGGATAAAAGTATGCTATCCTCTGTGGAAATTTTACCTTTAATTGAGTTCTTCATACCACATTCCCTGAAATTCAAGGTACAAGAAGTGGATTATTTACATTGCCCCTGGAGTGATGCAACGTGAAAAGCACCTCCGACAAACGAACTCCCGATTAACGAACTGGAAGATTATCGATCACTTGAATTTCGTTTAGTAGAGGTTTTACTGTACATATTGTAATCACACTTATGGAATATACACATAGTGGAACACTTGTCGGCACAAAATGCTAGTACAGCAAAACGGAGGGCAGCTCCAAATGCAATAGTAGTCTATTTTGTAGAAATGTAAATGAGGGCAATATTAATAATGAAATACAATTATTTATCATTTATATAGGGAGTAAAAAGAAGCTAAGGATGTGAAGCATTGTAATATCACTTTTTTTTTTAAAGAAATCAAATTGGAAAATTTCTTCAAAGCACATTTTTAAAATTATACTGTGCAACATTGCAGAACAGCTGAAAACCAAGGACAAGATATTAAACTAATTAATGAGTAATCTAGGATTCTGCCCCACGTGAAACAGGTTCTGAGGCCTACTTGTACCAGCAGGCTCTATTCTGTGGAGTATCTTTTCATTAATTTACAAATGAATGACATAGTAAAAATGATATTCTTTTCATGTTGGGTAAGTTGTTAGGTCCTCATTCCCAATTTTGTTATACCAGTAATGTAATGTTTGTTATTAAATGAATATATATTCAGCAACATAAAAAAGCCAGATATCTTTCATCATGACTTCCAAAATGTCATCTGTTCCTGTTTATGTTTTGTATTCGCCAATATCACGTCACCAGTATCACAAAGTTCAACACAGAAGTGTGTATAGGGTGTTTCTTATGCCCCAAACTTCTACTTTAACTTGATGCAACTGATCATTTACCTCTACAATGTTTGAAGTCTTCATACCATCAATCATTTCATTACTGTGTTACTTGTCGTACGGAAGGAAGGGTTGAGGCAAATAATTTAGTTGTCAACAAAGGGTAGGAGGGGGTAAAAAATCACTGAGAGGGGTAACATAGTTAATGCATGACCCTAAAGGCAGGAAAATTATTATGCAATTATTGCACCTCTCGTTATTTTATGAGGTAACAAAACATCTTTCCCTTTACAGGCAAAACTCTGAGGATGTCTGAGACAGCGAAAGCCGCAGAGGCATATAGGCAAGGGGAAGAAAGAAGGGCCAATTTATTGGAACAAGAGCTTAAGCTGAAGGAAGAAGAGTTAAGGGAAAGACGAGAATTCCATCAGCAACTCTT
This sequence comes from Pyrrhosoma nymphula, assembly GCA_963573305.1. Lineage (NCBI taxonomy): Eukaryota > Metazoa > Arthropoda > Insecta > Odonata > Coenagrionidae > Pyrrhosoma > Pyrrhosoma nymphula. Next base: position 152,450,498 of record OY754333.1, on the reverse strand, counting down.
ATCCATAAAGTTGGCAAAGAACGAGCTCTTAAGGGAGCAAATAAATGTCCTAGACAAAATTTACAATTATTTGGCAAGATGAAGGGTTTAAATAAATAAAAAACTTAGTGAAATACTGCCGTATTACTCTTGTCTCTAACCAAACGCCCTGTTCTTTGATTGGGAATGGGTACTTCTTCAGGGTTGTTAGGAATATCTGGGTTTTCAATTTGGCGGAGGACCTCCATTAGTGCAGGATCATTTGCTCTCATGCACATGTTGTGTAATACAACACAAGCATTGATTATTTGGCTTGCCTTTTTTGGTATATAACGAAGCACCCGATGCTTGCAGAGACACCTAAATCGGGCTTTCAGTCATCCATTGCATTGCTCGATAATGATGCTTCTAACCCTGCATATACTAGCATTGTACATACCTTTCCTCAGGTGAGTTGGGTGCAACGTTCCCAGTAATTGGAGTTAAAAGCCATGGCTCTAAAGGATAGCTGCTGTCTCCTGCAAACCATGATTAGTTTTAATACCATATGATATAGTTTAGAAGTAAAAATAATGCTGAAATCCTAATGGTTATTGGCTTAGGGTCCTCCACACCAAAATTTGGAGGGATCACCGAAAAACCCGAAGGCTTCACAGACCTAAAGATTCAATGATGTTGCTTCTGTGTTACCCAGTGATAACTTAAAACTATTTCATTATCAACTGACCATACTGAAGACAATATAGTTTTATGGGAATTTAATTCAATTGAAAACCTTAAGTAAACAAATTATCAGCTTCTAAAATAACTTGTTATACCTACTTGAGTTCCTTTAGAAAAATCTCATAAGCGTAACTCACCTATTAACCAGGCAGCAGTGAGGTGGTTTTCATGCATTTCAATCAATGATTGTCGAACCAGTGAATTTGCATATATGTATGCATCATGTGTTGCATCTGGGTAACGTGCATTGACATCAAGATATGCATATCAGCATCACATATCTGTAGAAATAATTAAGTTTTAGGATTAAAATTAAGAGATTACTTAAAAGATATTGCTGCTGTAAACTTTGGTATTTGGTCTCGCCAACTGCAGATTGATGGAATGGTAGCGCTTGTGGTTAAAATAATCCTGTTCTCTGTAAACTGGGTGGTCCACCACGGGTGGAGCAACAATTGCCACATGGGTGCAATCAATGGCTCCAATGATACCAGGGAAGCCATATTTCTCAAAGAACCTTTTACAATAATAGAACTTTAGATAGAGATGCTAGTTCATTATAAAAGTTCGCCTTACATCTCAAGACGTTGGTATAGGGAGCTTCTTTTCAGTCTTACCTTGACAATACTGCGGTTAGGTCGTTACCCGGCCCTAGGTGTCAAACCTGGGAATATGAGTTAGTTTTCTTTAATAGTTAATTAACCACTTCCCTGACAAGCCCGCATATATTCGGGCACCGAGGTTGTGCAAATTCTGACAAGCCCGCATATATTCGGGCAAGTCCGCGATGTCCGTATATTTTTCTTTACGCCCGCATATAGTCGGCCGATGCTAGTAGTTTGCGTTCCTGCCGCCTCCCATGCTGTTGAAGGTCCAGAGCCACCGATGCGGCAAGCGGCGCTCTTTTCAAACAGTGATTTCTAATGTTAAAACAATGGTCATTTTTGGTAATATTTCTAGAAATTCGAGGGTTATAATTTTTTACGCACTGAAAAGTTATCCCCATACGAAATTTCAATCACCTACATTGTCATTCGTAACTATCCGTCTATTTACTTCATGCATGGAGTTTCTTTTGCGAACTTTTTACGAAATTTACAACTTCAATTTTTGTTATTTATAGATAATTATTGCAAATTTATGATGTAAAACTTCCGTTTTACATGACAAAAACTTTCTAAATAAGTAAATAATTTTTAAATTAGTTATTTTCATTTATTTCGTCATTTACTACATGAGCATTCAATTACATTTTTCTTCAACATTTTAGCGGTCATTATAAAAATTGCAATTTCAATTTTGCGCTAATTTTCACTGCTACGATGAGTTCCACAGTAAGTGATTGGAATACAATATTTCTCTAGCAACAGAACATGAATCTTTCCTTGCCTTATTTTTTACTATAGATATATATTTGTTACCATATATGTTTGTTACTATATATATTTGTTACCATATATATTTGTTACAATATATATTTGTTACTATACATATTATGTAATTCTATATTATTCGTCCGCAAATTTTTCTTACGGTAATTTTTATATATGTAGGAAATGTCTATTGTACCGTTCTCTTTAGATAAAATGGCGTGAGCGTAAATGTTTAGATATGTTGCGAATGTTATTTCATCAGCCCCTTTCATTTTTCTACTTTGAATACTGGCGGAAGTTGTGAAACATATTTATGGAAACAGCTTTACGATGAAGACGTCTGAAGGTCGTACGTTCTCAATAGAAATCAACACAAGTGCCCTGTGTATGTGCTACCCTAACCCACATGAGTACGAGAAAATAGGAAAGATAGAGATAAATCCCAAACATGTGTAATGCCTTCTATTGTCATGCTTGACACTTTGCTGAGGTCAGAAAACACCCACTCGAGAGCCGATGGCCCGCTGAGCAACCTGGCGCCCGGTATCATGTCATGCTAATATGCCACCCTTTGCTCCCCGAGCTACTTTCCCACCAGCCAACCCTTTACTAATGGGCTTTTCTCGATATAAATTTACCGTTAGTTGGAAAATTCATGCTGTTGCGGTACGCACACGTGTGTTTATTTTCCAGGAAATGGTAGGAACGGAAAAGAAAAATTTTATGATGAGCATGGGATGGGCTTTTCACACTTAGGGGCGAGATCCTTTGCATATCGTGATTGTTTCCACGAGTACTTTGTCGGAAGGACGATAGTGACAGTCTTTCGTTGAGTTTCAGAGAATACGCATCCTTGATTTTCAGAGCGCATGCACTTTTTTGCTGAAATTCCACCGATACTAACTTTCCAGTTTTAGTTCTAACATTTTCGTTCTAATACGAGCGGTGTAGTAGGAGTGAACTCTACGGAAAATTATTTGTTTTCGCGCAGTAACATTTAGTAATCAGAAATGGATTCTGGAGAGGAATCAGTGTTGACCAGCAGTGATTCGGAGGTTATGGACATCGAAGTTCCTGGCTCCTAGTCGACTCTCTCCGGAGAAACAAGCTCCGAATCAGAATGCGCAGCGGAACATTCGTGGGAAGCGGAGTGGGAGGAAATGCTTACAACGACTCCTCCTCCGGCAGCACCTAGGTTTCTTTTTGAAGGTAATTCTTTGATGAACTTCAACCTGGTTTCCGAATGAGATTCCCTAAAAAAACATTTTTTCCGATGAAAATGTTGACTTTATAACTTGGGAAACTAATCACTGCGCCAGTAACACTTTGCGTGAAAAAGCGGGGCCGAGCAGTGGTAGCGTAAATCAGTGGCGAGCTATGACAAGCTCAGAAATTCGTGTTTTTTGCCCTTGTAATGCTACAGAGCAGAGTGCGAAAGCCAGATACTGAGTTTTATTGGTCAACGAGACCAATACTCTCCTCTCTTTTTTTTGGACACACAATATCTTACAGATGATTCGTAAAAATAAGGCAATATTTACATTTTGCCTATAATAACGATTTTGAACCCCAAACACACCCCAAACTATAAAATATGGCCGATTTGCCAGAGGCTGGAGGAAAAGTTCAAGGCACTCCATACACCATACATGTTACCATCGAAAAGAGCCTACTGCAGTTCATGCCTAAGCCGCCACGGCAGTTCATGCCTATGAAAAGAGCTTCATTTGGCAAGTATTTTTTCTTTGTGAATCGAGAACTGGATACGTGTGGGCAACGACAATTTACACGGGAAATGGGACTGTGTTGGATAAAGACTTTGCCCATTTATCCATGACCTCAAAAGTGATGATGACTAATGAAGCCATTATTTGGCCTATGATATTTCCTGACGATGGATAACTTTTATACGTCTCCAGATCTAGCCGACTTGCTCGCTTCACACTCCACTGACTCGTATGGAACACTGAGGAAAGGGATTCCAGCATACTTCAAAGACAATCAAGTAAAAGAAATGAATTTTCTTGTTTTTGTCATAGAATGAATTCTGTTATAACATTTTCAGAGCGAAAGTCGTCGTCATGCGGGTTGCCTAACTTCCATGAATGTTTGTGCGTTGTTTCTTGATGTGCTATGGACTAAAATTAATAGTTAACATTAACGTTGTCGGCAAAGATATGCTTTTGCAATATTAACTAAATGTATTCATCATTGGCTGACTAACTAAGGTTTACGGGAAGGAAAGTTATACTGATATGCAGGTTGCCTAATTCTCTTAATTTAAGGGGCAACATTCAGAAATTATTGAATAAATCATTAGTTATTTGGAATAAAAAATAAAGGAAAACATTTTCAGATTTGCCTCCATTTAATGCTTCTGAATCTGAAATAAAAAAATATGACTTTTTTTGACCGGTTTTGTAAAAAAAATCCGTCAGGGAAGTGGTTAAGAGTTCATTGTACCCAGTATCTATAATTGTTATTAATACGATCTGTGGTCGGTTAAAGTCGATACATGTGAGGTTTCCTCGTGTTGGTCTCCATTTCAACGGCGGTTATCTCGTTAGCCGGCACTGGGTGTGACTCATGGGAATATGAGTATCTTTTCTTTACTTCGTCAAATACGGTACTTTCCTGTTAGTATCACTCATTTTTTTCTGTACCATTTGAGGACGATTACAGTCTGTATGTGTGTGCTTTCGTTGCGCCATACGTTGCTTTAAAGTCATCCTGGGGGTCGATGTTGGCAGCACCGCCATTTTTCTTATTTTTTGTCCTTGGGGTGCCGAGCGCGTGGGCTAAAATCACGTCGCCACCTATTTAAGTTGTTGTATTTATGTGGGATGAAATTTTACATCTTGCTTTTGCTAAACCTTATTACCTTGTAGCTCGGTTAAGTAGGTACTGACTCTTCTTTTGTAGATGTCAGTGTTAAATTTAAATCTCTGTTCAAATTCTTCACAAATCAAAAATCATTTTTGTATTATGATGAAGGATAATTGTCATCTACCTCTAAATCTATTGATCACTTAAGTAAAAGTTTGTACCAGCAGTTATTTTCCTGGTATAGGTATGGTGAAACTTGGTGGCACTCACCAGCAGAGGATTAGAGGACACTGACCGTAAAGCAAGCATTGATGAGTGGGCTATCTGAGTTATCTGAGGACTCCCACAGGGTCCTCTGGAAAAAGGCTCAGCCGCTTCATCCCCCACATCTAATGCATGCTTTCCTCTCCTTGTCTCCACGAGTGCCACCAAGTTTTGCTACACCTATACCTAAGTTATTTACATCAGCTTTTGAGGAAATCAGTTGCATGAGTAAGTAGGTACAGTGAAACCTCTACCTAACGAACTCCCAATGAACGAACAAATGCTATTGGTCCCGCCAAATTCCTATTTAAATGCAATGGTAAATACAGTGGAAGCCCGGTTTAACGAGTGCTCATAATCCCTCGGAAATCACTCGCTAAATCGAGCGCTTGTTGTATCCGAAAGTGTTGAATAAAGCCACGTATTCTCATAGTCGTTCGTATATACCGTTTTTCTTTTGTTTCCATGGTATTTGACGAATGTAAACAGCAAAAAAAGTCGTTTCAGGCACAATCTGGTGGAATATCAACTAATTTTAAGAAATAAAGAGGACATTTTCCGTTACATAAAATATTAATTCCTCCAGTTTCGGTGTTTTTCTTCCTGTTCTTCTATTTTTCGATTGCCGAAGAAAGCTGTAAAGACACCGTAACTAATCGGAATTAAAATATTAGGTATACGGTAGTTTTTGGATGATTTTGCGAATATGTCATGACGATAATATCAACTTTGTTGAGTTTTCGAATGTTAACCAGTACGTCCATCAGTTGGGAAAATTGGACTGAAGGTTCACTGAAATACGGCATGTACCGGTGGTCGAAGATATTTCTCCCATAGTTACCTATTCCTAGCAGTTTCTATGATTCAAATTCAATTATCTACCGCAAATTGGTGTCATTGAGTATTTATTTACACTAGAAAAGAAAATACCTCAGTCGATTGGCTGGCACATCATGTTTCGTGCAAATACTGCCATCTCCAGTATATAGAACGAACGCAGGTATGTGTTTCTTGGAAAAATACCCACGCAATTTGAATAATGATGATAACCTGTGAAATTAGGAATCACAAAAGAAAACAAAAATATGGTGAACGGGATAAATTTTGATTATTAGCGGAGTATAAGGCTTGGTTATATTTTAAAAATAACAAAAATATGCAATAATAATCACAGCTAACAAAAATATAATTCCTTTTTGAACGTACGTGAAAATAAATAATACTTTTGCAAACGAAAGCCATGTTGACTTCATTGGGAAAGTACGAGCATAACAAAACAAAATAGAGGACCTTCTTTATCACAAACACATCACATTTACTTCACATCAATAATATAAATCAGAAAATAGTTTCAATGCCTACTCAGTGGCGAAAAATGTATCAAGCATTATCTGCTTCAATTTACATCTACATATTTAGTGGCAGTTGCGGAAAGCACAAATCCTTCTACTTCACTGAATGTTTTTAGTTCGTCCAGGGAAGCATTACTGGCCCTATAGACGTTGCTAATTACTTTTATAGCCTGCTGTGCTTCAGCTCTCAAGGGCATAGGCACCGTTTCTTCTTCTTCGGAATCGGAACTAATTACGTCGTCAACTTTTACCTCCTTTGACAACTTGGTGACAACTTTTACTCCTCAAGTTGGTACGTAAGTTTAATACAATTAAGTCGTGTAAAGCAAAGAGGATGTCCAGCGCTTTTTTCCACAGGCCTTCATGCCGAGCGCTTCCGGCAGTCCAGCAAATGGCCACGCATCCTCGGCCCGCCTCTTCCTCTCCCTTCCACCTCTCTCTCTCCCCCCACCCTCGCCTCGGCCCTCATAGTTAGGGGGTCAGAGTAAAGTGATATTTTTTATAGAGTCAGCATTACATTTCATCAAAAGTATTACATTTCACTCATCGCTTTCCCACGCCCTAACGTCACAGGTGGCTTCCAAAAGTAGGGAGATGGGGGGCTGAAATGTGATACGTTTGGTTCATGGTCATAGCTGATAAGGGACTCCCAACGGGCAATGCCCCCCCCCCCCCCCCCCCTTCCCCTACTTTTGGAAGCCACCTGTGTAGCGTGGGAAAGCCTAACTATGAGCGCCGAGGCGAGGGTTGAAGGGAGAGAGAGTGGTGGAGGGGAGAGGGAGAGGCAGGCCAAGGACGCATAGCCGTTCGCTGGACTGCCGGAAGCGCCAATGCTCGGCACGAATGCCTCTGGAAAAAAGCACTGGACATCCTCTTTGCATAACACGACTTAATTGTATTAAACTTACGTACCAACTTGAGGAGTATCCGCATTGAAAGATAAACGATGCAGCTAGAACTTATATCAAAGCTCATTTTCGTATCACTTCTCATAGCTGAGTAGCATTTCCGCGAAATGATAGATTTTAGGCAAGTTAACTAATTTTTTCTCCGATGTGGTTGGTATAAAGTACGCACAAGTATGTATCAAGTCCTGTGAAATAAGTTCTAGCAACATCCTTCCTGCGCAAAACGGTGAAAACCGAATTTCTTTATCTATTAGCATGGCGATCTAAAAGTCAACGGTCTAAAAATGGATTTCCTGGCGTGGTCAACACTTCCATAAGTGAATGATGCTTCCTATAAAAGGAAGTAAAAACAGAATAGAGTTCCTATTCTCTCTTTGCATGTGCCGATGCACTACGTTACTTATCCCATTGAAGTGACAATGCGTTTCAAAGCTCTCTCGGGTACTACGCAACTTAATTTCAGGTTGTGGAAAAATCATGAAGGAGTGCGAAATCAACGTCACAGCTACCACCGGGGTAAGGTTACAATTTGAATCGACTAAAATAATGGATGATCTCTCGTTCGAGCATCAGCCGTATCAACCTAGTGTTGGCTGCCGAGGCCCCTGAAAGGAGGCCCAACCCCTCCCCCACTAGTGAAAGACAAGGAGGTAACCTTGAGTGAAAGCCACCTGGGTAAAAGTGAAACTGGGTGAGGGTAGATAATAACAGATAAGGTGAAGGAGTGATCCTCTCGGGTTACCCCCTTCTCTTTCTCGTTGAATGAGTCCCGCCATGAATGCCTCCAGCCCAGTCCTCGCGCCCAGAAATAAGGAATGAAGAACTTTATTCTTGAGGGGTCTTCTGGGAAAAACCAGTTTGGACACGCCAATTGTTCAGATCAGACTGAGGTATCTCCCTAAAATCTGACAGCTTTATTGTTTCCGGCTGAGTGATTGAGAGGGATAGATGGATGGAAGGACTGCCTGTAAGGCAATTTCCAAATACCCTGGAAAGGATATTTTACCATTCATCACAATAACCTGAATCGAGCCTTGTATTGCGGGTAATAATTATTTGTCATCACAAAACGAATGAGTGAATGGAATCATGCCTCTATTTGATGCGAAGGCAGCTTGACACACGGAAGTCGATTTCCATTGAAATGTAAAGAGTAGCAATATCTCCAAATATATTACTACTTACAGGGCATCTTTGGGCTTTCGTCTTACTTCCGAATCATCCGTAAAAATATATGACGCAAGTAAACAATGAACATTGCAACTTGATATATCGAGATAATATTGTTAAAATTCGTCGCGGCAAAGAAGGGTGGTATCAATCCGCAAGTTGTTGCACGCTGCACCGCCAGCAACAACGGCAAAATAACTTGTCCGGTGGCGCCAAATTTGACATTCCTTCACACGTTTGAATTTTTGGATTGGATATGTATGTTCGTATCTTTGAAAGTCAGATGATCGTAAGTCGAGGACTTACTGTATTCACTTTGGAGAAAGCAACGACAGGAATTTAAGGTAAAATGGTGCGCGGCTTACATGAAAATCTAGAGGATTCGTGTGAGCCACCCACCCCCATTTTTTCACCGGTATTTTCGAAAAAAGGTGCGCGGCTTACACGAGTAAATACGGTAGTTAATTTTTGCTAGGTGGTGCATCGCCCTCGAGAGATATCTGTCGTAATACCGAGCGTATACCGTGGAAAGAACTTTTTGGCCTCGCTATATCCACTTTATTTTACATGTAAAACATAGGCCTTTTGGCGGTACAAAGACCATCACTCGCTAAAACGGGATTCTCGCAATAAGCCGTACTCACTATACCAGGCTTCCACTGTACCTCTAATGAACGAACTCCTGCTCTACAAAAACTCCCTATAAACGAAATGAAAGATTAGCCCTAATTATAATATTTACCTCTTCATAACGTATTTAAAAAAAAAGGCTAATTTTGAATATGTTGCGAGGTTTTTGCCATTTTGGCTGATTTGAAAGTGACTACGACCAATCAGAGACTCCGTACAAACAAAACAATCAGAAAGGTCCTTGTTGTTTATCCAGTTAATTGCATTTTCGGTATTTTTCATCAGTGTTAGCGGCGTGGTTAGTGATTTGGTCGGCTTTCTTGAGTTTTACTGCGGTTCATCATCGTGAGTCTATAATTTCAATCTTTTCGAGTGAAAACTGGTTGCTCTCGAGTGTTACTGTGGTTCAATTTCGTGAGATTGGGATGCAGAATTGGGACTGTCCAAGTGTAAAAAATTTTTTTGGTTGGAAATGAAAAGAATGGAACTTATAGCTTGGCAGCGCAAGTCACGCCAAGTGATTTTCATTTCTTATTTTTTGTGAACTGGATTGTAATTTGAATTTGTGACAAGTGTTGTAACAAAATGACCTGGTCACGTGAATAAAACCTCGTTAAAGTTTTCCTTTTCTTTCGCTAAAACTACGGACCTCAACACCAAGAACATACCAATCAGCTGGTAGAATACTAAAATGAATAATTACAATCTTTGCGAGTGAAGCCTGGTTTTGCCTTAAGTGGCAATTATTACGTCTGGTAATTTATCTACTTATCTGCAAGGTAAGTTGGTAATTTATTCTCCACGCTTTTGCAAAAATTGTTATCCATGCTTGATTAAAAAATGTTGACTTTCATTTCGCGGGCTCGAAAATTTCTTTAGCATACTTGAAGCACATCTAATGCAATGAAATTCCGTTCAGTGATCATTTACGTTGTGCGCATTCCTAAATATTTTTATTACTGTAATAACATTATTTTTTGAATTCGAACGTCTTATCTCGGATAATTATTTGTTTTTTTCGCTCGCTGCCATCTTGAAAATAATTCTCGAAAATAAGCAGCTGGGGGAACGAAAACCAACATACAGTAAAACCCCGCTTTTACGTCCCCGGAATTTACGTTTTCCCGTGATTTACAACATTTTCTCCCGGTCCCAAAAATATTTGCATCATCATAATGTATTTTCATCCCGCTATTTACACTTTCAAATCCTGCCATTTACGACACTTGAAGGCAAGAAAGATGGCGGCTGGCGCACTTCAACTGGCGACCCTTCGAGCGTGATTAATCAGGGAATTACATCCTTTCTGGAAAAACAGGGAAAACACAGGGAATTTTTTAGGGAGAAAATCACAGGGAAAATTGGCAACCAATGCGCTAAGATTTGTTTCTGAGCTCCACCCGCAACATAAATTTTAAATTTCCAGAACTAAGGTAAGCTGCGAGCTCTCAGTTCAAAGAGAACAAAATTATGTTCTCAATTCTTGCAGAATAAAGAGCTTATCTACGCTCGCATTGTTGCCTCCTTCGAGGGGACCGTGGGTGTGTGAGAGTGTTTGTGTGTGTGCCTGTAAGGTTGTTGCGCAGCTCACCTCATCTGTTCTGTGTGTTCCGTCTCCACCACGGCCACGTGGGTTCCGGTGCATGAAGGAAGCTGATTGGCTGTGCATTCCATGTCCACGTGGCCGTGGTCAAGACGGAACGGATAGAACACATGATATGAGCTACTTAATAGCCCTGCTGGTGGGGAGACGAGAGCAGCGAGCTAGCTGTATGTGGAAGGAGTGGAGGGTTGCAGTAGCATGTAGCAGCGGACTGCAGTTCCCCTATTATGTAACTTTTTCTCCAGGCGAGAGCTACGACTTTTGGTCGTATTCTTGCATTTGTATCATATATTTTCGCTTTTTGCGATTATGTAACTTTTCTCGCCCCACGCGAGCATCCTAGATTACGCCTACCTCTCTCACGGCCAGCTTAGGGGGTCGTAGAATGCGACTCATTCACCTTATGACAGTTTGTTGCTCCTCAACACCACTTTTCAAGCCTATGCTTCTTTCTTCTTTCACCTTAATGAATTTATATGTACGAGGCATGTTTTTCAAGTAAGTACAGTTTTTAAATTCGGCCGATGCAGTGCTGCGGTGGGCATTTGGCATATGCACGCTGTGTACCTACATCTGTTAGGAAGCCACAGACGCTGTTACGGAAACATTCGGCTGTGTTTATGTTTGTTTGCGAATATTTAAAATGCCTCCGCCGATTGAGAATCCCGCCGACCTCAATTTACGCGCTGTGATTCGTTTTCTTAGAGCAAAAGGCGTAAATGTGGCTGAAATTCATCGTCAGATCAGTGAAGTTTATGGATAAAACAATTTGAGCGATGGAATGGTGCGGAAATGAGTTAGAGCTTTTAGAGATGGCCGCTAAAACGTTAAAATTATCGAAAGTTTGCTCACGCTGGGTACCGAAAATGTTGATTGCTGCATGGCAATGCCCGTCCATCAAACTCAAGATCTCATCGGATCAATTTGCTGGGAACAACTTGATCGCCCTTTGTACAGCCCAGATCTAGTGCCTGCTGACTCCTGTATTTGCATTTGAAGATGCATCTGGGTGGTCAGTGCCACGACAATGATGATGAAACCAAAACGACCGTGTTACAGTGGTTGCCAAATCAGGCGGCAGGCTTCTATGAGGAAGGGATTCAAAAGCTGGTTCTACGATACGAGAAGTGCCTTAATATTAGTGTAAATTATTTAGAAAAATAGATTAAGGCATAGGTTTTCACGTAAAAATAAAATAGCTAAGGAAAGTGTACTAGTTTTATTTTAATTTCAAAACGGTACTTACTTAAAAAATACGCCTCGTATTATAGTTATAACTAAACATGCTGAATAATCAATGATAAAGGTTTAGGACGAAGATTAAAAATGTGATTTTGGCCAATTTCACGCGAGTAGCAATGAGGCATTTTAGATGTAGGAAGGCTAACTTTAAAATATATCTTCATTGACATTATATAATAAATTCTACTTACAGAATCTAGGATTTCTCTTCCATTTCTTTGTTATAAATATTTTTTTATGGAGAACTACTGATTGGACGTCTAAGTTCTTTTAAGCGTATAATGACACATGCAGAGAAAAATTGGTTATCTGTTACATTGAGGGGGTGTAGTGAGCGGGTGTCAATATGAGATATTAACTCTTGAATTGACAGATAAAGATAATTCATTGTTTCACTCACTGTATATTGTGGTAGAAAAAGATTAATGAGTCTCACTCATTATGCTTCGCACACCAGCCAGTATTGAGGTAACTACAAATCATTGTTGCTCTCTTAATATTTCTCAGACACGGGGTTTATGCATGTAATTACATGAAGAAAAATAGGATTATCAGATAAACCAACATGCAATGTTAATGCATAGGGTGCTTTATTTTGGTAGAAAATTCGCTAAGGTGCTTTTTAAGAAACTTAGAGCATAAACTTACCGTAAGCCATATTTTCGATTGCTATAATTAAAAATGGAGCTTAAAATTGTTTTTCTTTTTGGATATCTCAGCTTCGTTTTGAAATTTTGTGTAAAGTAATTAATATATTATGCTGTTTTTTTTTAATTAGCGCACGATAAATTGAATGACCGCCCGAATAATCTATCTGGGATAAGTTTCTTTGGGGCAAGTTACAACATCAATTCGCAGTCATGAAATTAAATTTGTTACAAGTCAATGCATTTTGAAATTCATTAATTTTTTGTCATAAATTCTGCACAATAATATAATTCATTTCATATCATATTCTAACAGCCATATAACTTCAGTTTAAAGTCCACAGCTGCCTGCTTCATCACGTGATAACTGTCTATGTTCTCATTGGCTTGGGGAATATTTAGTGGACTGTTCCGAAACTTTTCATACTTATAGTTTTCATGCGAGAATCTCGTTTTCTCGTCCGAGAAATCCTTCTGACCCCCCAGTTACATAATCGCACGAGACGAGAAGGACTGGGGAGGACTATGTGGGCGGTAATTCTAACCTCAAGTTAAATAATAGCCCTGCAGCGCGCATTTATGGAAACTCGATACGGGTGCAACATTTATTTTGCAGCCGATAGTACAGCAGCGAGCGCAGTATCTCAGACCTCGAGGGGACGGTGGTAGGAAAGGGAAAATCGCAAGCTATAATTAGTTATTTGATGGTGAATAATCTAAACTGAAAGCGTATTCTACTTAATTTTCACGTAGCTGGATTTTTTGCGGTAGGGTCTGTTTTCAGTGTTACAATGTTTTATTCTATTCTATTTGCATTGAAAAACTTAATTAACTGAAATGTGTTTCTTAGGGAACTGCGGTTACCAGTGCTGCGTTAGATGATCGTTGCGCTGACATCCAGTTGTTGACGGCTACGAATGATTCAGCTCCTCCCGCAACTGAATTTTTGCTCCCTTCCAGCACGGCAGCGTCCTCGACCTCCGCATCCACCTCTCAAGCTGCATCCACCTCGGGCCTTGGTTTCTTACCTGACAGTGATGTTAAGGCGGCCGAGCTACTATGGGTTATACATGTGATCAGTACAAAAGAAAGCTTTAGAGCTCAATAAGGGGTATGGTATTTGCCAAAATGTTTAAGGACAGCCGCATCGCCCAAAGTATGCAACTCAGCCATACAAAGATGGCGTATCAGGAGTCATTTGGCGTCGCTCTATATTTTCACCACAAGCTTGGAGATGACGTGCTGTTCTCAAAGTATTTAGTTGAATGCTTTGATGAATCAATGAATAGAATTTCCAAGCTGCAAAAAATGGATATTGCAGTAAGATTTTGGAATAATGAGGTGTCCACAAGATGCTGGAACTCATTGTTTCTCGGACATACAACCGCAGGGGACCAGTTGCAGGGGTTTAAAGAGAGTCTTGGAGAGGGAATTGTGATAAAGAAGCTGTTGCAGATATCTATGGATGGCCCCAACGTTAATTGGGCTTTCATCAGGCATTTGAAGGAAGAAATGAAAAAGTTTGATGAAGACCCGGATATAATTGACGCTGGATCATGCGGCCTTCACGTTCTTCATGCAGCATTCCAGCTGGCTTTCAGGAAAACTGGTTGGGACATAGACAAATTTTTTAAGGCAATATACAATGTATTCAAGGAGTCTCCTGCCCGGAGAGCTGTCTTTTTTCTTCAACAATATGTGACACTTTTCCTTTAAAATGCCGCAACACGTGAAAGGGCGCTTAAGATACTCCCTCATTTTAAGAAATATTTCAAGGAAAAGAAAGTGGTGTTGCCAGACACTTACTCTGTTAATAAATCAGTTGAGATCCTTGAAGGTGCCCTCCATCCTAAATTACTTTTTTTATGACTATTGCTGTCTCATTTGAGCCATTCCTGAGAGAATTTCAGACCTCTAAGCCAATGTTTCCTTCTCTGCATGTTGCTGTAGAAGATCTCACCTGGGAACTGATGGGGAGGTTCATCAAACCATCTGTACTTGAAGGTGCGAAGTCTACATACAGGCTCACCTGAATTAATGTAGATACTGCCGATAATTGTGTGAAACTTCAACATGTCAACATTGGAGTCGCAGCGTGACACGTGCTAAGTGAAGCTCGCGTCAAAGACATTGATGCAGAGAAATACCGTTCATAGGCCAAGAACTGCTTGGCGAAGAGTGTTCAAAAAATCATTGAGAGAAGCCCATTGAAGTATAAGATCTTGAAAGCAGCTACATCCCTGGATCCCAGCAAAATTACCACGAGACCAGAGCAGTGTAAGACTGATTTCGACACTTGCATGGGGATACTTATGGCGAATTGCCATCTATCCCCCATTACAATCAGATAGATCAGATCGCACCAGTGTCCAATACAAGTCGTTTGTCTCTCAGGCTAGCAAAACTCAGCTTGCTAAGTTCAGTCGTAGCAAATCGAGGCTTGACCACTTCTTTGCTGGACATCTTAAGGGTAAGGAAGAATTCAAAGATTTGTGGGAAGCTGTGAAAATCCTTCTTTTGTTTTCCCACGGAAATGCCTTTGTTGAAGCTGGGTTTTCGATTAATAAGAAAATGCTTGTAGGGAACTTGCACAATGAGACCCTGATAGCTCTCAGAAGAGCATGGGATGGTGTACAAGATGCAGGGGGTGAGCATGCTATTGTTGTTGACCAAGAAATGGTCCGCTACGCTCGCGGTGCTAGCTCAAAATATAAGGAAGCACTGGAAATGATGAGAAAAAAGGAGAAAGAATTAGAAAAGCTAAGCAGGTATGAGCGAGAGGAGAATAAAAGGAAGAAGGAAAAATTGGAAGACTTTGAGAAGCAAAAGAAAGAGCTCGAAGTGAAACAGCGTGAGTTAGAATCAAAGATTAAGAAACTTGAGAAGAAGTGAGATTCTTAAAATGGTTACCTACCTACCTCGTGTGAGTAGGAAACCGTAGGGCTAATGTCAAACAGCTTTGATTTGATTGATTTAGAAACCAAAGATGGTAATTATGAGTTTCTTAATGGTTACCAGTACTTGTTTGGTTTTTAATTATAAGATGTTTTAACCATGATTATAATTTTTTAAATTTCTGTTTTGCTTTTATTATTCTTCCAAAAATGCCTTTCCTTCCTAAAATGATAACAGAATTGTTGATTTCATACATAAAAATATCACAATTTACTATTAACATTGTGAAAAATGGGCTTTAAAAAAGACGGAAAGTCAGTCGAAGACAGGGAAAAGAGGAAAAGAGAACTGGTGGGCACCCTGTTAATGTTAAATATGGATAAAATACATGCTTAAACATGATATATGAATGCTGATTTATTTGGTTTCCTTTAAAAACACAATTATTCGTTTGATGGTAGCACATAACATCGATAGCATTGCTGAAAAGTATTTATGCCAGATATTGTAATGCTTGCGATTGGGATTCTCGAATTGGTATTGGTATATTGGTATTGAATCTATTCCATGGCTCATGCCATGGAATAGATTCCTCTTCCCTGGTTGTACTAGATGTTTAAAAAGTACATTTAAATTTGTAGCGGATGCCATAAATATATTCAATTAGATTTTATTTGGCCAACTACCGCTGTCATTGTGGCGAAAAGTTAAAACATATGTTAACTCTTGTTCTCATGCTTCGCAGCTATCTTTTTCTCTTTTCTCGTAACTCACGCACTAATGCCACTCATCTTGTGTTTTTAGGTTTTTAGTTACTTCACCTTTAGTTTTATTTAATGAGAAATTACTTACGGCAATCGTGAGGAAATGTACTCGTATTTTAAAATGGCAAACAAGCGTGCGAGATAATCGTTATCATTTGAAGAAAAAATCAACATTTTGCAAAGAGAATTGACTCTAATACGGGCACTCGCATGTCCCTGACCGAAGAACTTGATATACCAGGGTTCAACATGGAACACAACTGTGAAAACCCGTAAATGTATAGAGAAAAGTGCTAAGGAATGCGGCCGTATTGGAAAAAGGCGTAAATTCATAGAATACTCCAAGTATGATGAACTTGAAGAAATTGTTTCAATCTTCCCCCGAAATAATATATTTTTAATGCGGACGAGACAGGTCTTTTTTTTTAATAACGCCACACACAAGACCCAGTGACCCACACAAGACAGTGGCGTAGCCAGGAATTTCGTTCGGGGGGGGGGTTCAAAACTAGGGGAAAGTATTTGAAAAACAGGGCAAACTAGACAGTCCACAGTCGAAACTCGGCCAGCTATACAAACACCGCCATTACACAACCCGAGCGGCCGAGCCCAAACGTATCGTTTGATAATTTATTATTTAAAAAAAGAACAAACCTTTAACAACGATATGATAATTTTTCCTAATAGACTTTCCCCTGCTCCATGCTTAATTTATTTTTTTTGTCTTAATATTTTGGGGGGGGGGGGGGTCCGGACCCCCCCCCCCTCGCTACGCCACTGCCTATAGACTTCAAAGGGGACCCTTGTCATGGGGCCAAGCTCAGCAATGGTCGCCTTACTGTTTTATTAGGAGATAATGCAGATGGCAGTGTGACACTGAAGCCCTTTGTTTTTGAAAAGTCCAGAAATCCAGGTTGCTTTAAAAACATTAAGAAAGACCTTGGCTACAACCTATGCAGCCAACACGAAGGCATGGGTGACATAGACTATTGTTGAAGAAAAAATGTATGCCCTTGATGGAAAGATAAATATACATATGTAGGTAGACACCACCTCAAATCAAGTTAAGTTAAAATATGAGAATACTTTTATTTTTTTTAAACTTTTATTTATTCATTTATTTATGTCTATATTTGGTGACCCATCAAATATTAAATATCACCTGTTAATTTAAATAAAATTATTTAACATTAGGCTATGATTTTGCTTCTATTTCCTACAAATTATGATTTCCCTCGATTTACATTTTCCCGCAATTTACACTTTTTTCCTTCTTCCCCGTCAAAAGTGTAAAAGAGAGGTTTTACTGTATATCGTGCTGTATTTACGGAGCAGTTTTCAAAAACCTTGAATGCACCACGGATGTGACCGTGTTACGTTAGAGTTGTTGAAAGTGGTGGCATAAGAAACTACTACTATCATTAATTCTAGCGTGTTTGTGATGCATTGGGCGGGAAGTTAAGGCCAGTTTACGATTGGGGTCAACTTGTACTTCACCCTCGAGCTGAATACACAGGTTCCAACCCACTGCTACAATTATCACAGCAATTACGAGTGGATAATACTCATACTCGTCCATATTCTCGCTTTTTTGTAGATAGTAAACAAATCGCATGTTGGCGCTCGGCTGCATGTAAACATCTGCATCCAAGCAAAGATGAACGAAGGGGACCAATGGTTACCGACGCACATTCCAGTTGACGGCGATCGTAACAGGATGGCGACAACGCGAAATCAATTCATGGATAAAGTTTGACGTTCATGCCAACTATAAATCGGCCTTTAGGAATCGCAGTAAATGGTATAATTAGCAGGACTTGCTGAAATACCTGCTCGTTGTTATTCCACGGTTTTTTATGAGGCAAGGGAGCAGTAAGGATAAAAGTATGCTATCCTCTGTGGATATTTTACCTTTTATTGAATTCTTCACACCATATTCCCTGAAATTCAAGGTACTAGAAGTGGATTATTTACATTGCCCCTGGAGTGATGCAACGTGAAAAGCACCTCCCACAAACGAACTCCCGATTAACGAACTGGAAAATTATCGGTCACTTGAATTTCGTTCAGTAGAGGTTTTACTGTATGTATATTCACTTAATTTTCATTGGGCTGTGTGAAAATTTCCTCTCTTCTTTCAAAATCATATTCTAATGCATAATTTTCGCCTATTTTCCAGGTATTCCGCAATGTGTACTCCTGAGATTTCGGTTATAGGTGGTTCCCAATGGAAGTATGCTAGTTCATATACTTATCTCATACCTGACGTTGCTGTAGAAATTATAACACAGTCAGGCATGAGAGTGGAGGGAGTCTCTGATTCAATGGTGTCGGAAACTGCGTTATATAATGATGTGGTTCTCCACCTGGGAACAAACAATATTATATGTGGTCAGTCTCATTTCAAGTTTGAAATTATTGTTGATGAAGTTGTTTATAATTTTGTTCTCAGTTATCCCTAAACATTGGAATCCACAGGACAGTCTCCGGATGAAGTCATAGGCCACTACAAGTTGCTAATAAAAAAACTTTGGTGATCAACCCCACAATAAGAATATTCATTTCAAGTGTCTTGTTGAGGAGCATGAGCAAGTTCAAACCTTACTCAGGGTATGAGCAGAAGAGGATTAAAATCCTAAATCGTACAATCAATAGGCTGAACCACCTACTGGAAACCGTGGCTGTGGGGTAAGATACTTAAAAGTTAAATATTGAATATAAATAGATAAGCAAAGTAGAATTGCAAAATGGCCTAATCAAATTTCCTTTACTTTTCTTCACATAGACATGATGTGTTTTTCATCAAGAACAGTTTTAAGAGGTTTTCCACCAATCCATTTAAGGAACTACTGTCCCGTGATGGATTGCATTTGTCACCAAGAGACGTGCAGTGTTTGTTGGGTAACGTCATAACTTTTTGTAAAAAGGTTAGGTTAAATGTTTCCACATTCTCTGCCTCCTCCTCCTCTCATTCCACCTCATCCTCTACTCTGTCTCATTCCGCTTCATCCCCTGCTCCTGCTTATCCTTCGCTGCCTGCAACTGCTCCTTCCCTTGATTCCACCCCATCCTCTACCCCTAATCCTCCACGGTCTGACGTACGCTCTGCTCCTCCTCCTCGAGTACCTGCACCTCATTCCGCTTCATCCTCTATTCCTGCCTATCATTCACAGCCTTCATTTTGCAACAGTTGTTGTCATGAAAAAAATGTTAAAGACTCTACATTGGACCCATTACCCAATAATAACATTGTTGTTGTACTGCATCACATGAATGGTGAGCAAAGTGTTGTCTGAGGATCCATTTACCCCAGAAAATGTGAAACCTGTTCCTATTCTTCAAAAATGACATTTATAAGCATAAGAAGAATTGTGGGATAAAAAAGTAATATGTTACTTATCCTAGACTGTGCTCAGTTTGTCAGGTATCATTTGCAAACAAAGCTACTTTCAGTAGACTTAAAAAAATGTAATTCCACAAATTCTAAGTATATTTCCTGCCCACATTTCAACTGTGACACAAATTTTCAAAACCATTCTGTCATATATTTCAATTGAAAATCACACCTTCAAGGACGTGCCAGAATTCAATGTTTGGAAGAAAGAGCAATGTGAACGACGTCATTAATGTATGGTGAAGCACTCAGGTGATTTGGTCAAGGATGACGAGAGAACACATTACTACATATGTAAATTTGATAATCACCATAAACATTATGTTCCTGAAAACAAAGCAAGCCGGAAAAGGAAATTTGGTTGCATTACTAATAGCTATTGTTCTTCCAGGATGATAGTTACCCCTTTGAGTACCAACCAATTTCCTAGGTATTATGCTAAAATTGCCGTGGAATTTTTGGTATTTTTGCAGTAATTGACGAAAAAAATTATTCTCCATACATTTATAATATTACATTTACAAAAAATTTAAGAAACCTTTATTATATTTGGTTTAACATTTGACATATTACATTTAATGATTTTATCTTGTATTAATATTTGAAAGAATATTAATGTACGAAGAAGTGTCATTGAAGATGGAGCGCAATAACGCTCCTGGCACTTTTGGCGAGAGACGGGAGGAGCGTGGTCGCGCTCCCCGGCACTCAAAGGGTCAAAGAAACAGATGCTGGTGTTTCTGTTAAATACATATCTGCGCACAATCGTGAATTAAAATTCAGGAATGTTAAATTCTGTAGGTGGGAAAGAAATACCAAAGATTATGTTGGCTCACTCTTAGAGCAAGGTGTCCCAGCCCATGTCATACAGGAATCTCTCAGACCCGTTGATTCTGACTTTAAAGAAACTGTTCCTATTAAAAATCACTTCATTTCTACAAAGCAGATTAACAGTATGAAGTATGAATTAAATCTGAAAAAGCGCCTCAGTAAAGATGCTGCTTTGGCTGTTCATTTACTTGTCCATTCTATGTCAGGAGAAATCAGAAAATCCGTTTTAATCTATAAGCCATTAGGTAAACCTAAAGAGATTGGTAACAGCAAAATTGATACTTTTTTTCCCAAATTTGGAACTTTTAACCCTAGGAATTTGGATGCCTAGGCAACCATTTGGATGGATTGTTAATTGCAGTCGATAAAGTTAATTATAAAGATAAATTGTTTCTTTTTTGGATTTCATTCTTATTACAGAAGCATTGTATTTCAATTCGCTATTGCATTTTTTCTATTTGCTATTGTGTTTTTCCTATTTGCTATTGTATCTATAATAACCTCAAATTACTATAATAAAAATTGTAACAATTGTACATTTGTGTTATTCCAAGCTGAATTTATTAAAAGTGATGTAGTTTTACGAGCATATTTGTATTTGTTTTCTATGGCATTATTCATGTAAATAATAATTATGTATGTGTTTTATAAGTTCATTGAAATATCTTGTAATAAACATTTGGTAACTTTATATAAAATAAAATTATTTTTCATAATGAAGCTTTAAAGATAGTTTTATATTTGTATGTTCTTGCAACTTCGCATAAAATGTAATGTTTTGTGTTTATTAATTTGTTGATTAAATTTATCATGGCAGGCTAAAGCACTTGTTCTCCTTTTGCGGCCCTTTGAATGGTGAGACGATGCATTATGGGTACAATATACATTTAGTGGGGGAAGCGGATGGTATATGCCTACATGTGTGTGATTTGAAATTGCATGGAAGTACATATGATTTACCTAAAAGGTTATGAACAAGTCTAAATATAAGTTTATCAAAAACATCCATTTATGCTGGGGAGAATCCCTATATCCTATGCCTATGAGGCCTGCTTGTGTTTGAGGCACACTAAATAGGACAGACCTTTTCCCATTTTAAAAAAATGTGTGCTAAGAAGGTTATCCCCGTTTCCTACCTTAAAATTATTTCAGGTATGCCGTCTAGGTTATCCCTTTTCATCAATGTGAGAATTGTATGAGGCATGCCAAATACATCCCGATCTCTAATGTGAAAATTCTATGAAGTATGGGTAGATCGGTTATTGGAAATAGGTTATACCCTCCTCCAATGTCAAAGTTGTTTCAGGTGTGCCATATAGGTTATCCCTCTCTCCAAGGTGAGAATTGAATGAGGCATGCCAAATTGGTTAACCCTTTGAAACATAAGAGGTGTGATAAAAATGAGAATTTTCTTTCATCAAGAATATTTATATATTAATATCAGTTTTGTCCCCTTCAAATTAATCCTCCTTGGATATAATACACCTGTGCCAGCGGTTTTTCCAATCTTGGAAACACTTCTGGAACTCACTTTTTGGTATAGAGTTCAGCGATTCTGTTTTGATCTCATCAATGGTGGCAAAACGTCGTCCTTCCATGGTTCTTTAACCTCTGGAATAGAAAGAAGTCACAGGGGGGCATGTCCGGCAAAAACGGTGGCTGAAGCTAAATAACTTAATTTTACAAAAAGTCACGAATAAGCAGCGAGTGAGAGCATTATTGTGGTGCAATTTACACGAATTGTTTTGCCACAATTTGGTAGTTTTTGTCAGATTGCTTCACGCAAACAGCGCCTAACTTCCAGGTAGTATTCCTTACTGACTATACCACCATATGGCAGAAACACTGAATTATTGAAAATCAAAATTATTAAGCCTGCGAAATGTAAAAATTCCAGCAATATTTTAATCGCACCTTAAATATGCATAGAATGAGGTATGCCAAATTGCTTAACCCTTTCTCCAATGTGAGAAATATATGAAATATTCAAAATAAGTTATCCCTTTTGCCAATTTATTTATTAAATCCTGTGCCAACAAAACATCTTGAATCTAGGGTAAAAAATTTCTAGTGGAGAGGTGTTACATATTACAGCGTCGCTGAATATTTTGAAGAGTCACCAACTGTTCTAATCTGATACTAATATTGTGTAAAAATTGTTTATTTATTTTTTCTTCAGAAATACTTTTCATATTTATGTGCTATGCATTGTCTATGACGTAACCTATGAATGTATTTGCCAATGGTGACAATAAATAAACTTGCAATGGAACAAGTTGGGGTCATACCATGTCATATAGACCAATATTTTAACCAAATGAAACCCACCGACTCGGATGTCCATGAAATTTGCTATGGACGTATATTTTGATAAAAATAGTGACCAAATAAAATTTTAGCCTCCTATTGTTAATAATTTCTGGAATGTGGGCGATTGAAATTTGGGCATGGCCCCTATAGTGCTGCAACATGCAACACATGTTATTTTTTGTTTTCACCCGTTACTTCATTTCTATTGTATAAAAAATCATCAAATTTTTTCCTGGAGCTAAGAAGTCCAAACAGATCCCAGAAATATCATTTAACATGCCATATATGAAACAATTCCGCAGAAAATAAATTAATTCAACAAAAAAATCCAACGTGTACCAATTTCAATTGACTATATCCACAGCAAAAGGCAATGGGAATCCAGACTCATAGTTTTGTTTAAAATAATCCTTAATGTATGAGCTAAGTTCCTGTGAGAAAAAACTAATGAGTCCTGCATTGCTTTTAGTAGAAAAATGACTTATTTTTACTTGAGGAAAAAAATAGTAAGTATCTTTTTCAAGGGAAGCACAATGAAAATGAAATTACATGATATCGAAGGGATAAAATTATCTATTTTTCTGATGAAAACAATACTTGAGCATGCATCTTCACATCTTAGTCAATGGTAATGGCTAGCAGAGTAGCATACCTATCAGAAATTATGTGAATGTAATACCCCCTTACTGTTCATTGTATTCCATCAGGTGTATTTGAGCTGAAGGATTTTTGAGTACTAAAAGAGAATTACATGAACTATAGTAGTACATTACTATGCAGCAAACTTCTTGTAATCTTTGGGTACAGACAAGGCACATTTTAAGTCTGTATTATACCATAGAGAAAGTAAATATAGAGTTGTAAGCCGGCTATGATGAGTGGGCTCGGGAAGGTTCACCAAGGGAATGAAAACAGAAACCTTAGGTATTTTCACTATTTAATCAGTCTTCTCACTCACTTTGCGCACACACCCTCGCACACACGCGACACCCAAAAGACTGCCTCTCTCCTATCTTTGCTCGACATCCGCCGTCCCGCTTGCCCTGCCCTCGTGACCCCTGTCCGCTCCTCTCATTGGGCTGGCAACTAGGGTTCTCTGCCCACACGTGGACCAGCCGTTCTTTTACAATGCCTTATGAGAAGGTCACCCATCCTGCGTTGAGTGTGAAAGGGTTGCGCATTGTGGGCCCAAGGAGGTCCACTCTTTTGTCCCTCCAAGGAGGGCGCTCCACTCCAACGACGTCAATCCCTTACATGAATCACTCAACGCAGGGCTTGGTTGACAGGTTGCAGCGCCTAGTGTCATTCCAAGGGCCAGGCAAGCAGAGCGGATGCAAGACAAAGGGAGAGACCTTGGGACAGTTCTCCACTCTTTACATCTATTCTCCCCCAAAAGTGAGTTGCCGAATATCCGGCAACTCATATTTAAACCACGTACATATTGATCAACATAAACATATACCAGAAATAAATCAATTCCAATCAATCAATCACCAAAACAATTCTCAAAAATCTCTACTCCAGGGTAAATATTAAATGTAACACATAAACCATTCTAATGATAATAATTTTCACTTATGTTACCAACAGTTATCATAGAACACGTCGCTTAAGTCATGAATTATTATTTCTTATATCACCACATACCCTCCCAGTCAATAGCACTACATACTTCATTCAATTAAAATGAATTTATCCTCCATCGCACAAAACATTTGGCAGAATAATTTGCTGCCGCTTAAAGCCAGTTAAGATTCACTCACTACACGGTCACTTCCTTCACCTCCGGCAGCCCTCTAGACCGACGGCTACTACGGTGAGGGAATGAGGGCAGGGGGGGAGGGAGGGCACGAGTCTCTCTCGAACGAAGGGGGTAGGGGGACCGTTCCGCTGGCCGCCTGGCGCGGGCAGGGGGAATATAGGGCTCATTTGTCTCAAACCCTGTCCTTTCCTCGTCGCTGCACAATTCGGCTTCATTTTCCTCACCCCTGGTCCATTCTTCGTCGCTGCTCATCTCGGCCTCACTCCCTTCTGACAAGGAAAGGGTTCCTTCCCCACCCACGTCTTCCCAGTCACTTTCTTCGGCAAAGGAGTCTTCTGAGGGAGGGGGGTCGGTGCCGTTTATGACTCCTCTGTCACACTCCTCGTCGTCCAAAGCTAAGGCTTGGGCGCCAGCCATTGAGGGGGGCAATGGATCTGGGTCGGCCGTATTCGCTTCCTTTCTCGGTCGGCCGCGACGCCGAGCAATGTTTCCACCAACCTTAGGCGGGGGAAGGGGGCCACAATATGGTTTTATACGATTTCTGTGCACCAATAGGGTGCGGAAAGGAAGATCCAACAGAAGGTTGCACTTCGAAATCACTTTCAACACCTTATATGGCCCTTTCCACGGCTTGTGGAATTTCTTCACTTGGCCCACTTTGAGACAGGGATCACTGAGGAACACATAATCTCCCTCTTTGTACTCCTGTAAATTTCCCTTCACCTTTGCATATTTCTCCCGCTTTTTCCGTGCCAACGCGTCATTTTTAGCGCATTTATTCCACATCGTGCTCAACCTTTCCCTTAAACCTGACACTGCTGGGTGACTAATTGTCGCTGGTGTTCGCACAAAGGTCTCAAATGGCGTCGCCATTGGGTACCCAAATATAAGTTCGTGCGGGGAAAATTTTGTGCTCTTATGTACACTTGTATTATAAGCGGTAACAGCGTACCCTAACCACTGGTCCCAGTCATTATTTTTTGCGTTTACGTATTGGCTCAATATTTGAGCAACTGTCCTATGCACCCTTTCTACTCGACCGTTACATTCCGGATGATAGGCCGAAGTCCTCAATTTCTTGATCTGTAACAACCGGCAAACTTCTATGAACAGATCTGACATGAAGTTGCTTCCCTGATCCGTCAGACTAGTATTTGGTACCCCGAATTTTAGAATCCATTCTTTCACTAGTGCTGCGGATACCATCTCGGCGGTCTGATTAGGAAGTGGCACCATCATTATATATCGCGAAAAATGGTCCAGAATGGTTAAAATACATTTATTCCCACCTGATGTTTTTTGAAGAGGGCCAACTATGTCTAGGGCAATAAATTCAAATGGCTTTTCCACCGAGGGTAACGCTTGCAAAGGGGCCCTGCTTTTCCCATACGGACTACGCTGTCGGCATGCGATACAATTTTTAGCATGAGTGGCTGCATCCCGTTTGCAAGATGGCCACCAATATTTAGCCGTAACTCTAGCGGTGGTGGACTCAACCCCAAGATGTCCCGAGAGAACGTGATCATGGCATATTTGGAGGACCTCTGCCCTACATTTTTCCGGCACAACTATTTTATTTCCTTCCTTAGTCTTCCGATAAAGAATTCCCTCAATGTCCTCGAAATTATGATCCTTCCACCACTCTTTACAATCATAATCGTTTTCTTGTTCCCCTTCGAAATCAATTACACCTTCCAGGATTGTCTTACGAATTTTTCGGCTTAATGCATCTGCATTAGAATGGATCCTGCCGGGTTTGTGCGTCACTAGGTAACTGTACTCACTCAACTTCAGCGTCCACCGCATTAACCGACTACTTGGGTCTTTCAATCCGAATAACCAAGTGAGCGCTGCATGATCGGTTACTATCCTGAATTCACGTCCGTAAACATAGCACCGAAAATGACCCACCGCCCAAACTACCGCTAAAAGTTCCTTTTCGGTCGTAGTGTAGTTCAACTCTGGATTCTTCAATTGCCTGGACGCGAATGCAATTGGATGCTCTTCACCATTCACTAATTGTGACAGAACCGCGCCAATTGCGAAGTTACTGGCATCCGTGGAAATGACAAATGGCAGTGAAAAATCGGGGTAAGCTAACACCGGGCTACTTGTTAATGCGTCCTTCAAGAGTTTCACTGCCTCATCGCATTCCGGAGTCCACAAGAAAGGGGTACCCTTTTTCAATAACCTCGTGAGTGAGCGAGCAATGACCGCGTAGTTCTCAATGAAACGCCGGTAATAGTTGGTCAGGCCCAAAAACGATTGCGTTTCTTTAGTCGATATAGGAGTAGGAAAATCCCGTACTGCAGCGATCTTCTCAGGGTCGGGGTGGATTCCCTCAGAGCTAATTATGTGACCGAGATAATTAACTTGCGAAAGGGCGAACTGGCACTTCGCTAGTTTTAATGTCAGTCCCGCGTTTTCGAGCTTTTCGAACACGCTACCTAATCTCAAGGCATGTTCTTTTATAGAGTCATTAAACACAATCACATCGTCCAAGTACACTAAGCATTCCGTCGGAGTCTTTCCACGTAATACTTCGTCCATCATTCTTTGAAAGGTGGCGGGGGCATTTCTAAGTCCAAAAGACATCCGAAGATATTCATAATGCCCACTATTTACAATAAATGCCGTCTTTTCTTGTGAATCAGGGGCCATTGGAATCTGATGATACCCACTAGTCAGATCCAAGATTGTGAAGTACTTGCAACCTCCCAAGTATTCCAAAGTCTCCGTTATGTTGGGCAATGGGTAAACGTCAGGTTTGGTAACATTGTTAAGCGCACGGAAGTCGATGCAAAACCGATAGTTAGGATTCCCATCCAGTGACTTTTTAGGTACTATGACCACTGGTGAAGCCCAAGGACTGTTACTAGGGCGTATTATACCTTCATCTAACTGTTCGGTTACGAACTCCTCGATAAGAGGCTTTAAATTATGTGGTGTACGATACGGTTTCCGGTATATGGGCCTTGCATCCCCAATCGGAATATGGTTATCCACTAGGTGTGTGGCCGGCGGACACCCAACCCGAGAAAACAACTGACTGTACCTCGTAATAACGGGGTATAGTACATCTTGCTCCCCTTCTCCTAAGTGTGCCAGTTTTTCGGCCATATCGTTAAGTAAGGTCTGTTTATTCACCAATTCCACCGAGCGCACTTGCCTCTCTTTCCTCACTCGAGTCCCTCCCTTGCTCTCCTCACAATCTTCCAACCCCTCGTGCAATACACTCACGATTCCTACCTTTGTTCCCTTATTTAATGTCACATCGTGGAAACCGAAGTTACTTACATGTGCCTTGACAGTCATATCTCCATCTACCCTGCACACACATCTCGCCACCCAGCAGTCTTTCTCCTCGAGGGCCGACTCTATCAGGCACTCCTGGCCCACCTCCCAATCCTCTCCGCGAAGGGGAAGGGGCAAGATGCGGATGCTCCGCGCGGGGATCACCTCTGCGGCTGCGATCCTAACCGGCACATCAACACGGGGTCGCGGACAATCTTGCTCCACTGACCTCTCCAGAGCCGCGGCCGCTGCAGCTTCCCCCGCCGCCGCTTCCCCCGCCGCCGCTTCCTCCGCCGCCGCTTCCTCCGCCGCCGCTTCCTCCGCCGCCGCTTCCTCCGCCGCCGCTTCCTCCGCGCGCCGTTTCCATCGCCTCCTCCGCCTCCGCTTTCCTCTTGTCGCCGACAACGCCTTCCTTGAGGTCTCCGCCGTCCGTCTCCCGCTCGCCTCTTTGGCCCCTTCCGCTATCCCTTGTTCTTTCCTCGACGGTTTCCCGTCTTCCGTCATCATCACACATCTTTCCTCCCCTTCCAAAGAAACCACTCTTCCTCCTAACATTAACTCTCCCTTTCCAATGTCAATAATTGCATTGCCTTCCTGTAGAAAATCCATACCCAATATACCAGCATATTCCCCAAGGGAGTCCACAACCAAAGCCCTCAAGGAGTAGTTACGCCCCCCTATTATCACTGGAACCGTCACTTCCCCGTGATTCCAAATACGGCCACCATTTAGTCCCTTTATGCGGTAATGTGAGCGAGTCGGTTTCTCATCAATGCAGCACTCTCGAGTCAATAAGCTCACCTGTGTCTATTAACATGCGCCACCCACGCCCCCCGTACCACAAATTCACCACCAAATCTCCGACACCTCCTTGGCGGTGAACCCACGGGAGCATAACATTTACTTGGGGCCTCCGCGGGCGGCAGGCTCGGCCCCGGGGCCGTTTAAATCCGGCCGGTTCCATCGACCTCCCTGATTACGGGCCGCCGCGACACAATCCCATGCCCAATGTCCCACGCCACCACAGTTAAAACAGCGCTGCTCGCCCCCTCGATGACACTCCCTTGCCCAATGTCCCACGTCACCACAGTGAAAACAGCGCTGCTTGCCCTCTTGGCGACACTCACGTGCGAAATGCCCAGTTTGTCCGCAGGCATAACATGCACCCACCTGAGTCGCAAATACCTTTCGCTCCTGCTCTTGCGGCGGCTTAGCTCGTCGCTCTATCTCCCTGATGCGGACCGCAGTCGCCACCGCGGCGTCAAGGGTCTCTGGCATCGCCAATCGGCAGTGTTCACCGATACGGCCCGTTAGCCCGTTTATAAAAACATCGAGAGCCCATTCTTCTGCTTCAGAGCGACGCGTCTCCGCCACAACAGGGTCATCTTCCTCCTTAATGGTTTGCGCTGTTACGTGGCGAATACGGTCAGCGAACTCCTCTATCGATTCTCCTGATTCCATCCGAAGATTCGTCAGAAGCTCACGATAGTAGCGGCGACTCTTCACACCTTTGTACCACTCATTCAGGAGCCTCTTCAGCTCTTTGTAGCTTTCGATCTCCCCCCTCCTTTCCCTAGTGCGTATGTGCTCTGCCGCACCTTTTCTTAGCCGCAAAATAGCCATGTTGAGCATATCGCGGTCATCCCATCCCGCGACTCGTGCCATCCTTTCGATCTGGGCGAAAAATTCTTCTATATCCTCGCCTTGGCCTCCCGTGAAATAGTCTATGGTCGTTAGGAGGGAGTAATTTTTATTGCCGGTTTGTTGCCCTCCCATCATGGGTGTGCACGCACTAAGCCGTTCATTTTCACTTTTTAGCGCCCTTCTCACATCTCATTCATCTCGCACATCTCATTCATCGCCTGCTGAAGGTCCATATCGTGCCCCGCGAAACTCACTTTGCCTTCCATTTCCGCGCCGTAGCTCTCCAACTGTTTTCAATTTAGACGTCCTTCCGAATATTGAAGAGGATCCCACTTCTGACACCAATTTGTAAGCCGGCTATGATGAGTGGGCTCGGGAAGGTTCACCAAGGGAATGAAAACAGAAACCTTAGGTATTTTCACTATTTAATCAGTCTTCTCACTCACTTTGCGCACACACCCTCGCACACACGCGACACCCAAAAGACTGCCTCTCTCCTATCTTTGCTCGACATCCGCCGTCCCGCTTGCCCTGCCCTCGTGACCCCTGTCCGCTCCTCTCATTGGGCTGGCAACTAGGGTTCTCTGCCCACACGTGGACCAGCCGTTCTTTTACAATGCCTTATGAGAAGGTCACCCATCCTGCGTTGAGTGTGAAAGGGTTGCGCATTGTGGGCCCAAGGAGGTCCACTCTTTTGTCCCTCCAAGGAGGGCGCTCCACTCCAACGACGTCAATCCCTTACATGAATCACTCAACGCAGGGCTTGGTTGACAGGTTGCAGCGCCTAGTGTCATTCCAAGGGCCAGGCAAGCAGAGCGGATGCAAGACAAAGGGAGAGACCTTGGGACAGTTCTCCACTCTTTACAGAGTGGCAACGAGATAGGGAGATTAGGATAAAAATGTTTAAATGATATTTTGGCCGAGAGATGGAAGAGGTGTATCAAAGTAGCAGTATAAATTGGAACAATTGAGCTCGGCTTCAAATTCGGCACACAGACACTTAATTCAGTGTCGCTTCATTGAAATAACGTTCTAATGATACTGTCGGTATCAGTATATTTACTAATCGACACATAGCAATGTATGTCTAGCCGAAGGCTACAGTCAAGCTGTCTGTACAAATATTTGAATTTTTATTTCTGAACAGATATAATCATGAGTGTGAGAGGAAACATGCATTCCATGTTGTTTTTAATATGAACTCATAAAAAAAACAAAAATATTCAGTGGGTAATTAGATACCACAGGGTTATCTCATTATATTTATCTTAAATTATTCACAGAATCACAAATGAGCTATAAAGAACGCCTTCTTTCTCTATATTGTTTCATAATTTAGAAGATAAGGATGATTTGATAAGTCGTAGTTGTTGTGGAAAGCTCCATTGATATATTGCGCAAATATTAAAAAAACAGCAATCATCCGCAATGCTTCAAAATATCTTTTAACTCTATACTTATCAACTATAACGAGTTAGAACATAAGACCTGGTAAAATGCCCGGGGATATTGGTGTAGCGGAGCTTGACGGTAGTCACGCATGCGAAGGTTGACGTCGGGGAGAGTAAAGTACCTATACAAGAGAGGTGGGACAAAGGGTCCCTCCAGAGGTCCATGAGGATGTCCTTCAGTACACCTGTCCACTGATTAACGCTTGATTCATCCTCCACGGTCGTAGAGAAGAGGTTCTTAATGACCTTAGTCTCCCTGCTGCCAGGTACCATCATGTTCCGCTATACCTATTCGTTGTACTCATCTCATTGAGCAGGGGTTGAAAAACTTGGAGACGGAAGAGCCAACAACAGTGTAAAAATATTTCAAATTCCTTATGGATATTTTAAATTATTTTGATAATTTGCATTGAATTATCGTAATGTGTAATATTTATCATGATCGAATTCATCAAATAAAGAAAATAATAATTTTTGAATAAACTCATTCAAAAATTTAATTAAGTAAAGTAGGATAGTTTCATTATTATTTTCAAATTCACTTCATAGCCATATGTCGGCAACCAAAAGTGCTGCATATGGCTCGCTCGCCGCAGTTTGTCGAAACCCATCATTGACCAAATCTTAAACTTTGAACTCGAAGTATACTGCCCTTAGCACATTTTTCTGACACTTTTAAACGTAACTATTGCTCAAAAGTGAGAGGACGAACGATTACGCTACAACGTTACAACCCCAAACACCCCCCCCCCCTGGATATATGCCTATGGTGGGGCAAGGGCCTAGCCATGTTGAAACACCGGTTCCCATCAGAGCACCGAAGTTAAGCAACGTTGGGCCCGGACAGAGGTTGGATGGGTGACCCTCCTCCATACCTGCACCAGGCGTGGATGGAGAGGATAATACTCCCACCAGACGACCGGGAGGCCAGTGGGAGATATACCCAGACCGGGAGAGTTAGAGGGAGTACACCCTCCATCCCTGGTACTGGGGCGATGCGGAAGAGAGGTCAATCCTCTATACCTCTACCGTGGTGCTCTTGTCCTGCAAGTGGCAGACAGGCATGGGGTTGGCACAATGGACCAAGAGAGGTCTAAGTGCCCGGGCTCCTGACGAAGGCCCCCCCAACAACAATCTAATCTAATCTATATGCCTATGGTACTTGTAATCCTTTTCTTACCGCTGAATGCTATTCGATGACAAAATTAAAATAGCAACGTGGTGAGACTGGAAGCCTTCATTTTATGTCTGAGGAATCGTTCTTTCTAGTGCACCGTAAATCGTAAATCGTAATGCTTTTTGCATCGTTGTGTCTCAGCTAAGTTCTTCCTACATTAATTTTGTGAAGCATATGAATCGAATTTACTACCAGTGACGGATGATCTTTAATGAGTTGATTTATGATTTCCAAGACATAATTTTTCCAAAGAAAATGCGTTTTCCTCCCTGTTTAAAAATGAATTACTTTCACATGAGATCTTTCAATGGTCATTGGAATAGTTCAGTCGGTGCAAATCAAGGTTCCATTATCACAGGGAGAACACAAGAGTGCCTTTCAAGGTTGGAAAGATATTTCCTGTTTCACAATGATATTCATTCCTCTCAACACTTTTGATGCATGGAATTGTAACAAAATCTACATTCTTTGATTACGATGAAATGGTGGTTATTCGGGACGGATGTTTTTGCATAAAACGATACTATGGGAATTGTATACGACTTGTTATGAATATTTCAAATATTATACTTACTTACTTTACTGTCTTACTTTACTTACCTACTTTACTTACTTACTTACTTTACTTACTTACTTTACAAACTTACTTTACTTTCTTACTTTACTTTCTTACTTTACTTACTTACTTACTTACTTTACTTACTTCCTTAATTTCTTACTTTACTTACTTACTTACTTACTTACTTTACTTACTTACTTTACTTACTTACTTTACTTACTTACTTTACTTACTTACTTTACTTAATTACTTTACTTACTTACTTTACTTACTTACTTACTTTACGAACTTACTTTACTTACTTACTTACTTAGGTGGCCATTTAAACCTAAGTGGTTTTTTGCCCCGCCAACCTTACTTTACTTACTTACTTTACTTACTTACTTTACTTACTTACTTTACGAACTTACTTTACTTACTTACTTACTTAGGTGGCCATTTAAACCTAAGTGGTTTTTTGCCCCGCCAACCTTACTTTACTTACTTACTTTACTTACTTACTTTACGAACTTACTTTACTTACTTACTTACTTAGGTGGCCATTTAAACCTAAGTGGTTTTTTGCCCCGCCAACCTTACTTTACTTACTTACTTTACTTACTTACTTTACTTACTTACTTTACGAACTTACTTTACTTACTTACTTACTTAGGTGGCCATTTAAACCTAAGTGGTTTTTTGCCCCGCCAACCTTACTTTACTTACTTACTTTACTTACTTACTTTACGAACTTACTTTACTTACTTACTTACTTAGGTGGCCATTTAAACCTAAGAGGTTTTTTGCCCCGCCAACCTTACTTTACACACTTACTTACTTAGGTGGCCATCCAAACCGTTAGATGTTTTTGGCCTCGTCAACCGCTTGTCTCCACCACCTCGGCCTGTCCTGCATGGTGTTTTCATCCTCTCCTATTTTCCTCCTCCTCATGTCCCTCAGTCCCATCTGGCCGGTCAACCTCAGTCTTAGTCTTCCTGGAGGTCTTTTTCCAAAATGGTCTCCCCTTCATTATGGTTTTCAATAATGAACATTTACATGACCCGCCCATCTCAGTCATTTACATCCTGCCACGATGTCTGCTTCCTTGTAGAGTTCTCTTAGTTCCTTCTTATTCCTAATTCGCCAATATTCCTCTTCTTTTATTGGCCCACATATTGTCCTAAGTATTTTATTTTCAAAGGTGATAAGTTTCTTTTCTGTATTTTTGCTGATTGCCAATATCTCTGAGCCATATAGGACTACTGGCCAAACAACTGTTTTGTAGACTTGCTACGCAAGCCAGTGAAACTTGACGTCGCGAGTGAATTGACTGCGAAATGGTGGGCGGAAACGAGAAAAAAATATGAAAGCAACCTTAGTTTGATTCACTTCCAAAAACAGCATTTATGTTTTTTTCAATTATTACTGTAAGAAACAAGCCCGTACGCTAAATACCGTCAACTTTGTCCATACAAGACGATTACAAGTCACCAGTGGCACCAAGCAGATACGTCCTCCTCTGGCCGCGGTCAGTTTCAAAGAGGGCTAGTCAGTACACGGTACACTTTTTCAGCCCAGGAGGGGAATCAGTTGACCAGTGGAGGAGTGGGGAGAGTAGGGGAGGTGCTATCACACTTTGGATTGGTGGGAATGTTAGCGAGATGTGAAAGTCTTCTGCGGATTCTGAGTCTCCGAAGATTTTCAAGTCTCGAGTTTTCAAGATTGGCACCCACTGTTTCTTTAGTCTTTCTTGATAGACTTTTGTTCCTTCATATTTTTTGTAATAGCATTTGTTACCATCTAAAAATCTTGTTTCTTTTTTCAGTTCCTTCATTGTTTTATTGGTCAATAGTGACACCCATAGTGAAACTTTTGACTACTCTCTACCTTTCGATAAACAAACTTTTCCTGTTATATTACTCAATGCATTTCCTTTTACATCGTTTGTCTAAAAGATTCGTACAATTCGAATGGAATTCGTATTTAAAGTCTCGTTAGTTTTCATTTTCTGCTTGACTTTTCAATGCTACCTTATGTACGTGAATGTAGGCATTGTATTTTTTTAAATAGGTAAAAATAATATAAAGAAACGTCAATGAAAATCAATTGTTTATATTAGTGATTAATTGATCCTCCATTTTACATAAAAAAATTTGTTTTTCATTTTAACCTTAAAACTGTTATCAGAAACCTTAAAAACCTCTCACTACAAAATTTCATGAAAACGGGGACACTCCTTTAAATTTTGGCCAACATTTCGGGATTTCGGACTGCAGTGAGACTGACTGAGACAGACTGACTTCAGTGAATTAGAACTACTTATGCGGTAGTTAATAATGTGGTAGTTAACTGCGGTTCCAGATACTCTGAATATTGTAATTAATTATTTATGCCAGAGATATGATATTATTCGCCCTTTTGAACCTCTGATCAGCGTGCTAACGAGGTGATCGCCACAGTGGGAAGAACATTTGCCTTCCGCAACAGCGTTTTTACCGTGATGCGATCGGTTGCAACGTGACGTAGGTAATCTCTTAACGCAAAATGTCAGCAGTTGGGTTGGACCCTAATCGTGTGTATATATATTGACCTGACGTCCGGATTTCGCCGGACATGTACTGCTTTTTTATTAATACATATGTGAGCGTCCGGCCGGCTTTTTTCGACAAAGCCAAATTGTCCGGCTTTCTGCCTTTCAAAAACATTACGTGTCAAATGCTGAAATACTGCGTATAAGATAATATCTGATCGCGACAGTATTCTTTTGTTTCTGCCTTTATACGTAAAATATTCATTTTAAAGGGAATTTTGCAGTTTGTAAAATGCGAGTTTCGGTGCTGCTGCTTCCGGTTAGGCCCCGTTTCCACTACTAACATTCTACCATGGTTATTTCAGCCGTCATAAACTACATGCGTTCCAATTAGCTACTTCTAACCGTGGTAAAGCATCGTTTTGTGACGTAGCAATACCAGTCTAAAGGACAATTGACGAACGATATTTAAAAGCGTACGACTTCTCGTCTTACGACCAGAAACTTATGTTATTAATATTATCATCACAATTGTGTTTTTCAATAATTAATCTCGTTCTATACATGCACCTGTGAAGTATCAACCTTAATAATTAATGGTAAACTTAAATAATTGCAGTACAATCTAAAAAATATAAGAATTTATAGGAATATGAATTCATCTTTTGAACACTTGCTTTTCTGGACGCTTCTTCATCAGATTTGCAGCCCATATTACATTTTAGCGAGTTGATAATTCGTCTACCATTATCGGGAACAAAAACATTAGCAAAATATACATTGATTTCAGACTGTGGTACCCCATTGTCCATACGAAATGAAGGAACCTTTGATTATTTCACAAACATTTTCATTTCAGCTGCCGACTAAGGTTTCGACTTGTTAAGTCATTTTCAAAGGCTTGGTATTGAGTTAATAACTTTAAATCTCGGTCGAAAAGCGAAATAAAAATTATTTATAATAGTATCTACCTATGTAAATAAGAAATAAAGGCCATGATAATGAATTCATAAATCGAAACCTAGTTCGGCATGTGAAAGAATTAATTATATTCTGGACTACATAACATTTCTCTAATTTCATATTAGGTATTATCGGTCATGCATAGATTCTCGATTAAAGGGTCCAGGTCCCAAATATTAAAAAATCCTCCATTTCAAAAATGAAGGCGATGTCTAACCATTAACGATAGGTCGTAGTTAAATATACATATAGGTTATAAATGTTGAATGCTGACAGTGAAATATACCTAGGTATATGGATATTAATGGTGATCTCCAAACGCTTATCATTTTCAAGGCATTGACTTTATAAGTTGAAACATTGGTTGACAAGCGAAATTAGAAATAAAATTAATACTTATGTAAAATAAATATTAAGGCCTTCCCTGGTGAAAATAAAGTGTGCAGAAAACCGTGCAGAAAGTGTTCAAAAAGTGTTCTGAGAAGCGTGCAAGAAATGTGAAAAAAGTGTGCGTAAAGCCCCTAAAGTGTGCAAAAAGTGTGAGAAAAGTGCGAGAAAAGCGTGAATTGGGACTACTGGAATGTGCAAAAAGTGTGAAAAGAATGTGCGAAAAGCGTGCAAAAAATGTGCAAGAAATGTGATTAAAGCGTGCATAAAGTGTGCATGGTGCCCCAAAAGTGTGCAAAAAGTGTGAGGAAAGCGTGAATTGGGACTACTACAATGTGAAAAAAGTGTGAAAAGAATGTGAGAAAAGCGTACAAAAAATGTTTCAAGAGGATTCGGATGTTGAATATGAATAGAAGATTGACAGTTTAACGTGACTTTACTCTGCACTCCCTATATATATATTTTGATTATTTCACTCATTACCTTATAGAATACCTTCAATAGATCACGAGGCAGCGGACACTACGGAATGCATGCAGGAAGAGTGGTGCCTAGCATGAGACTCGAATGCTTACAACCAACTGAGGAGGGGCAGTGCGGACTCCGTGAATTTATAGTACAGTCGCTCGCGTTCACAAATGTTCGCGAGAAGTAACTTTTAATCCACATTTTCACCAAACGTAGGTCGTTGACATACCGTTTCTCACTACTACGTAGTTATATGTATTTTTGCCGTAAAATGGTTACAAAAGACCTTTACATTTTAATATTTGTATAGCATTTTTCTTTTCTCGGCACTTTCCAAATTTGGGAAGTGGTAAAATAAGATAAGTGTTCAATTTAGAATTTGATATCTAACTCTCGGTGTGTCCTTCAAAACCTGCTGCATGAGATTTATCCCGTTTTTTTCAGGCGGTACAAATGTGTGAGTTCTGACATTCCCGACACATCTTTGCGCACTGATTTCACTTCAGTAAACTTTATGTCTTGAGACAAAAGTGTGCAAAAAGTGTGCAAAAAGCGTGCAAAAAGTGTGCAGAAAGCGTTCGTTGAAGAAGTGTGCAAAAAGTGTGAAAAGAGCGTGCAAAAAGTGTGCAGAAAGCGTTCGCTGAAGAAGTGTGCAAAAAGCGTGCAAGAAGTGTGCAGAAAGCGTTCGGAGAAGAAGTGTGCAAAAAGCGTGCAAGAAATGTGAATAGAACTGTGCGCACACTTTTTGCACGGTTTTCTGCACACTTTATTTTCACCAGGGTTGATAATGTCTTCGTAGGCCGAAGTCTTGGATATGCAGTGAAACAAAGTAGTATTGTAAACTAGACAAAATTTCCTTCATTTCATATTATTAGCGATATACTTGAATAGTGTAACCTACCCTTAATAAAATCTATCCTCTCTTTAACTACTCATGG
Organism: Pyrrhosoma nymphula; assembly: GCA_963573305.1. Taxonomy (NCBI): domain Eukaryota; kingdom Metazoa; phylum Arthropoda; class Insecta; order Odonata; family Coenagrionidae; genus Pyrrhosoma; species Pyrrhosoma nymphula. The sequence goes on along the minus strand of OY754333.1, from coordinate 152,412,435 downwards.
CAACATCTAATCACTTTTAACCATATCGGTCGTATATAAATATTTATTCTTTTTAATATTGTCTGCAGACGGTGAAACCGTGATCCCTCCACGCTTTCCGTGATTCAACTGTTTTCCCATGATTCTTACCAGGATTTTGACTAACATTGCGTTCCCATTACAAAAAGACACGACGGTAACCACTATTGCCTGATCTTACGAGGGTAACTCAATGCTAGTAGGACTCTCTACCATGGTAGGCGTTTTCGAGCGTTTCCATTAGGCCCCGTTTCCATTACTAACATTCTACCATGGTTATTTCAGCCGTCATAACCAACATGCGTTCCAATTAGCTACTTCTAACCCTAGTAAAGCATCGTTTTGTGACGTAGCAATATCAGTTTCACGGACAATTGCCGGACGAAATTTAAAAGAGTACGACTTCTCGCCTTAACCAGAAATATATGTTATCATTCAGAGATACTACATACTCAATAGATTCCTTGTTATCATTATTATGCATCATTATTATCATCACAATTATGTTTTTAAACACTTAATCTCGTTCTATTCATGCACCTGAAATGCATCAACCAGGAATACTACATACTCAATAGACTCCTTGTTATCATTATTATGCATCATTATTATCATCACAATTATGTTTTTCAGCACTTAATCTCGTTCTATACATGCACCTGTAAAGCATCAACCTTAACATTTATTGGTAAACTTAAATAATTGTAGTACAAGCTAAATATTGTACGGATTTATAAGAATATGAATTCATCTTTTGTACACTTGCTTTACTGGACGCCTTAATCTTCTGCTCTTCTTCATCAGATTTGCAGCCCATATTAAATTGTAGCGAGTTGATAATTCGTCTACCATATTCGGGAACAAAAACATTAGCGAAATATACATAGTTTTCAGACTGCGGTACCCCATAATTGTCCATACGAAATGAAGGAACCTTTGATTATTTCACAAACATTTTCATTTCACCTGCCGACTAAGGTTTAGACTTGTTAAGTCATTTTCAAGGGCTTGGTATTGAGTTAATAATTTGAAATCTCGGTCGATAAGCGAAGTAAAAATTATAAATAATAGTATGTAAATAAGAAATAAAGGCCATGATAATGACTTCATAAATCGGAACCTAGTTCGGCATGTGAAAGAATTAATTCTATTCTGGACTAAACAACATTTCCCTAATTTCATATTATTATTGATCATGTATAGATACTTGATTAAAGGGTCCCCATCCCGGGTCGTAGTTAAATATATATAGGTTATAAATGTTGAATGCTGTCAATGAAATATAGATGGATACCTAATGATGATCCCCCAACGCATTATCATTTACAAGGCATTGACTTCATAAGTTGAAACATTGGTTGACAAGCGAAATAAAAATAATACTTATGTTCAATAAAAATTAAGGCCTTGATAATGTCTTCGTAGGCCGAAGTCTTGGACAGGCAGTGAAACGAAGTATGTATTGTAGACAAGACAAAATTTCCTTCATTTCATATTATTAGCGATATTCTTGAATAGTGTAACCTACCCTTAATAAAATATATCCTCTCTTTAACTACGTATAGCAACGTCTAATCACTTTTAACCATATCGGTCGTTTATACATATTTATTCTTTTTAATAGTGTGTGCAGACAGTGAAACCGTGATCCCTCCACGCTTTCCGTGATTCAACTGTTTTCCCATGATTCTTACCAGGATTTTGACTAACATTGCGTTCCCATTACAAAAAGACACGACGGTAATTACTATTGCCTGATCTTACGAGGGTAACTCAATGCTAGTAGGACTATCTACCATGGTAGGCGTTTTCGAGCGTTTCCATTACTAGCATTACGCGGGTAGAGAGTTACCGTCGTAGAAATGTCAGTAGTGGAAACGGGGCCTTAAGAACCACAATGGTCACAAACAGAGTCCGCGGCAGCTCTGGCGTTTAAATCAATTTCCGTTTCCTGATCTAGTTTACGTGCCATTGTTTTAACCCGCGATTGCACATGCTTCGTTGTTAGGAGAGGATAGCACGTGGGGGGGGGGGGAGATTGAATGGAGGACTGCAATTAGACAGGCATCACTAAATAATACAAAGAATCGTTATTGAACACTTTTGGCAGAGAAAATGTTGGACTTACCAAATATGTGGAGTTCGAAGAAACAAAGTTACGAAATGTTTCATGGAGGACATAAATAATGTAACATTTTCTGATTTTCAGAGCGATGGATCTTTTTTACTCATCGTCTCTATTGACATTTCGTCCACATAATATACAAGTGAAAAGCAAATCAAAAGAATTTTACGAGTTGTCAGGCTTTTTTTTTCAAAATGTCCTGCTTTTTTCCTTCAAGTGTCCTCCTGCTTTGGAAAATTTTGATCTAGTCACCCAAGTCGTATTTTTTCAATACCCAGCTTTTATAACCAGATAAGAAATTTCTCCAATGGCCGTAAAATATATGCACCAATTATCAAAAATCAAACACTTACTGTGTTGGTTTGCGGGAATGGGTCTCCGCAACAGGGACCAACCACAGCCTCTCCACCAGAATACCCTCCTGTGGTAGTTTACGGGAAAGTTATTTCCTCGCCAGGGACCACCACAGACACACACACAACCCAAATAGAATCCTTTGTAAGGCTAATGAGACCCCGCTAAGGATTCTTGGGTTATAACCTGGGATCCTTCGTACAGCTGAAGTGACTCTACTAAGGCTGCCAAGTTATTAACACAACCGCGCACGCAATCACACAAAACACTCACACACACACAATAGGGCCCCAAATTTCTGGGAGAACAGCTCAAAAAAGAGCGTGGTCAAATAGAACAGAAACAACAAACAGGGAACGAGGGTGAACTTCGGATACGCGTATTTCGACCACAAAGTGGTCCTCTTCAGCGAGCTGGAGGGAAAAACACTTGCAACACGAGGTTGAAAGTGAATGAAGAGGAGGACAATCCTAGAAAAAATAGGGATGGGACAAAAGGGTTGGGAAGAGGGGGCAATGACCAAAGGAATCTACACATCATCTTTCATAGTTGCAAAACATCTCGCCGGTCGTATCGATGAGGGCGCCACGTGGCATGTCTCGCGTGTCATGAGGAATAAGCGCGCCCGCTCACATCTCCATCGGGGAGGAGAGTGAAGGGAGGGAACTCACTCTCGGTGGCCTTCCTCCGCCCTCGCCCCTTCCACCACCGCCCCACATCTCGCTTTCATTCCGTCAGACGCACGGCGGTCTTCATCGCTCTCACTTCATTTCGGTCGCCGTCCTCGGCCTGGTCCGGCACCTCTTCCCGCAGGAGCAGAACCTCCTCCAGGTAAGGCTCCTTCACAACAACTTAACTTGGCGTGAATTGACTTATTCTCTCGTCGAAGGCGAACCACTGCGCGAAATTTCTAACCTATCACAACCCACCACAGCCAAATTCGATCTTACAATCGATTGATTAGGCCTATCGATAGCGTGAGTTTCGAGAATTGTAGTCAGCTCCCCCGAAACAGCTCAGTTGATATGTGAAGTATTAATTGTAAATAGTGAGTTGAACTATAGAAGTATTAAAATGGAAGGTTTATTGAACATGTGAGGGTTATTTCGCACTGACTCGATCAACTTATCCGCATCCATTTTCTCTTAAACATATCCACATACGACTTCACAACAAAATCACGTTTTCAATATGGCTGCTCGAGGAGATATCGAGAGTAGCAATCGATTGCTGCCCGACTATCGATAGTAGAGCATGCCATGCTATTGGCTGGAATTTAGAGAAAGTTTAGCTGAGCTCAACTCCAGGGTACGGCAAGTCGAGTTACGCTGCTTTAAGTTGTTGTGAACTAGTGGACGCTATTCTCAAGGTCTCATCTCTGACGTTGCGCCGAGTCAAGCCAAGTTACGCCGAGTTAAGTTGTTGTGAACGAGTTTGGACACAGCCTACTTTTCTGTAGTTTTCGATTAAGTTAGGTTGTATAAGCCATGTCCCAGCCAGCCAGCGTCGATGCGTTGTGTGTCGTTGAGGGAGGAGGGGAGCTGGCGGAGACGAGGGCGTGGAGTGCTCAGCGGCCGTCCGAAGATTGGCGACTGCTGCTGCTGCACTCCACCCAGCCAGACCACTCCTTCCTCCGCTATCCTTTATAATTTGCCACATGTTTTAAACACAGCATGTCTTCCTCCATAACTCTCTTCCCGTTAATTATTTCTCCTGATAATGGTTTTCATTAGGCTCTTTTGTGTCGCAAAATATGTCCAATATATTTTTCCTTTTTTCTAAGAGTTGTTATTCATCTTAATTTACTTGCATATTATTTGTTTGTTTTAAAATCGTCCATAGACAGCAGCGGCGTCAATTTAGAGTGGAACTTACAATAAAACGTAAAAAAAAACATATTAACATGAACGAGAACCAAAACCGGGTAACAAAATTCCATTCTTCTTCCGGGTATCTGCCGCGTCGTTGTTTTTTTTCTGACGTTTCTCCTCCCGTCCTGGAGACTTCTTCAGCTCGAAGATATCTGCGCTGCATTTTGGTCCGACTTTATACCGGATCGCATCCGATTGGTTGTCAATTATGGCGACAAAACCACTTTTAGCGCCATTTCTCATTTCGTTGCGCGCCAAAACCCTCCTTCAAGTAGTAGGTAGGTTGTAGCCCGCCCTTTAAAACACCACATCAAATCGACGTCAAGCAGCGGAATCTGAGAATACGTCGAAAAATGCGCTAGGCGCAATCCTATTCTGCCCGCCTACCCATCATCCCTGTTGAAATTTTCGGGGCATTTGGCAATTTCGATCGCCTCCCGTATCATCCGTGGGAAGTATCGGCTCTCCCAGCTCAGACCTTTGGTCTCCTCGAAACATATGGAGTGACCATGTTCCGACCAGGCATGCTCAGCTATTGCTGAGTGGCAGAATTGTTTATTTTCGGTTGCTTTCTGGTGTTCTCTCACTCTGCAGGAAATTGCTCTTCCTGTTTGTCCTACGTAGGCTTTCCCACATGTACATTCGATTTTGTACACTCCCTCCTTAATGGTGCTAGGGATCTGCTCTTTCGTGTTAGGCAGAAGGTCTCCAACCTTCTTGGTGGTGGAGAACCTGGTCACTATGTTGTACGTCTTCAGTATTCTGCCAATAGGTTCCGCTGTTCCTGCGACGTAGGGGACGTGTTCCTCTAGGGACCATCCTTATGACGATTTTGCTTTAGCAAGTACCTACATTGGGAATAGTCTTAGTAAGTCTACGGGCATTCAACGTCAAATATAACCTCGTTGATTGATTTGTTATAAGCGAAAGTGGTGTAAGTGTTGCGCCACATTTTATTTAGAAGCACTTAAATATTCCCGCACCCGATTTCTGTTCTTTGCATGAATAATGTGAAGCTAGCTTCAATGTTTTCTCACTCTTACTGTGTTACAACTAGAGATGGTTTGAAAATTACAGTCATTTCCATCTGAGGTAAATTACCACCACCACGTGGTAAATTACGGTAATTATCGAAAGTTACCGTAATTTTCCAGTATTTTTCAGTTATTAGCATCAAACAGAAAATATATGGTTAAATAAGAGTGGCAATAGCAAAAGGAAGGGGATACGATGTTTAAACCATACCTAATGTAACATTAATCTATTATATATTTTAAAATTTGTAAAAAGAAATACAGCAGCAACAGGCAATCTGTCTTTCTTTTGTCAAAGTATGAGAAATTTTCAAGAAGAATATTCATATAATAATTACTGAATAATGTTATAATTTAAGTAAAATATGCCAAAAAATGAGTTGTACGCATGCCTCAATTTAAAATTAAACCCGTTGGATATGTGGACTTGGCAAAAAAGAACATGATGGGAATATATCTGTATGAAAAATTATCTCAAACATATAGGTGAATTATCTAGAAAATTACGGTAATTTACAAGGTGCGCGTTAAATTACGAAAAATACCAAAAGGTAATTTACGAATATTACCGTGGTAATTTTCAAAGTGGCACATCTGTAGTTACAACCCGAAGGTCGGTTTTGATTGGTGAAAGTAGAGCTCACCCCATACTACACTTTTATCGCTTTTTAATTTTCTCACTAGAAAGGAGAAACTTGGGGTTTAGTTTGGCATTTGTTTTAATTCAATCCTCATTTCCCAAAAATGTAATTTTGTCTTACAACATGTTTGCTCTCAACGGCTCACACGTGTATTGGATACGCACATGTAAAGATGAAACTAGGAAAATGCACGCCGTGACACATATTTTTTGGCCACCGTGACTAAACGTGTCCCATAAGCTTGTCCCACAAGCAAACGTGTCCCACCACCATTTATTAAGAACGTGTCCCATAAGCATCCTTATAACATGTAGTCAGCCATCTTTGAAAGGCGTTACCTGGATAGCCATTCCACATAGCCACAATTCAGGTTTGTCGTTAAGTAGTGTAGCTCTTAGTATTAGTAGTACTCCGTAATACTTGAATCATTTTCTGTTACCTAGTACTAACAGCATGCCGTGCATGTTTTCTACAGAAGTCTTGAGTCACTGTCTATTTTTGTTGTTGTAAAATACACACACACACACACACACACACACACACACATACATATATATCTATATTAACGGTCCCTCTCCAATGTAATAAAATCTGTAGTGAAGTGCATGCTTGTGAGGCTTCGCCTCGTGACAAGCATTAGCGATTTGTGTTAATCCATAATTAGTCGTAGTTACACTAACTTTAGGGTATAGTGTAATGCATGTTGGTGAATACTCACCCCCTGCCACACACCCCTGTGTTGGCTTGCAGGGTATTTTGTAGATGTAGATTCCTTTAGCTAAAAATGAAGAAAATATTACTCATCAAAATTATTTAATTGTGCATGTTGATCACTCCCGAACGTGATTATAGTGGACAATTATTAGCAGCAATATAAAGAGGACTGTAATTTTCATTAACACAATAAAAGTTTGAGCCACGATTACCCACGCAATGTTGGGGCGGGTGTTATATGGAGATCCTCAGTAAAATGGAGCCCTGAGTACTGACGAAGGGCGAAAGGATACTCGTCCGATCGACAACAGTGTATTCATCCGCCAATTGACGTCACAAATAGGACTATTTGCCTCGGCACTCATATTGTCGTGAGCGATGTCGCCACGGCAGACGTTGGCCCGCATTGAACTGGGGAACGTGTGTCCAGGCCCGTTCGCATTAAATGGCTCTGTTGGAAAGAAAGTTTTTCTCTGCTGTACTACTTTGACACGCGTGCCACTAACCAGCTCCGTTCTTCCCAATGCGGTGCAGCTCGATGACTAGGGTCGTGCCCGAGGTCGATCCCCGCTGCGCCGCTTTCAAGGGTACATTCCTCATTCTCAAAACACACACACTCACTCATGTACGAAAACGATTGACTAACGAATATTGTTAAGTGGCACCGCCAAGTGGTGGCGCGGCTCAACCTCCAATTCAAATGCGAAATACAACTAAACACATGTAAATTTCTCAAATTATACACAAAACTAATGTAAAATCCCAATCCATTTTCGCATAAACTCTCGAGCCTGTAATTATTTCCTGAATGGAAAAATTCGCTTGGTACTGAAGAAGAAAATGTTGCATATCAGTTAAATATTTTTGGAGCACATGCATGGACAGGAAAACGATTACGTAAAATTTCATATGTTTATACCACCTGCCATTCATCGAAATCTACCAAGATGAAAATTTCTATTCTTTAAGAATTAACTGGCGAGTTCTCAACGCTAGTTGCTACCATCGAACCCAATAAGGAAAATTACTTGAACTTCTTAATGGCTTAGTTTTGTATTAACGGGATCTCTGTGAAACGCGGTATGCTGGAGTTCCTCAAATGTACGAACGTCTAAAGCCAAGAGCCAACATTCTCAATTGCAAGCATTCGAATGAGACCTTTTCTTTGTTAACTAAAGGAAACTTTTGATTCTGGCTTTTACTTTAGCGAGTTATATTTTTTTGTTGCGTGAAGACTTTCTGAAATCGGCTACCGTAACTGTTCTTATACTTCGGACGTATAAGGGATCAGCTTCATCCCACGAATATATAGTTTTGTAGGGTTTATATTTCCGAATGATAACTAGAATGAATTAGTTTCGGATAAAAGCTCATCAAATGAATTATATTGAATAAAATGAGATAGTTATTTTTAAGTTTCAGAATTCAATGACTGCATAATGAAGTCATAGATGTAGTTAACAAATTAATCTGAACTTTGTATATTTCACTTTTATTTTATTTCCAACCACGTGGTCGAGTATTATTGTCATTATCAAGGCGCGTGTATTAGCAAGCGCTAGCTGTTTTTCTGTACACAACTCACGACGACTGGGAAATTTGTTGGTTGGAAAAAAGGTTGCGGGGTGGGGGAGGATAGCGATGGACAAAGCAGAGGGAGCATTGTGACGTAATTAACTGTGGAGGAATAGGAAAGGATTAAACACTCGTTTTCCAAGGCGCCAAAAACTATTGTATGTGTATTGGCTTTGTTGCAGTGTCGTAATGATTTATCTATTTTAATGCAAAATGGAAATACTTTACACTGCCTTATTAGTTTCGCGTAGACGACCGATTGCGACTCCGTCGTTTCCTCAGTAATATGATTCGATTAAGCAAACACCCAATGAAGAAATGCTTCTTTCGCGTTCCGTCTTTTGCCCCTTCTTAGCCTATACATGGCTCTGGGGTCGGAAGCTCCCCTTTTCCCTTTCTTTCCCATCCTTGGTTCCTTTCCTACTCCCCGCCGACTCAGCTTAACCCTAAGTAATAAGCTGACGCTTGAGGCCAGGGGGAGGCACCGGCGCCCCTGCGAGGAGGAACCGCGAAACCACTGCCTTACTAGTTCAGTCTATGGATTGAATGCGTGCGATAGGAATGTCAGGTAGTCGTATAATTGTTCGCGGAAAATATCAAGGAGGTTAAAATGAAATGGAGGAGGCATGAACACTCATGGGCGAAAGTGAAGCAAGAATAGGGGTGCTTGGGAAGGATTATGCGCCGAGTAGGTGTACGGCCAAACCAGTCACAAAGCATCGCTTTGCCTGTGGTTTTTAACTTAGATTTGACGAAAATCGAACGCGACCGCCGGACACGTAAGTCAGAGGAAGGTCTAAACTGTGCCGACTGCAATGGCGGAATTGGCTTCAAGAATCAAGTGGTATGTCGCCGCCTCTATTTCTTTCCTACCTCCTTGGAAAATATTGACTTTGTCATCTACTCCGTATTTTAAGCTATGATTGCAAGGTGATTCAATGCAGCTCGAAGGCATTTGATCCGTGCCTTCACCTACCTCCACTTCTCTCCATCCTAAAGCTTGCACTAAACCAACAAAAATTATATTTACGGTTTTGTGCGTTCAGTGAAAATGGAGAAATCTGCAATAGTTAATCCGTCGGCTCGAGACCAAGTCGGCCATTCTGCGTATGTTAATCCTCCTCCCTCAGGAAATGCTCTTTTAGCCTCCTCGGGTTTAGTTTCCCCGGAAAATTGATAAAACTTATTAATTATTCTGGCTATCCCAGTATTATGGCCATAGACGATGCATAATGCCGGAGTCAGAGACCTAGAAAATTGTGCAGTCGGCGGTTTTCACGAGTACGCGATTCAGGAGATAATGAATTTCTATAAATTGTTCAACAATTGCCGAACGAATTAAGTTCATGTTGCATAATTTCATAAAACTTCTTCCAAAGGCTAATGGTTATACAAAAAAGCAGAAAATGTAGCTCACGTTCCTATTTTTGTAGCACCAAACACGCGTTATTCGATTAACACTAGAAGGTCCGATAGCGGTCAATTGACCGTTCGCAAATTTCTTATCGTCCTAACTCAAAAAGTAATTTTTGTGCGGATCTGATATTTTTTTAATTTTAATATTTTAGGGGCATAAGCCACTGTGTGAAATATTTTGTAAAATTAACAAGTACCTCCTTTTGGCGCAATAAGCGGGTCTAACTACAAGGTCCGCGAGCGGTCAATTGACCGCTATTGCATTTAAAGCGTTTCCGTTGACATCGGGCACGTTTTATGCCTAATATGGGTCCTAAAATCTAGTTCTATCATAATAAACGATCATAATCATGGGTTTTATTCTAAAAAATCGTTTTTCTTTCATTTGTTGCTGATTGAGGGTCATAACTGTTGAAGCCTTTTTTCAAGTTCCCGAATAAAATCCCCCCACCCCACCGCTCGCTACCACGGCAGTGCATATTCACACGCTTGGACCGATGCTTGTCTTGCAGGCTTGTGTAGTTCAATCAACACATGTTAATGATCTGTGGCACACGCAATGGGGCCAACCATTTTTTTCGGCGACAATGTGTAGAAATCGGTTCAAGGATATCGTGAGATTTTTACGTTTTGACGACAGGGCCAGCCGTGCTGCCCGTAAACAAACCGACAAATTTTGCTTGGTATCAGATCTTTGGAATAAGTTTGTTGAAAATTGCTTAGCATGTTATAGACCTGGCGAAAGTATTACTGTTGATAAGCAACTGTATCCGACAAAGTGCAGGTGCCCATTTTTACAAAACATGGTAAATAAACCCGATAAGTTTGGGATTAAATTTTGGGTCGCTACTGATGCGAAAAACAGGTACGTGCTCAATAATATTCCCTATGTAGGCAAAGATGAGGCAAGGCCCAGTACAGAACGTGTCGGCGAAAACATTGTCAAACAACTTGTTGAGCCTTACCTAAACAAGGGCAGAAACGTCACAATGGACAATTACTTTACCTCCTTGAATCTTGCGAAAGAACTCAAGGAGAAAAAAACTAGCCTTGTAGGGACGCTAAATCGAAATAGAAGAGAATTACCGCCTACTTTGAAGAAATGTAGTGATTCTCGTTTTAGCACTGTTATCTACAAGCACGAGGAAATCACCTTGACCGGTTATCAATCTAAATCTAAGAAAAACGTCCTAGTTCTTAGTAGTATGCACCCCTATGTACAAATTGACGGTGAGACGGAGAAAAAACAGCCAGAGACTGTACTTTTTTACAATAAGAACAAATGCGGAGTCGATACGGTTGACCAACTGACTCGTAAATACAGCGTTCGGTCTGGCACACGGCGATGGCCCGTGCATGTTTTCTATAACATCCTAGATCTAGCCATGATTAATGCTCATTCATTGTACAAGTTAGTCTTTAACTCTAATGTTTCACGTAAATCGTTCATTTTGGGAGTTGAAAAAGAACTGTCAAAGACTAACGTAGAAAGTAGAAAATTTCAGCGTGTAGCATACGTCGGTCCTCTTGACTCAGGTAGTCGCAGGCAGTGCCAAATTGGGCTCTGTGAACAAAGCAAAACAAAGAAGTCATGTAACAGATGCAAGAAACGTATGTGTGGTAAGTGTGAAAGTGATATTAGGGTTTGCAAGAAATGCGAGGAAGCCTAGAAATACAATAGACCTTCCTCTTAGAGGTTACGACTTTTTGTTCCTAAACATTTTCATTTTTGTGTGTCTCCTAATAGCGCTAATATAATATGTACAAGTTAAGATTCTACATTTTTTTATCTTGTACGTTTTTTTACATATAGAATATGACACTAAGCAAAAACCTTTGTTACTTACCTCAAGAACAAAAACCATGTTCTTTCGTACACATTTTTGTTCTGTTCCTGAAAAAAATGTAATATAGTGGAAAGCTTTATGTAAAATGTCTTCTAGTAGATAAAAGCAAAGTAGAAATATGTTAAACAAATATTATTTACCGTTTAAAGCAACTTTTGTACTCACCTGCAAATTAGCCATGTTCTCTGTGACAGTCACTTTTTCCCTATAAAATCTTCTGTCGAGAATTTATTCTTACTTTGCTGTGTATGATGATTTCCACTTCTTAAAAACCAGTTTTTTTTAACATTTTCATGTAGTTGTGTTATAAAAGAAGATATATGTACATTTTTTTTAATGAATGAAAAAAAATCGAAAGAAAATGAAATAATTTCCGACCAATTCCATTTTATGAACTGTAAAACCACTCTAATCCACCTATAATCCAACTATAACCGGGTTCAAGTGCCAAAATTTATAAATAGAAAAGCTCATAACGTAGAAAAAAAATAAAAAGGGGCGTCTTAAAGGGCTAATACAGCGAAGTCCTTATAATAACGCATGGCGGTCAATTGACCGCTCGCGGACCTATTAGGTAGGCAACATACCCCGGACCTTCTAGTGTTAAGAGCTTGACAAATGGGCAGTTTTTTTCCTTTCTTAACATGTGAAATTAAATCAAGGTTTAGCAAAAGTGTTCCCTATAAATCAACGTACAGAGTAATAAGCTTTAATTTCACTAAGCAACCAAGATTAAGCAAGTTATTGAAATAGCTTTTCCGGTTTTCGAGATTAATTTGACTTCACACTCGGGTTACACAACGTTAGGGTTATTTGGTTCTGAAGGCCGTTTTACGCGGTACATTTATTTGTACAATCTATCGTGCGAACGCATGTACAGTCAAGGGTGCAAGAAAATATTGTACGAACGACTAAATCAGATTGAATGTCGTTTTACACGATGAGTGCAAACGCACAATTTTCCATGCAATTTAGCGATAGAAATCGATCGGAATTCGCGAGTGTTTTGTTTATCATGTTTATGTTTCACTTGTGAATATATGTTTCACTCACGTATTTGACACCTTGAAAAGCTGATCACCTGAAATTCCTCGACACCTCGACTCGACCATCTGCCTTATACTGATAATCCTCCAGCGGTTTAGACAAAGCTCTCTCGTGGACTCTTCTCTCTGGCTTTATATTCCACCTTTGCATCGTTTCGTTTTTTTATCATCTGAATTTTAGTGCAGCAAGTCATTGACGTTTCTCGCCGGATCTCCACTCTTGATAGACAAAATTCGTGAGTTTATTATGTGTCTGTAACAAAATGTTATTATCAAGTGGTATAGCGGAACACGGGACCCTTTTTTTAGTCCCTCCATATTTTCCCTCCCTTGTATTTGTACCAATGTTTTAATATATTTTTATACGATTTCGTTACTTGCTAAACATCAGAAATTATTATTATTAAATCACGCGGGATATCAAGAAATCTACTTGAGGACGCGACCAGTCATAAATTTGGGGGAATAAATTAATTTTAAACCCAAATATCGCGATTACACTGAAAAACCAGAACACCAAATAACACGGCGAAATGACGAGGTAAACATTTGAGTAACTTTGAGTTAACTCTTCTCGGGTTCTCCACTGGTTCAAACTATTCATCATTGTCGACGTAATTAATTCTTACCTTGAGAATGAGTGACGAGTCGTCTCTCGAAACGTCGACAATTATGAATAGTTTTAACCGGAGGAGAGCTCGAGAAGAGTTTACACATTAAAGGTTATTTACACGGGATAATAGTTACACATATTATTCGACGGGATAGTGTTAATCCTTTTTATAAACAACTTTATTTTCAATCGTAACACAGGCACCACAGTTTTCGCCATATCTGCGCCATCTGTTGAATATAACCGGATCGAAATTGTATGATTGTCTGAATGGAATTAGAACAGGTTCTATTTTCCGTTCAGTCATTCATACATTCGCACAAGCGTTCGCACAATTTGCCGCTTTACACGGTACAATTTCCTGATACATGCGTTCGCACGATAGATTGCACAAAAAATGTACCGTGTAAAACGGCCTTGAGAATAACGTATTGAAGACTCAACGCACTTTTATTTTCAATATAAAAAATATGTAACCCTTTTCTAGTGATTCTTTATGGTATAAAACAAGCGAAGCCATATTTAGCCATGCATAGGTCTTAATTAAAATAATTTGAAAGTTTAACTGCCAGGAAAATACTTTGGCAGCTACTTTATCCAGGAAGTGAATTTTTTTGTTATTATCTATATTTCTCAATGTACAGGGAGTAAAACCGTTTTCGGTGCAATCGTATTTTGCCATAAGGGTTTCAAAATTTGTTAAGGAGCTTTAATTTTATGAGTGAGTTACCGAAATGGCTTTTCCGATTTTCGAGATATCAGACTTCACTCTGGGCTTACACAACGGTATAGTTATTTGGTTATGAAAATAAAGTATTGAAATCTCGACGCAATTTTATTTTCTAAGTTGAAATTCAATATTGGAACAATTTTTAATATTTTGCTAGTAATTATTTGCTGCAAAAAACAAGCAAAGCCATATTTAGAAATTCATAGGTCTTGACTAAAAATATTTTTTAGTTTAAATTGAAGGAAAATATTTCAGCAGTTACCTTAACGAGAAAGTGATTTTTTGCTCTTATCTGTATTCCTCTTCCTACAGAGAGTTGGACCGTTTTCGGTGCAATCGTATGTTGCCATGAGGGGCGGTACGTATGCCGAGCTGAAGAAAGAAATTGTTTTAGAAGATAGTGGGCTGTGCCTTTAAAAGCCTAGATTTATTATTACTCCCTTACATATAAATCTACCTGAACCAGTAGATCGCTCTAATGATAATAACTGGTAGAGAGATGTTGTGCGAGTGCACATGTGCTCACATAAAATAATGAAGGAAACGAATTTGCATTCATGTATGACGGAATCGAAAGGAGAGATGAACAATGCCACAGTTGAAGAAAGCGTGGTATTTCTTGAGGAATGAAATGTTTTATTTAAGAGAACAATGACGGTAAGAATAGCAAATCATAGTTTGATATAGAGAAATAATAAAAGAGAAATACTAAATTTGTTTTGAACCTAAGATATTCGAGTGTACAAAACATTTTTCACTATCCATCGGTGAAGAAGATACTCGAAGGGAAAACGCCTTGATGTCGAAGACGATTATAATTTATTAAATAATAGGGATAGAGCGATTTAGGACTCGTATAAATACTAAAAGACCTATCTAGGTGCGGATATGGGCAAAAATCTTATTTTCGTCTCCATGAAATGACGTGAACCCTAATCACCGCTCTTCAAAACTGTTTTGACTAATATAAAGAATCATTATACCATTAAATGATACTTTATTTTTGTGGTTCTATTTATCTATTTTCTATGTTTGCCTCTATATCGATTGTAAATTTTCAATTAAAAAATGTGTTTGAAATGAAGATTTAAGCAATGGAGGTTATAGTACATCACAATTACTGAAAAACTTTACGCATTATA
Organism: Pyrrhosoma nymphula; assembly: GCA_963573305.1. Lineage (NCBI taxonomy): Eukaryota > Metazoa > Arthropoda > Insecta > Odonata > Coenagrionidae > Pyrrhosoma > Pyrrhosoma nymphula. The sequence goes on along the minus strand of OY754333.1, from coordinate 152,397,309 downwards.
TAATTCGACATATTTATGGTTTTGTCATTTTATGGATAAATTAAATATGTGCACGACACTTAGGTACCTACATTAAATATTCATTTTACCAATTCGCATAATATATATTATCTTGGGCGTACTATTCACACGGGATATGCCTTATGCCAATCCGTAGCTTTAATGACAAGGAAGCGCGAACTTAGGACCTCGAGGCAATACAAGAGTGGTGCGATGCGTGGCAGCCAGAATTAAACCTGAAAAAAAATGCGTAGTTGTGAATGTTTGGAAACAAAAAAACGCTACTTGTAACAGCTATTGCATAAACAACATAAAATTAGAGACCGTAGAACCGGTTAAATACCTCGGAGTTAAACTGACGAATGATCTCTCGTGGAGTAAACATATTCGAGAAATTACCGGTCAAGCTAATCGTAAATTGGGATTTGTTAAAAGAGTACTTGGCAAGTGCGACGATAAAGTTAGGGAAATCAGCTACTTCTCCTTCGTTAGACACCACTTGGAAGACGCGACCAGTATTTAGGACCATTATGATAATAATAATAATAATAAGGGTACGAAATCCGGACCACCAGCCTCCACGTGGCGTACCTGGCAACGGCTCTTGCCGGCTAATGGTGGACGTCTGCGTGTGGGGCTAACCACCCTACACGCAGTAAAACTGGTTCCCAATAGGAATACAGAGAAATCCACCCACAACCGGCCCCTCTCGGATGGGGGCCCTAGTACAGTTGGGTGTGGCAATACAAATACCACCGTAACGGGAGCCCGGATGCAGTGGACGGAAGCCCTAAGGGGCGACCTCCTCGCATGCCATGCTGCCAGCGAGCCCGAACGCAGGGGGTATATGGCAAGGATGCACTCTTTGTGGTGTGAGATGCATCCAGAACACGACCACCTATCGCAGCAGAATCTGCGCGATTATGCCAACCACCTGCGAAAAAAGGAAACTCTCCACCAACCGCCAGTTCAGAGGAACACACCACCGGCCAGACCACTCTCCCCGACACAGGCAGCCTCTGCACCACCTGAGGCTAGAACGGCACTCATGCCGCAGTCTATGTCAAATGGAGATGAATCTGGTCAGGCCGTCGCTGAACTACGAACGCGGTTGTTAAGCACAATATCTTATGATGATGGACAACCTAGGCCGAGAGACATCCACCGGAAGATCTCTCTGCGGGGTAACCACCTGCCCCAGTTGAATGGTCTTATCGACGAAATCCTAACGGAAACGTCGGACCTTTGGACGGTAAATTGCGTGGTCTATGCTGCTGCCAAAATTATGGCTCACTCCCAAAAGAACACCTCTTGGGAGGACAAAGCAGCAAAGAGGCTTGAACAGTTGGAGGCCAAGATCACGCAGGCGAGACAACAGGCGTCGAGAATTCAGTGTGTGATGGAATACATCGCATCTGGGCGAGCTTTCACTCCTAAAGTTCGGCGCATAGCGCGCAGTCTCAGGTACAACCATCACACGATGAATAAAAGCGTGCTGCTTACCATTAAGCAGCACGCGGTCGATAGAGTACGGGCACTCACCACGGCCCGAAAAAAACTCCTGAAGAGGAGTAGGGGCGTGAGAGAAAATGCCACCTTTCTCCTTCAGCCGTCCCGTCTCTTTCGACCACCTCCGCCTGTTGTTGAATCTCCGCCACCCGTCCAAGAGGTTGAACGTTTCTGGAAGGAAATATACGAAACGTCGAAGCCATTCAACGGAGACACTCCGGCCATAGGCCTCTTTAAAGAGGTTTGTGACCGCCACCTACAAGATGTGGATGGACCTCTTTCAGTCACCGAAAGTGACGTGAAGAAGGCCTTCTCTGGCAAGAAGAATTTCTCGGCTCCAGGAATGGATGCCGTGAATAACTTCTGGTGGAAGAAATTTACTTCCACCCACCAACACCTCGCCAGAATCTTCACGTCCTTTCAAAATGGTGGAAAACCAATTCCACCTTGGCTGACTGAGGGACGCACGGTTTTAATACCTAAGAAGGGAGACTTGTCCAATCCAAAGAACTACCGCCCTATAACCTGCCTCAACACTGTATATAAGGCGTTCTCCTCGATCTTGAGCGACCTTATCCTACACCAAGTCCAGCCGGTTTGGGAGGAGGTGTACGAGCAGAGGGGCTCAAAGCGGGGAATCGCGGGATGCAAGGACAACCTGCTCATTGATAGGTGCATATGCCAGGATGCCATCCGGCATAAGCGAAACCTATCAATGGCCTGGGTGGACTACAAGAAGGCTTTTGACACCACTTCGCATGAGCTATTGATCGCCATGCTGAAGTTGATGAAAGTCCACCCTGAGGTTGTGTCCTGCATCCAACGCCTGTTACCACTGTGGAAAACGCGCTTCGTTCTGACCTCAGGCAAGCGGTCAGTTTCCACAGAGTTGGTAACATACCACCGTGGCGTTTTTCAAGGCGACAGCTTGAGCCCCCTACTGTTCTGTATTTCCCTCCTACCCCTGTCCCTTAGGCTGCGACGAGGTAAAGGATACATGTGTGGTGTTCCAGGTGACAGGAAGCATAAGGTCACCCATTTGTTTTACATGGATGACCTGAAGCTGTACGCTTCTAATGCGAAAGACCTTCGCACTGCCCTGGACACCGTACTGGAATACAGTGAGGCTATAGGAATGGAGTTCGGATTGGACAAGTGTGCATCCATCCACTTGGCGAGAGGAAGATTTTCGGAGATCAAGGAAGACGTGCAACTTGTTGACGGGAGCGTCATTCGTCACCTCGAGGACGATGACAGCTATGAATATCTCGGCGTCCCCCAGCGCCGAATGCAGGAGGTTACAGCAGTGAAGGAAAGGCTCACCGCCAAATACAGACAGACTCTCAGGAACATCTGGAGTTCTGAGCTGTCAGGCAAGAACAAGGTTCTTGCCACGAATATGTTCGCGGTTCCTACACTGCTGTATACCTTCGGATGCATGAAGTGGAACGTCAACGAGTTGCAGAACCTCGATAGGGGAACGATGAAGATGATGACCATCTATAGAAGTCTTCATCCGAAATCTTCCGTCGCCAGATTGTATCTCCCTCGCAATGTAGGTGGTAGAGGACTATTGAGTCTGGAATGTCTCCACAACAGAGTTGTCCTGGGTACAGCTTGCCGAGTTTTGAAAAGCAGGGACCCCCTGCTCAATCTCGTGAGTGATCACGAGAGTGCGGGAGCAGGGGCGTTTCTCTTCCAGGCGGCAAAGAGGGCAGCGGACGAAACCGGTCTCGACTTCGACCCGTCATCCGACGGAAGCGACAATGACACGACCATCTTGTCATTGAAGGCAGACGTCCTTAAGCTCGAAATAAAAAAAGCCGAGCAGAAGGCCTTGCTCAAGGTGCATACCGATAAGCCCATGCATGGAGGTTTCTATCGAAACATCGAAAAGCATGGGCTATCGAAGGAGCTAACGTTTGCCTTCCTACGCTCCGCCGGTCTGAAGTCCGAGACCGAGGGTTTTGTCCTCGCGTGCCAGGATGGTGTCATAAACACACTCGTGTACCGCCGCATTATATTCAAAGCGGAGGTTGCGGACACGAGATGTAGGGCGTGCCGAGCCCAGCCGGAGACTTTGAGTCACCTTCTCTCCGGCTGTAGTTATTACGCTAAGTCAGCATATTTAGCTCGGCACAACGCGGCCCTACGGGTGTTATACTTTCATCTTCGACACCATTATGGCATCGACGAAACACCTGTGCTGCCCTATGCCCCTGGAGATATTGAGTCCGTCGTGGAGAACGATAAATGCACGATCTGGTGGAATTACTCCTTTTCCACCACCAGGCACTTGGAGGCGACCAAGCCTGATATCGTTCTCCTCGACCACCTCACACGCTCCATGTTCGTGATCGAGTTTTCGGCTCCGGCTGAAACTAACATGGATGCGAAGGAGGTGGAAAAACGGACGAAATATCAAGACCTGCTTTTCGAACTTCGACAGATGTACCCCGGACACTCTGTGAAACTGGTGGTCCTCATCATAGGTGTGCTCGGTGGAGTTAAGGGCTCGCTGCTAAATAACATCAAGTGTATTCCGTCCTGCGTGGCACAGGCGGAATTACTAGTTGCACGCATGCAGAAGGCCGTCATCCTGGGGTCACTCCGTTTACTGCGGACGCATGACCCTACCGCAGCGTAGCCACACATCCGATGGGCGTCGGACGTGGCTGCGATTACTGCCCAACCCCTCTCGAGTCTTCGGCCATTATGACGGCAATGAAACCTGATGCTTGCCGGGGACTCGGAGGGTCATGTTACAACTGTAACAATTAAAATAATAATAATAATAATAATAAAAGGTCTTCATTGGGCAAGATTGAGACAAAACTGTCCCTTCTGCCATCTAACCCCTCTCGTCAAATTAATTACACAAAACATATGATGGTCAATATCTAACAATTACATTCTGAGGTTTAAAAAAAATATCATTAAAGAATATACTTCTAAGAAATAAAGAATGATGAATGAATACAAAAAATATATATACACACAATATATCAATATTAAACAACAAATGGTGTGTAATTATGAGGTAGGCGTGTTAAAACTAACCGTGTTAGAACGCGTGCAGCAAAGATCGACAAGATGTGTAAGAGGCCGTTATGATAATCTCGTTAGTGTTACTGACCTTTTGCAGCAACTGGGATGGAATTCGCCTTCAGACCGTCGCGTCGATTAAAATTTAGACTTCATCTATTATGTAAGTTCTAAACTGATTTATTCACTAATGACGTTAATATTATTTGACGAAATCCTATATACTACGGTAGATCAGATCAACGGGATAAAATTAGGGAACTAGACTGCAGAACGGACAGATTTTCAAATGTCATTTTTCCCACGAACTATAAGAGACCATAACAGCTGCCAATGAGACTTTTATCTAGGTTTGTCGTTAGGTAGTGTAGCTCTTAGTAGTAGTAGTACTCCTAATACTTGAATCCTTATTTGCTACCTAGTACTTGCAGCACGCCGTGCATGTTTTCAGCATATCTCTCGAATCTCTGCCCATTTATTTAGTTGCAAAATATATAAATACTAACTGCCCTAGCATTGGTAGCACATCTATAGTAGGGATATGCGGTATATAAAATATAACGATATATCGTAATCCGATATTTTTTAAATATACCGATTAGCCGATAGGTATATCGTTTAAAAATATACCGGTGTACCGGTTTATCGGTACCACTACTATTATATAATTATACTACTATTTTTACTGGTATTTCCAATTTACTTGTACCTAATTACTTACTACCTTTCGCTAAACTTATTTAGTTCTCAGAATACTAGAAAGCGAAGTAAAATCGTGTAAACTATTATGGATATTGAGGAAACGACCAATAAATAGGTATTTTACATTTTTTATTAGAATATATATTAATGGGAAAAAATCTCCGAGGAAACATTTTGCAATGATTTTGTTCGATTCATTGTAATTTACATTCCAAGAATATGCGGAATAAATGCACAACTAGTATGTGCTAAACATGCTTTTATCAGATAAGTTCAATTTTTTAAAGATATTTTTATGCTGAAATACTCTGATAGATTATAAAATGCAATTGTCATCATTCTCAGTTATGGTACTACAGCTTTTCATGCACGATTGCTTCTATAAAAAACACTCAAAAGGCTTAGGAGTAAGCCTAAAACAACTTCATCATCGTATTATAACAAATTATGAATATTTTAGATGTTATCAAGGTAAAGACATACAGCGCACAGGTCTCAACAAAGTATTCAGAATTAAAATAAGCCATGCATTGATGCCATATTTCCAGGAGTGTGGTTATGGCTTAACACATTCCTACCTTGGCTGATGAGGTAGTGACAAGGCAAATGCGATTGATCTCAAAATGGCAATCATGTAAACCAATATTTTTTTCAAATTATCCCAAAAACACCAGCTGCTCCGATCAGCGCCACTCAATCTGCTCCGATCATCAGATGCAACATTGTTGACCAATGAGACGGTGCGCTCAGATGGTACTATGAGGATCCCAGAACAACCATGAATTTAAAGACCACTCCGGCTAAAGCAGGGAGAGCCGTTATACTGTTCTGCCAAAACTTCAGAGGGTTCATTGCTCTGAGTGATAACGCTTGGCTGAGATATAATTGCAGCTCATTCGGTATCGAATGTGACGTGCTATATTCGCCCTCTTGTCCTATTTCACCCGAGCTATTTCATAATGATTCGCCGAAATGGACGTAGAGGCTTCGTCATAACTGGGTTTTCATGAATACCCTCTGTTGGGTGATGAGACTTGACCAAGGCGATGAAGGTCAGCGTTTCTTTCTATACTTATGTCAGCTATTGCGTTAGATACAACTGAAGGAATGGAAAAATGAATATAATATATTATTGTTCTGTGAATAAATTTTCCTCGAATGAATGTTATGGAAGTATGATCCCGGTATGACATATATGATTAATAATCAAGGATAAATCTGAGTGAGATAAAGAGTCGTACACAGGACCGCTCGTAAAAGGTTTCAATAAGTCTCCCCCCACAGAAGCAAGATGAATAATATCGCCCCGCGTCGCGATACAGACTCGCGATATAAAATTTTTAATTGTGTTCATTTCTTTCGTTTACACGTGGGCTATTCTCACCCCAAGCGTTGTTTTTGCAACAATTAGTTCGCGGCAAATCAACATTTTGAGATTGAAGCGAAAGGCAATTCTTTTTTTTTAGTGAAAAGTGTTTATTTTATCTGAGTAAGAGCAACGACTAGAAAAAAACGACGATATAAAATCAATCTACGTAATGTATTAAAATTGAATAGGAAGAATAAGTTATACTCGCATGTAATCACATTAATCACATTTAAAGTTATTGTTGCATTACGACAACACAAATAACCGTATCACTTTCGATGAGACTCGTGGTTCCAATGGTGGGAGCTTGAAAGGATAGCCATAGCAACAACCTCCATGGCTGTAGTCTCTTCAAATATTCCATGGGTTAGGCTATGACGTTTCATAAGTGTGTTCTATTATTTTATTTTGGAAGAAATACAAGTTAGGGTAAGTATCTGTTTCCATTGCAAATGCGTTGCGTGCGGAATACCGCGGATCGTCTTAATGGATGATATAAAACGGAGGTCATCATCCTATCTATTATAATTAGTACACGCAGGGAAAAACAGCGCGCAACCTTTTTTCCATGACTGTGATAATCTTTTAAAATCATTAGGTTCGGGAAAATTAATTTTGTTCCACCAAACTCAGATTGAATTCTGTAAAGAAAAATTACATCCGGTTCCAAGAAAGGCCGTCTAATGGTCTATTTTTAGGCACAGCGCTTTACATAATACGCAGTAGCAGCGCCGAATAGGAGAAATAATTCATTAAGAGAGTTCAAAACCAAGGTAAAAAGAGTCCATCATACTTAAAAAAAACGTAGTAAAACGGTAAAAAACCATCAAATTTTACTTCCCATTTTCCATTGCTGTAGGGAATTTTTAAATGTCCCACTCTCTAAAATAACTCCCGAACTTAATTACTGAACATCGGTATGAAAATTTTCATTTGAGCAATATAACGGGTACTGGTATTTAGAAAATAACACCGAATATACCGGTATATCGACTTAGAATAAATTACCGGTATATATCGATATATATCGGCAAATATATAGGCTGCAGCCGCAAATCGAAAGCACCCAGTATGTATTGTTGCGGAGGAACTCTCTTTATGGGAAACGTAAGCGGTGGGACTTGCATCAAATTGCAATTCTGGAATTTTCAGAGGGAATGTCTCGCATCATGACTTATCGAAAGGTTAGGTGTTACTTGAAGTTGATCCACCCTGCCCTTCATTCGTACTATATTCATACATTTGGTGGAATAACATGGTATATTAATGCTAACCTGCAAAGCGTATTGCTTTGGCATTATTATGTGGTTTTATTTAACTCGAGTTTCTGTCTGTTTGGGTGGAATCTGTTAAACGATTTTTCACTCTCATTTACAATCATCACATCTCCTTCAAATTTTGCACGCAGGAGCAACTTCGACGACAACACAATATTACAATACTAGTGTCACGGCTTTCTCTCCCATAGGCCCAGGTTCACTTGATGAAATTGGTCGCTATATTGGTTGTTTACTTTATTGTTGGCTCTTGGATAGGTTTCTTGTGTTTTGGTGTGCTCGGCGAATTTTTAATTATAAATGAAAAAATGGATCAAAGAATATCCGAGCACGAGGCGCACTCCGTTGTTAAGAAGCCTCCATATGGACCATGGCAGCAAAAAGCCTTTTGTTTCACTTTTGTTTGTATATTTAATAAAACCATTTAACTTCAAAAAAAGTTTTTTATAGCACTTATTTTTCTCTTATTGTTCAATGCGAGAACAGTTGCGATCCTTATTTAAAGCACATAATCAATGAGCCGTGTGATCAGGATCTCATTGGAAGTTGAGTGGTGTATGGATGAGAATGGCAAGCAAAAGAGTCGTAACTTCCCGCAGAAGCCGGTGGTCGATGTTGTGCCGATTCCTACTCCCACCTCCGCATCGAAGTATCTCGTTATTATTATGATGATCTCGTTAGTGTTACTGGCCTTTTGCAGCAACTGTGATGGGAAAAGCTTTCAGACAGTCAATTAAAATGTAGACTCAATCTATTATGTAAGTACCAAACCGGTCAATTCTCTGACGACGTTGATAATATTTTACGAAATCCAACATACTACGGTAGATCAGATCATAAGAATAAAATTAGGGAACTAGAATGCAGAACGGACAGATTTAAGATGCCATTTTTCCCACGAACGATAAGGGACCATAACAGCTGCCAATGAGACTTTTATCTAGGGTTGTCGTTAGGTAGTGTAGCTCTTAGTAGTAGTAGTACTCCTAATACTTGAATCCTTATCTGTTACCTAGTACATACTAACAGCACGCCTTGCATGTTTTCTACATGGGTTTTGAGTCCCTGTCCATATGTGTAGTTGTAGAATGCATGTATATTGACGATCACTCTCCATTTTGATGATATCTGCAGTGTTAGTAGTGCATGCTTGTGAGGCTTCGCCTCGTGACAAGCATTGGCGATTTATGCTAATGCATAATTAGTCGTAGTTACACTAACTCTAGGGTATAGTGTAATGCATGTTGGCGAATACTCACCCCCTGCCACACACCCCTGAGGTAGCTTGCAGGGTATTTTGTAGATGTAGATTAAGTGCGAGCGACTCGCGACGAAGTCGTTGTTGACGCCGCCAATGCATTCCTGGTCCTCGCCGTCCGTCCGTCCGTCCGGGGACGCCTCTGGCGACACGTCACGGAGCACCCGTGACGAACACCCGTCACGTCGGGTGAGGGCAAAAGGTTATCTCCGGATCACTCTCCTCGTTCCCAATCACTCTCGGATTGTGACCGTGTTTTGTTTCACTCAGATCGCGGCGAGAGAGAGTTTCGTCCGAGAACAGTCCTCCCTTAGACTCCGAGGAGAGGATGGAAACATTGCATCCCTCGCGAAAGTTCGTGGCAGAAGCGCAGTGGACGGTCGAAAGGGTGTTTTTTTCCCGAAAGATCAAGGGGTCGGTGTGGTGGTTGGAGAGGACTGGCTTCCCACCCCGAGGGCCCGGGTTCGGTTCCCGGCTGAGATTTTTCATCGGTAATTACGGACCCCACTCGATTGCCAGGTGGAGCGAACGTCGATGCCAGTACCTACTCCGTCCTTCGCATGCGACACTGTGACGTAAACCACTCGGCACCCTTCCTCTCGAAAGAACGCCCACGCCAGGTTTCCCTCCGCTCCTTCCCCAGAGGGTCCTCCTCCGCCACTCCCCTGCCCTCTGGGGGGTGTGCAAACCACCTCACGGCCGTCCTCCTCCCTCCCTCCACCCCATCCGAAAAGTTCGGGTTCTTGACGATCGTCTCCAGAGTGCCGTGTCAACCGGCATGCACAGGACGGAGGCCTCCGCACTTCGTCCTCTCTCCAACGTCTCCCGCGTTCCTCCGATCCGCCAAAGATTCCACGTGCCTCGAATGGCACGTGACCCGTACCGTGGTTCTCCATCGACGCGCTTGCCACTCGCTACTGTGACCCGAACTTCTTCCCTCCCACACTTCCTCCCACCGGACTAACCTCCCTCGAGCTTCCGGCTTCTCCGAGTGCCAGCAGCCTCTGCGAGCGCCGTACTTTTTAAACTCGGAATGCGGAAATGAGCCCGGGCCGTTCTCCCCTTCGAGGTCGCGTCTACCGCCAAGCGGGCTTTCGCTTTGCCGCCGTCGTCGCTGCGTGAAAGTGGATCACCGAGGCAAGGTCAGCGCCTCTCCCTCTCGCTCTCGGACAAGGTGGCCTCCTCCGCCGCCGATCACAGGACCACCGTCCCAGGAGATTGTCTTCGTCCTCACTTCTTGGCGATATCGACCTCGAATTCCTCGGGTGAATATACTCTCTCGATTTTCTAAAATAACACTCCGCTAATGAAGTTGCTCGGATTCCTTTAGTTTTGAGTCCCCGTCTGTCTTGCGTAAACTCAGCCCTGTGTTTGATAATTTTTCATACTTGCCAAATGACTACGATGGAAATTGTATAGGTTGCCTCGAGACATGTATGACGTGGTGAGTTCCTTGAAATGCGAGAAGAAAAAAGTAATCCCAAGAGACGACGCGAATGGCAAACCAATCTCAAGAGTTATGTAAAAAATTGCCGCAAGAAAAAATTCACTCGAATCGCGGATCTCGGGTTAGCATGCCGTAATTAGGCAGGCATGGAAATAATCATCATGTAAGGCTTATAAAAGTGCTGTTATAGGATTCAACTTCACGGGTCCTGACTTCGTTGAAGCCCTCTTTTCCCCATGCACTCTTGATGCACCGCAAGGGCACTCCACCTCCAATAGCAGCTCCCTTGAACCATCCAAAAAACTAGACGCGAATCGGGAAGCACGAGTGCCGTTGTGGTCTGCAGAGTGGGAGTCAAGTGGTCCGTGCCTCCAAGCCCAGGCACGATAGATTTCCTCTCGTGGCAATTGCTTCTTAACTCTTGGGTTTTTTTTACAAATCTCTTTGACTATTATTTCCTTTTTTTCGAAGGAACAAACACACCATGCTATACAATATAATGTGATGCAAGTTTAGAAGCCTTGTTCTCTCTGACGAGGTTTGGCGAGCAGTCAAAAGAACAATGACTCCCTTCAAGAGTCTGATGACAGTTCAGTTGGGGAGACGGTCGGGGCATCTCGGTAAGGGTGGTGAGAGGGGTATAGGGGTAAAGGGTTCTAGGGTGGAAGGGGTCTCGGTGGAGGGGGGCGTACGACTCTTAGAAATACCAAGATGTTTCTTTGACACTCGGACGTCGATGGTTGTAGATGATGATCCAAGTAAAACTTTGACTTACTAGTATAGGATGAAGAATTATGATGTTTTGACTAGTATCGAGACAAAACTTTTCATTGACTAAGGGTTTCTGTGTGCTAATGCAACGTCTTTCACGTTTTCGCAAGTTGCACAAGTGATTCATTTACAAAATGGGTCTGTGATTCTGAGTCTAGAAAAGGTTTCCATCTGTTCTACCTATGTTGATAAAAGCTCTAGAAAATAAATTTGGAATCTCGCTATACAACATCGTATTTCCGTCCTTGAAAATTGCCAGATCGCAGAGTTTATTCGCCGAGGCGGTTGAACGCCAGGCCCATATTTTTTCCTGATGACCTTTGATTTTGTGGAGCAGAGTTTGGTGTTTCTCGCCGCAATATTGGCAGCTGCATAATTCGAATTATTTGACCTTGCGTCCCTGTCGCATACAATTGTAACACAAACAGTATCCCTTGACAAAACCGATCCAATTTCTTACTGGATGAGTAACGTCCGAATCCTGAGCATTCGTGGAGCGAATGGCTTTGCTCACGACATGGATATTTGTCCCTTGTGGTCTCATGAATGTGGGTTCCAATGTTTTACGTCGTGTTTGGCCTTGAATGACTTTTGAAGTCCTGATTTTAGGAGTCTTGAAAGATCAAAATCGGTCAGTTTTCATGCAAGATTCTCCAAGTAATTCATCTTGCTGAGCAAACATGACTTGATATTGGTTGAATGAACGGATTCATTTCTCGACTGTCATCGTAGTGGTACATTAATGCTTATTCGCTTGTTAGTTATTATTTTACGCCCATCATGAAATCCATTAAGGTCCAAACTCTGAGTACTGGGAAAAGATAAAATTCATAGATCAGTTGCAGAAGACATGATCAAATAATAATCAAGTTGAGTACGAAAACTAGACCACCACCCTCCTTGTGGCATACCTGGAAACTGCTTTTGCCAGCTAATGGTGGATGTCAGCGTGTAGGGCTAACCATTTTGCACACAGTACAGTCATACGTCCCAATAGCGCACACCTTTGGCCCCGGGAAAACCGTCCACTATTGAGAGGTGTCCGCTAATCAGAGGGGACCGAAATTAGGACACGCTTCTCTATGCAGTAGCTACGCCAGGCGTTAAATACGCCAGGCAATATTAAAATATAAAGGCGCTAATATATTTCATTTGTCTTTTGTGTCTTACTTTTGAAAAACTAAACACTTTAACAAATATTATGGAATGAAATCAACTAACAACTTTTATTTATAGCGCAGCTAGTAACATATCACTTTCAAGACAAAAGTCGAAAACGTGTGCCCTGGAAAAAAAAGAGTGTGTACATGCCTTTTAGAGTTGAAAATAGATTAATTACAGTAACCGAAATATTTATATGCACACAGTTTATGAAACAAATCAAATAGAATCAGTTAAGAAACAATGTCTTTCCTTTTGCCCTATTTCCTCATTTTCACAGAGAAATATGGAAATATTAACCTGATTTTTATTTTAGAAAGGTAAGAATTATGCATGCCTTACGGTTGTCAACAGCATTTTATCCCATTTACCCATAAAAAATCAAGCTTTAACATTTTCATGAAACTTACCGCTTTACTGCATAAAGAAAACAGTAATGTTCTGCTGCTTCCAATTGGACTCTGTTGTTTCTCTACGTTATATTCCACCTGCGAGATCAACTGCAGTCCTGTGGCATCTCCTTTGCTGAAAAAAAACTGCTTTTATATCTTCGGTACTCCTCAAAGTCTATTTCACTGTAAGAATTTTAATCTGGGATTCTTGCGATTCGTCGATACTGTATTCATCGCTTTCAATATTCTCCGGTTTTGAAAACGATTGTGAGTCACAAATAAGGTCTTCTATCCTGAGGGACTCGTCTTCTGTGCATCATCTGTGTCGGTATAGTCTCCATCCACTTCTCCCCCCATGTTTTGGACCAGTTGGATTTCCAACTCTTCACGGCCAGAGCTCACAATGACGCCAACAGGGTTTTCATCATAGCAACAAAATCTTGTTTTAATAAAACAGTTACGGACAGTTTGTCCTTCAATGTCCTTCACCGACGAAACTATCCAAAGAACTGCATCGAGAATATTGATCCTTTTTGAAAGTGAATTTTCAGGTGTTTTGTCTTCTGTCAGTAAAATGTCAGTAAAATGTGTCTCCACATACTATTTCTGTCATATATCTTGAAAGTTTGGATTATTCTTTGATCCAAAGGTTCAACAAGTAGACGTTGTGATTAGTGGGAAAAAATTAATTTTACATTTTCTAACTTCAAGTGTGGATGGGATGAAGCATTATCCAGAAACAAGATCACCTTTCTTCTTTCCCTTCCCATTTTCCGGTCGAACATTGTCAGCCTGTCAGTCATTATATCGCGAGTCATCCACGCTTTTTTACTAGCTCGCCAGTCCACCCCAAGACTGCTTACGTTCATTTTTTTAAAACAACGTGGCCTGGAGGCTCTTCCAATCACAAGAGACCGTTCTAATTAGCCTACCATATTAACAAACAAGAAGAGTGTAATTCTTTCTTTCGATACTTTTCCATCGGAGAATTTTTCTTTTTTTAGGCACATGGTATTTTCTGGCAAGGATCGAAAGAAAACTCCCGTCTCGTCACAGTTAAAAATGTTCTTTTTTTCGCTATAATTCTCACACAAATCCATCCATAAGTTTGGACCTCCACTCACTCACGGTTTTTTTTCACTCACGGAAGCTGATTCTCCGCACACACTCTTGAATGATATGTTATGACGCATTCTAAATTTCTGAAGCCAACCATTTGATGACACAAAGTTAGACACATCCATTTCTTTCGCAATGTCAAGAGCTTTTTCTTGGAATAATGGTCCAGATATTGGAATTTTAAATGACCGAACCCACAAAACCACTCATACGTGAGACTATCATTTGCTAAAGCGTCACATTTCGGAAAATGCCTCTTTACGTGTTCACCTTTGTCGACTTTGCCCATTCTGTCAGCAATCTCTCTCCTTGCTCTTAATGACGTCACTCACTTGCGTATTCCCAATTCCAAAGTTTTCACGGATATCACATACACTTAACTCTTCGGTCTCCGACGCGCGCAAATGTCAACTTTCTCCCTTAAACACAGTCTTTTTCTTTTTCCAGCCATTTTTTCTATGCTACAAAACACTTGTTGGTGGATGACTTCTAAGCACTTGCTCGCGTTTACACCTGTTACGTCACGACGTTGAAGGAGATGCTGAGATTAGTGTCGCGAGGACATTAAGTGAGAGCACTCCCCACCTCCCACCGGAACCTTTTCATTAGAACCCTTTTGAGTCATTAGAACCCTTCAGTCGACGCTCCTCAAGTGAGGAGCATCGACTCTGTACCTCCCCAGAAACCCTGGGAAACTTCCACTCCTCGGGGATGACCGGCGCTGACCCTGTACCCTCAAGTGACAAGCTTGACGGAGCCAGATTAAAACTAGAAGGTCTAGAAGCCCTAGTTTTGCCCACTTCACCACTTGCACATTCCTATCTACATCCCCAGGGGGTCCACCTTGCATTGCTACTCCTAGTAGACCCCTTTGTGTCTCCCTTCCCCCTTTCACTTCCTCCTCTCCTTTCACTCCCTGCTGTGCCAGACCCTGACCATCGTCTCTCTCTCGGTGATCAGGTCACATCCCCCTACTCGAAGGATTATCCCGCAGAAAAAAAGGTGCTTGCTAAGATAAGCTTTGGTCTGGAAAATTGCCTGAGTTCCTTCAAGAAATGAGGTTTATTGTTCAGGAGAGGAGACTTTTTTACCGAATAGCTCGTCGCGAGTGTCCGTTAATGGAGGTAATTGAAGGAAAAAATGTTTATTTTCTGTTGTCCGTTATTGAGAGTATCCGCTATTTGTAGGTATTATTTCCATAAGTTTCCATGTTCTACTGCCGAGGATTGAAAAACTGTCCGTCTTTTGGAGGTGTCTGCTATTTGGAGGTGTCCGGTAAGGGAGGTTTGACTGTAATACTGGTTCCGATAACGACCAGAAATGCCATCCACAACCTCTGGACATATTCGCATGATGTCTCCAGAATAGTTGGGCATGGCAATAACCCAAGACTCCATGCGAGCAAGGGAGCCCCTCTATGGAGTGGACGGAAGCCCACTCCAGGGCGACCTCCTCTCGCAAAACTATGCAACCAGCGAGCCCCATGGTACGGAGTATATGGCAAGGATGCTTTCTTTGTGGTGGGCGATGCATCCAAATCACCACTCACTATCGCAGCAGAATGTGCACGGTTATGCCAACCACGTGCAAAAAAGTGAACTATCTACCAACCGCAAGTTCAGAGTAACGCACCACCGACCAAACCGCCCTCCCCGAACCAGACAGCTTCTCCACCAGCTGATGTGAGTGTAGTATCAGAGGCGGGTATCTCACTCACTTGTGGAAGAAGTTGATTAGGCTGACTCTGATCTTAGATCACGACTATCGTGCGAAATAACATGCGATTAGGATGGTTAGGGACACAATAGGCTAGGAGACCCTCTTCCTCCCGCCTGTCTAAATGAATGGACTTATAGGCGAGATCCTGACAGGGATGTCAAACCTCAGGACGGCCAATAGTGATGTGTACGCTGCTGCCACATTATGACTAATCCCCAATGGCTGGGGAGGTTAAAGGCCAAGATCACGCTGACACTCAATGGGTAAAAAATACCGGCATTCGTTACTATATCAGAGGTACCGGTATTGAAAGTACCGTTACTCGAGCAAACCTGCCATTTGGTGTTTAATGATCAGGAAAAATAGTTGAATGACTGTAAAGCGACATTCTGTAGTATATTGAAATAGACGGATATTTACTGGGAGCCTATTATATGAACCACTTTTCATATGAATGTTAATTAATTTAGATACATCAGGTAATATGTAACATATATATTACACCGAAAATTCGTGTTTGAAGCAATGGGTGATTTTCCCTTGAAAAAAGTGAAACACACTCTTCCACCGGAAACGACCGGACTCAGTATCCAAACGGTCACATCAGCGTTCGTTAAAGAAGTACCTTTTGAAATGACACAACTAGTAGTAAACATGTACCAAGTAAAAGAGTGGCTCAAATAATGTGTTAGTGCTCATGCATGAGCTCCAAAATTAAAGCCTTGGATCATTTCCTCTTAGTCCTATAAATGAAACTGAATCCCTGATTTCGTACATGTGCTATAGACATTGGAATTTATTTTCAGAACTTTTATCATGATCAATAGTTATTTTGGCGATTCAAAATTACTATTGGCGATTGAAATAAATGCAGGTGATATTATGTGGTGCTTTTTAGGAATTTTAGGGAGGATTGGTTGGTGCCATGGGCAAGATCTGAAAATTATTGCAGTGTATACAAGCTCACCTCGTACATGGCTTGCACATACTGCAAAAAATGTTATTATAAGTTAATGAGAAAATCCAGTCGCGTTTGTGTAACGTCCGACGCAGTTTTTCAATTAGAAACATTCTGAGATACATAGTACAATTCCGGATACCTTGTGTTGAAGTTGATCCGATAGTAGGCATCTTTGGTACCTAGCATCATCTGAATTATTTATAGAGATAGGATTACACCTGCATTCCATTTATTTTGATGATTCTTAAACTAAAAGATGGACAGCTAGAAATATCAGCCAGAGACTGACGACGCGACGTCTTAAACTAGTGTTTACTTTATGAGGAATGGCATACACGACGAAATGCGAAATCCGTGATCTCAGACACCTACTTCGGGACGTGTCGTATTGTTTTTTTATTTAACCTTGAAGCCTAAAGCAGAATATTTGAACTCTGGTAACACAATCGATTATACTTAAAACATAATTTGCGTCTGTCTATAAGCTGTTATTTGCTGACAAATCTTTCAATCTATATGACAATCTGGACTCCCATTCATCTCAACAGCAACATTCTCATATGTGTCAGCATAGTTCTGTTTCAATGATCTCAGGTTTATATTATAACACATGTCCGCATAATGAAGATGTGTAACAACTAGAAAAATTGTAAGTACAATAATTATGGTGAGTATAAGTAATAATTGCGAAACTATCCTTATACTTGACTTTCCGAATCGTCATCTCCTAGCGCCATCGATAGATGTCGCTAGGTGGCATTTAAAATTTTAAACTTCGGGCTGAAAGTGCTGAGAGGTGGATTTTAAAGGGAACGATATGGAATGAAATAACAGTTGAAATCATTTTTCTAAGAGACTAAGGCTGACAATGCACAAATGATGCAGGAAAGAAGTTCAACTAAAACACTCCCTGATACCCAATAAGAACTGAAAAACACCCAAAGACCCTGATGTCAAGAAATTCGGGAATGATTGCTGCATTATAAACGTAAATGAGCCACACGTTAATCAATTGCTCATCTTCTTACTCGAAAAACTCAGTTCATTCATTTCGTGCTGTAAAAACGACGTTTACATAGGCTTTCGTCAATCGTCCTGAGATAAACAACCGTGTAAACAAACGTATCCAAACCAAAATGGCGTTTCCAACAATGTTTGTATTATCGAAAAAATATTTTTATTTCAAAGAGACATCAGTTGCCTCGAAACACACTGTATCATTACTAAATAAAATTATCACTGATATAAGAACGAAAAACTATCAGCTTTATTCTCCTTGAACACTATCTTGTGAATGCTGGATAATGCAGTTAGGAGAATTGCCATTACTTTTTAATTTTTATTTTTTTTAGCTTTTAAGGGTTAAAATACTTGTATTCTTACTTAAATTGTTATACAACTTTCAAGTGCTTTACTGAATCAATATGAATAGATGGAGACATGTTCTTTGGTCCTTATTCCTATAATTTATCTGTCATTTAGGAACTCTTGCATAAAGAATACTGGCCTCTGGACAAATTATACTTCACTCAAGTATATTTCACAGCCGATTACTGTATGGTTAGGGTCGGCATTTGGAATATGATATACTGAAAATTAATACGAGGGCAAGGTGCTAAGTTCTCGGCCTTACCTAGAGATTGCGTTAGTATCAATGAAATTTTGTTTTTATTATGTTCGTACGCGTTTCCCAACAATGTATTTCAAATTTCAACTTGAGCTGCCACATAGTATTGTTGACACGACTTTTTGAAGTAGACGTGTTGTGTGTGTTTCGTTCAAATGGATAAACTGGAGAATCGTGCTGTCATAAAACTATTCGTTTTGGAAGGTTCATCGCCAACGGATATTCATAAAAAGTTGGTGAAAGTTTATAAGGAGTCTGCTCCTTCATTTTCGACAGTTAAGAAATGGGTGGCAGAATCTGAACGTGGCCGAACTTCTCTTGAAGATGAACCATGTGAAGGACGTCCCAAAACTGTAACCACAAATGAAAACATCGAGAAAGTGCACAATATGATATTGGAAGATCGGTGATTAAAGGTGTATGAAATAGCTGAAGCCATAGGCATATCAGAGGAAAGAGTAACGTACATTTTTCATGAAGAATGAAATATGAAAAAGCTTCGTGCATGTTGAGTGCCGCATTTGTTAAATGCTGACCGAAAGCAAGTGCGTAAACAAATTTCTCAACAATTTTTGTACCGTTTTCAAAAGAATCGAACTGATTTTGTGCTCTACTTTGTTACTGTCAATGAGACATAGGTCCACCACTACACGCTAGAAACTAAATAGTCATCGAAGCAGTGGGTGGAAGCCGGCGAACCTGCCCCAAATAAGGCGAAGTCGATTTTATCCGCCGGAAAGGTGATGGCCAGTGTTTTCTGGAATGCAAAAGGGATTCTTCTTATTTATTACCTTGAAAATGGTATAACAATAAATGGCGAACACTACGCAAGTCTTCTGGACCAACTGGATGAGAAAATACGTGAGAAGGGGCCTGGGTTGCAAAAGAAGAAAATCATCTTTCAGCAGGACAATGCACCTGCCCACAAAGTTGCTTTGGCAATGGGAAAACTGGGGGATCTGAAGTACAAATTATTGGAAAATTCATCCTATTCACCAGATTTGGCACCCTCTGACTTCCACCTATTCCCACATTTAAAATAATTGTGATTGGAAAACGTTTGAGTCCAATGAAGATGCTATGGCAGCCGCAGATGGTTATTTTTCAGACCTACCAGAATCGCACTTCCGTCACGGAATCTACTCATTTGAAAAACGTTGGACAAGGTGAATTGGCATAAAGGGGGACTACGTAGGAAAATAAATGCATTTTTGACATAAAAATTACAGTATTTCATTGCCAGGCCGAGAACTTTTCACCCCACCCTCGTATGATGTGTTCAGCACTACGTATTCGTGAAAAACTTTCTAGAAATGTTCAAATATTCGAGGCCAAGAGCTATTCAGTTGCTGGATCTAGAACCTAAGTACTGATGATGAAATACTAATTACCTGTGAGGCCTTGTGAGGTTTAACACGCTGGACTATTTACGTGATCGTCGCACTTATGGTTTGTAGAGCGGGATTGCAACGGAACAGAACCCATTGGCTTGGATCGGCCCTTTTTAGAGGGTTAATGGTTACAAGGTGCGGAACCCATTGAAGTATTTCTGGACCCATTTCTCAGAACCCATCGAGGATCTTTTGCGGACCCATGGCCTTCGCACAGCACCAACACGTTTGATAACGGTTATTCTAAGTTTTTGACTGAATCCATATCCAACATTACGAAGACTGATTATTCAAATGTTTTGATTCTAATGTATTACATTAGTATGGAGAAATATTATGTTTTTGGAATATTTTCATACAGCCGTAGATTTTCATGCATTGCATTGTAGTATAGACACGTATTTTGTTGAAATCTATCTTTAATTAAAAGCTTCAGGATTATAACTTAATGAATCCAAGACTTTTAGCTTGACAACCATCAAAGAATAGTAATTCTAGTTTAATTCTATAGAGAAAGGTTTTAACAATGTGCATTTGTAATGTCCTACCAGCCAACTCCCCATTCACTTGGCCTTAATTCACGATAAATTCAATATCGATATTAATAATCGAATTCACGATACGAGATCGATTATTATTAGGTAAAGACGCAAAAAATCTAAATCAAATATTGGGAGTGAAATACTCTCTTAAGAAGTTAATTGATGAATGTGATATCGTTTACAGTCTAGATTCATCAGGTATTTTTCTATAGAGACCTGTATTTCGCTCAAAGAAAAATGTACCCATGGACCAGGATTGAGCAATGGCAGGGCTCTGCAGCCCAACGCAGAAGAACGGTGTGACTGAAGTCCACCTCTTCAACGCCCGTGGGTGTGCAATTGAACTCAGGGGGTAATGACGAGCGAAGTGTATTAGAGGCTGGTCCAGCTTTACCTTCTCAATATAAGTGAAGGTGAAGTAGCACAATGTGCGCCACTGGTAATGAAAACGAATTTTATACGGGTTGACTTTAGTGAAAATATGGCACGCTCCTCATTTCCACACAACCACCACTAACAATGATCTTTTAATTATGTATTTGGCATCAGTAAAAAAACCATGTAATAATCCACCGTTGGTAACGTAGTCTGGTCACATTGTATGACGTATGTAATGAGCGCCTTTTCATTCATCTCGTCTCCGGCAATCCAAATTAATTGGTGATGTTTTTTCGACTCACCGTTGCAGGATGAATGAGCCGAGCTCCAGCGACAACACCGACGGTGATAAGGATTCAAAAGTGCCATGGTATCGGCGGAAACGTCCGATATTGCGTCGCTACGTCATCGCCACCCTTGCATTCTTTGGCTTCTGGAATATCTACGCTCTACGAGTTAACCTCAGCGTGGCTGTCGTTGCGATGACTACAAATTATTCAATAACTACACCCGGAACAAATGTGACGACTTATGTAAGTATTTTTCATTTTAATTTTAATTATTTATCACAGAATTAACCTTTATCAATCAGGTACTTGACTCAGAAACTATTTGCCTAGTTGCGTGGGTTGGAGTGCAGTTTGGAATTACTCGAAAGATAATAATAATAATAATCTTTATTGGTCTAGCAGTAGCTCTCCTTTTGAGCAGAAAAAATTAATACAGTACAATATAGATTAAATGACAAAGGACATCAGGTATAACACAATTTGCAAAATAAACTCTAAATATATCTTTGAAAAATATTACTTAAAATGGATTGTAAGCAAGCATATGAGTTCAGGGTGGTATATTCACAAATATAACAATTTTGCAGTATACAGTATGCAATTTGGAATGTATAGAATACAACAGTTACTTATAATATACTTATGCCATTGTTACAATATATTAAATACTTACACAATAATTAATTAAGCAATGTATAGTTATACGATAGATAAAGGCACTGCCTATCACTGAGTGCTTAGAATTTAGGTCATATCACACGGCGCATGATTCCCTGAGAGTTTCTATGCAACGATATATCATACATATAATGTCTTTGAAAATAACTCTAGCCATTAGCCACCAGATACGAGCAACTCCAGGAGGACATGGTAGTTATCTTCTAAATGACCCTCAGTTGTTTCCATGCTCCACATTTTTAATGCACATCTTCTGCCGACGGAACCGCATATTAGTGTTCTGATGAACGAACGTGAGCGGAGAACTAGCCGCTCACAAGCTGAGTCAAGAGGAATATTTGCGAAATGGTTGGAAATTACGATTGTTTTCTGTTAGATATGTCTACGCAATTGCTTTCTTTTATATGCCTTTCCGCGGGTGTGTGGTGGTACTGGGTCTATTTCCTTGTTTCTGGCTTGTTGGTAATCACATTAAAACTCTTTCGGAAAAATACAGACGGTCCTAAACTCGGAAAATTGAACAAGTGAGTGAATACATGCGATTCCTGTATCTTACGGTACAATATTCAGTCAAGGCCACCGTTCGCCGGCCTCACATTGAGTTAACCGATTCAAAACTGTCTCAAGAGAGGTTCGATGAGTGGGAGGTATGTCACAAAATACCTATCAAATAGCACATTACAGTTAATTAATTCCTTTGTATCAAACACCCAAAGAGACCGAAAAAAGGGCGGTTTTTAAGCGGTGACGATGAGGAATGCTGACCATATCCTAGGGCAGTGATGGCTAACCTATGAGACGCGTGTCAGAGGCGACACGCCAAGACATTTTCGGCGATACAAGCACACAAATTTGTCCCGCTGATTAAATAAATAATTTTACTTTTGTTGATTGGTGTGATTTAAACATCTTGAATATGCAAAACGCATTTTATAGTGAAAGCTAGTTGACAGTTGAGATAATGTTTATTAAGTCTTTTCCAAACGACCGGTTGGGACCGGTTTCAGTTGGCCCTTTTTTTTGACGACATTCTTTCCTCGGGAGAAAGGCTTGTCCAGATAGACCCAATATTTCTAGGTTTCATAACAGCTTTCAATAAAGTCAGTCATTCGAAGTTACTCGTTAAATTGGAAGCTTATGGAATACACCACGAATAATATATGTTGGATAAGAAGGTTTTTAACCGACCGCGAGCAGAGGGTAGTTCTAGATGGCGTTAGTTCAGATGTAGTGAAAGTGACGTCAGGTGTACCCCAGGGTAGTGTCATCTGTCCCTTATTATTCCTTTTGTTTATTAATGGTACCAATACCGTTGTTAGGAGCAAAATTTGCCTCTTCGCAGTCGACGCTGTGCTGTACAGGAATATAAGGAATGAGTCTGACAGGATTGCGTTACAAAAAGATCTAGATGCTGTAAATTAATGGTGCAATGGTGAATGGTGAAGATAAAGGAAATAGCCTGTAGAACCGATAGATTTAAAATGTAGTTTTTTCCACGTACAATTGGTGATTACAATAGTTGCGATATATCAATCATATGAAACTCCCACCCTCAACAGGTAAAGTAGAATTTTCACTTGTGTTGAATCGAAGTCACAGGTACGCAGTTTCGTTATTCATTTCACTGCGCATGCGACGCTTGCCGCGAAGAACTCCTTCGCGGTAGCTCTGTACTAGCAGGTAGCGTAGGAGCCTAGAAAACTTCTTTTAATGGTATGCTCAACGGAGGAGACTTTCCGAAATTTGAGCATTTTAATCGAGGTATATTAATACATGTTCACCAGATTTTAGGGAATCTGAAATACTATAGTAAGTACAGTCGATGACAATTCCATATACCTCGCAATGTTGACTATCTACCTGTTACGTCATCATAAGAGCTGCCGCTGTTCCGCCATTTCCGAGTCTTTTCAAATGAACTTAAAATTAACATTCAATTTACTTGTAAACTAAGAGTTTTTAATCCAAATAATTTGCGTGTAATGAATACGTTTATGCTGGGGCACCTGTCGCAATAAATGAATTCTGTTTTCTTTGATGAAGGAAACTACCCTATTGTGGTGGCAATACATAATGGTAGTCTGGGGCTTTCCCATCGCCACTCCACAGCGGTATTTTATTTTAGTTCTTTCAGCACGTTGCATGATTTATCGTTCTTGTTTTTTTGTGACATTGGTTGTATCCTATAAAGTGCGAGATTTTGCGTACCTTTCTGCCTTCAGCTTCGCAATAAAGACTTAATGGTGTTTTTAACGTGACTATCTTTCCTCTGGCTCCTACCCTTCAACCAATCTGGCATGAGTGGCCCTACCGGTAGTAATCGTAATTGTTCCTGCCAGTCCAGCTCTAGGGGTCATTGGAATGCGCAAGCCCTTCCACCACGTCAAGATTTGGGGTTCCAAGGTCCAAGGGTTGGAATGGCCTAATATCTTCGTTTAAAAAAAGCTCCAACTCGCACCTTGATGCCAACCTCCGAAGCTCTTCAATGTATGCCGAAAGGGACGTATCCGGTTGCCGACTGTGCTCGTACAAACATACTCTCGTGTCAAAAACAATGCTGGAGAGCAAGAGCTGACTCACAAGTCCTCAAAAGGTCAGGTTCACTGGTTTCTGCTGATTTAAAAGTGTGTCTTATTTTCTCGTAAGTCTCAGAGCGTATGAACGTGGTAGATTTTTCTCCTCCGCTGTCGTTCACCCACGAAGAATTACTCCGGCATTTCGACATGAGATTCAAACTCATTCTTCGCCGGGCTGCACTCGGACACACGATTGAGCATGACTCGAGACAATGGACTCTTGAAGTTCAAAATATTTTAAATTTTCGTCGCTTGATTTCTACGACTTAAAATGTAAAAATTACACCAGGCGTGGTATTTTTAATGAATAAAACCGACATCACTGAGAACTGTGGTGCACAAGAATTCCATTTCTCTGACACACATACGCCTGCTCATATCACGCCCTCTGATCCCCTCGATATATCGAAATGCCGATCGGTCACAGCGGCAATTCAAAATAACACTGATCATTCAATTTAATGATAACCTGAGCCAAGTGGCTGAAGAAAGAGAGACATGATGAAATGCTCTAGGTTTAAAATAGATCAGGGTTACCGGATTTCTTCAAACACGTCCTTGTTTTTATTCGGTATTTCGGCTTCGGATTTTCATGACCTTTCAAATTACCTTTACCCTGTGGTGCCTCCTCCTCCGAATGTCCTTTACCATTATATTTTGGAAAACATTATGGTCTCACCATTCACATTGCAGCTTTGGCAATGTGCGCCCAGAATACATATGCTCACAGCTTCTCAAATTGGCAAATATTTTTTTTTCGATCCCACTACTTAGTGATTCTGCATTTGAATTTTTTCTTTTAATCAGCCGCAGTGGATCGAGGGTGGAAATCGACTTTCTGTCAAAAGTGCCAACAAAATTATTTTGTTACATGTAACTTAAAAGCTTTTTCACAAAATAGTTTTTTTCACAACGCAGATATCATGAATAAATTAAACTATATTGAGTAACTTTTTCTCACTTCATAGTCAACGCATTTATTGACAAACTTTTGCAAATATCACACATTTAAAAAATATTTTTTTACACGATTTAGGTTTCAAAGATTGATCGTCTATCGTCGGGTGTGATTGATGATCTGATTGATCAATCGTTGAAACCCGGGTTGTTTAAAATATTTTTTAAAGTGTGAAATATGTAAAAGTTTGCCAATAAATACGTTAGATCTCATAATTAATGTGATCCGACGTATTTGCTCTAATGTTCTAATGTTTGCTCTAATCCGACGTATTTGCTCTAATTTGTTAATCTCATGATTAACAAATACGTTGCTTGTAAAAGTTACATGCTTTTAATATTTCTCGTACTTTGATACTCTCCATAGCATCATACCGAAAATACATAGACTGATTCAATAAACAATTTTATTAGAATACTCCTTTTTTAAAAAACGCAAGCACATTACTTTTCAAAATTCTGATAATAAATAAATTGACGTAAACACTGTGGCAGTAAAAGTAAAATCCCTTATTTTGAACTATTTCTTGATGACCTATTCTTTTACCTTCATGTCCTATTTTTTGCAATCAGCCATCCCCTTCTTTAGTCTCTCTGATGAACCTCGTGAAAGCTGATGTACAAAAGGCTGTGAATACTTAAGACAAAAGATCAGAGTAAACAGGATGCAAATACGTTGTGATAACCTTTACAGTGTGGACCTAATTATTAAGTTCTCAGAAGAAACTGGCTATTTTTATTAGTTAAGTAACCACTTAGAAATGGATATTACAATATGCATAATTTTATTGTTTCCTTTTATTGAAATTAGATATATTAATATTATAAAAAATCAAATTGTGATCTGAACTGGCCTTAGTAGTCACAGCTCAGTAAATATTGGTTTTCTCACTCCTGTAATTGAGGAATAGTAATTTAAATGTAGGCATGTACATTTCTTTAAAATATTTGCAAACCTTTGATGAGGCCACTTATATTTAGCGCTATTGGCCAATAATGTAAACCGATGTTCAAGAAGCGATCTTAAAGCCATAGGAAACAAGTAATTAAAGTTTAGGTATTTTTTGCTCTTCACCCGGGTCTTAACCAAGGAGTAATCGTTTACACGGAGAAAAAGGTACACTATGCATGTGAGAACTTCCTTCCATCTAACCTAATAATTATCCCATTGGATATGAGGGGTACCGGTAAACGGAAGTAATGAATAAAATGAGTCCGAGAAACATAAATAATTGTAATTTTCTTTCTTCGGCAATATGTGAAGAGGCAAGACTTTGACTGGGATTTGCCGACGAGGGGTCTGTTGCTGAGCTCCTTCTTCTATGGGTACATTGTGACACAGATTCCGGGAGGGTGGCTGGCCACTCGCCTGGGTGGCGGGGCTCGAGTCTATGGCACTGGCGTCGCTCTTACTGCCATCCTCACCCTATTGACACCGCCAATCGCCTACGGATCACTCACCATGCTCTTCATCCTCAGGATCGTCGAGGGGTTCTTTGAGGTAAGAGCAAACCGTCCTCATTTCAGGAGACATGTCACGTTCTCTCGAATGCCTTCGAGATTGATTGATAAACGTGTACTCGGAGTATGGACTCTAAATGCTTGAAACCTCCATATCTTAATGATTGATTCGGGAGCCTTGAAGTTGCGCCGGGATGATTTGCGTTAGAGATGAAGTCAGACTGCAGTCCCCCTGGTCAATTTTCACGTGAATTCGACAAGAGTTGATTTGTTCATCACATAGTGACATTCCTGGCGTGTGGGCCTATTAAACAACGACGGACGGCTTAATGTCATCTCGTTCTATCTATCGCTCCGCGCAGTGTTTTACTGCACTTCTTAAACGCAATAAATATGCATATTTTCGAAGCAGAGCACCGAGGGTTGATATCATGTGTCTGATAGTTTGGCAGCTCACAATTCATAAATACGAGGGGATTAAATCAATTCCATCCCGGGCACGATATTAAAATGCAGCCATC
Source organism: Pyrrhosoma nymphula (assembly GCA_963573305.1). Taxonomy (NCBI): domain Eukaryota; kingdom Metazoa; phylum Arthropoda; class Insecta; order Odonata; family Coenagrionidae; genus Pyrrhosoma; species Pyrrhosoma nymphula. The sequence goes on along the minus strand of OY754333.1, from coordinate 152,370,158 downwards.
TAATTTCATTATCTACTGCTATAAAGGAAGTATTAAATTGATTTCAGATAATTTCCGGCGAAAATACGCAAAACTTGTAAACACTAATACATTTCATTTCCTCTTCAAAAGGCCTCAGATTGATAACATATTCATCGTGTGGAAATTTGGAATATTTGATATTTTATGGTTCATTAACTTTTATGTTAGAACAGGTTTCAAGTCAGGGTGACCATTGGATGGCCTAGTAGGAAATGATATACTAAACCATATATTTCCTCGCTGTTTCCAAATAACTGGACAGCCATTCAATTTACCATGCCACTTGATGATTCAGTCCAATTCCGCAAGCAATTATCGTGCTTTATTGACTTTCCGCGCTTATATAAATCCTGACTTATGCTGCAACATTTGATTCTAACAACCAGGTAGATCTGTGCCTTAGTTCTGTAGCTGGTAATTCAAACTATTCCTGAATTTGCGTCATGTACCAACTGTACGTGACCAAGGATTCGATGCGAATAATAATAACAAGAATAATCGCTATGACAGAGATGAATGAGTACCCAAGAGAAGTGGTGAACTCTGCCCCTTCCTTATCTTCTCCAGAAGTTGACTCTCCTCACCCACCATAGCGCAAGCACATCCTCGTTTGTCTTCCCTTTCGTCCACCACACGTTCTCCTCCACACCCACAACTCAACACAACCAGCCTATTATTCTCCCCTTTTCTCTGAGTCTACATTTTGTCACCATAAAAGCCTCAAACCAATTTTAAATATGTATTTGCCAGCCTATCCTTTGCATCCTTACATAAGGTTCCCATCATAAGCTCCGCTCTATTGTTAAACGCTTCTTTCGCTAGCGCAATTCTCCCTCTAATGCCTTAGCTAATATGTCCATTTCTCTCCAGCACACTACCAAATTAATTAAAAAGGTCTACTTACTCCAGTTCGTGCCTCCTACCTTTATGAGCAGCCTCGCTTTCATTGTCTGTAAGAAAATTTCTTTTATTTGCACATATTTAATCTTCATTACACATTTTATATTGATTTTCTAATGCATATGTCAAAGCTTGCAGTCCCTTGGATTATCGACTAACCAACGCCTCGTCATTCGAGAATCCTACCTACCTAACCACAAATCCTACTTTTATTTCCACATCTAGCTACTCTTCTATTATTTCTCCGACATACATTTTAAAAATCATCGGAGACACCGACGGCTTTACCCCGCGACACATAACTGCCCGTTCTGATTCTTTATTAGCCACCCTCACCTGTGCCCTCGGTATACTCTCAGTGCCCTCAACATAAGTATTAAGGTCCATATATAAGTAAGGACCTTATCTCGTCAATCTATTCCTATTTCCATCAATATATTTATTAGTGTCTCCCAATTAACTCTGTCAAATGCCTTTTTTCAATCCAATGAGCAAACAAAAATTTACCGAATTAGCCTAAATGTAGTCTATTTCTACGAAGTAAAATTTTCATTCATCCATTTTAGGCTTTTCACTTCATATGGTCTTTCAAGATTGTCTAATAGATTCAATTGAATTAAAATTATGGTTTTTTTGCAAAACTGTCATCTGCTATGGTACTCCTACCAAATTTTGGAACTGTTTTTATGTTCATTACTCACACAGTACGATAATTATTTCTTTCGGAAATGTTAAGAGTGTTTTTCACAAAATTTCCAACTTTTCCTGAAAAAAGATGAAAAGGAGAAACAGTTTTTTTCTCCTGGCATTCGAAATTTTCGGAAATGTTACGTCGCTTGCCATCAACATCAAGCAGTGCTTTACGGACCATGAGACTCGCAGCTACAGTCGCAATGATTTAGGCAAAAGCGGGAATGCCGACAAAGCATACGCTACTATCATTTCGGGACCGCTGGATGATGTTGTACGATAAAAAAAAGGTAATAATTGCAACCCTAAATATTGTACAAATCCATGCCTTAAACGCACAACTATGATTATGGAGGCTGCTGGAGTGCAGCCGGAGGTCGTGGCTGGAGTCCAAAGAGTTCATCATCATTCAGGTCAACCATATTGCCCAAAATAAAGCATGTAGGACTTCGGAAGCTGTTATCTTTGATGACCTAGGAAGTGCATAATGTACAATGCTCCTTTCCCTTTTTAGGGCGTCACTTTTCCAGCGATTCACGCTGTCTGGAGTCAGTGGGCTCCTCCTTTGGAGCGCAGTCGATTGGCGACCATTGCATTCTCCGGGAGCTACTTTGGGACTGTCATCTCCCTGCCCTTGTCATCCCTCCTTGCTAATGCATTCGGATGGGAATCCATATTCTATGTTTTCGGTAAGTTAATCTTAGGGCCTAGATCCTCTTTGTAACTTTTTTGTCAAATGGTATATGTCTTTTTATTTTCTATTATGACATGCTTAGATTAATGATCTTTCTTAATTACTAAGGAACTTTTCGATAACATTAAATATATATGATAGAGATTGAATTAATTAATGTTCGTATATATTCACGGCTAATTTGGCAGGAACCAAGCGCAAGGGGTGGGATGATCTTGCAATTAGTTACGACGGTGTACTGTGGAATTGTGGTTGGGATTTGGCGATTGGAAGCTCAAGGGTAATTTTGATCCTGTATTAGTGCATAGATGTTAATAAAAATATATAATATAACACCTTTTAAAAACTGGTCTTACTTTAAAATGCACTAAAAAGTAAAAAATAAAAATACACTAAATGTAGAAAATAAATTTTAGATTGAAATTTACAAAGTTAAGAGACCTTTTATTCCAAATTTATAAATATATTAAACTTGAAAGTGAAAATGAATATTTTTTTTTACTTTATCTGTGCAATTCTTCGATAATTATGAGACAAGAGCGTATAATCGGACGTTTAATTGATCATGTAGTTGATCATCATGATTATAATACCAGGATGCAAAGTAATTTACTAAGTTGAATTTGAGCACCCTGGTCTTATAATCATGATGGTCAACTAGATGATCAATTAGACGTACGACAATACGTTCTTGTCTCATAATCATCGACGAATTGCACAGATGAAGTAAAAAAAAATATTCATTTTCACTTCCAACTTCAATATATTTGCTTGGAAAAGTAGTTCTCCTTTCTTTGTAAATTTCAATCTAAAATTATTTTTTACTTTTTAGTGCATCTTTCCTTTCCTTGAACTACGACCTTGACGTGGTGGAAGGGCTTGTGAGTTCCAATGACCCCTAGAGCTGGACTGGCAGGAGCAAGTACATTGCTCCTGGTAGGGCCACCCATGCCAGATAGGTCGAAGGGTAGGAGCCAGACGAAAGGTAGTTCCGTGATGGTGTCACGTTAAAAATACCGTTGAGTCGCGTGGGATACCTCTCAACTATCTCCTCCCAGAACATGAAAGTCATTCAAAGAGAATTGATTCCTGGCAACTACGGGACGCCGCCCACTAGGGCGGGTGTCGTGCCCGGCAGCGTGGGAGACAAGGCCTCCGCGGTCGTCATCACACGTAATCCTTGCACAGCAGCATCATCATCGGCGGATACAAGGGATAGGAGTGAGAAGAAGAAGAAAAAGAGGAAGAGGAAAACAGTGATAAAAATAGGAACTTGGAACGTAAGGACCATGATGAGGGCCGGGAAGCTTGAAAATATTAAGCAGGAAATGGAAAAAGGAAAAATAGATGCTTTGGGATTGTGCGAGGTGAGATGGAAGGATAGCGGGGACTATTGGAGTGATAACTACAGGGTGATCTATAGTGGGGGAGATGAGAGTCAACGGGGGGTAGGCATGGTACTGAACACAAAGTTGGGACTGAGGGTGGTAAACATTGAACAGGTGAGCGACAGGATACTAGTGGTAGAAATAAAAGCACGTCCGACGAATTTCGTACTGGTCCAGGTATACATTCCTACGAGCAACTATAGAGAGGAAGAGGTGGAAGAGGTGTACGAGCAAGTAGAAGAAATAATTAGAGAAGTGCCGGGAAAGAAAAACCTGATAGTGATGGGTGACTGGAATGCAGTGGTGGGGGAAGGGAGGGATGGATTAGAAGTAGGAGGGTTTGGGCTAGGAAGAAGAAATGATCGCGGTGAAAAGGCAGTTGAATTTTGTAGAAGAAATAAATTAGTAGTGACAAACACATGGTTTAAACATCACCCCAGGCGTAGGTACACATGGAAAATGCCGGGTGATACTGGGAGATACCAAATTGATTATATAATGGTAAGGCAGAGATTTAGAAACAGTGTAAAAAACTCTCGTAGCTATCCAGGGGCGGATGCGAACTCGGATCATAACTTGGTGATGATGAAGTGTGAAGTTAGATTCAAAAGGCTTTTTAAAGGTAGGATGATAAAGAGGTGGAACCTTGAAGCATTGAAAGGGTTGAATAGGAGGAAATACCAAGAGCTAGTAGAAAAGAACATAGGTGAAGAGAAGCGGATGGGAACCATAGAGAAAAGATGGGAAGTTATAAAAACACGCATCGCAGCAGCGGCAGAGAAAACAATATGAACGGTGGAAAAGAAGAGGGTTAAGAAGCAGTGGGTTACAGAAGAAATGATATAGAAAATGGAGGAGAGAAGGATATGGAAAAACGTGAACACCGACGTAGGGAAGAGGAAGTACAAGGAGTTGAATAATAAACTCAGGCGAGTGACCAATCGGGCAAAAGAAAACTGGTGGAAGGGACAATGTGAGGAAATGGAAAAGATGCAGGAGGAGGGGGAAGTGGGCGCTTTGTACGCCAAGGTGAAAACGTTATCGGGTGGTAAGAGAGGTCAAGCGATACCGAAGGTTAAGGACAAAACAGGGAAGATATTAATCGAGAAGGAAGATATCCAAGAAAGATGGAGAGAATACGTAGAGGAGCTATGTGACAGCGAGAATAGACCTCTTAGCCTAGATCTAGAGGACGAAGGAACAATAGATAAGGATAACCTCGGACCAGAGTTACTTGAGAGTGAAATAGAGAGGGCACTAAGAGAGATGAAGGGTAGAATAGCCGTGGGAGCCGATAACCTACCTTCGGAGCTCCTGAAGAATCTAGGTAGTAAGGGGAGAAAATCGTTTTCGAACTTATTCGCAGGATCTACGAGGAAGGAGTATGGCCAGAGGATTTCGTGAAAACAGTATTAATACATATCCCGAAGAAGAAGAAAGCTTCAGAAAGCGAGGAGTATAGAACAATCAGTTTAATTTCGCACGCGGCAAAATTCATGCTTAGAATACTAAATAGAAGGTAGGAGAGCAGAGCAAACTGCTATTTAGGCGATGGCCAAATTGGGTTCAGGAAGGGGAGGGCAACCAGAGACGCGATTGCGGTAATGAGGAAACTTATAGATAGAAACATAGAGCTTAATCAGGATGTTTTCGCTTGCTTTGTAGATTTCGAAAAGGCGTTTGACAGAGTAAACTGGGAGAAACTAATGCAGATACTGGGGAAAATAGGAATAGATTGGCGTGACAGGAGACTCATCCGAAACTTATATATGGGGCAGAGGGCTCAGGTAAGGGTAGCTGAGGGTGAATCAGGGTGGGCAGTTATAGGTCGCGGGGTACGGCAAGGGTGCCCGTTGTTGCCTTTACTTTTCAACATCTATGCTGAGGAAATGGTAAGAGAGGCATGGGATGAGCTAGATGTGGGAATGAAAGTAGGAGGCCAGTGGATAAAGACGGTTAGATTCGCAGACGACCAGGCGTTGGTCAGTCGGTCATCGAAAGGATTGCAAACTTTAGTAGATGCTCTGGATAAACAGTGTGAGAAATACGGGATGAAGATAAATAATAGGAAAACAAAAGTAATGAGATTCTGTCGGACAAAGAAAGCTAAGCTGGTGATAAGAGTAGGAAGTCGCAAACTGGAGCAAGTAGAACAATTTAATTACTTGGGTAGTACGCTGGAAGAAACAGGACATAGTAGCAAAGACATTAGGAGGAGAATAGCGCTAGCGAAGGAAGCGTTCAATTATAGAAGGGAGCTGATGGCGGGGACCTTAAGTAAGGATGTAAAAAAGAGGCTAGTAAAGAGCTTGATATGGAGTGTGGCGTTGTATGGGGCGGAAACGTGGACCTTGAGAAAGGAAGACGAAAATAGGCTGAAGGCTTTTGAGATGTGGGTGTGGAGGAGGATGGAGAAGGTGCGTTGGACGGAAAGGAAGGCAAATGAGGAAGTGCTTGACATGGTGGGCGAGGAGAGGAAACTTATAGATGAGATTAGGGGAAGACAGGGTAGGTGGCAGGAGGGGGTAATGAGGGACGGTGGTTTACTGAAGGCCGTGATAGAGGGTAGGATGTTGGGTAAGCGGGGAAGGGGAAGGAAGAGAATCGGTTTTATGGATGGGATGAGGAAAGGTAGGACTTATGCTGAGATGAAGAAAGAAATACTAGAGGTAGGAAGGGCACGGCACGTGTAAGAGTTCGTCGGATATTCTCTGACTTTCATCACAACCTACCTTTAACCGGTAGATTACTGTAATGAATGAAATTAAGTGCATCTTTAGTTTTTACCTTTTAATGCATTTTGAAATAAGACCAGTTTAAAAAAAGTGTTTTAATATACATTTTTACTTTCTACATTTTGTCTTCACACTTTTATTAATTCAACAAATTAAATAAAATTTCTAAGGGTTCCATGGGAAGGGGTTCAAAAATTGGGCAGAATAGATATATGCGAATAAATTCACGAAGCGAGTTGAAAATTCGTCTTCTTATTAATTGTGCGACGGTTCTTTTATATTCAAATTATTAGCATTACTTCTCAATATATATAAATGCTAAAATGATGGTTGCCATGATTCGCAACAGCGCTGGTTGCTAGTGGACAATGCAATGCGGGTTGCGTATTGTTAGGATAAAGAAATATAAAATTGAAACCATTTAATTTTAGTAGATTAACTTGGTAATTAGTGAATATAATGATTGATTCATGTACTGTCATCGAGATTAAACATGTATGGAAAATTTGGGAAATATTTAACAACGGGAAAGGGGCTCAAAAATCAGGTAATAGATATGCGATTAAACTCACGAAGCGAGTTAATATAAGACCTGCAATAAGTAGATTAACTTGGTAATTAGTGAATATAATGATTGATTCATGTACAGCTCTTTTTTAAAAAAAAACTTACCGGCGAAAGTTTTTCGTTGCCACATCGTCGTAAACTCGGGACATAAAAATTTGCGGCGAATCGAATTTTTTTTAACAGAAGTGTACTATCATCGAGAATAAACATATATATATATATGTTTATTGAATTTAACATATATGCAAATATTGGGATAGATTGAACAAAGGGAAAGGGTCGAAAAATTAGGTAATATATATGCTTATTTACTCACGAAGCAAGTTAACACAAGATCTGTAATTACTAGATTAATTTGATAATTAGTGAATATGATGATAGATTTATGTACTGTCATCAAGATTAAACATGTATGCAAAATTTGGGAAAGATTGAACAACGGAAAAGAGTTCAAAAATTAGGTAATAGATATGCGATTAAAATCACGAATCGAGTTAACATAAGACCATTAATTAGAATATTAACTTGGTAATTAGTAAATATAATGATAGATTCAAGTAATGTAATCAAGATCAAACATTTATGCAAAATTTGGGAGAGATTAAATAACGGGAAAGAGTTCAAAAATCAGGTAATAGATATGCGATTAAACTCACGAAGCGAGTTAATATAAGACCAGTAATTAGTAAATAAACTTGATAATTAGTAAATATAATGATAGATCCATGTACTGCCATTGAGATGAAATAGGTATGCAAAATTGGGGAAAGATTGAAGAACGGGAAGGGGCTCAAATATTAGGTAATAGATATGCGATTAAACTCACGAAGCGAGTTAATATAAGACCAGTAATTAGTAGATTTATTTGATAATTAGTGAGAATAATGATAAATTCATGTACTGTCATCGAGATTAAACATGTATGCAAAATTTGGGAGAGATTAAATAACGGGAAAGAGTTCAAAAATTAGGTAATAGATATGCGATTGAACTCACGAATCGAGTCAACATAAGACCATTAAAAAGGAAATGTGAGCCAGTATCGAATCGACTGCTCAGAGGGTTCATTTGAAAGTAGGATTTCGGAAAGTTTTGATTGTTGCTTGTTACTCATGTCACCATTGGACGGAGAAAGTGAGTGGGTAAGCTGAGAGAGGTTGCTGAATGAATGTGACCCTGGTGTGAGAGAGTAATTGTACAAGGTGACATTAATGGCTGACATTAAGGCAGGATGCATTTCAGAAAGTAATTAGGCGAGCAAACTGTAATAGTAAAAGTTTAGTGAGCGCTTGTATAAAGAATTTGTCGTCTCAAATACATAGAATCTTCTTTTATATGCACGGCAAAGGGATGGGGTTATATTAAATAAAATATGTTAAGGCCAATACATGGCTTAGTTTCACTTGTCCTCTGGACGCTTCCTCGGCATCCTCGTGAGCATTAAGCTGGTCTCAGACAAAATCTGCTCATTCCATGTGACTCTACGTCCCCGGAAACAGGTGTCATTGGATTAATTTGGTCTGCTCTGTGGTGGTGGCTTGTGTACGAGCGACCTGATCTAGATCCAAGGATTACCAAGGAAGAGTTGGCGTTTATCCAGGAATCACTTGGAGGAAAACATGGTATAGAAAAGGTGAGTGAATTTTCAGTAGAACCCCGATACCAACTTGAGTGTTTTGTAGATTACATTTCACATACTACTCTCCTTCCGTCAGATGGGACGTAGAACTTAGGGCTCCATGACACTATTAATTTGTACTATGTCGATTCAGATGCAAAGTTTCTCTCCACCAATATATTCCTAAAACAATCATATTGTCTGCCCACGTATACTTCATGGTACAAATGACAACGATTGGTCATCACCTTGCCTAGAAATTACGACTTGACAATGTCCTCATATATTATTTTAATTAATTTTGCATTCATTCTTATCCCATGAAGTCACTCGACAATAAATTAAGCTCATAAGAAAAACAACCCACGGTACACGTAATGGCACAATTCTTCGGTGCTTAACAATTAAAATGTTCTATTCAGGGCGTCACTTTTAAGTAGACCACGATTTTTAACCTATAAATGATCAGTGAGATGAATAAAATTGAAGGGAAAATAAAGGGCCAAGTCCCAAGAGTTCCGAAGCCAACGGGTCCAAATAAAGAACAAAGTACACAAGAAGGACTACAAGTAATGGAGCTAACATTATATAGTGGAGGATGGAAGGTTGCAGTTGACCAATCTCAGGAATGAACGGCCAATCATGAGCTCTGCTTGGAGTGGAACCCTTGGCTATAACTCGTCAATTTCTTTAATAATTAATAGATATCATGAATAAATACCCTGAAACCTAATTTATGTGTACCGGAAAGTCGCAATATAGATTGTTATAACTCTAAGGATACTTATTGCAGCGAATTGATTACTTTGCCAAAGATGGTTTCATCACATTTTGACGTGCCGGTGATCTCGTCTCGCCAAGTAGAAGTAATACTTCTAGTAATATACTGGGGAATTGTTCGTGATGTTTCGGGTAGTCCACATATATTTCTGAACTCTCGTTCAATATACCGGAGATTTCTCGTGGGCATCCTAGTGGTCTGTGAATATAATCCATTGCAACCTCAGTCTTAACTCTTACGCATTTGAAGACAGTGGCTAAAATTGATCAAATGCATTGATCAAATTAATAAAATTGGCAATGAGGGTTCTGGAGTTCCATTACCTATCTATTTGTGAAAAATGTATATTAAAAGTGCATATTTTATGATTTGTATTTACAGAACCACCCTTGGGGAAAGTTCCTGACATCATTTCCTGTTTGGTCAATAGTTGTGGCACATTTCAGCGAAAATTGGGGCTTTTACACCCTTCTCACACAACTTCCATCATTCATGAAAGGTATTAATTGTTGCAGTCGCATGCATGTCTATGATGGGAAGGTTAACCTATTTTAATTAGTTGTTCCCTAGGTGGGGACTGTTTGAAAAATTGCCTCATTGGAAATTGAACATCTCCATATGATAGTATCTAATCTAAGCCCATAACAATCCTCTGTACATTACAGCATTTGCATGTATACAGTGTGTGCAACAATATCTCGCTATATTCCGTATCACAATATTCCGAAAGTCTTCTACGTCCTAGACATTAGCTGAATATCTAATATATATATAAATATAAACCGTTATCTAAAATAATATTGATGTAATCTAGATATTGTAGTTTCTTTGCTTACATGTGAAAATAACAAAGTATTTATTTCGTTACCTTGGTGCCTATTTAATACAAAAGAGAATTCGAAATAATTTAGTAAAAACATTGCCAGTTTCCGCTTAAATATTTAAATTGTTTTCATAATCAGCCACACCACATGCAGAGATGCACCGTATTAATGCACCGCAGAGATGCACCGCATTAAATAATGGAATTGATTCAGACTCAGTGTTCTATTGCACAAAATAAATTTGGCTGTTTTTAATGGTGTCAGTAGAAAAAAAATCATTTGCAAATTACTATTTCAATTACAATCCATGATTACTCGGTAGGAATAACAAGCAAAAATGCAATTCACACCAGATGTATTATTATTGCCCAATTTCTATAAATAGATATTTTCCTCTCGCCCGCAGCAAATATAGTACTCAACGCGAGTCAATATATTTTACAATTTATGTATTATATGAATTAAAGTAATCTCTGTATTTATTATCCTAACATACACACTTTATTCCAAAAATTGTATAAATTTGAGCTTATGCGTTCTATTTAAGATCCATTCGTCAGTTGGTTTGCATTCCACTCTCCTCTCTGCCATCAGCTTCGTTCCAACATATGTATTTACTTTTACGTGATTTGCTTAATATGTATTCCATTCTTGGTCTATCTCTACAACTATTCCCATTTATTTCTCCTTCCAATATTGTTTTCATTTGGCTGTTTTGTCGCAAAATGTGTCCAATACGTTTTCCTCTCCTTCTTCTCAGAGACACTTTCCATCGTGCTCCTTTTCTCTTCATATCTTCGTAGGACTTCTTCTTTAACGATTCTCTCCTTCCATTTAATCTTCATACCACTCTTCGGTAACACCACATAATCTCCATCGCTTCCAATCCCTTTTCCTCTGCTGCTGTTATTGACCAGGCTTCACTAACGTATAAGAGCATGCTCTATATATATGTTTTAATGAAGTGCTTCCTAACTTCCAGGCTTGTGTTCCGAGCTGTCAGCAGTCTCCTTTTCTGGTAGAATGCCTTCTTCGCTTGGGCTATTCAACTCACAATTCCTTTCTTGCTGCTTCCATCGTTGGTGATCCTGCTACCCAAATAAAAGAAAATTCTTCGACTTGCGCAAGTTTTATTGCTGTCCGAATTTAACGGCGATTCTGCCTTCTTGATTTCTTCCACAAACCTTGGTTTTCTTTATATTAGTCTTCAGGTAGTATTTCTTCAGTTCTGTCCATACAGTTTAGCATTCTCATCAGGTTTTCTTCCTTCTCAGCAAGAATTGCTAAGTCATCAGCAAAGCGCTGATTTTTCCTCTATGCACTGGAATTCCTGTTTACAAGTTTTCCTTTATTTCAATAATGTCTTTTTCAATGCATCAATTGTCGACAGCACGCATCCTTCTCCTTTCCTCACGGCTGCTTTTTCTGCATTTCCGCCGCATTTAATCACTGCCATCTGTTCCTCGTACAGCCTGCAAACAGCCTCTTCTCTCATTAACTAACATTCATATGCTCTTCGTTCTGTTACAGTCCACATCGTCCAATGCTTTCTTCTGGGTCGAAGAAGCAAATATAAGTTGGGTGGTCCTTTGAAATCCTCGTCTCAGGGCTAAAATAGCTTCCCTCTTTTCTCAGATAAAAAGAAGTAGTTGAAGAGCTGCTTCTCCTCGGGATAATAATTAGGTGGTGTCCCGTTTCCTTCCACTTCGCAGTGCTTCAGTCGCTCGTCTAGATGACAACACCTTAATTACAGCGCCTGTAGAGTAATGACTGTCGCTGTACCGAACCACGCGTTCTCCACCTCTACTCTCTTGAAGGAGGGCCCCCCTTCCTCCTCAGGAAGTCACTGGTTGCCTGTGAGCTTCACGGGATTTCCTTGTATCTTTGGGCCATCTTACTCAAGGATGGCCCCCAACATGTTTTCATTGAGGAGGTTCTGCCGCGACTGTGTGAGTCAAAACAAATACTAAATTCCTCATTTTTTATGTTTTGTAAGAAAAATCCTGCTTTCACTGATGCAATGCGTTAACTACAGAAACCCAAAAGTAAAGTAGAAAATATAAACAGATTATTATTCCAAGAATGTATTTTAAATGAGCACTTTATTCTAGCCATAATAGGAGCCGACTGCAGCGCCATTTCCTACGAATTACCGCATTTTGACTTCAGTTACGGCATTAATTCTTCAATAACTAGAAAAATAAGGTGGTAAGATGCCAGTATTTTATTTTTATTCAATTTCTCTGGATTATTTCCTTCTTAGAGACAGTTCTCCACGAAAATGGCATTTCTATTTTATGTAAAAATACTATTTTCCCCCGTGTTTCTCTCATTCCCCCATTGAACACAATGCAATTTCAAGTTCAATTGTAGAATAAAATAGCGTGGAAAGGTAATATTTTGTTGTTCATATGTAATAGAGGACAACTTTTTCTACAAGTAGACAGAATATGAATAAGATGACATTTAGGTTATTTTACGGTGGATCCACCTTAAATGTTCTGAAGAAGGCACTTTCCCTAAATAATGGAAGACATACGCCCTCTAGATACTGCCTCTTTATGTCCACCACATCTAATTCGTCGAGTAAACTCCCTTACATCACAGCTAACCTCTTCAAATATATATTAAGGTCCACCCGCAACCTGGGGATGCACTCAACAGCGATAAGCTAGCCCCGCAAGAATATACAACATAAAAAAATAATATCAAATTTCTCGTGAAAATAGAGTTTAATGGAACTGCTGCTGACCCATCTCAAATAGCTGAAAGCCTAAGCATATATTTTATAAGTCACGTAAAAGCTTTTCAAAACCAACTCCGAAATCACTGTTTAAGACTTAAAACCTCTTGTTACACGATCCCCTACTTCATTAATTTTCGAAGGAATCACTGAAAAGGAAGTTTTTACTATCATAAGACATGAAAAATTTACATAGCACAGATATATATATAATCCTTTATTTAACTTTTTTCGTTTATTTATTTAGTTATTACTTAACCCTTTCATAGCAAAATCAGTCATTGATTTAATTGCTCAACCTTTGACACATGTTTTCATTAAATTTTTTGAAGGAGGCATTTCCCCTAAATAATGGTTCCTGGAAGACGTCGTGAAGAAAGAATCACCGTTAACAAATGGAGCAAAACGAAGATTTTTTTATCTTGGAAGCTGTATCACCAGCGATGGAAGAAGCAAGAATGATATTGTGATCAGTAAAACACGATGAAAGAAGTCATTTTATCAGGAGAGGAGTCTTCTGACAGCTTGCAACATGTATGTAAGGAAGCACTTATTTGAAACATATATTTGGAGAATAATCTTAGATACAGTGAAGTCTAGGCAATTAAAAGCCGCAGAGAGAGGAATAGATTGGAAACAATGGAGATGTGGCGTCACCGAAGAGTTATGAAGATCAAATGGACTCAAATACCGTGTTTGTAAATAATGCGCCGTTATATTTCTCATAGAACGAGCCTCTAGTATTGGAACATGGAGTGACAGATAAACTGCGGAGGTGAACATCAAGATCACTGTGAAAGTGGCGCCGCACGATTTATGGCTTTTCTTTTGAAAGTGATAGGAGTACATAAACTATAACACTTTTTCGGATCAACCGATGACTTGCGCTTCGTCCGCTTCCTTTTCTTAACCGAGATGGTTCCATTCATTCTTGTGACTGGCAGTTTCGTGCCCTTTCGGTTTCGTGAATAAGGTCCGAAACCTCAAAATATCAGACCTTTTTGTTTTCGTTAGATCCGGATCAGATCCCTGATTTTAAGAAATCAACTCTGTTTTTATAATTGGTCACTTTAGGCATATTTTTATGCTTTTGTGTTCATATGATTATATTCAGGAGTCCTAAAACATGAATTCGCTTATTTCTAGATACTTTGGAATTTGACCTCAAAAAAGCTGGCTTCCTCTCTGCGTTGCCGTATCTGGCGATGACCATCATATTGCAGTCGGCTGGATACCTGGCAGATTACTTGCGAACGCTGTCACTGACTGTCAAAAGAGGAAAAATCGTCACCTACGTGTTGTCCACCACAGGAGTGCGAAAAATATTCAACTGCGGAGCATTTTTGAGTCAAACGGTGTTTATGCTTTGGGCGGCACATTCTCCGTCAGCTGGAGGTGCCGTCGCTGGACTCACTCTCGCTGTCGGCCTGGGAGGATTCGCTTGGTCTGGTTTTAGGTGAGTGCACTACGCTACAAGCCAGCTCTAAAAGTAATCGATGGCAGGTGTACTTACAAGAGAGGTTAGTTTCCCTCGATCAACTATCGAGAACACGATTGCTTTTGAAGGTGGTTGGTACATTATAAAGTCACACCGACATGAAAACTGTATCAGTTATGTGAGAAAGCCTTGAGGCCATTCTATTGTAAGTAGGTTTGCGACGGGCGCAATTCGTTCGAAAAGGGATATTGGGATCTTGGGCATGTCATGTACAAAATAAAATCTCCTGAATATGCAGAGGCCAAATCGGTGCGCTCCCTTTAGGTCTGAGACTTCTTTGGAGGGGAATAACTTTAAATGTTGGTGCAATGGGCAACTTTGCAGTTGGGCAATGGTGAAGAGGTGTAAGTGAAAAAACTACGAAACCTACAGGTTGAGAAGATGACATAAGTAAGTTGTACACAAAAGGATAAAATACTTAGTAATAACTTGGCAAATGGCAAGAAACATAAAATAATCGCCATAGAAAAATCACAAAATAGGTGAATTTATGGAAGAGACGTGATTTGAAGTAGCCGAAATTACTACGACTCAGTATGATGGTCTAAGTATTTGTAATAATTTTTTAAAATGTAAGTGTGGTGTAAAATGGTTGTTTCGGACCTTGAAATAATATCAGGATCTCTAATGCTGTCATTAGTTATCATTTATAATGCGACTCGCTCGTATTTACACCAAGGGCTGTTAAGGACTTATGCGCCGCTCGATTGGATATGAAAATAGAGACAGCGGGAGGTTATCAATGCTGTTGAGAGTTGGAATCACCATAATCGAGAGGCTGTGACCGATAAAAATCAAGTAGTTGTTCTATATACAAGATGGTTGAAGCGTTTACTTTGTGGAATTACGACATGATAGAATGATTAAAACTTTGTAATGTTCCACACTGTTTTTATTAATGGTACAAGCCTGACCGGTTTCAATGTTCACACATCATCATCAGAGGCTCAAATTACGAAGTGCAGAGGCTGTGGCTGGAATATATATATATACTGGGTTCCCGGGGAAGGAAGTAAGGAGGAGGAGGTTGGGATTGGGGGGGGGGGGGTGGAGATATTAGTAAGGAGACGGGGGTTAACGGGGCAAGGTTACGGGAAATTAAAAACCAACAGCGTCAAGAGTTAAAAGGGGGGTTGGGAGAGGCACGGTAAAAAGGGGGGACAATTTATCCAGAGTAAAATCATTTAAGACCCTATGACTAGATTTTTTGAAAGCTAAAACAATTTCAAAATTTTCTAAAAAATCCAATTTGGCGACCCTTTCTGCTTCAGGATATATTTTCAGGTTTGTAGAACAAGCAAATTCATAATTTGACAGAATTTCTTCCGACTCCATCTACGATATCCCTCTCGAACTACATCAAAAATATATACGAATTTTACGCGTGCGGTGATCCCTCTATAATATATTTACTCTATGGTAATACGTATTTCTTAACAACTTAAGGTCAGAAGAAAGATATGTTCTCATCTACATCTACATCTACAAAATACCCTGCAAGCCACCTCAGGGGTGTGTGGGAGGGGGTGAGTAATAACCAACATGCATTAACACTATATCCTAAAGTTAGTGTAAATACGACTAATTATGCATTAGCATAAATCGCTAATGCTTGTCACGAGGCGAAGCCTCACAAGCATGCAACACTACACTACAGATGTCATCAAAATGGAGAGTGACCGTCAGTATACGTGCATTCTACAACTACACATATGGACAGGGACTCAAGACCCATGTAGAAAACATGCTAGGCGTGCTGTTAGTATGTACTAGGTAACAGATAAGGATTCAAGTATTAGGAGTACTACTACTACTAAGAGCTACACTACCTAACGACAAACCTAGATAAAAGTCTCATTTGCAGCTGTTATGGTCCCTTATCGTTCGTAGGAAAAATGACATCTTAAATCTGTCCGTTCTGCAGTCTAGTTCCCTAATTTTACCCTCATGATCTGATCTACCGTAGTATGTCGGATTTCGTAAAATATTATCAACGTCGTCAGCGAATAGACCGGTTTTGAACTTACATAATAGATTGAGTCTAAATTTTAACCGACGGTCTGAAAGCTTTTCCCATCTGTTGTATATGTAGAAAAACAAAATAAAGTCAGTTACGCCAGTTGCGTCGTGACTCTTGAACTGAAAGGTTGTGTCACTACTGTTCCCCATACAACATGGTGGCAGCGGTTAAGGTTTAAAGCACGTGTATAAAGAAAAAATAATCGGTCAAGGATGGCGAAAAGTTTATCGATAGCTCCGCGAGAAATGGATTTCTCCGGAAATCAAGCTATTAATTGGCAGAAATTTAAAAAGTCATTTATGCTATATTGTGAGGCCTATTTAGAGGAGGCGGTTACGGAACAAAGGAAAGTTGCGCTATTATTACATTCCTTGAAAGACGAGGGATTAGAGATTTTTAACTCTTTTAATCTCTCGGAAGGTGAAAGTAAGAAACTTTCCGTAGTCATCAAAAGATTTGATGATTACTTTGTTCCGACAGTGAATGTAACTTACGAACGATACGTCTTTTTGAATCGAAAGCAAGCTGACAGCGAGTCATACGAACAGTACATGGCGATACTAAAAAATCTAAGCCAGTCGTGTGATCTTGGAAGCATTAGAGACAGCCTAGTAAAAGACGTATTTGTGAGCGGGATCAGAGACGCCAATGCAAGGGAACTTCTGTTAAAAACTGAAAAGTTAGACTCTACTATGGCTTTAAGTATTTGTAGAGCCAAAGAGATGGCGTCACGACAATCTCAGTCAATTCAAGGGTCAACGGTTCCCATTGAAGTGGACTTGCTGGGTGCCAGGCAGCGAGTTTGGGGCCAACGCTCAACGCGTAGAGGAGGCGGCAGAGAACTTCAGGCCCAGTCGACATCCAGACGGACAGCTGATTCAAGAGAGATGACGGCAGGAGCACCCAGATATTCAAGGTCACCGGATAACAGTATGTATGTGCCAGGGACGAAGTACATGTGGCAAATGTGGGTCCACTCACGATTTTGGAAAGTGCCCGGCTTTCAGGCAAAAGTGTAACAGATGTCAGTCAATTGGTCATTTTGCTAGAATGTGTCAGGGACAAAGTGGAAATAATCGCAAAATGGTGCATGTAATTGAAGAAGAAGAAGCAGACAATGATGATAGTGAGAGTGAACGTTTAAATCTAAATAATTTTGTTATTGACGTTATTAATGAAGAGGGGGTCAGTCAGTCTAAAAAAGGCTGGCAAGTATGTTTGATTATTAATGACCAGCGGGTAAATTTTAAAATTGATAGTGGGGCTCAGTGTAATGTCTTGAGTGAAAATGAATTTGTAAAGATTGGGTTAAATCCTGATCTGTTGCAGAGCACTGATGCTGTACTTACATCCTTTACTAAGAATGAAGTACCGGTGGTGGGAACCTGTAAAATTAAGTGTATGATCAATGAGAATTATCACCTGCTTGACTTTTATATTGTTAAAGATGGTCATGTTAATCTATTAGGTCTAGATACTAGTGTTGCTTTAAACCTTATAAAATCGGTTAACGTTCTGGAAACCATTGATAGAGAGTATAGAGAATTGTTTGATGGTAAGGTCGGAAGAATTCCGACCAAAGTTCATATTGAAATTGATAAAAATGTCAAAGCAGTAGCCTTACCATCAAGGAAAATTCCTTTTAGCTTAAGAGATAAGGTGAAGAGGGAACTAAATTCTATGTGCAAAATGGGAATTATTGAACCCATCACACAGCCAACAAAATGGGTTAGTCAGATGGTAATTAAATAAAATAAGCTCACTGGTAACTTGGTGGTATTCCATTCTGTAAAACGAATTTATTAAAAAACTTTTACAAACCACAGAGAAATATACGTACAAACACGACTCGGGTTTCGGCGCTAAGCACCATCATCAGGTGATGAAGCAATACAAGCAACCTGTATATATACCACACTGGAGGGAGGGGGGTGGGTTGAGTGGGTGGGGGATGTAGTAGTTAGGGGGTGGACACGGATTGTAGTGGTGGATGATGGGGAGATAAGTGGTGACGTGCAGGGCTGGTAGCGGACCTTGAGTAGAATGAGGGAGGAGCGGAAACAGCGACTGCGTCAAGAATAGGAGAGGAGGCAGGGTACAAATATTCGTTAATAACGGAAACATTCGGGTCATTATATGCTTTTAAAATCTCCAATTGCTCTAGTGAGTTCAACTCCCTTCTGTTGTTAGACAAATGTAAAATTTTAACAATAAAATCACTAGTATGGTCACAAACTAAAAGATGCTTAGCGAAGTTGCTCTTGTCGTCATTGTTATGTTTAAAAGCTCTAAAATGTTCTTTACCTCTAGTGTTAAAATTTCTGAGAGTTTGGCCCACATACACTCCATCGCATTCACCACACTGTAGAACATATACCCCACTTCTTTCCTTGGAGTCCACTGGGTCTTTGCACTTAACAAATAATGTTTTTAACGTTACAGGGGTTCTATAGGAGATGTTATACATTTCTGTAGGTCATATTTTTGCCAATCTATGTGTGATGTCACCAAGGTATCTTAACGAGCACCACCGTTTTTTGTTATTTAGCAAGCTTTTGGTGGGATAAATAGACTCGAGTGCCAATTTCTTTTGTTTATTAGAAATTAATTTCTCTATTAATCTGTTCGTGTATCCGTTATTCCTAGCGATCTGTTTAATGATACTGACTTCCTTATTGAAGTCGTCTTTTGACATTGGTACGTTTAACAGGCGGTGAATTAGGGAATTGAATGCAGCTATCTTTTGTGGAAAACCAACATACACCGACCATGTCATTCCTGCCGATTCAAGACATTGGTATCCACAAAAGATAGCTGCATTCAATTCCCTAATTCACCGCCTGTTAAACGTACCAATGTCAAAAGACGACTTCAATAAGGAAGTCAGTATCATTAAACAGATCGCTAGGAATAACGGATACACGAACAGATTAATAGAGAAATTAATTTCTAATAAACAAAAGAAATTGGCACTCGAGTCTATTTATCCCACCAAAAGCTTGCTAAATAACAAAAAACGGTGGTGCTCGTTAAGATACCTTGGTGACATCACACATAGATTGGCTAAAATATTCCCTACAGAAATGTATAACATCTCCTATAGAACTTCTGTAACGTTAAAAACATTATTTGTTAAGTGCAAAGACCCAGTGGACTCCAAGGAAAGAAGTGGGGTATATGTTCTACAGTGTGGTGAATGCGATGGAGTGTATGTGGGCCAAACTCTCAGAAATTTTAACACTAGAGGTAAAGAACATTTTAGAGCTTTTAAACATAACAATGACGACAAGAGCAACTTCGCTAAGCATCTTTTAGTTTGTGACCATACTAGTGATTTTATTGTTAAAATTTTACATTTGTCTAACAACAGGAGGGAGTTGAACTCACTAGAGCAATTGGAGATTTTAAAAGCATATAATGACCCGAATGTTTCCGTAATAAACGAATATTTGTACCCTGCCTCCTCTCCTATTCTTGACGCAGTCGCTGTTTCCGCTCCTCCCTCATTCTACTCAAGGTCCGCTACCAGCCCTGCACGTCACCACTTATCTCCCCATCATCCACCACTACAATCCGTGTCCACCCCCTAACTACTACATCCCCCACCCACTCAACCCACCCCCCTCCCTCCAGTGTGGTATATATACAGGTTGCTTGTATTGCTTCATCACCTGATGATGGTGCTTAGCGCCGAAACCCGGGTCGTGTTTGTACGTATATTTCTCTGTGGTTTGTAAAAGTTTTTTAATAAATTCGTTTTACAGATGGTAATTGTTCAAAAGACAATGGTAGCTTGCGCATTTGCATAGATCCTCGTCCATTGAATAAGGCCATTAGAAGGGCTCACTATGCCCTTCCTACATTTGAGGAAGTAAGTGCAAAAATGACTGGAGCAAAAGTCTTTACGAAATTAGATGCATTATCTGGATTTTGGTTGCTACCACTAGATGACCGTAGTTCCAAACTGTGTACTTTTGCTAGTCCTTTTGGCCGATTTAAGTTCAATAGATTACCGTTTGGTCTATGCTGTGCTCCAGAAATGTTCCATAGGGTTATTTCACAAATATTTGATGATTTAGAGGGAACAGTAACATTCCAAGATGATATATTAATTTGGGCCACCTCCAAAGGTGAATTGCAAAAACGGGTGAACAAAGTATTGGCAAGAGCAAAAGTCAATGGTATTAAATTTAATAAGGACAAGTGCAAGTTCAATGTTGATGAAGTCTTGTTTTTAGGACATAAATTTACAGCTGAGGGTTTAAAAGTGGATGAAAATAAAGTCAAAGCTATTAAAGAAATGTCCCATCCTAAAGATAAGAAAGCCTTGCAGCGTGCGCTGGGGATGTTTAATTATTTATCAAAATTCATCCCAAATTATTCTTGCCACAGTGCACCCTTAAGAAATATGTTAAAAAGTGATTGTCATTTTATGTGGACTAAAAATTTGGAGGACTCATTTAATTATTTAAAGGATCAGTTAATAAAATCCCCAGTATTGGCCTACTTTAACCCTAAAGAAAAGCTGGTGTTATCAGTAGATGCCAGTTATACAGGGCTTGGAGCAGTTTTGCTTCAGAAAGGCCCACCAATTGCTTATGCATCAAGGGCATTGACTCATGCTCAAACAAGGTATGCTCAGATTGAAAAGGAAATGCTGGCAATAGTGTTTGGATGTGCGAAATTCCGCCAATATATATATGGGAAAGAAACATTGGTTGAGACTGATCACAAACCTTTAATCCCAATCTTTGATAAACCATTAGAAAAAGTTCCAATACGATTGCAACGTATGATTCTGAGACTGCAACCTTATAAAATTAGGTTACAGTACAAACCTGGTAAAGATTTATTAATTGCAGACACACTGTCCAGAGATTTCAATGAAAGAAGTGTTGATTTAGAATGTGATTATGACTCAGAGTTGGAAGTACAAATAAATTTATTATTAAACAATCTTCCATTGACAAAGAATAACTGGGACTTGATTGTTGAAGAGTCCAGCAAGGACAAAAAGATCAATCTATTGAAACATTACATTCTCAATGGGTGGCCAAAGTATAAAAGGGATGTTAAGGCTGAAATCAGACCCTATTTTGATTTCA
The DNA here is from genome assembly GCA_963573305.1 of Pyrrhosoma nymphula. Taxonomy (NCBI): domain Eukaryota; kingdom Metazoa; phylum Arthropoda; class Insecta; order Odonata; family Coenagrionidae; genus Pyrrhosoma; species Pyrrhosoma nymphula. The sequence continues at coordinate 152,348,574 of OY754333.1, read as the reverse complement.
AGGAATAATTGTATGTGGTTAAACTAATAGTTTTTAAAAATAACTTGATTGTATTGCCTGAAAATTTAATTAACATGTTTTTGATGAAACTCCATGTAGGACATCCGGGTATGGTTCGTTTCAAAGAAAGAGCAAGAACCTGTTTATTTTGGCTTAATATGGGTAAGCATATTGAAAGCTTCGTGAACTGTTGCGAAACATGTCAAAAATTTAAAGATAATCAGGCTAAAGCTCCTCTAATTATTAGAGAAGTTCCCAAGCTACCGTGGGAAGTGGTGGCATCAGATGTATTTGAATTTCAAAACAAACAGTATCTAGTCGTAGTAGACTACTTATCCAATTTTATAGCAGTAGCTGGTTTACCTGATGTCAACAGCGAGGGTATAGTGAAGAAATTAAAATCTATATTTAGTCGTTTCGGAATTCCTTGTAAACTATTTACTGATGGAGCCTCCTATTTCACCTCATCTTTATTTCGACAATTTGTTAATTCATGGGAAATTGAGCATGTCATATCTAGTCCCAACCTTCCCAACTCTAATGGAATGGCAGAATCAGCAGTAAAAAGAATAAAAAATCTCTTTAAAAAATCAATTGACTCAGGGGATGACCCATATTTAGCTCTGTTACATCTTCGTAACACCCCAAGGGGTGACAAACCCTCTCCAGCACAAATATTAATGCCAAGAAGTTTAAGAACTAATATTCCTTGTTCATTTAATGTGCTGATGCCGAAAGTCAATCTAAAGAATGCCCGGCATCAAATAAGAATAGATAAATACAAGGTTAAAAAGTGGTATGATAGAAATGCCAAACCAGTGAACGAGTATGAGAGAGGAGAGAACATATGGTTTAAAAAGCAGCCCAGTTCGGTGTGGGCTCCAGATTCTATAACTAATGTAAGAAATGAGCCCAGGGGCCTAATTCTGGTTCTCTCGTATAGTGCGTTACCGAGCGCGAACGCCAGTTCTAACGCAATTTGCGTTACGCGGTATTCTCTAGTGACAGGGACAGTGACAGCGTTCGTGACAGCGTTCGTGACAGCGTTCGTGATAGCGTTAGCGTTAGGGCTTGTCCAATCACAGTGGTGCTCAGATATTCTCTTACTACTTATCACGAGAGTTAACGCACGTTGCGATGAAGAAGTTATCACGGCTTTCGAGGCCGTGATAAGTCGATGGAATTTTATTATGGAGAAAATAAGAAGCTTAGAATAACTTATTTAGTTACTATTTGTTATTATACATAAATATGGCAACAGTGTATCACTTAGCTTCCTCAAGTTCCAGCGAGAAATGCGTGTTTGTTTGTGATGCAAGTGGTATTATCAGTGAAACTTTTGTAGCTTTCTGAGGATATATTTAATCTTGAGATACCAATGAACACTATAAGGGAGGAATAATGCAATTATATTGACGTAAGTAATCATCATGCTAGGCTTTCATTAACTTAATTTCGGTTATTCATGAGATTACGTCTCTGTGAGCAAGGTGTTTTTGGTCGTTGTTTATTTTAATTATCAACGTGGAATTATGTTTTCAGTGTGCATCGAAGTAATTTCAACGACAAGATTACTCATATTCGTGAAGTGTCATATACGCCACCAATTAGATATGCATGCCATTTCATGAAATAGTATTGCAACTGCTTTGATGAAGTGAACCTCTGTTGTTGTGTTGTTTTACATCCGAGGCTATTTGTGGATAAATATGAAGGTACACGAAGTACCTACATGTACTCTTCAATATGTTGTACCTAGTGTGTCTTTGCTATTATTCGGCTGTAATGTGAAATACCGAGTGATCGTTCTTTGTAAACAGCTGTTGAGCGCATTTGGTGAAACCTAGTTGCATGGAGCTATAGGCTTTCATTAACTTAAGTTCGTTTATTCATGAGATTCCACCTGTGTGAGCAAGGTTTTTGGTCGTTGTTTATTATAATTGTCAACGTGGAATTATTTTTTCAGTGTGCATTGAAGTAATTTCAACGACAAGATTAGGTACTCGTATTCGTGAAGTGTCATAATACGCTACCAATTGGATATGCATGACATTTCATGAAATAGTATATTGCAACTGCTTTGATGAAGTGGACCTATTGTTATGTTGTTTTACATCTGAGGCTGTGTGGATAAATTTGTTGGTAAACGAAGTGCATATACCGGCTTTAAATATGCTGTAAAGTGTTTATTTAATTGCTATTATCCGGCTGTTTTGTGAAATACCGAGTGATAGTTCTTTGGAAACAGCTGTTAAGTGAAACCTTACATGGACCTTTTAAGTTTCGATGAAATACAAGATCCATGTATAGTGGATATGTCTTGGTGAATGTTTGTACATTTGATGGTAATGTTATATTGAAATACCAAGCGATCGTTCTCTTTTAACACCTGTTAAGTGAAACCTTACATGGTGCTTTTAAGTTATTTCCAATGAAATTTACAGGATCCGTAAATGGATGTCTTGGAAATTGTCCAGTACAAATCATTTTTCAATCACTAATAAAGAAACTCAAGAGTGAAATTTAGTGGCTGCTGTTTTGTTGGTACTTTTATATTTTAAATAAAGGTCAATTCTGAAATAAATATGCTCTCCAAATATCTTCCTGGTAAAGGTGAGTTAGCGTCCAGTCTGGGAGAAAATGAATTTCACCTGCTTCCCGATCACCTTATACCACCTATTTCACTTATATTGCTACGCTACATATGCGCATTTATACTAACCTTTCATTTGCTTCATAAATCCTTTTTCTTTCGTAAACTATTCACTTAAACCTGTGATGTGAATCAATTTCTCGACGCCATGTTGGAAATACTGACGTTTTCCTCCTAGTTCCCCCAGACGACGCAGCGGTCGAGCAGTTTCTTCATTTTCTATATTCACCACCCATGATTTTTCCCGCCTTCAACTTAAAACTATTCCCGCTTTTCGATGGCTTTATCACACTCAAGAGGGACGGGTATACTCTCGGAGCTACCCTATAATCTTTGAAGGTACCTCATTCCACTTCCTCCATACGGAAAATTCATCACCAACTCTCCTCTCGCCATAATTTTACGCAAAGCAATCACCATTGGGGTGGGTTGTATAATCACCAACGGGGCGGCCCGCAGGGCCGCCCCGTTGGTTTAAAAGGGTATTCGTGAAAATAAAACGTAACTATCCGCCAAATAACCTATCTTTCCGTTCGGAAATGGCCTTTTTGAGGTCGCGTACCGTCCCACCCTAGTACCCCTGTTCCACTCCTCAGACCCGTAACGTTATTAGGTATGTGATCTTTCAGACGTGAAATTAGTCCGTATCCCTCTACCGGGACTTCAGAAAACCTCGCAATATGGCGTCAAAATATCACCAAAAATACGCGAATTTGGTCATTTTCAACATTTATTTTCTCAAAAACTAAGAATCTCACGACTTTCTTTCTTACATTTATGAAATGCGCAATCCTTTCACTTTCCTTTCACATTTCTCTGATACCCTTCACTTTTCTATGTTTCTCACAAAAAATTTTCTCCCAGACTGGACCCTAACTCTTCTTTACCATCTTCCTTATTTCATCTCGTAAGAATTTGAAACTGAAGTGGAACTGAAATGAAATTCTTTGATATGACAATATCATATTATGCCATTGTCGTCAATTCGCTATTCATATTGCTGTGTTTTCCTCTCCAAAATTTGCATTAGACGTACTTGTTGTTTGGTACCTAAGTAATTGGATCTATTTGTGTTGGACAGTGCCCATCGTCTAGATACTCTCCTTTCAAATTTAGGTTAGGACCTTTTTGAACTGATTTTATTTTCTTCTAGCATGCCTAGTACCTAATCAAGATCATGAGAATATGAAGCCCATGATAAGGTAAACTGTAGGAAAACGTCGGCAATACCATAGAAGAGGCAACAATATAAAAACATAGAAGTATTAAACCTCAAACCTCAGCAGTCTCCAGCTATTAATGACGCGGCTTGTATACCCTGTGAAATTCACTTCATTCAATGTAAAGTATTAGCTTAGTGGTTTAGGTGGGTGGCTTACAGTGTGAAGGTTATAAGTTCTAATCTCTCTTGGGGTATTTTTTTTCTTTCTAAGTTATTCGTTTCTGTTTTATTAATGGTGTTCTTATCGTCGGTACTTCAATGAAAAATGTTTTTGGTCAATTTTTTAAATTATCAATAGGATTACATGCAGCCCAATAGTCATTATATTTCGTATCTATAGGACTTCGGTGATTATATATAAACACTGTTGTTCCAAATAACTAACTACATGCTATAGTTATTAAGTATGATTAGTTCTATAGCATTTTTTTCTAAGCATACCCCGTGAGCACTATATTTTATGCTATCGTATTGTATAAACGAATAAGTGAACCGAATCGCCGTAAGTAAATAATCGAATAAGATTAAGTTACAATTGTATTAATAATAAAATTATTACTAGCGAACTGGTAACATTTAAGCGCTTGAGAATGTTTATTTGCCTATTCAAGGCTTATTCTCGCCTTTTCGTCTGCAAACAGCTGCCACTCGAAAGTCCACTCCTCTCGTATTGGCTGAAATCGATGACGTTAGCGGTGCTGACGTCACTTCCATGGTTACAGAGCCGAAGTTGCCCGAGCCTTATCACGAACGCGAACGCAAAAAACGAGAATGGGAGACGAACGCAATTTGCGTTACGGGGAACACGTGATATCTTGTCCCGCGACAAGAACGAGAATTAGGCCCCAGGTCATATGACACTGTTGATTCAAACAATAAGTCATTTCGAAGGAGTGCAATACACTTGTTGCCTAATCAGACTGAGGTGCCACCTCTCCCAGAAGTAAATTTACCTCCTGAAACTTTGTCTAACAGTGATGAGGATCAATTCATAAGAAAGCTTGACAATTATTGTACTAAATCAGGGAGAGTGGTAAAGGCCAACCCTAAGTATAAGAATTAGAAATGATGTGGCCACTATTTGTCATTTTTATGTAGGTAATTATTCTGGAGTAGTTGTTTTTTTTTGTTTGATTGTTAATTTCAAATTAAAGTGTTCTTTAATGAATTGTCAAATTGATTGTTCAGGACAGGTTCTTTTGTGTATATGTATTCAATGAAATAAGGTGGTATGTTGGTTAATTTCAAATGGTGTGCTCTTGAATTTATTATCTTATTAATTTTTGTAATCTATGAAATTTTTCTACAGTTAATGTTTTGTTTTCTTGTGTCAAGGGCATAACATTTTATTGTTGTATATGTTTTTGTTTGAAAAGGGAAGATGTTGTATATGTTTTGTTGGGAAAGGGAAGATGTTGTATATGTAGAAAAACAAAACAAAGTCAGTTACGCCAGTTGCGTCGTGACTCTTGAACTGAAAGGTTGTGTCACTACTGTTCCCCATACAACACCATCCCAATTGCTGCAAAAGGTCAGTAACACTAACGAGATTATCATAACGGCCTTTAACATATCTTGCCGATCTTCGCTGCACGCGTTCTAACTCAGTTTCCAAGCCTATCTCATAAGGATCCCAAATACTGGCGGCATATTCTAAGTGGGGTCTAACGAGGGAGAAGTAGCTGATTTCCCTAACTTTATCGTCGCACTTGCCAAGTACTCTTTTAACAAATCCCAATTTACGATTAGCTTGACCGGTAATTTCTCGAATATGTTTACTCCACGATAGATTGGAGTCATTTAAGTCAGCTTAACTCCGAGGTACTTAACGGATTCTACGGTCTCTAATTTTATGTTGTTTATGCAATAGCTGCTACAACGAGCGTTTTTCCGTTTCCAAAAATTCACAACAACGCATTTTTTCAGGTTTTATTCTAGCTGCCACGCATCGCACCACTCTTGTATTGCCTCGAGGTCCTTAGTTAGCGCTTCCTTATCATTAAAGCTACGAATTTTTCTATACACCACTGCGTCGTCAGCAAATAATCTAAGCTTACTGTCAACTTTATCACCGACGTCGTTTATGTGGTGCCTTTTACCTTTTAGGTGCGCCCACAAGTAAATGAAAACGTTCTCTACGAGGTTACTTTCGGTTTTCTGGGGAAAAACGGCATTTTCTTATTTGAGCACCTAGAGAAAAACGTTTTGAAACGAAAATGTGATGTGTGGGAAATTACATACAACCAAGTTTGGGCCTTTTTGTAAATTTGACATAAATGTATACATATAAGTTTTAATGTGACTAAAATAACATTACTCTATTTTTCTCGTTGCAGTGTTAACCACTTAGATATAGCACCCCAGCATGCAAGTGTTCTCATGGGGCTGTCCAACACGGTTGCCACGCTGCCGGGAATAATCAGTCCTGCATTAACTGGATATATTGTACAAAATAAGGTGAGTGACGTAGTATCCACACTATCACAATATACGTGTAATGTGTAGGATTCATTTTTGTACTAGCAAATGATGATGAGCAAGTCGGTTTCCCAAAAATAGAAGTTCTCCGTGTAGGGATACCTATATTCGCAACCGATAATTCATTACTAGAGATACTATAGTTTATCGCAACTGCTATTAATGCGAAATAGATATTTGTGTTCTTTTCTTTCATTTTTGGACGTTTTGGGTTGCTAGGATCACTCATGGTTAGTCGAATTTCGCAACTAATATAAAATCAAATTAATATTTTTGAAATGCATTTTTCTTATTTGTCGATTTTTTGAGTACTTATGACCACAAATTCATCAAATTTGAATCGGCGATAAAGTGCGATAAAACAAAATAACAGCGACATATTTGCCATTGTACGTAATTCTGAGCATATAACGGCGAAATTATTACATACAAAAATATTAAATGAATAAAATAGTACAAAATAAAATTATACAAAATAAAATCAAGAGCACACATTTTTGCAAAACAGGACGTGTTTCCATTTTATTGCCACCTAATTATTAAAATTCGATAAGAAAATAATAGATGCTACAAAGTGCGATAAAGTAAAATTGTAAGTTCTATTAAATTTGAAAATGCGATATACTAGCATCTCTATTCATTACCTATTGTACATGCACATGAACTTATGATTTTATAATTAAGAGAAATTAATTTTTAGTAATATTACTAGTATTGAATGTTACTGGTGTAATATACTCTTCCCAGTCCCCAGCAAGGATCAGGTTTCATTGGCGTCATAATGGCGAAAGACTTGGGAGAGGTTTGGCAGTATTCGTAGCCGCGTCCGACATCCATCGGATAGGTGGCTACGCTGCATTCGGGTCACACGGAGACTGCACGCTGCTGTACGCTGCATCTCGTGTCCGTAACATCCGCCTTGAATATAATGCGGCTGCACACGATGTGTTTATGGCACTATTCTGGCACGCGAGGACCCCAGGATGACGGCCTCCTGTATGCTTTCCTCTAATGATTCCGCCTGTGCCACGCATGTCGAAATGCACATGATTCCATTTAGCAGCGAGCCCTTAACTTCCCCGATATTATCTATGATATTAAATGGGTGGAATTATGATCGGGTGGAATGGACGAAATTAATGGGAGTGTTTAAGACATTAGGGGTCGATTGGAGGGATAGGCGTCTGATTCGGAATTTTTATATGAACCAGACGGCGCAGGTTAGGGTAGTCGATGGAGAATCGGGATGGGCCACGATAGGACGGGGAGTGCGGCAGGGGTGCCCACCGTTGCTTTTTAATGTGTATTCAGAAGAAATGGTAAGGGAGGCATGGGGGGTGGAATAGGTAGGAAAAAAGGTAGGAGGGGAGCTGATAAAATCAGTGAGATTTGCCAATGATCAAGCATTGGTTAGTCAGCCTGCAAAAGGGTTTACAGTCAATGGTGAATGCATTAGAGGTGCAGTGCGAAAAGTATGGGATGAAGATCAATCACAATAAAACGAAAGTAATGAGATTTTCTAGAAGTAAGATGGCGGGGCTGAATATAAGGGTGGGAGGGCAGAAGATAGAGCAGGTCGAGCACTTTACGTATCTGGGTAGTATTTTGGAGGCGAATGGGTTTAGTGGTAAGGACATCAGATGCAGAATTGCGCTCGCTAAAGAAGCATTTTCGAAGAGAAGGGAATTGATGAGGGGGGGTCTGAGAAGAGACGTAAAGAAGAGGCTGGTGAAAACTTTAATATGGAGCGTGGCGCTATATGGGTCGGAAACGTGGTCATTGCGAAGGGAGGATGTGCGTAGACTTGAGGCGTTTGAGATGTGGGTTTAGAGAAGGATGGAGAAGGTTAGCTGGATGGCGAGAAAGACGAACGAGGAGGTATTGGATATGGTCGGAGAGGAGAGGAAGCTTGTGGCAGAAGTTCGGAGAAGGCAGAAGAGATGGGTGGAGGAGGTTTTGAGAGGAGAGGGCATGTTGAAGAGAATGTCCTAATCCTAATCACCTTTGTTCTTCATACTGGGGATGTGGTCATTTATGACCGCCATTGAGATGCAATAGCTAAGAACTGATTTATTTGTTACAGAACTCATGAATATCCCTTGCAGGGTATTTTGTAGATGGTGATGAATAAGCGCTCCATGTTCACTTGCAATTTTATGATTAATTTAATGCTAAACAGAATGTAAATTCCTCGATTTGAAGCCATCTTATCTAATTTTAAAGTAAGCAATGACATCACATACCTTGTCTGAAGAACACTCACCCTTCCTTAATTACCCGGGAATGGAGAAACCTATACTTAGAAACAATAAGAAAGGTAACCCATTTGAGCCTCACCTTGAGGGATGGGCCACATTAATTTTTTTAGGGGATTGTATTTAAAACCTACTCACCTCTCGTAAACCAACCCCAATATTCCCTTTTTGAGGTAACCAAACCTTAACCACACTCTTTTTATCATTCCGATCTCCCTGACGTTTCAGAAGAACACCCCCATTTCCCCTTTCCCCTACCCCCCGTCTTCCAATTCGGCATCAAATAGGCCTGCCCCCCAAAAGTAATAAATACCATGATAATGGTACATGGTGCTGAAACAATGTTCGGTTTGAGTAAAATAAAAGTGTGGAATAGGGTGAAGCATCTTATTTAACTACGGTTGAGGTTTGTGTGCACCCATACATATGTATATGTATTTCCCTCAGGGAATGGGTATAGCATATAAGTGGATGCATAGAAAAGGGGTGTTATATTCAGAAAAAGTGATTGCATTGTTGGCTCATGGCAGGCAAGTATGTTTAAAATATCAATTGGAAGTCTCTGAACATTATCTGTTTGGCTGATGAGGACTTAGGAAGATGATTTTGAATTTCATTTCACATTAGAATTGTGATAATGATTATCACATCTAACCAGGTCATAATTTATGCCTTGTTTTGAGATAATTGCTGCTGCTGGAATAAGTTTGAGGCTCACTGAAATCTTGATAGAGGAAGTGTATACATTGGGACTACATAATTGGATTTTTTGGGTTAACGTACCAAAGATATCTTTAGATATTTCTTTCGATTTTGTAATAATTTTAACACAATGAGGTCAAATTAAAATGTTGTCACCTAATCGGGATAAAAGAGATAATTTTTGCCTGGGAAATTCATTGCTTGGCAAGTTAATTGAAAATCTCTCGGGTTTACCATGGGGTAAGGTTCTCCATTATTTCTGTTTCCACAAACGACTCACCCATCATTATCAGGGATCATGGAATCCATCCTCAGAATTGCCAGGAAGCTTGAAGTCTTACAATCAGGCTTGTTGCATCACAATTGAAATAAATATTTTCCACCATGGAAATAATGGTTGAATTATTTAATGATGTTGAGGAATAATATATGTATACAATTTCCTTAAGATTCCTTTATGGTTGATTTGTTGTGAACATCCCCTGTTGATACGCATAGCTTCCTGGTTACTAATTTATTTACTGTTGATTTTACAGAGTGCAGCGGAGTGGAAGATAGTGTTTTACATCTCAAGTGCCATATACCTTGCTGGTGCTGTTTTCTATGGAATATTTGCATCGGGGGAGCTGCAGCCGTGGGCTCGAGTGGAAGAAGAGGCCATTCCAAAGAGTGAATCGGAGCGTGAGACTGGAAGAGACTCCAAAAATGGTTTATGCTACACCAATGAAGTCATGGATGAAAGGCTTTGAGAGAGGAGACCGGCTCTCGTTCCGTCTAACAAAGTGCACTTTAACTCTCAGGTGGGGGCAGTGTCTCCATTTTATTGTGATTGACAGAATGGATGAATTACAAGGTGTGTCCCAAAAGTAATGAGACATTCCACATCATTGCCTTATTTGAAAATATTTACAAAATAAGTCAAAGCTCTTCATTGTCTTTCATAGAGCATCAATGCCACCTTTCCAATGGTTCTGCCATTGGTGAAAGCATTTTTTTAAAAGTCCTCTTCCGAGGTTGCCTTCAGGGCCCTCATCACGCCAGCTTGAACCTCTCGAATGGACCCAAAATGTTTGTTTCATGTCCGCATTGATCCTCGGGAACAAAAAGAAGTCTGGTTGTGCCAGGTCTAGGCTGTGGGGGAGAACATGGGACAGCGTTTCTATGTTCTTCTTAATCAGGAACTCTCTCGCCAACAGCAACGTGTGGGCAGGCACGTTGTCATTATGGAGAACCCATGATGGTGACAAAAATAAACTTTGTCATATTCTACACAAATTTATTAAAAACACTCGACCGGTTTCGACCTTTTCAGTCTAAATCTATATTTGCCACACTTCTAATTGAAAATAACCACATCTCTGATTTTATCCCGAAACTTTTACATGTTTGTAACAAAGGGAAGAAACTTGATTTTATTGAGAATTTTGAAATTTTAGCGTATTTTAATGTATATAAGAATGATATATTAAATGACCTTGTCCCTTCCAACCCCTCCCCCTTCTACTCAGTACCCGTCCCCCCACCACCACCCCCCGTATTCAGATAAGCCGTCATTCATCCCCTTGCCACCAGTCGTTTGCCTGCTCACCTTCCTTTCTTGACCATCCCTCCCCCGTTTTTCATAGCCTTCCAATCACAACTGTCCTTGAAGTTTCCCCCCCCCACCAGTTCAACCGTTGTGAGACCCAACACACATGTATATATATATATATATATATATATATATATATATATATATATATATATATACCGCCCTGTCTGTTAACTAATGTTTTAACTCTTGAGAAGGACCTGAAAAGGTCGAAGCCGGTCGAGTGTTTTTACTAAATTTGTGTGGAATATAACAAAGTTTATTTTTGAAACCATCATGTCTCCATTCCACGAAGTGAACTCACGGACCATTGATTTGATGAAGAACCCAACTGATGGTGATGTTTGCACAGATTCACACAACCCTTCTCCTCAGCTGTTGAAGTTCTTTTTTGTAAAAAAGCAGAATCAGCAGTTCTGCCAGCAGTACAAACTTTTTATGAACAATTTGCTTTGAGGAAAAAAGGCAGTGAACATATCGTTTTCACTTTTGAATAGCTAATTGAGGTATTTTTGGGCTCGGAAATTGGGTTGTGTGCCACTCTGAACTCAGCCTATTGGTCTCAAGGTCATACTTGAAAACATAAGTTCATCGCCAGTTATCTATAGGCCCAGTAAAGTATTGTCACTTTCTGCAGAAAGAAAACTCACTAGAATTTGAAAGATGGGAGTTCCTTTTGTTCATCAGTCCAAATCTTCAGATTCAAAGAACCATGATGAGTGCTCAGATGGTGATTGCAGAAGAAGACTTAAAATTTTTTGACCCATGTCTGATCCACCGAAAATGCAGCATCAATGCCTGAGAGTCAGGTGTTCTTAAAAGAGCTAAATATTTTCAATAAAATGATTTTTATGGAATTAGTCTAGACCATTACTTATGGGAGATACCTTGAATAGCACTAGGGATTAATGCCAATGGAAAGTGAAAGTTCTTGATTTTGTTAAGTGAATGGGAAGTACAGATAAAAATTCCGAGTTCACCCATTGAGAATGGATTTTCAACTGGCAGAGGTGTTGGCAACATTGGTATTCAACGCATCCTTATGCCAAATTCAATCAGTCAATTTTAACCCTCATAGCCACTGGCTTATTAAAATCATTATATATTTACAGTTATAATTTTCCTGCACCATTAACTAATGGCTCTCAAAGTATATTGCCACATCATACAAAGGCAGCAGAGGTACAACCTGTGGCATTGATTTGTATCAAGAGTTTGATACAGGGACCCAACACACAAAGCATTCAAGCTCTCACATCTGTCGAGGAACTCCATGAGAGACTATAGGGGGTGGAAATTTTTTGCCGGCCTTGGTGGCGGTGGGGTAACGTCCTCGCCTTCTAACTCAAAGGTCGCGGGTTCGAGTCCCACCTGGGGAGGATTTTTCACTCCCCAGGGCATGGTTGTGTGTGCTCGTCCATTGTTAACTGTTAATACCCCGATAAAAAAGCCAATTAGTGCTGTTTTTGGTGGTTCTTGAAAATAAATATGGAAAAAAGGGATAGTGCCTAGTTGAAATCATTTGACCATACATGTCATGTGAGGAACATGCTATTTACTCAGCACAGAGTGGCAGGTTCAGCTCAGATATGTACAATAAAAGTGATGTGAACAGAAGCAACCTCATGCAAAGTGATGTAGAGGACTTTGCCAACCCCCAAGGCATTCATTACCCATAGTGCATTGCTCATTCCACAAATTACCCCCCCTCCTCCTCCACGTTCACTGCCCTTTCGGCATCATTTATATCCAGGCCAACAATTTCAGTCATTAAATGCATAATTAATAGCATACGTACCGCTAACTCTGTCTCTCTTGACATGAAAAAAACTGTCAACCTGTAAAAAGCTATCCCATTCCTCACAAAAAGTCTCACCCTTTTTATCAAATTAAATTATAAAACCCTAATGCTTTTTTCCAGCATTAACTTAAGGGCCTCAGGGAACATGTTAATTCACATTGGCTATATTGCTGTTTGCATATTCATCCTCCAAAAACTTCAGAAAATTGTTTCCATTGATACTCTAAAATTGATCGGTGTATGCCATCATCTTAAGGGGGAATTAGAGTTTATCTTAGAAAGTCTTTGCTCGGCAAAAACAAAGATCTGTTACGATCATCTGTCCTCATACCAAGTCCTTTTCCCAATTCCTCAAAATATCCATCCATTCATTTATATTCTGCTGTCTTATTTGAATAAAATATCATTTATTTCTTAACAATTCAAATGATTACCATCATGATACTTGGAAAAAACAGAACACACATGCGTACTAAATACATACGGGTTGACATATCAAAAGGGTTAATGCAATGCTGCAATTGTAATCTATAGTCAAATACAAACTGAAATTAAAAACATACCCTTCGTTTGGTGCATCTTAAAATAGTAGCTTAAAAATGATGGTTGAAGGAATGTTTATGTAACTTTCAAGGAACCATGAGAAATAAAATTTCATGCTGGTATATTTATGCTTTAAAAATATTATAATCATCTTAAACTTAAAATGTGGACATTGTTATACAATTCTGTATTGAGTAATGGAATGGAAATACATATTTGTACGTAATTGATTTTTGCGGGTGGGTGTGAAATAGTTGGATGCAGAAAATAAATTAAAAATTATGTGCACACTGCCTGAGTAGAAACTGTTGCCCCTGAACACTTGTGACAGCTTTCGGAAAAAAACTGATTCAAGTAAATATGACTCTGAAATATGATAAGTGTGTGCACACCATCCAGAATCTTCTTAGTATCATATTTTTTAGGGTTTCAAGAAAAATGATACCTAACTAATGACACATAATAATTGTAATTTAATGTACATTCATGAACTTTTTGACAATCAAAAGTTACTAATGTGGCAAGCTCCAAATGTTACCTAGGGCTGTCAACAGATGTCTGCCTCATTTCACTGTGGACCACCAAATCATTATTATAACATTTGTGCCATAAAAAAAGATCACTGCATGCAGTGCCAGATTACCATAATAAGACAAAGCCTATGGGATCCGAGGTCCCAAAATTTTTTCCTCTTCTCTTGTGACTTGTTTATTACTGTGGGCCCTGTTGCTTGTGCCTTGTACTGCCTACAGGCCCCTAAGTGTGTTAATCAGACACTGACTGCATGCCAAGGGTTACAATCCTATTCCAGATGCAGGACTCATGTCTTTAAACAATATTAATATGTGACACCCAAGGGCTCAAAAAACAGGTACAGTTTAAAAAAAGAACAGTGAATTCTAATTGACACGAAACTCATGGGAGTGGGCAAGGAATTCAGGTTAAAAGAATTTAGCGCCAATGACTGGGTAGCAAAAAAATAATAAGTTTGCCAATAGTTTTATGACCACTATAGAACACGTATACAACATCAATCTATATATACATATTCACTTTCATTGAAGAAGATAGAGATATCTTGCCAATGAAATGCATACCTACATATTTGTAATTCAGTAACAATACTTTTTTAATTTCAATATATACAGTGAATTATACAGTAGACATTGCCACAGGAGAAAATTGTCAGCAGCAGTTATTTTTTGGGACTAAACACGCCTAAAAACTTCCAGAAAATGCACTTTAGCAACAGTGAGTCAGTGAAAAAAACACCTCCATAGCTTGGCGGGAACACACAACTTTATTTTTCCGTTATCCCCCTACACAAGTAAGAACAAGTAGCGACAACGTTCACTTAGTTCACTACATTTGCCGACAGATGGTGTACCCATCTGTGTCTCTCGTAATAGTATCTGATTTACACGATCGCAATCCTTTACTTATTCCAACAAAAATTGACCTGGACCAGAAATCGAACCACACACATTTGGCTTGCCAATGTGCAGACCAAAATGCTACCCAGGTGGCAATTTAGGAGGATAAAAGGGGACTGGACAATGTATATAATATTTGAACACTGTATTTGTGGCAGGCGTGAATATCTTCATGAATTATATATTCTGACTTAAATTTTATTCTTCAATAGCCCGAAAACATGGCAAATATTCTTCTGCCAAAGTACAGGGTGTAATATTGTTTATACTTACATTTGATATGGCCACATTATGCTTGAGCTCGTAAAGTGTGGTCTTTACTTCAGCCCAAGTGGGTGGCTCAAGCAATTCCTCCTCATCTTCATCTGTAGAATTTTTACTTTGTACTTCCTCAGGAGCCAAAGAAAAACAGGCAACGTCACTCTGTCTCTCCAAATAATTAACGAAAGCTAATCCACCCTGGAAAAGTTACACAAAAAGCAAAGTAAAACTGTTTTAAAGACTTAGAAAATTAATGTTCAGAGAGTAAACGAATATGCACTCTTAACTCTTTTGGTGAGAGTGTCTGCAAAAGATTCCACACCTCTGCGGTCTCCTTGTGGCTGGCAACTCTCTCCTGCTTTGCAGAATGGACATCAGAGCGAGTTCAGGCCTTCTTGAAGCAATTTTAAATATGCTTCTCAGAAATGGATTCCCAAGACACTCCAATGACTCTTATGGGATCCAAAATGCTGGCACAGGCTGAGAGCAGCGCATTTGTCAATCATAAGTTGTACATGATGGTTCTCTGCAACCATACAGTGATTAAATCGTTGGAGCCACTCACGGAATGTGATGCCGTCGATAGATGCCTATTCATGGTGGGTGTAAATACAGGGCCACTGGGAACGATTGATGTGCTTAAAGTCGAGAGGGCTCTTGGATTTCCACATCATCGCCCATGCTCCTCGTAGCTTCTTGCTACCATTCAAATTGGAGGTCTGAGCAGAGTGAATTCTTGCTATGGCTTCCTTGATTGCATTTCTCTCCCTTCATGAATGGTTTGGCGAGACGTTACAAAATGCCAGCTGCATCCATGTAGAGAATGTTGCAAGGGGCATTCTTTTCTCATAAAATTTTAAACTGGCCAGCCATTCACTTGCACTTACTACATCCACTTTATTTACCTAATTCAACACATAATAAATTAGGAAGAGATTCCATGGTGCTTTTGAAATTGCCACTGACAACCACTTGAGCACTTGAAGTCTTCAATTTATGAACTGGATGTGATGGGAATTGCCTTTTGTCGAATAGCAGGCTCGCTTAAGGGAATGTCTGCTGGTCAAACCATTCCATTAGTTCTTCTTAAATATACATATAATGATGCAGACTCTTTGCTTTGCGCCGAAAACATACTCGTCCAGCTGCTTGGTCTAGTTTGTCATGATTCTTCAATATTGTTGTTAACGCATTTATGCACAGGACTTTTATTTCCTAATTTTCTGATGAAACTTACGGATATTGGAAAGCATGTCTTCTGAACATGCCTGATATGATTTTTTTCACGATGTGACTTCTGGATGCGTAGCAATGGGGTGGGTTTCAAAATGCCCTTTGGGCATGAAGCCGTGGTAAGTGCCAAATGGTAAGGTATTTGATTTTTTCATTATATATTTTTTTAAATAATGCATAATTATCTTAGTTGAATGAGACTATACCTATGCATAAATATTTTTTCTCCTTTTTTTGCATTTTTCCAGATGAACAATGTTCTCGCCGGAATTAATCAAAAAATATCGCAATCATTTCCTTTTGACTCATGGAATGCAAACAAGATTTGGTGAGTGAATGTTAAAAACATTCCCAATTATGTATAAATTTTTATGCATAAAAATATCAATGTTATCCATATTTTTGTTCACAGAGCATGAAATTTTGCAAAACAATGAGTATGAAGAGGAATTTCACATTTTTGGCCGGCGATTGGGGTTTATTTCTTTTTGCAGTAAGCACATCTTTGCTGGGGCTTACGAGTCATAAGAATATTTCCACCTCATCATTCATGCGGGCTTGGCCATCTTATCGCATTAGCAGATGTGTTGAGGAAAATTGCCTGCTGTGCCATATTTTTGCAGATGTGCCTGGACACATGCACACGGGAAGGTCCATTGCAATCAGCCCGCTTTTCCCAGCATTAATCATATGTACATTAAACGACTTAATTAATGATACGTGTCATTTCTGACCACGCACACCTATTTGGTTGTTAGCGATGTGGTTGTTCAACAAGTCAACTCCCCCCATGTTCTTGTTGTATTTGTTGATTACATATGGCTGAGTAATGAGTCTCTTTTTCCTCTCTGTGATGGAGTAACGCTGAGCCTGACGCTCAGGTTGTATCCCATATTCATTTGACAATGCATATACAACAGCGTAGTCTACCCAAGCTACAACAACAATTCCCTCGTTACTTTCTATGCTCGACTCACCTGATCCTCTCTCTCATTTCCGCATTACGTTTTTACCAGAAATTGGGCATTTCGCCAATCTATTTATTCTTACCATACCGGTCCCACTCATTCCTTTAGCAGACAAGGAGCAAAGGAGTAGGGTATAAGTGAAAAAAATATCAAAGTAGAATGAAAATCTGACTCCAGACTCCTCCATTATAGGGTCGAAGAAATTCAACACCACTGATTCCCCAATACCCTGATCAGAAGGACGCTATTTCCTTCACAGCCTTGGTACAGTTCCACCTCAACACAGTAGCAGGTGGTTTAATCCATTTCCCACGCTTTAAATCCAAAATGCACC
Source organism: Pyrrhosoma nymphula (assembly GCA_963573305.1). Classification (NCBI taxonomy): domain Eukaryota; kingdom Metazoa; phylum Arthropoda; class Insecta; order Odonata; family Coenagrionidae; genus Pyrrhosoma; species Pyrrhosoma nymphula. Next base: position 152,331,100 of record OY754333.1, on the reverse strand, counting down.
GAAGCCTAAGAAACGGTTTTAACCTAAGAAACTGCTTACATCCCTGTCTGCCAAAGTAGGGAATCATTGATTCATCTATTGATAGGTTTTTGTCATCAGGAGCATGCTGAAAATGCTCTTTTTAGGCCCTTGCTAGAGATGCTAGGGCCTAACTTTTCCCATTTTATCACCTCATGACAGATTCCTATTGTCACAAACATGTTTAACCTCAGGATTTCATCTAAATGGTTTCAACACATTGCCTCAGACACAAGTAAATTATGAACATCTGCAACACTTTTCCAGAACATAAGCCTACAGGGCAAAGGAACGTAACCACCAAGGAACAAGATTCCTAGGAAAGTATTACATTTCCTCCAAAGATAGGTGGAAGTTTGATGATTTGTTTGAGTGCAATACATTACAGAAAATTTAACAATTTCAGAAACAATTTCTCCATTCAAAAATATTAGAAGAAATTCCAAGAGGTGGTTTTCTTTAGTAAGGATTGGAGGCATCGGGATGATTTGCACTGGTGCAGTTTGCCTGATTGATGGGAACGCACATAAGACACCTTTTCTTCAGCTCAAGTCAAAAGGCATCTTATGTGGTCCTCTTTTCCTTTTCACAGGCTGTTCATCTGGGTCAGATGATTCAGGACTTTCAGCATTTTATTCGAAGTTCCCTGATCGAAATTCGGCTGAGGAGTGGAGCTGACCGGAAGAAAGGGAATCTGGATTGTTGCACAAATCATCTCTTGAGTCCTCATCCGATTCATTATTGGCAGGTGGCTCTACATATACATATCAGCAGAATCACCGCCAACATCCTCATCTGAGGCATTCTCCAGACACTCTGTCACCTCTGCCGCAGATAGATATTTTGAACGGTAACAAATGAGGAGGTATGAAAACAGAATATCAATAAACAAAATAATAAAGTATAGCATATCGCAAATGCATAATTCAGTCAAAAAGATTTCCATATGCACCCCTGTAGCAATTGTTCAATGCATGTGATGAATGTGATTGATGACCAAACTTATTATACATGTTTCATTACATTTGGTAAAACACAAAGAAATGATGGAAGGAAAATATTCCATGAATGACACTTTAAAAATATCCAACTGCATACAAAAACTGACTAATTAACTTGGATTAACCAAATTCATATGACGATGTGGACACAAAGTAGGCACAATATTGTACAGATACAGTCAAAAGACAAAATGATAATCTCTTGACCTTTCAATCACTCCCAACAGCATGAGTTATCAGTCCCATTATGTAATTGAATGTAATGCAAACTCAATTCTTCATCCCAAATGACGTTTCACCCTTCAAACACTTATTTCTTCCAAGAACAGTCAAAAGATAGTAATGTATGGCCTGCATCCCACGCTTGTTAATTATTCATCTCCTTGCTGAAAGAATTATCCACCCGGCGGGAGAAAGTGTTTTGGGGTAGCAACAAGCACGGAGAGGGTACAAGGGAATAGGAAAACAGTGAATGGGTGGGAATGTGGACGAATGGATGAATGAATAAGACACTTAGGGACTGCTCCGTCCCCTCTTGCTCTTCTTCCGAATTTCTAACATTGCTTTTGCCGTAGCCAAAAAAAGGTAGCATGCATTCTTTGAAAGTAAGTGAGAATGATTTGCCTTAAGCAGGCAAAATGAAACAAGAAGCCAAGGATATTGTTAAAAAATTTGTGGAAACTGAAAGTTACTTCATAAGACTCCATACATTCCTTCCAGGATAAAATTTAGGTTTGTGTTATCATAAGATTCGTGCTAATGAGGATTTACTGTAGTTATTTTCTTCTGTGAATATGAATAGCATGAAAGGTCTCCATCAAATGTGAACTGAAGTCTTTGCTGGTTATTTTTACATTTATAATGTGATTGTATGGTCAACATACCTAGTCATAATTGCCATCGGAAATTTCCAGCTGTGTTCTTTTTAACATATGTACCTCATATTTTCTGTCGTAAGCACAGGAATATGTTCAAAGTTTTGCTCTTACCGTTGTACTATTCACCCCTCTCAATTTCTATTCTTCTTTCCTTATCACAGGGGTTCTAATAATTATTCTATGTCACGCGGTCCTAAACACGCGACGTTATATATTATATTAGCCCGACACACAAAAGGTACACTTCACTTTTTCACTTCTTACCTTGAGAGAGATATTTTCTTTTGGTAGACCTTGGCGGCTAAGGTTAATGGATTAATTCATGCACAAAAATGATACACTTGAATAATACAAACATTTATAATAACCCTTTTATTCTTCATAAAAACAAATTCACTTTGGTTAATCAATTAATTAATATATGTTGCCTTCTCAAATATATTCGTATTAATTTATAATGTTTGTTGTACTTCACCGGATATTGCACAATGTGACTTCCGCCGATACTCTATTCCCCAGTATCTGTTTATCGGATTCCTGGATCCTTCCTTAACACAGGGCACTGGCGTTGGTAATTGCTGTCCAAAGCCGCTTACTCCCGGCTAATTATCACTGCAAAACTCCAGACTGACTTTCACTCGAAGACCGGTCCTTGGCTTCCCTGAGTGAGTGAGTGAGCTGACTTCGTTGAGACCTTGAGTGTCCTCCCCCTACGTTCCTTGTGACTTTTCTAAGCCACGTCCCTTGCTTGACAAGCCCTTATATACTTTCTCCCCACCCCTCCTGTATGTTCTAGAACATTCCAGGTTTTCTCTACTTCCTCTCGTATCTGATTGGCTTTTCCCTTCTCATTATTACAATTTTGATTACCCCTTCCATCCTTTCTTTGCCTTGCAGCTTTCATAACACAAACGGCATTGTTTTAAGTTTGTTTACATAACACGTAAACGGTATTGTTCTAAGTTTGTTGTCATAACACAAACGGCATTGTTTTAAGTTTTTTTACATAACACGGAAACGGTATTGTTGCCTCGCGGTAGCACGTGTTCCCAAAATACCCACAATGGCGTCCTTAATTGTAAACTTATGCCAACACGGCCAAAATGGCGTGTTACACCGTGTAACTAGCAAAGAATGGCAGGCATGGATAATATGAAAATAATCTGAGATGTCAAAATGGCATCTTCATGATATCACTCTCAATACAAAATTAAACAATTGGTAAATATATTATTGTTGAAAAAAATTTTACATTTGTAGAGTTGTACTTTTTTATTTTTGTGAGTGAAATTTTTTAAATAAATGGTGGATAACCTAGCAGCAATTTTTATTGACCCAATAACTGGCTAACAGTGTGGTTGAAAGCAGGTCATAGACCACCAGCCAATGTTGGCTGAACATCCAAATGATAACGTTGGCCTCCATCTTGCTTTTGGTGGGTGAATTTGTGTCAACGTATTTGACCAATCTATACTATGCCAGGCACTTTGGGCCGATTTGGGCACACACACAGATCACGGTCTATCTATGATATGCCAGCTATTGCAAGGTGCTCCCCTCCCTGTTTATTAAAGAGCTCTAATCTACCTCTATCATTATTTTAATACTTTGGTTTGTTCATGATCTATCTTCATCCCATATTTCCTACACTTATTACATCTGATATAGGTTGCAATCCCTTCAGTGATCAACTAATCAATGTCTGGTCATCTGGAAATCTTAATCATACTGCCGTAAAAAAATTATAACCATCATTAAAAAAGCAATATAATGGAGGAGACCCGTAAAAAAAAGCAGTTGCTATAGTTTGAGATGAAGGTGCAGAAAAAACAGCAGCTTATAGGAATTCCAAGAACTATGATGCCAATTGCACTGTACTTTTGATTCAAAATGTGATGACTGTTTCTTTTATTATGTATCAAAATCATTATTACTAAATTTATTCTGGGTACGTATCAGAAATTCATAAAATATTTGAAAGAGGTTGCAATGGTATCTCAGCAACAATGTCATCTTTCTAAGCAAAGGTTGATACAATACGAGCCAACTTGCTAGAACCGGATGCTGTTGTGGCAAATTTCGAGAAGATAGGAGGAAAAAAGTAACCCATGTTCTTGATTTTAAGTTTCCCTAGGATAAAGTTTAAGGCTGATTTGAGCACTAATGATTAGCGAGTCATTGTGGCTGCTACAGAAATTCTAGAAGTACTCTATATATTTGACACCACAACTTATCAAGGGCCTAGAATAAGTGAGCGTCAATATGGTGGAAAAAGGGCAGTAACCGTTTTCAATATGCTTGAGTTTCCTGATAATTTATGTATTTGATTTTGGTGATAAACATCTTCTACTCATCCTTTCTCATCTCCAATTTCATATGGGGCCCCGGCCTTTGACAAGTATCCTCCACTCCTATCTATCAATGTAGGCCTGTCCCCTGCAAGACGTCTTTGTTACTTAAGTCCTTTAAAATAAACAGTTACCCCACCTTGCTTTAGATCTCCTTCGGCTTCTCTTGCCCTCCAGTGGCGGACACAGAAAAAACTCAAGGGGGGGGAGCAAGTTATCGCGACGATTGTAGCTTTCAAACTGACTGCCTGGCAGCGACTCTGCTTCCCTTATATATGTAGCTCGGTTGTTTCGAGAACATTTGGTGCCAGAATGTTCGCTTCCAGACTTTTAAGGAGTGTGAACAAATACAAACAGTAGAATATTCGCGACTTTTCTCGAACAAATTCCAGACAGAATAACATATCGAGATCACTAGAATGGCCGCGACTTTTCTCGTAGGTTAGCTATCTATTTGTGCCAGACATAAACGTATAAAATACGATGACGAGGATGCGCGCGCGTGCTTCATAAGAAAGTACAACTACTCGATAACTCGACTCAGAGTCGAATGACGAAAGACACGAACGAATAGCGTGCGGGCTGACTGGCGGCGCGGGCGGCAATACAGGCGGCCCCGCAAGGGGGGGTCCCCCCCCATATGTATCCGCCACTGTTGTCCTCTACATTCATATTCAATGGCACTTACTCATGCAATCGTCAGGTTGCATTATATGTCCATACAGAATAACTATTATATAATAGTATAAAAGAGTTCCTACGTGGCAACTTGTAAAAAGTTGAAATGATTTAAGTGGTAAATATGTATGTACTACATATATAGTTGTATACTTTTCATACCTTAAATAATTTTATGACCAACGGAACAATAAAGTATATTATTATTACTTTACCATTTTAACCGCATATCTTATGCTGTCTTTGATATTTCAGTGACTCTTTCTCTCAATCTGTCATTCCTGATTCTTTACCTTCTTGTTTCGCCGAGCTTAACTTGTTTTTTATTTTTCCAGAGGGTTAATTATTGATGGTAATGGATGAATTATAAACTGGAACTTTGTATATTGATGAATTAAAAAAGTATAAAAATTAAGGGTCTCATAGTAGCCAATAAGCTACAATTAACTCACATTGTGACAATACCAGAAAATCAAAGTTAAACTGGCAACACAGATATTAAATGCAAGTGTTGCAGATGCCCTAGATTTTCTTGTAAATTATTTCAAAATTCCTAATTTCCTTGGTTGATCCGACAAAATGACATTCATAAGAGTTTTGAATGATTTATTGACATAATTATTTAAGTTGTAACCAATCAAAAATTAAGAGTCAATTGACTGTTTATTTTTGATTGGTTATTTATTATTCAGTTAATCTATTCTTGGGCACTATACTCGGAATACTCTTCATTATATAACTTATCTACTGGAAGCACAGGATTATTGACCCCACTCGAGGACCCATTCGAAACAACTGATTTTTGCAATGGATATTACTCATTGACGTTCTCTCTAGCCTCTTGCCGTCTATGCTGAAATAGACGAGTACCCTGCGCGCTTCCTCCTCGGTCCTGCGATGATCCTACGCCTAAGCCCGAGCGAGGGCACCCGAACACCAGCCCAGCACCGGCCTGAGATCCAAAAACTCCGCTCCCTCAGAATTCACTTTGTTTCCGGTTTATGCCTTCCACTCGGCTCCAAACCATCAAACCCCGATCCGTCCTAGGTACCAAGCTGCATATGGTAAGCCTCAAGTTGGTACCAGATTCTCCGCGAATACGGCGGAACTCGGAGCATAGGTCTCTCACAGAGCCTAAAATCTCCTCGGATCCCATATACACGGCATCATTGGTCCCAACATGGGCAACCACATGCAACTTGGAGCAGTTCGCGCCCCTGACCGCCGACTTCATCGCCTTCGTCACCTGTGGAACCTTTCCTCCCGGTATACACAAGGAGGTGACCCGTGGTTCTCGTCCTTCCCGTCGGGCCTTTCCACGCATCGGGGACACTGTACGCCGGACATTGGAGCTACCTATTACTTAAATTCCCTACAATTTTCAATACTATATACATATACAAGTTTTTTTGTTGTGTTTTCCTCCTCACACGACAAATTGTCTACAACCTTTAGATGTGGCCTTCATGGCACCTCTCAGTGTCTACTACGAACAAGAAGTTCGAAAATGGTTGATCTCACATCATGGAAGATTTGTAACAATTTATGAAGCGACAAAACTGTTCTCCGCAGCATATACTAGAGCAGCTGTTATGCAGACTGCTGTTAAAGGCTTCGAAAAATCAGGAATATATCCTTTTAATAGGGACATCTTTCCTGACTATTTATATGCACCTGCTGAAACAACAAACAGCCCTGAACCTGTTTACACTGCTACTCCCCCTTATGAGTTGAGATATTTTGAAACTAGCAATAACACTGAATCGTCACCCATCACAACAAAAAACGTAGGCCTAGACAACCCAACTACAACCAACAAAGACCAAGGTAATAAATTTGAAACCCCAAAGTCAAACACTTATTTGGTTCCACAACCATCTACTTCAGCAAGTACATCCATTTCTATTTCACCAAGAATGGTGATGCCTCCTTCAAAAGAGCTTGACAGACCACCAAAGAAAAACAACAGAAAAAGAGGTAAAACAGCACTACTAACTTCTAGTCCATACAAGATGGAACTGGAAAAAGAAAAAGAGAAACAAAAGAAGGAAATTCCAAAGAAAAAGTTTTTATCTTCCACTCGGGATGATGAAGACAGTATTAAAAGGAAGAAACAAGAAGCTAAGGGAAAGAAAAACAAGAAAAAACGTACAAAATCTCCACCACAGAAGAAATAGTTGGCAGAAAACTTATAAAGTAGTTCAGACGAGGAAGATGAAGATGCTTGCTTGTTCTGTAACGATTTGTACTCAAAATCTAAAGGCAATGAAGGTCGGATTCAATGTAATGTGTGGCAACAATGGCTTGCTCATGAAGCTTGCTCCAACACGATGAGGAAGAAGATGACTCATTTGATTGTGATTTCTGTTCTGATGTAAAAAGTTTGTTTAGGACTGGATAAAATGTTTTTATTTTTTTCCAGAAAGTATTTTATAGTTTAACAGGTGTTCTTAAGTTTTTAAATAACAATTTTCAGACACAACAGAATGACTTAAGCCAGAATGTAACAGTTTAACATTGGTATATTCCTGTTAAGGCACGGATTTTTGCTAAAAATGCGAAAAAATTAAAATATGCATAATTCAATCAAATTTTTTTTTTTCACAAAACGGTTTGAGGGTATTCAGTTTGAGTTAATATTGTACCCATACACCAATTTTTATCAAAATCTGAGACCCTAAGGGACAAACTTTTGTTGAATTGAGGTGGAATGACCCATATATATATATATATATGTTAAAACAGCCAAACGTAAGGAAAGCTCACGAATAAACATTTAATCTTCTTGAAATATTGAACACAACAATGTAAAATTACACAAGTTCTAATTTAAAAATGCATAGAAATACACAATTTTATTCTGTGTACGGCTAGCACCCTGAAAGGGCAACAGCTTGTGTTGTGTATTTCGACTAGAAGATAAGCTGTGGTTTCACTGTCACACACAGTTTTTTAACTTTAGAAAACACTCAGCTAACAGCCCACATTGCACAGAAAAAATGAAAATAGTCTTTGCCCGTGCAGGGCACAAATAAATATCCACTGTTCAGTATAACTTGAGATACGTTATTTTCGCAATAACGAAAAATGCGAAAAAAATAATTCTCTTAAAACATGTTTTTATGATTTTACCTTGTGTTTTGTGGTATTTGGAAGCATTTAAAGTGGTTTTCTATTTTTTGAATTAATGCTAAATAAGTTTTTTAGAGCGAATAATTACTATTTAGCGAAATAGGCGCTATTTTGTATAAAACAAAATTGTATTTTAGATATTGAAAACAAAATAAAAAAATAAAAATATAATTATAAACATATTTTGTCTGTGGTAGTAACTGTCATGTTTCTTAAAAAAAGAATGATCGAGGCCTAGCAGCCTGGATGCATATTTTTGTGCATATATTTTATTTTTAATCTTCAGATATTACTTTTTATCAACACATCCATTAACATAATACATGAAAAACTTGCAAATACACCATTCATAACAGCGTACCATAATTTTGACCGGAATGCTCTGTTTGTGAAAACTTCTATCACATAAACACAATTTTCCACATTTTTCTCTTTATTCGCTAATTTTCTAATAATTAATGCTACAAATTACTAAATTTCAAATAATTAATGCTAAAATTACAAAATATTAATGCTAAAAAACTTATCTCTAAGTATAACTAAATGGAATTCAATAAACAATGTCAACAAGTATACTAGTGATCTCTTGAAATAAAAAACTGCTATGCATTGCAGTAACAACTTGTATGGTCTTGCTATTTTTATAACTAGAGATACGTTAATTTCGCAATAACGAAAAATGCAAAAAAAAATAATTCTCTTAAAAACATGTTTTTATGATTTTCTTTGTGTGTTGTGGTATTTGGAAGCATTTAAATTGGTTTTCTGTTTTGCGAATTAATGCTAAATAAGTCTAATGCTAATTCTAATAAATAACTAAATTAATGCTAAATAAAGTCTAATAAATAAATGCTAAATAAGAGCAAATAATTACTACTTAGCGAATAATTATTACTATTTATCATACATTATGGATAATTGTGCAAGGTAAATACAATGAAATACATCATAAGAATGTATTTTTTAAAACTTCTAGTCAATGAATGGAAAACTGTCCTTAGAACTCCAAAAAAAAAAAATATATATATATGTAAAAAACAGCAAAACGTAAGGAAACCTCACAACTAAACATTTCATCTTCTTGAAATAATGAACACAACAATGTAAAATTACACAAGTTCTAATTTAAAAATGCATAGAAATACACAATTTTAATCTGTGTACGACTAGCACAGTGAAAGTGCAACAAAGGGCAGGGCTATCTATAATGCTAGAGGAAGTAACTTTTTCTAAAATTTATCCAAACTTATGTATCGGGAGCATAATTATACCACCCGTAATAACACCACGGAAAGAATGACCTCACTCCCTGAGACCGCAACAGACATGCCAAGCCATAATTATCAAGTACAGTGAAGTCGGAATTTCCAAAAAAAAGAAAAAAATTAAAGCAGTTTGCAGCACACCTGACCGGCAATTGGGAGATCCGGGTTCGAATCCCGGTTAAGGTGAAATTTTTTCTGTCTGGATTTGACTCATTTTCATTTTCCCCACCAAACCCTGTGTTCGTCCTTTTATGTGTTCCTATCCCTTTCCATTTCCTATGAATGTATGAATTTATTCGCGCCTTTGAGCGTCATGTTTTCGAATGATTGAGTATATATATATATATATATATATATATATATATATATATATATATATATATATATATATATATATATATATATATATATAAACTATGCCACAGGTGGGGCGGAATTAAATATAGACACATAAAAAAGAACATTCACACTATACGTTGATATTTCGGTTACTATAGAACCTTTCTCAAAGATAGAAGGATACATACTGATGGAAAGGCAGGGGACAAGATGTAGGGTGAGGTGGGAGGAGAAAGGGGTAGGAAAGAGGAGAAGAGGGGAGGGGCGGGAGGGGGTCAGAGGAAGAGGGAAGGGCAAGGAGGGGAAGAGGCGGGAGGGGGTCAGAGGAGGAGAAAGGGATGTGGAATGGAAAAAAAGAGAAGGGGCGGGAAGGGAAGGGAAAGAGAAGGGAAAAAGGAAAGAAATTTATCAAGGGAAAAGCAGCAATATCTTCATTACAACAGCTGCCATCCCTCCCATACTAAAAGATCCCTCCCCTACTCTCTTTCCACACGAGGCTTTCGCATATGCAATAACCCTGATTCCCTTGATAAATTTCTTTCCTCTTTACACCAATCCCTTCTCCGACGAGGATATCCTGAGACTCTTCTCAAGAAACGCATCCTCAAAAAACCCTTTCCTCCTAAACCAACCCAAAACAAGGAGAATTACAACCTCTCCCTCTGTACTACTTACTTCCCAGGGGTCCATGCCCTCAAAAAAATCCTTAAAAGCCTTTTTCCACTCCTCTCTGACAATCTCACCACCAAAAACACATTCCCCAAATGTCCCTCTCTCGTCTTCAGGCGCCCCCCAACCTCTCCAGCATCCTAAAAACCACCAAATCGCTGACTAAACCTATTATCAGCTCCAAAACCCCACCCAACCCCTGCCATCGCGCGAGATGCAAAACGTGCCCTATCCTTATCACCGACCCCCTCCCCGCTAAATTCCTCTCCCACCCACTTCCGTCCGTCCCCTCTCGGTCATGCACTTCCCACAACGTTGTTTACATCCTCCTGTGCAACCTGTGCGATTCATATTACATTGGTCTCACCACTAACGCCCTCAGTGTTAGAATAACCGGCCACCGTGCCAGTTGCAAGCCGTCCTCGCCCAATGCCTCCTTCCCCGTCCCGATCCATGCTTCCTCCCACAATCTCATTTTTGATAAATGCTTCCGTGTAGGCGTATTGGCTTCCCTCCCTCCCTCTGCCTCTCCCCTTCAATTGCGTACGCTAGAAATGGCCTGCATCTGGCTTTATTCCGCTCATAATCCGCCCGGATTAAATCACACTCACTGACCTCTCCCGCCCCTTCTCCCCTTTCCCCTCCTTCAATCCCCTCCCGCCCCTTCCCTTTTTCTCCATTCCACATCCCTTTCTCCTCCTCTGACCCCCTCCCGCCTCTTCCCCTCCTTGCCCTTCCCTCTTCTTCTGACCCCCTCCCGCCCCTCCCCTCTTCTCCTCTTTCCTACCCCTTTCTCCTCCCACCTCACCCTACATCTTGTCCCCTGCCTTTCCATCAGTATGTATCCTTCTATCTTTGAGAAAGGTTCTATAGTAACCGAAATATCAACGTATAGTGTGAGTGTTCTTTTTTTATGTGTCTATATTTAATTCCGCCCCACCTGTGGCATAGTTTATTTATATTATCGCGTGTGTGATTTTCCACGAACTCGTTTATTGTTGCGCTATGCAACCATCTCTCTGTGTTCTTCTGTCCACGAGCGGCCTCTTCAGTTCCAGCGTGCTGCTTCTCCAGTTGCTGAGCCGTAAGCTGTAGTAATCTTTCTCAATGTCCTATCACTCCTTTCACCACTGTTCCACTCCTTTATAATTTTTCTCTTTTCCACTCCCTCCCTTGCTCTCTTTCTCTATCCATTAACCCTCATATCCTTATCATGCCCGCTCCTAATCACACCAAAATCTGGCTTATCAATTAAAAAAAATATTCCTTTAAATTAGCTCAATACACTTGCCATGTAGAATTTTTGTCCTCCTGTCTTTTCCTCGGCATAATTCCTAACGGTTTAGTCATCAAAATTCCTACTTCAGGCATGCCTCCTTCTATTCACCCGTTTTTTCATGCCCACTCGTATCAAATCTCGTATAATCTATGTCTTTTAGTTCTCGCCCAATACAAATCTCTTGTGTCCCAATACTATTCCAACATTCAATCCCTCATCCATATCATCAGCCTATACAATTCGGAATTACTGCCTACAATCCAGAGACTTCTTACCTCTTCCTTACGCTCCCTTAATTTTAGACGCCAAAAAGCTTTCAAAAAACTGTCCTCCTTGTGTATTTCCTTCCTGCATCATGGACTCTCCTTGCCGCTAAACATTGCGGCCCCAACCCCACCGAACCCGCCATTATATTCCTCAAAGCCCGACCTAGCAGGCATTTTTCAACTCGCCCGCCCACCCCCTCCCACCTCCCGGTTTTTCCCACAACGCGTACCTTCTTCCAAAGACCCTCAAACCTTTTTCAGACTTTGTCACTCCTTCATCTGGCATCCAGCTTCTCTTGAAAGTTAGTTTGCTATTTAGAGATACCGAAGCATTTTCCTGAAATGCACACATTTTTCAATACTTCGCAATTTATATCCCTCAGTTTGCTAACTTTTTTAAAGTCAAATTTCTTGTGGTCTTATCTCTTGAAAAATGTTAAAGCTTTCAAGTAAAAACTAATCGCCTGATTTTACTCATCGAACTTTTTCTCATTTCGTGGTGGCGGGGATGTGATTTTACTGTCTAGTACATGGAAGTCATTTCCATGTGCATGACGAGGAACTCAAATTGGCGTCTGGAGTTTTATTCAACTCTTTCAACCCTTCTCGACAGAATGGCACAAGGCACGCATGGAGTTCTTTTACAATCAAATAAAACTATTCCTTCGGTAACTTTGTAGTATTCGATATTACAAATGAATACCTATTCTTTGCACTCTTACCGAGTTTTTACGTAATATTTGGTACACACAATCGTGTTGCGTCGCCAGCAACGGGCACTTCCTCCTCGTACGTAACCAATCATGAGACGCTTCTTTAAAAAAAACGACAAACGTCGCCCGCTCACTCAATTCCAGTGTTCCGGAATCGCATGTGGATCTGAGTAATGGCCGGCGGAGCAGTTGACCACGGAGAGATGCCTTATCGCTCCGCGGGCCGCCTTGTAGACGATGACTTTGACGTACTATACATGTCTCCTTCTCGTGGGGGCGACTCATTGTCAGAGGGTCCTCCTTCTCTTCTTCGATATCGGCCGTCGATTAGACGGCTCTCTTCGGAGCGAAGGCAGGACCTCCTCGCTTATCGTCTGATCATTGTCTTTGGCGTGTAAACGAGTACATAGGTCCCGAAACCCTCCAACTCCGTCCCTTTGGGAGCAAACGAAGAAACTCCCCTGTCGAGACACCGGCGGCGACTCCATTAGTTTTTTGTGTGGAAGAGTTTCCGGAAAGAAATAGGTTTGGGATGATTGTGTTCCTTTTGGCTAGTAGAAATAAATAAATCTTTGGGATGTGGATAGAGACATTTAGTGGCCACATTTCCACCGGGAATATCTTTAAGCCACTCAACTATACACCATCCAAAAAAACTTCATATCCTAGTGTTTACGTCTTTTTGCAAATATCTCACGGATAGTTCCAATTGTAAATAAATGAAAAAATAAGTCGCTGGCGATTTTTCTTAATATTTGTAAAAGGGGTAACTTATTCATCGCAAGTAAAAAAAAAGCTTTTTGGTGACTGTTTCCTGCTCATGTACAAATGAATGCTTGTGTTGTAGTACATAATCCACGTCTTGTTCTTATTTCGGCGGCGAATGGAGAGGTGCATTGAGAGGTGCAGTGTGCGTCATTTGTCATGTGCGAGGCGACCGGCGCGAGAAGAAGACTGAACAAACAATTGCGCGCGATTGAGGGATTGAGGGGGGTGGGGGGGTGTGAGCAGCGGGGGTGAAAAAAGAAATGGGAAAGGAGGGAAACCCGGCGCTGTCGAAGGGAGGCGTGGCAGTTCGGCGCCCGGATACGAGCGTGTTACTTTGAGAATCCCTTCGCCTTCATCGTCAAATGGATGTGGCCATGACGACGACCCGGTGGTCTAGCGGCGTGGGCTGGAGGTGTTGCATGAAGTGGTCCCGTCAAAAGAGGATGCGACGTCACCACCTTTTCTGTATGTATATATAAGCGATGTCACTACGACACACGAGACTCAGTGTTGAGCTGTTCACGTGTGGACATGTGCCTTCGCGGTAATAAAAAGTACCTGTTTGAAAAGCTGAAATCAGAGAGATAATCATATCATTTCTAAGAAGCGCATGCCTAAGTCGTCTCCTCTAAGTGAAGTGGAAATCGTGTGAGGACTCGGAAAAGTGTCCATCGCTGCCAACCACGTGAAGCCCGTCCCTCGAGATGGAAAGCCACCAACGAGTGCTCTCTCGCCACCAACGACACCCGCACCGGGGAGTGCTGCTTGACGTCACACTTGTCGGTCTGGATGGCAGACAGGTGAGTATTTCGGACAGGCGAGAACCTGAACGAGCGAGGCCTGAGAATAATACTATCTATCTATCCATCTATCTCTGCCATTTAAAACCACCGACTATTTCATCGCGGCTAGGAGTTACGGCTTTACAGCTGGCTTTCATTGCAAGTGGCTGGAGGAGCGTTTTATCGAAATAAGTGCATCGTTTCCCTTGTAGGGCATCGTTCCGCGTTACTCTCGGCTTATCCGAAGAAAAGAATGACAGAAGTAAACAATGAATTTGAAATTGCATATATGGCAAATTTCGACTATCGTGGAGTTTTTACATCACACTCTTTCAGTTACTCTGGCATTCCAGAAATGTATAGCTTCGTATTAATGGCATTAGCTACATACATGCCTCTACAAAGTGTATTGAGTTTTAGGGTTATCTTATTGCTCATCTGACTTATACTAAACAGAAAGACTTGTAGCTACTCAACAGCAGCTACTACAATGTTTTTTAATAACTTTGTAATATTGACAATTGATTACCAATAGCATAAGAATTATACTAATTCAGTCATCTTGAGTCAAAAAATTTAATCTTAATTATATCAATTTCAAACAAGTATTTCTATTTAAAAGTGTAAAAACTTAAAAAAGAACACGAATATTTATAAGAATAAGTTCTCTTACGGCAAATAAATGTGCTGTGCATATATTTTGTAATCCCGGCTCGCAGATGCGTGTTCAGGATTCCACTGGATTTTATGCCATGTATATTATCTTGGATTCGAATTATCACTTGCAGACAATATAATGGCGTCCATTTTCCGTAGAAGGGCGAATCGTTGTCGTAGGTCAACTGATTGCTATCCCTATCGATACCTTCTGCCATTGTAGTCCGGGCTTACGCATCGAAGGACTACATTGCGGTCACCATATTTTTATTTCAGCATTCTCCCGACTGATTTAGAACTTATTCCGTAAGCCTCAGCAGTTCTTTACATCACTCTCGTCAATGGAATTGTGGGACTGCCGTGGAGCTTTTCGTTCTCAAAGTATTCGTAGATACGATCAATTCACTGGTTTGTGAATGCAATATCACACCGTGACCACGTTTCTTCCCACACATCCTAACAGACGAGGCGGAAAAAGAGAAAAATACTTCGACAAACGAAGAAACAGCAGCAGAGCAGAACAAAACACTCTCGGAAGCTTTCTATAAGCACTTTAAAATACCTCCGTTGAAAGCGCCCTGAAGTTTTACTGAAAACGTAGGAAAAGGCACCAGAAAGTTTCAAAGCATCACTGCAGCTGAACGAACGCACGCAAGATAACTCAAAGAGATATGATTGAAAAGGGTTGTTTTGGTGGTTCATATGCATGTGACAACGTTGTATGACAAGGCGAGGGTGTGGGTTGCGTTTGGGGGACAGCGATTGGCTGCGCGGCAGGGTTTTCCGCCCCTCCCAACTTCCTCTTTCTCGCTGTCATCGGACAACTCTCGCCGGCTCAACTGTAGTTGCAAGCAACTCATGGGGCTACTGCTATAGAAGCGACTTCTTTGAGTAATTATGCCTTTATTAATGGTCAGGTATCCTGTGGAGGAAATAAACGTGGAGGATATGAAAGGCAGGATTATTTTCGATTAAGGTTTTTTTGTGAAAGTTCTTTTTTTTGTTCTGTTGACGCTTACATATTGTCAGAATGCAAGCGTTTCTCACTAAAATAAATGAGGCAGGGCATGTTGTTCTGCTAATTTCAACTTTATTCCAAAATTACCTCAAATCGTGAAACTTTAAGCGAGAGGCAAACCATCAGGACGGCTAACAAAAATTCCGAAAATAATTCCTGCTTTATATTGAGCCATAAAGACAACTGGACCTGAAATCTGAAATTAGGGTTTTGACGATCATCCCAAGTGGTCACGATGACTTCAATCAATAAGTCAGGAGGTGTTGAGTACAACAAGGGAGGAGAAATTATTACCAATCCACAAAAACACTGTCCGATTACAAAGAGGTTGGTCAACATCAGTTTTTGGATTTCGTCAACCGTGGAAGAAATGGTGAACCAATGGCACCAAAGCATCGTTCAGCGGAGTCGCTGGCTGGTGATTAGTTCCTTCCACCAGATGTGGACCGATCCCGTCACAATTTCACGGCTGCAAATTCCTTCCTGAAGTAAGGTGTGAACTTCGCTCGTCAACGTCCTCTTTCTCGTAACGTGACATCAAATCCTATGAAGATATTCATGACTGCCGCTAAATACGGCGATGGAGTAAAGGATAAAAGCATCGGCCCCCATCGGGAATCGAACCACGGACCTTTGACTTGCCTTAGGCCAAAGTGCATACCACTACGCTACCCAGGCTTCCTCATTTGTTTGCTAAATTGCCACTGGAAGTATCAAGTCTGAGTAGCGTAGTGGTCTGCACATCGGCCAGAGGCAAGTCAAAGGTCCGTGGTTTAATTCCCGGTGGGGGCCAATTTATTCCTCTGGCAATGCATCCTTTATAAAATCCTATGCTTGGATGTGACATTTTTACGGAAAGAGAACACTAGGATCAAACTTATAGTGGTGAACTCATTGTCAAGAAACCTACATTCTTTCATTCATTGTTCGTTCATTCCTAAGATTGGATGAAAGTAGGTAGCCCTCCGTCCTTCCCTATCTAGTGCTTGTTCCCTTACAGCCTCGCAGTCCTTCTTGTGTACTTTCCTCTTCACTTGGTCTATTTATTCATTCTTTGGTCATCCTCTCGAGACTTTTCCCTCTGGTTTTCTTTTAATTAAATTCTTCACAAACCCGTTGTGCCTCAGGGTGTGCCCAATCCATCTGCTTATTATTTTCTGCATATTGTGTCCCATTACTCTTCTTCCCTTCCCTGTATTCACTTCTAATTTTTCCCGCCCATTTCATCTTCAGTATCGTCCTCTAACACCAACAACAGGTTTTGAAAGCTCCTAATCTTTTCTGGCCTGCTTTTCCAATGGTCAATTCATCTGATCCGTAGTGAGTCGCGTTCCGCAAGAAAGTTTTTACATATATACTCTCTCCTCGTTCGTAATCCTATTGTTTTGGAACACAGTGGCTGCCATTTCTTCATGAACGCTTTCTTGGGCTATTCTGCGTTTAATGTCCGTTATACTAATTCTGTTTTACATAATTTCAACTTAATGTGGATGGATTTATATTGAATAATTCGCAATTAGATATTTAGTCCAGGGGCCTTATCCTGTAACTTGGAGCACCGGAGCTTCAGTTCCCACCCAAAATTAGCTCCTACTCGTATTCTGTAATTCACCGGAGCTAACTCAAGCTCCGAATCGGGATGGAGAAAAGTCAGCAGACAAAGTGGTAAATTTAAATTCTGGCAATCGAATGACCTGCCAATCACAATCATCGTTTCATTTTTCGTGACGTTTTTCCGGCTTGTACTTCCGGAAAAGAGCAGACAGCAGTTGAGAATACAAAAAGTAAATAATATTGAAGCATTACTGATTGTACGACTTTAACATATAAACGAAGTACCTTTTTAGCAATAAACCCACTATTTTACAAGCTATGGAACCTCAATGACGACTATACAGGCGCCGAGTTTAACGTGTTTACATTAGGGTAGCTGGGAAAACATCAGCTTAATTCATACAATTATATGATTTTAACTAGTAGGTTCGCATCGAGAAGAAGAACAAAGCAATAATTAAACACCTTGGTAAGGAACATTAGCACCTGAATCAGTTGATTTTTAACTTAAGAGAACAAAATATTATAGCATAGAGTAAGTATACTTACTCTATGATTAAAGTAATCTAGTATAACACTCACGTCATCCTCAACAGCTGTTTCTGTGAACGGCGAATTAAAAATCATAAGAGGATTTCCTTAATGTTTTTCTATATTTTCATATTCTGGATGATTAATTTAAGTAGGTAAATCTAAGGTAAAAATGCTTTATTTAAACCGGCAGCAGTCGTTAATCAGTAGGTTAGGTCACTGTTTTACCATTCCATCATGTATACTATCGTCGGTGATGTAAGTACAGGGATCAGAAAATACATTCCAAGTAAAGTAAAAAAAGAGGGCAGCGAATCAAGATGGTACAATGCAGAAGTGTGAAAATCGTTAAGACGTCAGAGAGTATGCCACGCCAAGATGAAAAAACTCCGTAGAGATTTGTCCACTAGTTATCAAAATTTAATATTTGAAAAATACAAATTGTCTAGAGCCACTACGAAGGAAGCTTTTCGGAATGCATTCATGGATTTTAAAAGAAAAACATTAGGAGAACAATTACAGGACAACCCAAAGGCATTTTGGTCATACGTAAGGGAAGTTCAAGGCAATAGATCAACAGTTATTCCACTACGAAACGAAAATGGCGAAATATTAACAAGCAGCTCGTACAAAGGCAACTTTTTAAATTCTTATTTTCAAAGTGTGTTCACCAAGTCATCGCAAATTACATCCGTAAAGTTAAATGATCACTTCCAGCAAAAGATGCCGCCTATCGATATTTGCACTCAAGGAATAGAAAACTTGCTAAAATCTTTAAGTCCAAATACATCCCCAGGTCCTGAAGAAATTCCTGCCCGCGTGTATAGAGAATTAGCTTTTGAAATAGCACCCTACTTGCAGAATATATTTAGTAAATCCATCAACGAACACATAGTACCCATGGACTGGAAAATTGCAAATGTCACTCCCATATTCAAAAGCGGTGATAAGGAACAGCCATCGAACTACAGACCGATATCTCTCACATCTATCTCTTGCAAAGTCCTTGAACATATAATTGTTAGTTCAGTTATGAGACACCTCGATATAGAAAACTTGTTAACAAAAACACAACACGGATTCAGAAAGGGAAGGTCTTGCGAAACTCAATTAGCACTTTTTGCTCACGATATTTTAGTCTCGGGTGAACATAAAGCTCCAGTTGATGCAATTTTTCTTGAATTTAAAAAGGCATTTGCTAAAGTTTCCCACAGTAAGCTACTCATGAAATTAAAATCCTACGGTTTAGACGATGACGTAATTTCCTGGATTAGAGAATTCTTAAGTAATCGCGTGCAAAGGGTTGTATTAGATGGCGCTATCTCTAGTGAAGTAAAAGTCACATCGGGTGTCCCACAGGGAAGTGTCATAGGCCCGCTTCTGTTCTTTTTGTACAAAAACGACATCGGTGACAAACTTGACAGTAAGCTTAGATTATATACTGACGACGCAGTGGTGTATAGAGAAATTCGTAGCTTTAATGATAAGGAAGCCATAACTAAGGACCTCGAGGCAATACAAGAGTGGTGCGATGCGTGGCAGCTAGAATTAAACTTGAAAAAATGCGTTGTAATGAATTTTTGGAAACGGAAAAACGCTGCTTGTAACAGCTATTGCATAAAAAACATAAAATTAGACACCGTAGAATCGGTTAAGTACCTCGAAGTTAAACTGACTAATGATCTATCGTGGAGTAAACATATTCGAGAAATTACCGGTCAAGCTAATCGTAAATTGGGATTTGTTAAAAGAGTACTTGGCAAGTGCGACGATAAAGTTAGGGAAATCAGCTACTTCTCCCTCGTTAGACCCCACTTAGAATATGCCGCCAGTATTTGGGATCCTTATGAGATAGGCTTGGAAACTGAGTTAGAACGCGTGCAGCGAAGATCGGCAAGATATGTTAAAGGCCGTTATGATAATCTCGTTAGTGTTACTGACCTTTTGCAGCAACTGGGATGGGGAAAAGCTTTCAAGCCGTCGATTAAAATTTAGACTCAATCTATTATGTAAGTTCCAAACCGGTCTATTCTCTGACGACGTTGATAATATTTTACGAAATCCGACATACTACGGTAGATCAGATCATGAGGGTAAAATTAGGGAACTAGATTGCAGAACGGATAGATTTAAGATGTCATTTTTCCCACGAACGATAAGGGACCATAACAGCTGCCATGAGACTTTTATCTAGGTTTGTCGTTAGGTAGTGTATCTCTTAGTAGTAGTAGTACTCCTAATACTTGAATCCTTATCTGTTACCTATTACATACTAACAGCACGCCTAACATGTTTTCTACATGGGTCTTGAGTCCCTGTCCATCTGTGTAGTTGTAGAATGCACGTATACTGACGGTCACTCTCCATTTTGATGACATCTGTAGTGTAGTGTTGCATGCTTGTGAGGCTTCGCCTATGGAAAAGCATTAGCGATTTATGCTAATGCAAAATTAGTCGTAGTTACACTAACTTTAAGGTATAGTGTAATGCATGTTGGTGATTACTCACCCCCTGCCACACACCCCTGAGGTGGCTTGCAGGGTATTTTGTAGATGTAGATGTACATATGTCATGCTGAATGAAATAGATCGGCCATTCACTGATGATATCATTGTTATTGCTAATTCTTCTCCTCTTAAAGAGAGTCATGTTTGTCTTCTATGAATGGAGAAATGCAAACGTCATGCTAGTGAAACAAAAAATGCATCGCCTACGTTGATAGTGGAACGAGTAGGCTGAGGAAGATACGTTTAAAAGCACATCACGATTACATAAATTCGGCCACCACGACCGCAAAACACTTTTAAAGCCCGTTAGTTACCCACCACTCACTCTCACTCAGTGATTCAACCCGAAGGTTGGTTTTGGATAGTTTGAGGGTAGAGCTCACCCCGGACTAAGCAATAGGCGTGTGAACTTCACACATTCAGGGTAGGGGGGCCAGTTCCTGTCCCTGGGCTACCTCGCACTCCGAGAATTTTTTTTGTTCGGGGGCGTCCAAAGGCTTCACCTGGATTTGAACCCAGGACCCTTCGATCAGTAGCCAAGCGCTCTACCCACTACTAGGCCACCACGCTCCCCTTGTTACCCATGGTTCTCTCAATAGGTCAGCCTTGGTAATGTAATGGACTACAGAGTCCTGCCATTACTCCCGATCAATTTTCGCTGAAACTGAAAATTGAGTGGCCTTGCGATGCTCTTGAGCAATGGGTTAAAAACTAGGGAGGTGTATTGAGTTCCTACACTGGTCTCGCTTTTCGCGTTAGTTGGCTCGCTTGAGCTTAGAAACAGATCGGGGTCTTTTTTTCTACGCATCGCTCAGCGCTAGAATGCGTCTGGGCTCGCCCCAAGTGGTCCTGTCCCTGGCCCTCTGCTTCTTTCCCTCCCAACCTTTCAGGCCTTGATTTATGGACACCCGCTGTGGAATTTTCGACCAATTGAATACAAGTAGAGGCGCCCGCCAGCTGTTGCCAGGATGTGCAGCGCTGCCGCACCGAGCCTGACGTCGACAGAGGGTACTGTGGACGATTTTCCGAACACGATCAATGCATCACTCGTCCGCTTCAAATTAGTTGAAAGTTTTAGTGAATGGATTTGCAAAGTATTTTCAGGCATTTAAAAAAATGGTCCCGCGAATTATTACGAGTTCTCGGAGCTACTTATTTGAGCTATAAATGACCTAGACTAATATGTGGCCAGAGACGTTTTTATCAAACTCATTGATGGGCAACTCAGTCTGTCAATTTTAACGAGAGCGTCCTAAGAAGTTAACGTGACAATGAACTAAAGGCAGACATTATGATTTTCAAACTTTTTTTAATTGAGACGAATACAGCACTCAATATACTTTTATGTGGCAAAGAATTCGGCGGCCGCATCTTTGAGTATGAAGTTGATTACGAAGATAGTGGATCTAATTTCAACACTCACACTGCTCCATAGTGATGCGTTGAATGGATCCGGCCAAAAATACTTACCAAAAGAGCCTGGAGTGGTAACTTGAATCTGTTCTTCGTTTGCAATGCATTTACTCACTAACTAGCATCTTTTGGTAAACTGTTACAAGCGAATGGCAATAAAGTTTGCATTCGTTAAAGTAATCTACCGGTTAAATTTAAATGGAATAAGAGTAAAAATACTCTACATTTTGAAATGTGCAATGCCATATCACCAAAAAGCTTTTATTCTTTATCTTAGCATGCGTTCTACCCAACTTCATCCCATACCCAACATCCTCCCCTCTATCGTGGCCTTAAACAACCTTAAACAGCCTCCTACCCTGCCTACCCCTAATCTCACGCAGAAGTTTCCTCACCTCCCTACCAAACACTTCCTCATTTGTCTTCCTTTCCGTCCACCGCACTTTCTCGACCATCATCCACACCCACATCTCGAACGCCTTGCAGCCTGTTCTCGTCTTCCTTTCTCGGAGTACCACGTTTCTGTACCATACAACGCAACGCCATTCACTTCATGTGAAACTCGATCGAATCTCACCGAGGGCGCTCCTCAGGAGATTGCACCGGTGAACGGTGACAACCCCTGCCACCCATCAGAAGGGAAAAACTATGACGGGGGAAAAATCTTGGCGTCGAGTAATGTGTTGTTTGTCTGGAGAGAGAAACTTAAAGACTAAGATAGATCAATACGTAAAACTTAACAGTAGTTGAAGAAACTACTTTTTGCTCTCATGACATTTTAATGGAGTTTATTTAATTTTTGTTTGTTTATAATATTTTAAAGTAATTATATATTTTTCCATTTTGTATTTTTTATAACATTTTATCAATTTTTATGCAATTTTTTTCCGTATAAAACTCTTCGCCAACCTCTTCTTTATATCCTTACCCAAGGTCCCTGTCATTAGCTGCTGAACTCCCATTGCTGAACTCGTCTTTGGCTAGGACTATTCTCCTCCTAATATCTTTGTAGCACATGACAGTTTTACTCCAAAGTGCTATCCAAGTATTTAAATTGCTCCCGTTTTCCCCCTCCTTCTTTTACCACCCGCTTCGCTTTCTTTGTCCTAGAAAATCCCATTAGGTACTTTTGTTTTCTTGTGTTTATCTTCATTCCGTATGTCCTGCAATGATTCTTTGATGCACCTTATAAAGCCTGAAATCACTTTAATTATCGACTAACGCCTCGTCGTCCGCGAATCTATCCGACTTTCTCATCTGGCCTCCAACTCTTTGATTGCCACATCCAGGTTTTCACATGCCACTCTTACCATTTCTCGGCATGAATGTTACAAAGCAAAGGCGACAATGAACAGCCCTGTCTCATCTCTCGTGACCTCCTACTGCCCACCTAGATTCTCCGTCAGCCACCCTCACCTGTGCCCTCCGGGCCATATGTAGTGTTCGGATGACTCCTATCTACCCGAAGTAGTCCCATTTTTCCAAGAATTTCAATTAGTTTTCCCATTTAACTCTGTCCAATACCTTTCTGAAATCCGCAAAGCAAATAAAGACATCCTGAAGATACTCTACGTTTATTTCTTTAATGGTCCTTGTCACCGCAATCGCATCCCGAGTTGCTCTTCCCTTCATGATACCAAACTGGTCATCGACCAAGAAGCAATTTGCTGCATTTTCCCACCTTATATTACTTGTTATGCACGACCATATGTTTCTATGTCTGAGTATAACTTTTGTCACTTGTGAAATTTGAATAATTATTCCAAACCCTTCGCATTGTGACTCTTTCCTTTTCTTCGGAATAGGTGTCTGGCCTTATTTAACAAAGCCCTCTGGCCATTCTCCGTCCCCATAAATCCTACGTAAAAGTAAAAAAAAAAAGTTGTCCTCCCTTATTACCTCAGTTTTTTAGTAACACCCAAGGGATTTTATCGCCTCCAACAGTCTTCCTCGTCTCCCAATGACTTATCTATTTTGCTGCCGCTGGCCCGAGGTTATTCCACATCTATTTCTTTCTCCTCCTCTATATCAAATGGGGTAATGCCGCTATCATATAGTTCTTTTACGCATTCTCTCGTCGTATCATGAAAATCTTCCTGTTTGATTAATATCTTTCGCTAGCATTGCTATTGTTAAGCTCTCTCTTACCTCCCGATGACATTTACACTTCAGCGCACCAAACTCTTTCCGTAGCTTTTCCATTTCCCACTCCACTAGTTTTCCTTCGCACGGTTACTCATTCGCCGAAGTTTATCATTCCATTCCCGATACCTCCTCCTGCCTAGTTCTGTGCTGACGCTTTTCCAATCCTTCTCTCCTACATTTTCATAACAATTTATTCTGTGATCCACAGCTTCTATATTCCTCTGGTATTCATTGATATTTAACCGCCGCTCTTTTTCGGTGTATTTTTTTATTTTCCCATTTTTCTTCGATTGTTCCCATTTGCTTTGATTCACCAACCTTTGATTGCTCCTTTCCACTAGCTCCTGGTATTTCCTCCTTTTCTACCCTTTCCAATGCTTCCACTTTTTCCCACTCTTTATTCTCCTATTTTTAAAAACCTTTTGAATCTAACCTCACAGTCCATCATAACTTGATTACGTTCTGAGTCCGCCCCCGTACAGCTTCCTGACTTTTCGACACTTTCTAAGCCTCTCTCTTACCGTGATGCAATCAATTCGATACCTTCCCGTATTCCACGTGCAGGTACCCACGCTTGAGGTGATGTTAAGTGGTCGTTAGTGCGAAGTTCTCCTCCAAATGCAACGACATTCAACAGCCTTCACCCTGCGGTCATTTCTCGTTCCTGGCCCGCACCTTTTCACTTCAAAATCCGTCCCTCTCTCGTCCTTAATCACTGCATTCCAGTCTCCCATTACTATCACGGTTTCTCGCCCGGGACTTTTCCAATTGCCTCTTTCATATACTCGGCATAACTAACTATTCCTCCCTAGGGTTACTCGTGGGCATGTACGTACACCCGGACTAATACGAAATTCGTCAGGGGGGCATTTCTTTAGACCACCGTTATCCTGTCGCACACCTGTTCAATATTTACTACTCTCATCCCTAGTTAAGCATTCAGTACTACAGTTACCCTACGTGGACTCTCATCTCCACCACTATAGATTACCCTACAATTGCCTCTCCAATATCTCTGCAATCCTTGCATCTCACTTCGTAGAGCCCCAAAGCATCTATTTTCCCTTCCTCCAATTCCTGCTTAATATTTTCTGGTTTCCCAGCCCTCGTCATTTTCCTAACGTTTCAAGTTCCTACATTTACCTCTACATACCTTCTCCTCTTCTTTTTCTTCTCTCTCTCTTAGTCCTTGAATCATCCAATGACAGTCTTTGCATCCCGCGCTGCTGGGCACGACACCCGTCATTGTGAGCGGGGTCCCATAGTAGCCAGGATTCAATTCTCTGTGATTGACTTCCATGTCCAGGGTGGGTGATTGCAGTGGGCAGGCTTCCCCATCAAATCCTCCCAACAGTACTTGTAACGTGACAACATCACGTGAACTACATTTCGTCTAGCTCCTACACTTCGACCGACCCGACCAATTTTACCATAATTGGCACTACCAGAAGCAGTAGTAGTGGCTCCATCCAGTGCAGCTCTAGGGGTTATCAGAACGCGCAAGCCGTCAAGGTTTTAGTTCAAGAAACGGAAATTGCAACACATCAACAAAACTCAGGGTAACGTGTGGAGTATAAGGAAATATTTTGCATTTGAATGCCTTTCACCTTAGCTTTTATTTTAAGCCATTTTTTTGCTCTAACTGCAATATACTGTCGTAGTCTTCGCAACCTGCCTTTCACAAGGCATGGAAACTTGTTTTTATACATGCTACAACCGTACGCAGTCAATAAAAACGCTCAGCATTTGTTTTTCATTCAACAGTGCTATACATACTGGTAGGCGTCATAATTAGTAATAAGGTATTTGAGATATTAATAGTAACTCAATTCCAATTTTGACGTTCTTTTAAAATTTTGCCGTACCTAAACAAAATTAACACTTAGAATGTAAGCACGGTTTAAGCCTGTTTACAGACTTCGTAAATCATGTCGAATGCAACTCATCCGTTAAATGCTTTCTCCTTGCAGCTAAAGGTAGCACGGCATCCCAAAATTAATTTAATATCACTTCTGTAACTTCACACAATGTTATTTTTGCACGGACTTCCGCTCCCCAAACTGAGTCCTTCTTCATTTGAAACGGCGACAACTAGTGTCGTGTCTCTCGAGACTTCAATGCAACTCAATTTGCTCAAGAAATGAGAGCTTATGAAAGAAAGCATTAATAAAAAACTTGAATTGTGATGACAATTAAATTTCTTCTCTCATTATTCACTTCATGAGAATTGCATGTTTGACCAAAATGCTTTGAGTTTGTTTTTTGGAGATAAATTACCAAAGATATGTTTTTAGTGATGAAAACTTTGGATCTGCTATTGCATTAAAAATATCTTGCCCAGATAAATCGCACTAAATTTACTGCGTTAACTTACCCATCACAAAAAAGGTAATTAATCCACGGGTAAACATGATATTAAGATATTGAAGAAGGTTGAATCTACTTTTATTAATCACTTCTCCATCAATCACTCGAAATTCACGACATCTTTATTGAGTTGTTCCGCCAAGTACTATCTCGCAATGGCACCACGGGATGTTTACAAAAGTATGTTTGTTTATAAAATCGTTGGCTGTAAATAAACCTGCTAAAGAATATTTCTGCTTTTTCTGTGATTAATTATATGGTTCCATTGAGCAAAACTTTTTCACATGAGAAATTTCAGCTATGTTATCATCGAAGTGTCTACCTGGCGGAATAGGGCCGCCACATTTACTCCCCAGCCTGATCATAAGGAGGTAGTGGTGCTCGGGGCATCCTTAATGTTGTAGGGCCCACTGGCGCTGATGGACCACATTGCATAGCAACATGAAATACTCTATGTGAGTCACTTATCAGAACTTCCATCCGTTGATGACGTATGTCCTTGTAAAGAGGACATCCATGGTGGGTCGTTTCGGCATACGACCCAATGAGCAGGAGGAAGTTTGGGAGCATGAATATACATATGGATCTAAATCTTCGGCATCACTGTACGGGCAGCAGTGTTGTCTAGCTTTCCGCAAAAGATAGGTCGCGCTGCAGTCGGTATGGTTCCGCT
This sequence comes from Pyrrhosoma nymphula, assembly GCA_963573305.1. NCBI lineage: Eukaryota > Metazoa > Arthropoda > Insecta > Odonata > Coenagrionidae > Pyrrhosoma > Pyrrhosoma nymphula. The sequence continues at coordinate 152,304,099 of OY754333.1, read as the reverse complement.
TCTGTGTGTCAAAAAATAGCCGGTGTTAATAGGGAGGCCAATTCCGGTACCTTTATTTCCAGTATCTCCATTTGAATCACGGCCTTTCCTTATTAGAACCACCTTCTCTCGAGTGGCGGCGCTACAATCTGCCTGGTCCTGATTTTTCGGTGCTTGCGGAATGATTGGCAACCACCACTGGGGGCAAGTTTAGGATCCATATGGATATTCATGGTTGAGAACTTCCGAGGCAGAGCAACTGAGGCCTCAACAGTTAAGTCAGCGGAACTGCAACTCTCCGATAGCGGAAACCCACCATTGAACGTGAGTCAAATGAGTACTAACTTCTCACGATGCCATTGGATTGGTTTCGGCGCTCTGGACACGAAGTATGTGAAGCCATCAAAAATGCAATAGCAAAGAGAGTTTTGTCATGCCTCTGCGTCATTTTCAAGGAATAGTAGCGTAATTTTTTTATGTTTATTTTAAAAAACTTCCGTAACAAAATGAGTTTTTTTTAAATATTTTAATACACATATTTATTTACACAAACGAGATATTTGTAAACATCATTTAGTTGAACTCCTTTGTTGACTAGCTGAATGATAATAATACACTTTCTCAGGACTTGAACTCATCAAATTATTTTAAGGGATTCATTACTTTCCGTCCCATCCTTTGCACTTAGCATATTACAACGAACAACTTTCATATCATGACGATAGTACACATGCTATTTTCAATTTAATTCATATATTATACAGTTTATATAGATGTGTCTATCTACAAGCGTCGCTAAAATGCGCAAGTAAAATTTTCATGAGTAATCTATTGATGTACACATACTTTAATTCAATTCACACACTGTTCTTTGGCCCTGTCATGACGGACACCATCGGCCGGAGCACTTCGCTCGTCCCGAGCTTCGCTCTCAGGGCCGGCCAACAGAGTTCATATTTATACATGCGTTCATGTTTGTTGCTTTTTTCAGTATTCAGTATTTATACATGCGTTCATGTTTGTTGCTTTTTTACCATCACGTATTCAATTAAATAGCTAGGCGCAGTGGAACACACTATTCCTATTCAAGGGAAGTGGATTTGTTGCCGGGGCTATGGGGAGTGGGGGAGGCGGGGTGAAGAAACGAATGAAATAGCAGATTCCGTGGAAATCTTAGGTGTGGTGACCCAAGGGAGGGTGGTGTCTTCTTCTGCTGCTGTTGGCGCCCAGGGTGCTCAGCGGTGGTGCTTCGATATGCGGTCCGCTTCATCCGGGCCTCGAACCCCGCTTCTCTGCAGCCAGCGCCACCCTCAGAACCAGTACAGCTCCTTGCCGGCCTCCTGCATGCTGCTACTCGAAGAAGACTCCAGAGCTGAGCCTGATCACGAAAGAAACATGTAAAAAGGGATGAGTGACTCAATCAGCATCTCTCTCTAAAAGCAGGTTTTCGTGGAAAAGCAAGTTTTCGAGTCCAGAGTAACTGTTTTTTCGGAAGACTGTGGGGATGTTTCAATGAAGCAAAAATAAGGACGTAGAAACGATAACGGAAAAATTAAAATGAAATAGATTGCAGAGAGCATAGATTTAATGTTTTTCGGGGACAATCAGGGACCATAATACCAATCATACTACTCATTTTCAACTACTGAGGCTGCTTTATAATTAAATAGATTAATCTCAAGCAATTTTTTCACTCGAATTTTCTCAAGTAATTTTCGGTTTATCTATTGCTCAGGTGTTTGTTGTGGAAGTGGATATCACTTCGATTAAATTAAAAAAACCTTCCTTTACTATGAAAAGTTTTTGAGTCCATGCTCGTGATTCACACAAGGCAGTTCATCACAAATAACTATGGAAATGTGGCAAACACGGCCTCTGTTTCACGCTGTTCGCTTCCTCAGGGTTGGGGAAGGTACTCTTTGAAAAAGCGTGGCCACCGTTGCCGGTGGGGCGGGGATGGCTAATGTGCCCAAATTCGCCCGAGGGCGGAGGGTAACCCGCAAAATCTCCCCCAGGCCGTCGAGTGAAAAAGATAGCCACTCATTTATGTGGGAATATATTTACATTCCTTGTGCCATTCCATTAGATAAACAAAGTACACATAGTTAAAAAGAGGTCTGTGTGCTCAATTGATCTTCAGTTTTTAATGTTTCCCCTGGTTAATTTGTGGATTTTTTAGTGTGCATATATTGCAGATCATGGGTGGCAAAGACGACAGTCCTTGCCGCACACCTTTCTTCACCTCTGCTTCCTCTACGCTGCCACCACATTTAATCACTGCCATCTCTTCTTCATACAGACTGCACATTACTATTCTGTCATTAAAAGGCACTCCTATGCTCTCCAGTGTAGTCAGAATTCTTTTCCAATTCACATTGTTAAATGGTTTCTCTACGTCAGTGAAGAAAATAATATATAATGGGCGGCCCTTTTGAATCCTGTTCTCTATGATCATTATCAGGGCTAAAATAGCTTCTCTAGTACCGCTCCTCTTCCTGAAACAAATCGGTCTTCATTCAGTAACTCTTCCATCATCTGTTTCGTTGGCGTTGGTTATGGTACGTAGAATTTTGTTTTGCAGAATTTGTACTTTGGTCAAATGTGTTTTGCATATTGTTCCCCAGGCTGGATATCCAGAATTTGCAGGATCATTGAGTTGTAGAGGATTTTCTTTGTTTTAATTTTGAGATGACTGGACCTTTGGGATGAAGGGGGTAGGTTGCGCCGAACGCTTTTTAAGATTTCATGTGCGCATGTGTGGAGTGGTCTTTCCATGAAAGTTTGGAATCAAGATGGACGCCTAGAAATTTCGTGGTAGTTTTTCGTTGAAGTATAGCGTTTTTATAATATAATGAGTCGGACAGATGTTTGTTTCTCTTTCTATTGAAGCAGATGACCTCCGATTTTCTCACGTTGACTGAAAGTTTCCAGTCGTCCATCCAGTCCTCGACCTCGTCAATGTGTTCCTGGAGTCTTTCAGCCGCGACATTTGAGTCGAAGGATTACGCTAAGATGGCGGTGTCGTCTGCATACAAGAAGAGTTTGGTGGAAGGGTGGGTAGGGATATCATAGGGTAGGGTTCAAGCGTAGCAAAGGTAAATTCCAGGATCGTAGGATTATGCGAAAAAACCGCTCAGCGATTAACACTAGAACGCCCAAAGGGGTCATTTTGACCCAAACGTGTTTTTAAATTTATATTTTGAGCTCATTTTTTAAGAGAGAAAAATTTCCACTCGTGACTTAATATTTTTAATAGTTGTTTGCTTACAACAATTTTTACCTTCCTAAAATAATCCATTCAGCAGTTCAATTATATTTTACAATGAACGCCCAACTGGGGTCATTTTGACCCTAGCGTTCATTTGCGCGTTTTATCTTTACCGAAGGCTCTTTTTTATCAGCATTCATGTTATTATTCTGCTACTATTATTTGCATGTGTTTACTGCTATCTCGTTTTATCTTTTTCATTCGGTTTTCATCAAAGTTTATGTCACATTTCTAACCGTTTTGTTTTCTTGCCCCTTCATATCCTCGTCCTCTCACTTTTCGTCTTGCTTACGTGTGGAATATTTAGTAATCACTTTGTTGATGCCATCATGCATAGTCGCATTTACGGTTTCGCTTTCACATAGACTTCCTTGACTTCAACTCTGATTATCCTTCTTCGGATGACGCAGTCTTTCTCTCAGTTCCTGAAAGGGAAGTTCGTGGCTTCGTTGTTCATCGTGGGTGGCTTCACGGTTCAGGTTTTTGAATTTGCGATGTGATTCTTATTTTGAAGTGGTCAAATGTCTCAAAGACAAACATTACCTTCTGCTAACATTCTTGCGGAGCTGAATAAGATTCAAGAGGATTAGTCAGATGGTGGAGCGTGTTTATTTGACAATTTTGACGACGAGCTGATACTTGAAACTTATGAATCAACAGAATCCTCAGAATGTGACCATGAAATTTATACTTTTGGCAGGACAAATCATTCATCAGCAAACAGGCCCACATAGCGTATGGAGGGGAAGAGGACGACGCGGCCACCGACCCCGTCGTGGACTTGCATTTACTTTCCCTGTAGACCACCACACTGTCGATCGTAATTCAATGGCAGAGGAAGAATCATCTGCTGATGATTCCAACGTACACTCAAGTTAGAACCACACTTCGCCAGATGGGAGCACATGGAAGGAAGTGGCTTTGGATTCGACGCCTCGAGGACGCCTTTCCTCGCAGAATATTCGCCAGGTCCCACAGTCCATGCTAAACGGTATATTAGACAGCGTGGCAAGTTCTTGGCGTTTGTTCATAAATAAATCCATCGTGAATAATGTAAAAAAGTGTACTGAGACAAGAGGCCCACCGAGTCCTTGAAAACAATGAGTGATCCGTCAGCATTGACGAATTAGAAGCATTCATTGCAATGTAAAAACAAGGAGCTTCACTCTTATGTTCACATTCTTGGGGATTGTCTTTCTGTTAGGACAAGATGCCTAGGAACCACTTCTGTGAAATCATGAATTTTTTTCAAGTTTCATGAAAAATCAACTAGATCTATTCGCTTGCAAACTGATAAATTTGCATTGATTTCCACCGAGTGGAATCATTTTATGGAAAATTGCAAACTTTATTAAAAAACGGGGGCGAATATAACAATTGACGAACAACTTTTCCCTTCCAAAGCTAGGTGCCAATTCTCTCAGTTTATGGCTTTGATAAATACGGTCAGAAATACTGGATCGTTGTAGATGTTGATTTGAAGAATGTGCTCACTGGGTTCCCTTAGAAAATGTTGATAACCGTCCCAATAATCAACAAATTCCGGATTATGTAGTGATGTGTTTTATACAGCCTTTTCTTTACAAAGGCAGAAATGTAAGCACGGATAACTTCTTTATATCCCTGAATATGGCTAATATGCTGAAGGAAAAATGCACCAGTTTAGTTGGGACAGTAAATCGTTCCAAACGAGATGTACCGATCTCTCTCAGTAAAAAGCTGTATTCTGTAAGCTGTAATATGGAGAAGAACTGTATTCCACTAATGTACTGTAATGTGATGATATTATATTGACGATGTACCGAGAGAAAATCGGAAAACATTTCTTACTATTGAGTTCTCTTCACCCAAGTGTTATCGTAACTAATTCTAAGAAAATAATTCCAGAAACTGTGTCATATTATAATGCAACGAATTGCAGTGTGGATATTGTTTACAAAATGGCAAGACAGTTCTCAGTTTAAGCATTATCAAGGAGGTGGCCTGTTCATTGTTTTTATATTAATTTAGGTATTGCAGCAATAAATGCCGTAGTAATGCATAGAGCCGTAACTGGGAGGAAAATTTCACGAATGAATTTCATCCAAGAGCATGCGGAGGTACTCTGTTCTAATTACGCGAATAGGCGAAGGAGTCAAGCGCCACCTTCAAACGTAGATATATGTACAAAAAGAAAGAAATGTGAAAATAAAGAAAACTGTAAAGTGAATTAAACAATTTTGAAATGTCAATTCTGCAAGATGCGACCTGTGGTGTGCTAGAAGAACTGAATACACGTGTGTCAAGTGTATGGACAAAAATCTGTTAAAATATAGTTTAAACAATACAAATGTCTTATTACAATTTATGATAATGTACTGGAGTAATATATTTTTACAATTTCTTTTACAATAATTAAAAATAATCAACCAATCGCTTTTGAATTTTCGGAATATTCTTATGAAGATACAGAAATAAATATTACGAATATGTTAATTGCAACAAGACTACAAAAACGATAAATAAATAATTTAAATAGAGTGGGTGATATTTGTTCATAATTATGAGTCACAATTTTAAGCGAGAAAAAATAAAATTGAAGAAAACGAGAAAATTATACCAACACTCAAAGTAGATATTTCAATAAATAATTATATTGAGAAAAAAATGAACATAACGAACTGAAGAAATCAATGAATGTGAAGAATTAGGGTGCTAGTTAATAGAAAAACTAAAAAAATATAAACATGTGCATGCCTCGTGAGAAATATATGTATTAAATACCGTTTAAATACCATTTTGACCCACGGTATTTAATACATATATTTCTCACGAGGCATGCACATGTTTATATTTTTTTAGTTTTTCTATTAACTAGCACCCTAATTCTTCACATTCATTGATTTCTTCAGTTCGTTATGTTCATTTTTTTCTCAATATAATTATTTATTGAAATATCTACTTTGAGTGTTGGTATAATTTTCTCGTTTTCTTCAATTTTATTTTTTGGGCGTTGAATGATGTCGAGAAGTCCGGGCGTCCTAGTGTTAAAGCGCAAATATAGATATGTGAGAAGAAAGCGCACAAGGGCCAATGTGACAGTTTAGGGCAGGGGTTACGTCACCAGGAAATGAATACTTGGAGCAGGTTGGAGGTGGAGAAGACACGTCAATTTCAAAGATCTACAGAGAAGAACTACTGGGAGAACTCCACAACAAGGGCTACAATTTTGTAACAGAAATGCCGCAACAACTGACCCCAAAAAGAAGAATGTACATGCAGAGAAGCAGTGCACGTGGAGCAGGAGCCTAAGACTAGAGAAGAAGTTATTTTAGACGAAGAATTGCTTCAGATGAACGACGGAATTTATTTTAGTGGACGAAGGCTCAGAGGAACGGATGAGTGCGCTTCTTTCGCTGTGCGCTTTTTTCGCGACACCGATCGTTGGGCAGTCCAGAGCGCAGAAATTCGAGAGGCCCAAGGTTAGGCAGTTGAATTCTTCTAAATCTGTATACCAGCACTGTCGAAATGGAATTCGCCCGCTCTTAACTCTTTAAGGGATGATTGAGTGGCGACCCGCTCCCACAATGAGGCCCGCGACAACCAGAGCACAATGCGGGCGCCATGGCCCGCCCGAAGCCATGATTCATCGCCGGCACCCCCTTTTCCACGCATTCATACGCTCTGCTCCAATGAGCGAGGCCAATTGACCGCCGGCGCACTTTGAAAAAAGTGCAGTTCATATTGGCGCCATAACTCAGGACATCCCCCACGGTCAACGTTGAAAACATATATATTTGCGGCGACCAATCATTGCATTATTACTTTGGGTGATTAATTCGGAAAAGCGACCTTTGAAAGCCTTCCGTCCCCTTCCCGCTCATAGCAACAACGCGACGGTGTTATTTTTTTAAAAATTCACTGCTTTTGCTCCGATTGATCAAGTTCATGAAAAGGGACAGCCCTTTCTTTCGCCATTTATTGGCATGATTGCGACTATGATACATATATATGCAACGGAGCCAATTTCCGTTATCCTACGTCAACAGTCAATCTAAGAATGCGAGGTATTGAAATTTCGTAGATGGAAGATGGCAAACTTGACCCGCTAAGTGCCGACTATTTTAAGCGTAGCTCTCAACAAAGCGAGAGGGCACTCAATTAAGATGAAATACCAGGAAAATTACATGATTATGAAGTAAAATTTTAAAAATAGAGATAACCACGGTTTTGAAATATGCATTGTGATGCCTAATACAAAGAAGTCCAACGCTAAAAGATGTGAAAACTATAAAACTCCAAAATTATTACTAATATTCTCTTCTGCTGCATTGAACGAAAATTAGAAGCTGTGTTTAGAAAGTTCAATTTGGTTTAAGAAAGAATCGAGGGACCAGGGAAGAAATATTAGCTCCAGGATAAATCATACAGAAGAGAATGGAGGGGTACTTAGACACACATATAGCGTTCGTAGATATATAGAAAGTTTTTACGACGTAAAACGACATTTAAAAGCGTATCACGCTTAAATTTGTGGAAATACTTGATGTCCATTTAAAAAAACATTTGAAATTGACGTAATAATTATTTGAAATGGACGTAAAATGAGACTATATGTTTGTGAATCTGAAAGGAGTAAGAATATACAATATGGACGGACTAGTTATAAGGAACATTTACAAGAATGTAACAGCTGATATTTATGAAAGTATAAAAAAAGGAAATACAGATTCAGAGAGGCGATTGGCAAGGATGTGCACTGTTTCCAAAATCTTATATCTTTGTTTTGAAGGAATACTTAAAGGTGTCCAGGAATAACGAGAAACTAGTGTAATTATACATATCGACATAATAACCATGATAAGATACGCCGGCGATATCGCTGTCCTAGCTGATAGTCCAGAAGTCATTGCGACCATGTCAATTGAAATATATAATGTTAAAGAGGAAAGATACAATGTGAAAATATATTCTATCAAAAAACAAAAGTACCAAATGCGTTTTGACAAAAAAAGAAGTGAATATGCAAACTGATCAAAAGAAACTGAATCCATTTAAGATTCGGTGCAAGAGACATGTGTGCTAAAAGTCAAATGGACTGCTCAGATTTATAAAGAGGAAGTACTTGGAATAATAAACGCGAAAATAAACTTTCTCGCAAACAGAAGGCTCCAACTTGCAGGGCTTTTAATGAGACATCAGGGACTCCTAAATGCAATAGCAGAGGGACATACGAATGGGGAAAGATACAGGGAAAGATAAAGACTGCAGATTATGAAATAAGCGGGAAGCAGAAATTATGAGGAGACGAAAATTAAGGCGGAGAAACACGAGGAATGGAGAAGGCATGCTGTGATTATTGACAAAATTAACCCTCAGCGCGAATAATTTCAAAGTGTAATCATTCCTTTAGGTGATGGAAATGAATAGGTAGACGTCTACTCTGTCCTTTTTTCCTTTTGTCGTGGCGTCCCTTTCTTGCAACCCGAGTCGCTTCACTCCCGGGGCAGGAATAATTCAGAGTGAGAGACGACTGTTTATTCTCCAGAACTAAACTTCGTGCATTCCTACTTTCGGAACATGTCGCTTGTGTCCTCGAGACCTGACATGGGATCAGCTTAAACATTCCCCCGTCACCACGGGCGCGTTCCGAAATTCACTCTGCCAGCACTGCCTGTGCTGCCGTGAAACGGAACGCGAAGCTGTACTGCGGCTGCTGCAGTAGCATGAATTTCGGAACGGTCGGCAGTGGCTTAAAATTCAATGTGACCGAATTGCGTGTTTCTTTATTATAAGCGATCTTTCAATGCGTTAACTCTAAATGCTAATCGTTATGACGTTGATAAAGAGCAGTCTAATTAAATTCTAATTTTCATTGCCTTGCTACTTCATGCTACTTCATACTAATTGGTTACTTTCTCTGATGAGAATAAAATGAATTCGCGTCAGCTACCCAAGTATGAAGGAAAAAACCCTGTTTTATAAAACAAATCTGCGTCATAATTAACATTATAGAATTTATAATAAGCATTTTTAATCTTGGGCTTATAAACTAGTCTTAGAATATATTTTTCAAGCACTGGATTTTCTTCATGGCCAGTCGTGCGAAGAGTTTCCTAGAGTGATATCGAAAATTAGGTAAATATATGGGTTGTTGAGGGTTGCATCGTAGAATATTTTCACTAACAATTAGATTTATGCAACAAATTACGTTCACCGACATTTATTATGCATGCCGGTATTATGCTAAGTTACCACTGTAGTAAGAGGCTGTATATAATTACGTGTACCAAATTATTCATGACACTAAATTAACTTTTGGTAATTTCACGAGGTGCTATCATTCGCAAATAAAATTGCTTCTCTACTTGTATCACTTGTGATGTTCTTCACTCCTTCATCATTTTATTAACGCTTTTATTCTACTGAAATATTCACCGGTATGATTGGCTGGTACGTCATTATATCTTACATACTTGAAGGATAAGTGCGTTTTATAAACTATTATACGCTAATCAGATGTTGCTAGCTATTTAAGTGCATCGAGACTTTTCTCTCTCGCCGATATAAACATAAAAATGTTTGAAGCTGTAACTAAACTCTTCTGATTTTATTTATTGACGTTGCAGATTTGATTTGTCCGCTATTTGTTCGATGGCTGTCTGCTTTACTGCCGCTACTGCTGATCTTGGGCTGCAGTAGCGGCAGTAGGGTTCACAGTGTGAAACAGCCAGTACTGGCAGTGAATTTCGGAACGCGCCCCACGTGTAATTGTCGGCATTCGTTTGTTTGCCGTCCTTCGTTTGTTGCCTTCGTGGGTGCGCTCTCCCGCCGTCAACTGTCACGTCAGCGTCGCTCAACCTGAGCCGCCTGGGTTTGCGAGATCCCAGCTATATACTCCCCCTTGATCCTAAATTCAACCCCACCCTGAAACTCCAAGCGCATCTCAAGGGTATCAATCGGGGTGTCGTTCCAACTCCCATCGTGCAGTAGGAATCGCGTAAGTCTCATCATCTTGAGGTCGCGAGTTCGATCCTCATCCGGGTCAATTTTTTGCCGGCCTCGGTGGCGGCGGGGTAGCGTCCTCGCCAGCTAACCTGAAGGTCGCGAGTTCGAGTCCCGCATGGGGAGGATTTTCTCTCATCAGACCATGAATGTTAATGCGTGTGATAGATAGTGAATTAAGCGTAAGGAAGGACTGTACAGTCCCAATTTCGCTCAAAGTAAAGTGGTCATAAGATTGGGCTTACTCCATTGCTCACGTCAATTGACGGGGCTCCACCCTGATCGAGTCAACGAAGACAATGCTTTGACCATCTTTTCGACTGTATCATATTTCGTAAATGACAACCTTCACTGATGACAATCCTTGGATTTTAGATAAAGAATGACTGAGGTACGACGTGTGACAGGTCATTCGACATACCTAATATGACGAATGACCAATCAAACGTCGTAACATTTACTTTATTATTAATTTCTAAGGAACATTTCCATGGAAGTCGACTGCAGCGCCATTTCCATCGAATTAACGTATTCCACTTTAATTTCTCCAGTAATGAAAAGTAAGTGTCTCAAAGCTCATAAGATAGGCCTGCACTTCATTCCCATTAACAACCCCAAGGAGGAGGCACTTCTTGTAAACAACGAAAACAAATAACATATTTCTATCATTCTCGCATTGAACACCACGTTATTGCAAGTTCAATTTACCGAGAATACATCGAGGAAATTTCTACTAAAACCGTTCGAGTAGGAATTGTAGTTCACATCGGAGAGAGAGAGATGTCACCAATGTCCCCCAGCAGCCAGGATATGAATCAAAGGGTATGAGGTGTAGTACGTCGTGTGAGCGCTCCTTCCCAGCGCAGGGCCGATGTGCTTGCTCTCAACGCTTCTCACATCGGCACGCGAGGCACAAGAGCCCCCTCCCTCCCCCTTCCCATCGACTCGACGAAAGTTAAATGGGGAACGCTACCCTCACTGCTTACTCCTTCCATTGGATTGGCGCTTTTTCCGGGGAGGGGGTCTCCCTAATGCTCGCGTCGTTTAATACGCATGTATTCCCCGCTCCAACACCAACGACGGGGGCATGAGAGGGGGGAGCAGAGGGGGAGGCAATAGACGACAAACCCACAATGCACTGCGGGAATTCAATCGAGAGGTTGGGGGTTTAGTGTGTTCGTCGCGAGGAGGGGAATGATTTAATTTCGAGTGTGGGGGGAGAAATAGGTGAGTAGTGTTCAAAAGAGGGATCTCTCCCATAGAGCAACATCCCCCCATGGTCTCCATTGAAACCATTATCCTGCTGCGGAAGGGGGACGCACGTTATTGCCCTCTTATTATTATCATCGCCATCATCATTGCTTTCCGGCCATCGCATATATTCGCCCCCCCCCCACCCTACACTCGTGGGGACACGTGCAATGTGCAGCAGCATATTGGTTTGGTGAGCGCGGGGGTAGGGGGGGCAGAAAACAGCAGCATCCAGGGGGGGGGGGAGAGCTTGCCCTTTGCTCTATGTGCTCGTAAGAAGTCAGCGTCGTGGACGGCGGCGGTGCTGCCTCCAGTCACCCCATCCATTGCGTCTGACGTGAATGCGTCTTGACAATCAGTCAGACTCGTGTGATGCCTTATTCATTTTAAGTTCTCCACGCGGTCGACCCTCGGAAAGTCCGTGGATGTGTCGTCACGGCCCCCGTTAGGAATGGCTCCATTTGAAATGTGGAGGATGTGAGGTCAAAATGTCGTCATTTCCGAGACTCGGAAAATTGCGAGGCCATAGGGAATAGAGCACACGGACGGAAATGACGCGTTGCGTAAAGTTTGCAGAAAGGTGGCACATTCCGGCACTTTACCTATATGTAACTAACGAAGCGATTGAAAAAATAAATGTGCTCTCGTTCGATAGCGCGCGTTAAACCACGTCGTAAGAACTAAGACCTCGAACTAGAGTGGTTAGACCTGGTGGGGGGGGGGGCTATGAGTGGGGGGGGGCTCCACGACTGGCCGCCATCTTGGGCGTGGGTGAAATTGCGCTAGATGCATTTAGCTACTCTGGCGTTCAAGCGCGCTTTCGTACAAAGTAGGCATCTCGTCTAGGTCAGTTGGAACGAGCCAAAAAATTGACTTCGCGCCGTGTTTTTGGATGACGAATATTAATAAACTAATGAGATTTTAAGAGATATTCGAGATATCAATCCATACACACCGGGAAGCCGAGAGGGAACAAACGGTTACGACGCATCCCATTGGTGTATTGGTCATCGGTTTCCACAGACTCCTCATTTGTTTCTCCGAACTTGTCGTCAGCCGTGAGAAATCACGAGGCTGTCGCAATAGAATGTTCGCGAAAGAGAATATTGACGTGTCGCGGTCAGTTTTGACCCATCTTACACGATCACCAAAACAAGGTCAACGGGAATTTTCCACTCATGGATTTACATAACTTTACGCTCGAGCGTAAATGTCATTCACGCTTAACTTCGGGTAACATTTCGATAACAATTGCCGATCGCGATTGCGTAACTCCACGTTTGAACGTTTTTTGCCTTGCGCTCGACTCTTCGGCTTAGGCATCAAAGTACCTGCTGAAGCGGTCATTATCGATCGAAGATATCGGTTTGTTTTGGGCTTTAATTTCAATGATATTTTAAGAGCTACCGCAGTGTGATATGTTTTATGAAATACAAATCATTTTGGACTTCAAATATGAATAGTTGTCTAGAATTATGGGCAGCATTTTTGCATTTAATTTCAACTTTTAATTAGAGTTGGCATCACTAAGTTTCACTTGTGTAAGGAAAACAATGTCATATTTGGTGATAAGATTTAAAAAAGGCTTATCGTGTGCCTGTGTGTTTAGTGGCATGCCAGTCCAGTGTTATTGATGCGTTGTGTAGAATTGAGTAAGTGGTGATATTTTAACATATAAAGGTTTATATCAGCTGGAATCTATTTGTGAAATAATGTTTTATGACAGGCATTGTCTTTTAAGTGTTACAAATACGTAGCAAGTGTCGGAGGCATATTAGCAGTAATTTCGTTGTTTCTACCATTGTCTAAATTAATATATGGAATCTACATTAATTGAAATGAAGTTGGTGACTATGCGCAGTGCTCTTGAATAATAAGTGTCGTTTTTATGTTGCAGTGAAAGGATAAAGATTGCAGTGTTTCATTATGCTTAATTCAGTAAATTTTGCCACCTCTAGTGATATTTTAATTTCATTGCATTAGTATCGCATTGACATTGCATTTCATTGCATTGGGATGTCCAATGGGGTTTTGTTGAAATAATTAATCCGTCAATGTTTAAGGCAGGTAATGAATGATTAGCATTAGGCATTTGGATTTGTCCTTGGCAGAGATTATTGTTTTATTTGAGTCTCTTAAATTGTGAGTGTGGCTGTTTACATCCAAGTGATGATTTTTTGTCTACTTATGCAATGCATGTTGTTTCATTATGCTTAGTAGTAGCTTAATAGTAAAGCATCCGTAAATGCCTGAGACTAGCTAGAGGACAGTAATAAGTATTATTGAATATTCTAGAGGAGCGTGGTGGCCTAGTAGTGGGTAGAGCGCTTGGCTACTGATCGAAGGGTCCCGGGTTCAAATCCGGGTGAAGCCTTTGTACGCCCACGAACAAAAAAAATCCTCGGAGTGCGAGGTGGCCCAGGGAAAGGAACTGCTGCCCCCCTACCCTGAATGTGTGAGATTCACACGCCTTAGTCCGGGGTGAGCTCTACCCTCAACTATCCAAACCAACCTTCGGGTTGAATCACTGAGTGCGAGAATATCCTAATCAATATAAGTCTGACGTTATATGCCAAGGTGTCGCATAAGCTTAAGCGCAGGATTTGGTAAAAGATCTTTGAATTGAAGTTTCGTCTATCGAGATGACGACAATTATCAGGCGTGATATGGTGGAATTTTAACATTATTAAGAAGTAAAATGCAATTTTCCTATTGCGAAAACCGACATGGTTTGCCATTGGAAAATTGAAAATGCTGTCTTCAATATTTATATGAATGTTAATTATCTTTCAGTCCGCGACAAACCTCATTTATTTGGGAAAACAATGCTTTTGAAGCGGATTATAAGATGTAATGATGAAGATTATGTAATTTCCTTAGAATGTTGTTTCTGAGAACCAATAACAATATATTAATCACTTTGAGCTCGGAACTGTTGTTCGCCGGTTTGAAATACTTCATTTTAAAAGTTTTATTTTCCAGCTAAGAAGTTTAAGATACAATTATCGCAATGATATAGTATTTTTTACATGCTCTCAGCTGTAACTAAGGCTATTGGACCGTTAATGAAATATTATAACAGGATATTTAAGCAGGCGTTTCAGTTATTTACCCGTATAAGTCTTAGAATGATAAATCATTTGGTTTTCTCATCATGGATATCCATGATTTCCACGAGGTCAGGCCTGATTACATCAGTTTCAGTTATTTGGAGTTTATTTCACGAATGAGAACACATTGTGGGTAGTGTACGATACTCGTGAGGAGGTAAACTTCAATTTCGTAGGCATTGTAATGTTTTTTTTTTACTTCTTAATATTCAAAATGATTTGAAACAAGTGCAACATTTCAAAATCAAGCTCATAGAGCATGCGTACAAGAGATTCAAGTGCGAAATATGCTATACATCTGACAACACCTGAACTTTCGATCGTTTGAGTGTGCAAAGAATGTGCCAACGGCCGTTTAAGCGATGGAAAGGAAGAATACCAAAGGCCGTAGGGCAGGGTGGAATTGAGGAAGGGGGGTCAAAAATAAGGTGCAAAAATAATAGAAAGACAGTGTTACTTGGATGATAAAAAATAATAAAAGCGGAATCGCTCAAATTTTAAGCATAATGTAAAACACACAATCACACACACACACACAACAAAAAACCTCACTTATTTTAAAGGGTAGAACTGTAAAACGCACAAACTCTCACTCAAGTGATCGAGTGATTATGAAAGTGTTATCCTTTGTTCATTTTTCGTTTGGTGTAATTTGTGTGTCCCTGGCATTATGAGATGTCCTTGTAAACCCTGAGAGTGCGCGTGAGTGATATTCAAGAGGGTCACTGTTTCACGACATACCCGAGCGATTGAGTGTATGTGTGTGAAACACACATGAAGAAAGGATTGTTGAGGGGTGGGAGGAGGGATTTTGAGTTGGAGGAAAGGTGTGGTGAAGGTCTTGAGACAGCCTGTGGTGACCAGATAGACCACTATAGCGGTGTTAGTGAACACAGCCATTGATGACCATCACCTACGTTCGAATGGTTTTGGTCTTCGTCATGCGATGACGTAATTAACGATTCGATTGTATGAACATCTTAACATTTGATTGCTTCATAAGTTTAAGCATTCTCCTATATCTCTTTCTTACGCGTCTCCTGGTTTGATTGCTATTGATTAAAAATATTTCCGATAGAGTGTTTGAATATCTGGTGTATATAATCCCGCTTACGAACTTCATTTAATGTAACGGTATTTATGATTTGCCACTGAAAGCGGAATCGTGTGCTGCACGCAACGGCTTAAGAATCTGGCAATTCAATACTAACACAGGAATGGCTAAAAGGTACGATGATTAGGAGCATTATGAATATCTGAGTTATCGAATAAAACACCTCTATTTTTCGTAATTAACGAATGCTTTTTTCATAAAGTAAAAATGCGTGAGTCCTCCTTCATGACACAACAGTTACACTTCTGAAATAATTCACGAGTAAATTAGCAACTT
This sequence comes from Pyrrhosoma nymphula, assembly GCA_963573305.1. Taxonomy (NCBI): domain Eukaryota; kingdom Metazoa; phylum Arthropoda; class Insecta; order Odonata; family Coenagrionidae; genus Pyrrhosoma; species Pyrrhosoma nymphula. The sequence continues at coordinate 152,288,117 of OY754333.1, read as the reverse complement.
CACACGCGCGAGATGGAGGTTCTTTTTACACTTGAGTTGGCATTTAGCAATTGGGAGTAAGCTCTCGTAGAATTCGGTCGTGACGAAATGACTTTCATTTCTGACGTGATCGACGGAGGAAGTGGGGGTGTACATTGTCGCCCTTTGACTTGCGTCGCGTCACCCGCCACCAAAGTGTCAAGGGGTCCCATGATGCATTGCGGAAGGAAATGAGACCGCATGCCGGGGTCCATTCACACCCCTCCTAGGAGACAAATTTTAATACCGGCCAGAGAGAGCAGGTGGCAGTGGAGAGCGATGACAGTTAGTGGGGCCAGACACATACGCACAATACAGTTGAGGCCGTTTCATTGATAGCTAACTGCACACTACGTAGGCATAAGATGAAATTCATGGCACACCGAGAGCTGTTGGTTAAATCACACAGTCACTTTGGACGTCAACCTTACTAGCTCTATGAAAAAGGATGGAATTGTGTCTTACAGAGTTTATTTTCATCAAGATGATTCGTGTCTTATATGAAAACATTTCCCGCTCTCAATGGACGCCAGTAGCCGCTGTCTTGAGGTTGTTCCACCGCGAAGGTGCGAGTCGAAACGATTTCCGATTTCACATTTTCTTTTGAATTCCCAAAAAAATCACTTTCACTGAAGACGATAATTAGACATTAGCTTTCGATAAACATAATTATATACAGAAAATGCATATTTATTGACGACTACATATTGAAAGTATATTTTTCCAGCCACAGAAGCAGACTATAGTTCCATTTTTGTTGAATAACGACATTATCACGTCAACAATTGCAGTGATTCGCCAATATCTCCTAAAACGCTATGAACATGTGCCTCGGTTGCATTACGATTCTATTCCCAGGGGAGAGGTCACTTCTTTTAAATGTTTCTTAAAAATTGCCATAATATTGGATAGAAAAATGCTCACTCTCTCCGTGTTCCACCGCCTCTTGCATTTAACATCATGTTATTTCATGTTCAACTTACGAAATTAACGGCGCGGAAAGATATTAATTTGTCATTCATATCAAATAGAGTAGGTACACATTTCATTAAGCAACCATAAAATGAATTTTATGGCACGCTTTGTACGCCAATGTGAATATGTTATCGGGTGGCAAGAGAGGTCAAACGATACCAAATGTTAAGGACAAAACAGGGAAGATATTAATCGAACAGGAAGATATCATCTACATCTACATACTACCCCGCAAGCCGCCTCAATAGGCGTGTGGCGGGGGGTGTTAGGACACCAGCCGTTTACATATAAAAAGGAAATGCTATAATGAAATTACGCCTAGCATTTATTAAAGTCCCTTATTGTTCGGGGGAAAAACGAATTCCCATACCTATCCGTTCGGCAAAATATCTCTCTTAATTTATCGTTTATGTCGGACCTGGAAATATAGTGGGGTTCTATTATGATGTTCTCCGTGTTGCTCTTAAACATATCTATTCTTAATTGCTCAAGTAATCTAAGCCTAGCGTGCAGCCTCCGAGTCTCTAGCGGCTCCCAGCCTAATTCGTTTAACATCTGTGTAACGCTGTCTGTACGCCCGTAGCAGTTTTTTACGAATCGCGCAGCTTTCCTTTGTATTTTATTAAGTTCCCGGATTAAGTCTTTCTGCACCGGATCCCATATGCTCGCTGCATATTCAAGGTGTGGCCGGACGAGTGCGAAATAGCACCTCTCTTTTACTTTTTCATCCGAAAATCTTCCCACAATACGCTTGACGAATCCTAGCTTCTTCAGAGCTCTGCCACAAATATTTCTTATATGTGTTCCCCGCGATAGGTTCGAGGTTATCGTAACTCTCAGATACTTCGCTTCATCTGTCGCCTTTATGTTAACACCATCCACAGCATATACATGGGAATAGTTGGACGACCTCCGCAAGAAATGAAACGCCGTGCATTTGCTCAGATTAAGTTCCAGTCCCCACTCTTGGCTCCACACATGACCGTTGTTTAAATCCGATGATAGAATTTCAAAGCCAGAGTGATTACTAATTTCGCAATAGATGACAGCGTCGTCAGCAAATAAACGTATTTTACTGCTAATTCGAGACATAGGTCATTTATGTATATAATGAACAAAAGGGGAACAAAATATTACGCTTCCTAGTGGGACACCTGATGTCACTTTAACTACATCGGAGCTAATTCCGTCAAGAACTACTTTTTGCTTACGATCACTCAGAAAGTCGCGTATCCAGTTTAATACTGTTTCCTTCAGCCCGTATGACTGTAATTTGTATAAAGGTTTGTTGTGAGGTACCGTGTCGAAAGCTTTCTCAAAAGCTAGGAATAATGCGTCCACTTCTGTTTTCGATTCACCAGATTTTAGAAAGTCATGAAGAAAGGGCGCGAGCTGTGTTTCACATGATCTACCTTCCCGAAAGCCGTGCTGACAGCCATGGAGGAAGTTACGACTGTCCAAGAACGTCATGATATTGCTAACGACGATATGTTTGAGTAACTTGCCTATAATCGACGTTAATAAAATTGGTCGATAGTTCTCTGGGTCGTGTCTGTTTCCCTTTTTGAATATCGGTGTAACGTTTGCAATTTTCCAGTCTAATGTTATCTTTCCTTCAGATAATTAAATGTCCACGAAAGATGGAGAGAATACGTAGAGGAGCTATATCACAGCGAAAATAGACCCTTTAGCCTAGATCTAGAGGGTGAAGGAAAAATAGATAAGGATAACCTCGAACTAGAGTTACTTCACAGCGAATTAGAGAGGGCATTAAGAGAGATGAAGGCTAGAAAAGCCGTGGGAACCGATAACCTACCTTCGGAGCTACTAGTTAGTTAGGTTGTTAGGGGAGAAAATCGTTTTTCGAACTTATTCGCAGGATCTACGAGGAAGGACTATGGCCAGAGGATTTCGTGTCAACAGTATTAATACCTATCCCGAAGACGAAGAAAGCGTCAGAATGCGAGGAGTATAGAACAATCAGTTTAATTTCGCACGCGGCAAAAGTCTTGCTTAGAATATTAAATAGAAGGTTGGAGATCAGAGCAAACTTCTATTCAGGCGATGACCAATTTGGGTTCAGGAAGGGAAGGGCAACCAGAGACGCGATTGCGGGCGTGAGGACACTTATAGAAAGAAACATAGAGCGTAAACAGGATGTTTTCGCTTGCTTTGTAAATTTCGAAAAGGAGTTTGACAGAGTAAACTGGGAGAAACTAATTCAGATACTGGGGAAAATAGGAATAGATTGGCGTGATAGGAGACACATCCGAAACTTATATATGGGGCAGAGGGCTCAGGTAAGGGTAGCTGACGGTGAATCAGGGTGGGCAGTTATAGGTCGCGGGGTATGGCAAGGGTGCCAGTTGTCCCCTTTACTTTTTAACATCTATGCTGAGGAAATGGTAAGAGGGGCATTGGATGAGCTAGATGTGGGAATGAAAATAGGAGGCCAGTGGATAAAGTCGGTTAGATTCGCAGACGACCAGGCATTGGTCAGTTGGTCATCGAAAGGATTGCAAACTTTAGTAGATGCACTGGAAATGCAGTGTGAGAAATACGGAATGAAGATTAATAATAAGAAAACAAAAGTAATAAGATTCTATAAAAGACAAAGAAAGCGAGGCTGGTGGTCAGAGTAGGAAGTCACAAACTGGAGCAAGTAGAACAATTTAATTACTTGGGTAGTACGCTAGAAGAAAGAGGACATAGTAGAAAAGACATTAGGAAGAGAATAGCGCTAGCGAAGGAAGCGTTCATTAATAGAAGGGAGCTGATGACGGGGACCTTAAGTATGGATGTAAAAAAGAGGCTGGTGAAGAGCTTGATATGGAGTGAGGCGTTGTATGGGGCAGAAACGTGGACCTTGAGAAAGGAAGACGAAAATAGGCTGAAGGCGTTCGAGATGTGGGTGTGGAGGAGGATGGAGAAGGTGCGTTGGACGGAAAGGAAGGCAAACGAGGAAGTGCTTGACATGGTGGGCGAGGAGAGGACACTTATAGATGAGATTAGGGGAAGACAGGGTAGGTGGCTGGAAGGGGTAATGATTGTTTGCTGAAGGCCGTGATAGAGGGTAGGATGTTGGTAAAGCGGGGAAGGGGAAGGAAGAAATTAGGTTTTTTGGATGGGATGAAGAAAGGTAGGCCTTATGCTGAGATGAAGAAAGAAATATTAGAGGTAGAAAGGGCACGGCACGTGTAAAAGTCCGTTGGATATTCTCTGGCTTTCATTATAACCTACCTCCAACCAGTTGATTATTCTAATGAATTAATGATAAGGATTAGCATTAAGAGTAAACGCATTGAAAGTACGCTTATAATAAATAACCACGCAACTCGGCCATATTGAATTTCAAGCCACTGCCGACCGTTACGAAATCAGCTTCGCGTTCTGTTTCACGGCAGCACATGAAGTACTGGCAGAGTGAATTTCGGAACGCGCCCGGAGTGTCCAGGAGGCCGCCATCTTTCGTCCACGGTGACGAAAAAATAAAAGAAACTCACGAAATGCCCGAGGGTGGGCGCTCAGTCGCGATGTGGCCGACGGATGAGGTTAAGACGCGAGGATGCGCTCCATTTGTTACATTCCGCCTAATTGTTACCGCGAGTAAGCGGTGTCGCGAACCTCTCCCTCGAAATTATTCGAAGACATTCTTTCGTTTTTTCGCATTATGATTTATTATTTTCCGGGCACGCTTTGAGGGATTTTATTGAGCAATTGTTCAGTATGACTATCTCTGCGCGACAATAAATAGCACGTGTTGCCCATTCACCGCTAATCACGGCATTCCTGGACCACGTGACCCATTCTAAAGCACTCCAAAAAAGGCTGCCAATTTATCGTCATCAAAGCTGTCTTGGAATTCACAGAGCCATACGATTTCATTTTGTGGCGTTTACATTGTAATCCAGAAGACCGCGAGAAACAGAGATGAGTCTGTGAAAAGAATCTCCTTGAATTCACTTTCAAGGGAGCTCACTTAAAACGAATAGTAGTTTAGAAGCCGTTGAACGCAGTTTAGTTTTCGGTGGCCTCTGCTCCGGCTAGGAGTACTAGAAGCCCGACATTTCCCGGTTTCTTCCCGGTTCCCTGTTTCCCGGATTTTGACCCCTTCCAGAAACTCTCCGGAAAATAGAAAAAAACACTCAAAATTTATTTTATTACGCTGGATTCATTCTAACGATATGCACATAATGTAAAATCACTAAATGGTTTCTACAGTGCAGCAGAGTGAGCAATACAATTCATACCAATATACTAAAAAAAAGTATATTGGTATGAATTGTATTCCCTTTCCCACTTCTCCTCCTCCAGCGAAGTCGTCCTCTACCGATCAACAACCGCTGTTTGGCGCGTGAAAGTAGATATAAATAAAAATTGTTGTTGAGAATACCATTAATTTGTACTATTTGTCATGTACATATTTGCAATGCTGACGTTATCGCGCGTCACAACAGTATACCTAAAATTTCAATCGCATCATTAGTTTCGAAATATGAGGAGATTCACAACTTATACACCAGTTCGTGTAAAACTCAACCTAAAAACAATTTATTTCCTTTATTACGTTAATAACATGTTTAGCTAACCATATCAGAATTTCCCGTTTCTATGCCTGATGTTAAGAGAACAGTGATAACATAAATTTGGGAAATCGGATTTTGAGCGCCGAAAATAGTGACTTTTTTCAAATAAAATATCGTTAAAGGGCAGATAAGTGATGGAAAATTTTTCAACACGCATCGATAAACGTAGCAATGATCATTCTATCACATGGTTTTATTTCGTAAAAATCCGATTACTCTACTTGATCATACAGCTTCCTAAACTCGAGGGACTCGACTTTTTTTGGACAGTAGGCACTTATATGAGTTTGAAGTAGCGGAAGAGTTGTAGTAAACCAATAATTTATGAGACATTGAGGATTGATAAACGCATGGTGACAGTGGAATTCAAATTACACGGTGGAGGCATAAACTTGCATCGTGGGTAGTACTGCAGTTTTAAGAAATACTAGTCTGTCTTTCGGTGCTTCTTTTAGGACAAAACGCCCAACACTGCCGTCACTTCAAATCTACTTTAATCTCACCTGTAACCCTATCTCACTGACTGAGAATAAAGTTTAAGGGGAAATGAGATATAAAGCGGAAGCATAGCGAGTACATTTGAGGGAAATAATTAAAAATTACTTGTACAGACGTAATTTCTGAAGAGCAGACCACTTTATTGGCCGCCGGAGGTGATTTTCAGGCAAGTATTCTAAGACAAGGAATGCTATTGATCCCATCTCCGGGGCAGCACTAATTTATCTGTGAAAGTAATTAGCGCATGACAGCAAAGGATTAAACGTCATGCATTTCCATTAATCTTCTTCTTTATGGTTTAAAGAACCACGGAACCTTTTCACTCACTGTATATCGTATAAGATATTAAACTTGAAATGCACTCCAATGCAGCACATTGGCATTCGTTGCAAAGCAAAGCATTAAAACCACCTTGCGAAACATATTAAATTTATCTTTTTTTGATAAAAGCTCATTGCCTTATAGTTTCGGTTATGACGATCATCTCATACTGACAGGCACATCCTGCTTACCAGAACGATATAAAAAAATCACCCAAACTTACTAATACCTGAGTGAAAGTTTCTCGGGTTTCACACCGGTTAAGATTATTTGAATGCATCAACGTTTCGATGGTTGACTCAGCCATGCATTATCCTGATGACGATGGCTGAGTCAACCATCGAAACGTTGATACATTTAAAAAAATCTTACCCGGTGTGAAACCTGAGAGACTTTCACTAATATAATTCGCCGGGAAAACCTTAAATCCTTTACTTATACTTGATAATTTTGAGCAAAAACAACCAATGTTTGTTCAATTTCATTTCAAAGAGATGGATAGATGGAGTAAGGGAAGACTTGCAACAGCTAGAAACCTGGCCGAACTGGCGGAGCATAGCGGAGGACAGAAGAGAATGGAAAGCCTTAGTTGTATCATCGCGCGGTCCTCTGGGCCTGATCGCGTAAAGTAAAGTAAAGTAAGTAAGTTTGTTCAATTTCTGTATTTCAAATGCATAAAAAATGTTTCCATCGTTCCGCAAGCCTTATTAACTTGCGTAGCCAAACTTTAATGTAAAAAAGACAACTTGGGATAATACTAAAGCAATACTGAAACTATTCCATTTAAAAATCAAAAAGGAAAATGAATTACTGAATAATTTTACCTGATATAGATTAGCACAAGATGGAAAAAAAATATTTCTTTGACGAGCCATTGCGTGTTTTTATTTGTGTTTCGTAAATGACAATTGGCATTCTCCCTTTAGTGCCTCGTTTGCTTTATTTGTTCAAAATGGCAATTTCTCGAGGAGCTCCTCCTGCATCGCCAGAAGAAGAAGAAGATGCCGCCGAACCCCGATTATGCAGAGCGCCATAATAACCTCATCCCTTTCCTTCTCTCCCGCCCCCCTCCCATCCCCCGCCCCCAAAACCACTCCCTCCCCCCTCCAACGCGGGATATGAGCTCGTTTCCTCGAAAGAGATAATTAGAAGAGGAGTTTGGTCGGGCACAGAATGGATGGATATTAACTCGTCGTCTTTCATATTCGATTGGAGCCTCAGAGCGAATGGATGAATGGGAGATGAAGTTCACCGCACCCCACAATGCAATTCGGCCGCGACCGCCACGGAATGGGATCTCGGGGCCCTATTCGCGAAACTTTCCTCTCGCGCCCGCGGTCGGCCTCCTTATTGACTGCCAATTGCTGTCCATTGCCAATCGTGTTGACTCCATGCCATTCCAGGAGCAGGCCGGATCGTGTGCTTCTTTGCATGTGACGTAACTTCGATTTTTAGCCAACGCAGTTGTTCAAGTCGATGTAAAAAAGGTTGGCTTACAATTTGATGTACCAGTGCAACTTCCGACATCCCACGCTTTTGATTATTCCGTAAAAAAGATTCTCATTTCCTTCAGAGTGCACTGAGTGAGCTACCGAAATTTGCAAGACGCGAAATATGTAACATATTTCACGTAAATTACTCATCTTTTGTTAGCTTTTAGCTAGATTTTATTGGATATCGATACGAATAAAAATTAAATATGTATATAATTGCTTTATTGCGTATTTTCACCATTCTGGGTATTCAACGGAAGTAGTAATTGTTGGGTGCGAAAAGGTTGAATTATGTTGCCTCAAATATAGAAACGAAACTTAGCTCTACTGGAGATTCACTTCAAAAATAAATTATCCAATCTCATGAAAGCTATTCGATATTTAGATTATCACATGTAATTTTTTGACCAGGAGACCTGTAGGTGATTATTGATCGCCATGCCGAGAACGCGTTGAGTAACGACCGTCTCGCCTATAGTCCACGGCAGCAGAGGAGCAGGTTTCACCGCTCTTGAATTCAATCCATGAATTCGGTCCAGGCTTTGCTTGAATTATCGCACATGTGCAGCGTCATGAGGTGCACGTATGCTATCCTACAAACATGTCCTCCCGCTAACTCAATGTGTTCCGACCCCGCAGTAAAACTTGTTCCAATCTTCTGCACTGCAAGTCCGAATACGTAATAGTAGGTGCGCGTTTATGTTGTAATGATTTTTGCTGCCCTCTGTGGACTCGTTTGGAAACTGGATTTAGGAAATCATATGTACTAATTACTGCAGCTTTGCACATTATTCCTGTAAACGTCCTTGGCGTGCGATTGCATGTTTTTATTTATGCCTTTCGGGAAGGCAGGAACGTGAACCCTAGGGCGTGTCACATTTTAAGGGAACTGGACCAATTAGGACCAGTTTCATAATACCTGGTAAACCATAGAACCCTCAGATGATCGCGGGAAAAAGAACGATAGCTGACAGTTCCGGTTACGGAATTCTTCAAACGGCAGAGGCATCGAGTGATAATGTGCCCCCATCTCCAATTTGCAACATAAACAACGCCCGGTTCCACGAGATAAGGTCAGCGAAAGGTGACAACATTGCCTATCATTGCTCTGGATATCTCACAATCGTAATGTTCCGTAATATACATATACACAGGATTAATACAGTATATCAGACTCTGTTCGCTGACATCATCGGTATTAATGAGATGGTATATAACTACGTCAGCTATCACACCGATTAAAAAAATACATAACCAGGCATTATGTTGATTTATAAAACACAACATAATCCATGTTTTTAACATGGATTATGTTGTGTTTTATAACTCAACTTTTAGTGTTTCGTATAAAAACTTAATGAGTGGCTATTTACAACATTTAAGTTCATTCCTACTGTTAGTTGTAAATAGAAGTAGGGAAGTGCGGGCTTGAGCTGAAGTCGCACGTTTTGAAGTCGGTGTGGTTCCTCTTTAAATCCTTCGCCCCCTACCCCACCCACTCTTCCCCTCCCTCCCCTACCCTGCGACCACCCCCTCCCTCCACTTCCATTGTGCTCCGTCTCAGAGCGAATTCCAGAGCGGCAACCAAACCTCCTTTTGCAACCCCCATTCCCACCCCCACCCCCAGCCCCCCACCACCCCCAGACCCACCCCCCAAACCGCGACGCCCGCCCCAAAGCCCTCTGCCGGCGGAAATGCGCACTGGCGTGTGTCGGCTGGAGAAGGCAATATGGCGTCGACGACGACGGCGGTGGATGGGAATGTGTGTGTCTTCATTTTCAGAAAGTTAAAAATTATTACGCACGTTGAATAAAAGCCCGTGGAGTATAAAAAAACCCAAAGCCTTGATGTGGCTACCTAGGAACTCTGTACACTTATGTACCTAAAGCACCTTATTTCTGATTATTCATTTGCATATTTCTAGTTCTGCACTGTATCGCAATGCAATTTCGTACCACAGTTCCACAGCCTCGAATGCCAAGGTTAATACATATCTAAGATATTAATGTGAACCTGTGACCCTCAGGTGAACGTCCGCATACGGATTTGCATTCTCATCTAAGCTCTCGTCGACAAAACTGCACCCAGCTCGTTCAATTCATGACGTTGTGGATGCATCCAACATTACCAATGGGGGTGCGAGGGGAATCGTGATATACTTCGACGTGACCTGGGGCCTTATCCAGAAAGGAAATGACCTCGGCAATGACTGGCACGCGATGTCACAGTCATGACAAAATCTCATCTTTTAAATGACAATTATACGAATTGCTCACATTTGTGACGTCAGAATCCCGCCATTGTCGTGTCTCTCGGTATTTCACTGGTGATCTTCCTGAATTGCATTTCCTAGTCTTTTGCGAATTCGCATAAGATATCCACAAAGAATGACAAACTATGCACTAATGATTCATTTGAAGTGCATGAAATGATATAAGAAAATCGGAAAATGATCTCGGAGTAATACGGTGGCTTGCAGCAGCATGTGCGCTACTTCACCCGGGAAATGATTACCCATTCGCCTCCGTGATTTTTTTCTTCTTCTTAATATTTTCCCAAATCGCACACTTAATGAAGATGCCCTCGAACGGCGGACGTTTCGTTGCCAAGGTGCACAACACACGCGTCTTTTGGAGGAATGTATTCTCCTGCTACCTATCGATAGGTTTCCGAATTGCCATAGCTACTCTCCGATTATCCGCGATAGGGTTGCCTTCACTGTTTCCCCTCTGCATCCTCTCACTTGCACCGAGACAGCAAATCACTTAACGGCAGCATTCCTTCCTCCGCAGCATCTCCCCCCCTCCTCCTCCCACATCTTCCCACCTTTCTCTCTTCTTTCCTCATCTGCCCTCTCGTACTTCCCGTTCTTTCTCCTCCCATACCCACTGACTCCTCCTCCGTAACTCCTAATTATCCCCCCCACTGTCAATGGTACTGTTTATGATCGATCCACTCAAAGCTAGTTACCTTGAGAATGGCATAATATGCCGAAACCTGAGTCTATGTCAGAAATAAAGTGTGGAATCATACATGGTTACTTGTTTGAATATCATGAATGATGATGATTTACACAGACTAACGCCTTCAACAGTGACTTATATTGTTTAAACTTTAAAATAGAATAGGGCATTAAGAAATTAGAATAGGAATTTAAGGCAATCGATTTAAATTAAAATATATGCATTTAAAAAACCTCTCAGCTTTTAATTGGGTCATGCGTAATGGTCAATTAGAAGAAGATATTCAAAAGGCACAAGTTTTGGAAAAAATGAGAATAATGTTGAATGCACAATAAGCACATGGTTATTTTCTCAAAACGATTGACGATAATTTCGCTTAAAGTGATCTGCAAACCCTACTCCAATTTTGAGGAAAATCGGAGCCTGAGGGAGCATAGGGGTTCGTTGGGTTGAGGTTGAAAGATCTATAAGTGTATCATATATGTGTGTATATATATATATATATATATATATATATATATATATACACACATATATGATACACTTATAGATCTTTCAAGATACACTTATAGATAGATAGATATATATATATATATATATATATATATATATATATATGACTTTTTCTACAGCTGACGAAGAGCTTACAGGCTCGAAACGTTCCCAGTAAGTCGTCTCTTTTTACTTTTCTTTCCCCACCCCCTGTCCAGTGTATTTTTTATTGTTGTGGCCAATTGGCGAAACTTTCCCTGCATATATATATATATATGCAGGAGGATGATGAGGTCAACAATATATAAGATATATTGTTGACCTCATTTCATTTGAGATATGGAGTGCCACAAAATGACGCCATCAATACCTTTTACCGACTCCTTCATTCGGTCAACACTCCAGTGATGAAACCAACGTGTAACGGTTTTCGGCGAATACAGGTGCTGTTGGTTATTTAATTGTCATGAGTTGTATTATTTTCGTATATTAATTAAGAAGCATGAAATAATTGAACAACCTACGTATTTTCTACACTTTTTGTACAATCTGTTGACATTCCTCATTCATAGGATAGGTTTCTGTGGGCATTTTTCGAGTTTGTTTACCGCAGAAGAATCCGTTGAGAAAATAGGTCGATAGGGGTGAGCAAACAGATTGATAGGCGATAGTAAATGGGCGTGTCCACAGTCTTATCTAAGTGGTCATGGGCATTGCGAGTGAATGCCTCCCGCAGCGAGTGCATACACGAGACGGGGGCACACTCGCCCGCCAGAGGGCAGCACCACCACGCGGGCGGCGTGCATCACGGCTGCGGTGCAAATTAATTCGGGCGAAATGCCTCCTTCGCAGGCGAGATGAGCCGAACGGATTGTTTCCGGCTCGGATGCGACCGGAGAGGGCGAGGGGGGGGATCCTCCCCCCCCCCCTTTGGACCACGCGCCACTGTCAAGAGGCCGACCCTCTCGTCAGGGCCCCCTATCGCCCGCCCCCACCATGCGAAAGAGGAACCCTTTCCGAAATAAAAAGAGGGTGCCTATAAACTCCACACGCATCCCTTCGCCGCCACCAACATATACACACTAACTATATGCACACACACACATATCCACTCCCACCCTTGCCCCAGTCCCTGCCACTCGCCCCCTCCCCGTCCCGCGCCCCTTGCCCCCGTCCCTCAGGGGGCCCACTGGGAATGAATGACACCGCAGAATAGCTCCCCTCAAGCGTTTGATGCGAAATATATTGGGTTCCCTTCCACCCAACCCTACTACCCACGGCGGGCTTCTAACCCTCTTGGGCCGGTTTGCCTTTGTACCACTGCACCAACCGGGGTGTGGTACGGGGAGGGAGGCTGCTTTTTAAAGGTGCCGGTGGTGCTGGGGTCGTTTATGCATTCACGCATGTGAGCGTGCATTGTGCTGCGAGCCATCCGTGAGATGGACGATCAGACGAGACGGCAACGAGAGGCCAGGGGGGGCAGGGTGGAGCAGGGGGGAGCAAGGGGGAGGCCAGGGGGTGGCCAGGGGGAGAGAGATGGATGGCGCTACATCTCGTCGCAGGTGAGGTCGCGTTTCAAAGAGTGACTCGCTCCTAATTCAACCTTGATGTTGCTCGGCGGTGTAGTTTCTGCCCCGACGACGACGGCAGGGTATGACGGTGGAGGTAGAAGTAAGTACATACTTAAGGCATAACCTTTCGCGGGGACCACACATTTGTCACACTTGAGAAACTGCGCATGGGAGACTGTATTTGGTCAATCAAATAGTAGGGATATCCTCGGGTGATAAAGTAAAGTAGACATGTTACTTCGCTCCCAGTAGGCCTCAACTGGAATAAGTAGCAAGTCTATATGACTAAGTACGGTGAGAAATATTTCCTAGAGTCAACAAAAACAGACGAAAAAGACGTGCTTTGTTTAAACAATTATTGGGAGCGAGCAGTAAGCTAGGCCAAAATATTGGAAGGAATTGGTAAGGAGCTGGTAGAGATTCTGCAGTGAGAAGGTTTTATTATCAGAACTATTTACACGAGAAATAACACGATATAATATGTAACCGCACACTCGTATAGGGCGACACTTATTTTTCGAGATTCGGGTGGCATTGAAGTTCCTTTTGCTAAAATCGCTAAAGTTGATCAATTTGGTGTATGGTAACATGGCTTATTTCGACAGCTTCATAGGGAGACAGGCCCGCGTTTGGCCGCACGTGACACGATACGCCGGCCGCAGGGCGGTTTGCTTCCCGGAACCCTTTGACTTTCCTCATGTCCCGACTCCGGGCACAGCACTGTCACTTGACCCCCACAAGCGCGTGCCATGAGTAGCGTCCTCGAAATATGTGTATGCCTTAAGTAGTTCTCGAGTCAAAATTGTAGGTTTCGTCGGAAACACAGAAAACCATTTTCAACCACGCAGCATTTATTTCTAATTCAAACTATTGAAGTAAAACCAAGTCTAATTATAACGTGGCGAAAAATAAAAAAAATACATTATAAAATAGCAATTTTTTCAAAAGTTCAGTTTTGCGCAAGAAACACCCATTTTGCTTCCTTCGCGTAATCACATACAATTGATTCATCATGCGTTTTCTCAAGGTGTTCCACATCTCACGAGGCACCAGTTTCACACCTTTCCACCCCTCACTGACTGACTCCTACGAGAAATGAGTAACGGTCAACCGAGAGCTGCGTCCATCGCATTTGATCCCGTTGTTATTAGCCACGAGGTCATGCGAGTCTCGGAATCATGGTTCTAGCTTTTCCTCTTCCGTCCGTATCCTCAAGCCCTTGCATCAAACAAAATATTGCTCGCATCCTCCTCTGCCAATCTGCCTGTCTTTCCTTCATTTGGGCCATCCCAGAGAAACTCCCAGGGCATGGCCGTGTGCTTCGTACATGTTGGTTCGTCGGAGAGTTAAAAGCAAGACGAAACTAGATAGTCTTTATTTAGCTCAGCATTAAAAATACACCAAAATATAATTGTTTTGCTTCTAGCGCACCCTGACTGGCGACTACAAGTCGTCTCCCGATTCCCGGAGCCTAACTGCGGAAACGAACGGGGAGACACAGCATCGATTCTGAAGAACAAAAGAATGTCGGAGCGCAAACACATGGTTTCCCGCTCCACGCAGTCCCTCTCCTATCCGTTAAGGGGGGCGGTAGGAGGGTGGAGGGGGGGGGGGTGGAGGGGGAGGAGAAGGAATGAATGCAATTCACCCACGGCGATGCGTCAAATGATTACATGGGGTCGGGGATAATATTCGCGTCCTTCCGGACAGGGTGCAGCACTTGACCCTCCGCGCCCCCCTCCCCCCTTGATTCCAGGGACCCTTTATTATCCCTCCCTCCTTGGGGGTGAGTGTGGGGGAGGGAATTCGGGGATGGAATGTTTCAGGGGACGCATCCGTGTTGAGAGGGGGGTTTAGGGGGGGAGGGGGGAGGGAAGAGTTATGGGGGCAGGGTGGGTTTCATTTTCGGCGACTCCCCCCCCCCACCCTGAAAGCAACCCCTGTTCGTCACGCCACGAATTCTCTCTGCGAGGGGAGGTGGAGGGGGTTGAGAGGAAGGTATTCGGTGGGGTTGGGGTGGGGGAGGGGGGGTGGGGGGGTTAGGGGATGGAAAACACGCTCCCCCGCCGAGGAGAGAGAGGTCACGCCTCCCCAGGGGGAAGTGGAGTGGACCCCGCCGCCCGCCACTTCCTTCCTAAGCCCCTCGCAATCAAAACACTCGCATCTAGCATTAGAACGTCTGAGACCGGTTGGCGTCCAGCGGGCGAGGGTCATGGTAATAATCATGCCACCATCTTCAGGTAATAAGGGCGAGATGTTCGTTACGGTACAATTTAATGAATTTGGCTTTTGGAACACAAATGAGAAACACTGACCAAAGTGTAATATCCAATAAAAACTTTCTAAGATGTCGCCCACTTTCCCCTCTGATGTTTCGAGATTCTATTTGCCAAATGAAATGGAAGATGTCGTTTTCCATAAAGTATGTTTCGGCTGTGCGCTCCAAGGAGACATTGTTGAGCATACGAGCACGCTCTGTCGCACGGATAGCTCTATGGGAATGTTGCGGAAAAAAAGTTCAATTGCTTTCCCAGTTACTTAAAAATACATTTACAACTCACTATTACATTTTTAATAAAGTCGTTAATATAACTTACTAACATGACGAAGGTGTTTTCAACGTTCGGTGTAAAACAAATCAATAAGATTAAGCCTCAATAATATATTCATGTATTTAGTTAAATAAGGAGCAATTAAGTTGCATAAAACAAATAATCAAACAAGTTGTCATTTATATTGCAATGATAACTTCATGATTCTTACCACTATGTAAATTTAAAAAGTAAATTTAAAAATTTTGCATGCCAGCAGATTAAAAGAAACTAGTTTTTTCATTCAGAACTAAAAAGATGGAGCATCGGAGCAAACGGTAGTTTGTAAATTATATAAAAAATCAACTCGGCTGTCGTTTCTGCCGCTAGAATAGAAACCCGTTGTCGGATAACGGGATGGGAGGACGTGCGGATGGAAACCCGGCGTCGCTATCGACTCGCTCTCGACTAAAGGCCCACGGTTCGACTCCCGGAGTCGACGCGCGGAGCACTTGATTCACTTATACGCTCCACGTTGCACTCGGATGGGGACCGGGGGTTCCACTGCTAAATCTCCGCCTCAGCCGGGACTCGAGCTCGAGGCCTCGGGGTGGGAAGGAGTCTGGAGCGTCGTCGTGAGCATTGTTTGTCGCGGCTACTTCTCCATCCGAGACACCGAATTGAGCGACTCTCGCGTGTAAAATGACCGGTGGGACACGAGCTGAAATCCCCGCGAAGTGTTCCTTCAGCCATCTTCAAGCAACGTTCCCCTCGATCACCCACCCCTTGGATACCGTCCCTTCCAGTGCTCTGTGGCATTTCCTTCCAGGGGTGACGAGACAGCGGCATCACGCCTCTGCGCTCCGTTGGGTCTTATGGGGGGAAGTGAGGGTCCCATTTTACGGTCCAACGGGGAAGATTACTCGCGCCCGACACGAGCGAAGAGCCAAGCGAGCGGAAAATGAGCCGCCGCTGCTGCTTCTTGGGTGTTCTCTAATGCCGCCGTCGCGGCGCTGATGACATGCGACGAGACGAGGAAAGTCCGTCGCGTCTTGCGACGAGTGGCGTGCGTTTACAAGAGAAGAAGACGCACAAGACAAACAAGTGACCACGCACGAATACTTGCCGATAATCAAAGAGGTTATAAAAGAAATGGAGGCGACATACCACTTGATTCTTGAAGCCAATTCCGTCATTGCAGTCGGCGCAGTTTAAACCTTCCTCTGGCTTACGTTTCCTGCGGTCGCGTTCGATTTTCGTCAAATCTAAGTTAAAAACCACAGGCAAAGCGATGTTTAGTGACTGGTTTGGCAAAACCTACTCGGCACAAAGCCCTTCCCAAGCACCCCTATTCTTGCTTCACTTTCGCCCATGAGCCTACACACGGTGAATGCCTCCTCCATTTCATTTTAACCTCCTTGGCCGAGAATACACACGCAGTCTATGCTTCAGGCCAAATGAATTTTGTCAAATTAGTAGATCAGCCTAAAATTCATCAAGTCTTGCCACTCACGGAGAACTATCGTCATAGATTCGAGCAAATTATACTCAAAGTTGTGGTTTTGGCATCAGCTGATGCCGCTGTGGCGAACACCCTTTTGTACCCTTTTTTCTGCAAGGAATAGGAAAGTATGTACGACAATGAATCGGAAAGCTATTAGTTGACCGAGCCACGTGCTATTTAGTGCAACGTTATCCTCAGCAACGGGAGTTAACTTGCATTCAACACACTCAATTTTTTCTTCCCTAGAAAAATAGAATTATTTAAATAAGAGACATTCATTCATTACAGTAATCTACCGGTTAGAGGTAGGTTGTGATGAAAGTCAGAGAATATCCAACGAACTCTTACACGTGCCGTGCCATTTCTACATCTAGTATTTATTTCTTCATCTCAGCATAAGTCCTACCTTTCTTCTTCCCGTCCATAAAACCGATTCTCTTCCTTCCCCTTCCCCGCTTACCCAACATCCTACCCTCTATCACGGCCTTCAGCAAACCATCATTACCCCTTCCAGCCACCTACCCTGTCTTCCCCTAATATCATCTATAAGTTTCCTCTCCTTGCCCACCATGTCAAGCACTTCCTCATTTGTCTTCCTTTCCGTCCAACGCACCTTCTCCATCCTCCTCCACACCCACATCTCGAAAGCCTTCAGCCTATTTTCGTCTTCCTTTCTCAAGGTCCACGTTTCTGCCCCATACAACGCCACACTCCATATCAGACTCTTTACCATCCTCTTTTTTACATCCTTACTTAAGGTCCCCGTCATCAGCTCCCTTCTATAATTGAACGCTTCCTTCGCTAGCGCTATTCTCTTCCTAATGTATTTTCTACTATGTCCTCTTTCTTCTAGCGTACTACCCAAGTAATTAAATTGTTCTACTTGCTCCATTTTGTGACTTCCTACTCCTATCACCAGCTTCGCTTTCTTTGTCCTAAAGAATCTCATTACTTTTGTTTTCCTATTATTTATCTTCATTCCGTATTTCTCACACTGCTTTTCCAGGGCATCTACTAAAGTTTGCAGTCCTTTCGATGACCAACCGACCAACGCCTGGTCGTCTGCGAATCTAACCGACTTTATCCACTGGCCTCCTACTTTCATTCCCACATCTAGCTCATTTCATGCCCCTCTTACTATTTCCTCAGCATAGATGTTAAAAAGTAAAGGCGACAACGGGCACCGTTGCCGTAACCTGCGACCTATAACTGCCCACCCTGATTCACCGTAGGCTACCCTTACCTGAGCCCTCTGCCCCATATATAAGTTTCGGATGAGTCTCCTATCACGCCAATCTATTCCTATTTTCCCCAGTATCTGCATTAGTTTCTCCCAGTTTACTCTGTCAAACGCCTTTTCGAAATCTACAAAACAAGCGAAAACATCCTGATTATGCTCTATGTTTATATCTATAAGTGTCCTCATTACCGCAATCGCGTCTCTGGTTGCCCTTCCCTTCCTGAACCCAAATTGGTCATCGCCTAGATAGCAGTTTGCTCTGCTCTCCTACCTTCTATTTAGTATTCTAAGCAACACTTTTGCCGAGTGTGAAATTAAACTGATTGTTCTATACTCCTCGCATTCTGACGCTTTCTTCTTCTTCGGGATAGGTATTAATACTGTTTTCACGAAATCCTCTGGGCATACTCCTTCCTCGTAAATCTTGCGAATAAGTTCGAAAAACGACTTTCTCCCCTTACTACCTAGATTTTTTAGTAGCTCCAAAGGTAGGTTATCTGTTCCCACGGCTTTTCTACCCTTCATCTCTCTTAATGCCCTCCCTCTTTCACTTTCAAGTAACACTGGTCCGAGGCTATCCTTATCTATTGTTCCTTCATCCTCTAGATCTAGGCTAAGGAGTCTATTCTCGCTGTCATATTGCTCTTCTACGTATTCTCTCCATCTTTCTTGGATATCTTCCTGTTCGATTAATATCTTCCCTGTTTTGTCCTTAACCTTTGGTATCGTTTGACCTCTCTTATCATCCGATAACATTTTCACCTTGGCGTACAAAGCGCCCACTTCCCCCTCCTCCTGCATCTTTTCCATTTCCTCACATTGTCCCTTCCACCAGTTTTCTTTTGCCCGATTGGTCACTCGCCTGAGTTTATTATTCAACTCCTTGTACTTCCTCTTCCCTACGTCGGTGTTCACGTTTATCCAAATCCTTCTCTCCTCCATTTTCTTTATCATTTCTTCTGTAACCCACTTCTTCTTAACCCTCTTCTTTTCCACCGTTCCTATTGTTTTCTCTGCCGCTCCTGCGATGCCTGTTTTTATAACCTCCCATCTCTTCTCTATGGTTTCCATCCGCTTCTCTTCACCTATGTTCCTTTCTACCAGCTCTTGGTATTCCGTCCTTTTCAGCCCTTTCAATACTTAAATGTTTCACCTCTTTATCGTCCTACCTTTACAAAGCCTTTTAAATCTAAGTTCACACTTCATCATCACCAAGTCATGATCCGAGTCCGCATCCGCCCCTGGATAGCTACGAGAGTTTTTTACAATGTTCCTAAATCTCTGCCTCACCATTATATAATCAATTTGGTACCTCCCAGTATCACCCGGCATTTTCCATGTGTACCTACGCTTGGGGTGATGTTTAAACCAAGTGTTTGTCACTACTAATTTATTTCTTCTACAAAATTCAACTGCATTTTCACCGCGATCATTTCTTCTTCATAGCCCAAACCCTCCTACTTCTAATCCGTCCCTCCCTTCTCCCACCACTGCATTCCAGTCACCCATCACTATCAGGTTTTTCTTCCCCGGCACTTCTCTAATTATTTTTATTATCACTCGTACACCTCTTCCACCTCTTCCTCCCTATGGTTGCTCGTAGGCATGTATACCTGGACCAGATTGAAATTCGTCGGGCGTGCTTTTATTTCTACCACTAGTATCCTGTCGTTCACCTGTTCAATGTTTACCACCCTCAGTCCCAACTTTGTGTTCAGTACCATGCCTACCCCCCGTTGACTCTCATCTCCCCCACTATAGATCACCCTGTAGTTATCACTCCAATAGTCCCCGCTATCCTTCCATCTAACCTCGCACAATCCCAAAGCATCTATTTTTCCTTTTTCCATTTCCTGCTTAATATTTTCAAGCTTCCCGGCCCTCATCATGGTCCTTACGTTCCAAGTTCCTATTTTTACCACTGTTTTCCTCCTCCTCTTCCTCTTTTTCTTCTTCTTCTCCCTCCTTTCCCTTGTATCTTCTGATGATGATTCTGTGCAAGGATTTCGTGTGATGACGACCGCGGAGGCCTTGCCTCCCCCGCTGCCGGGCACGACACCCGCCCTAGTGGGCGGCGTCCCGTAGTTGCCAGGAATCAGATCTCTTTGAATGACTTTCATGTTCTGGGAAGTGATAGTTGAGAGGTATTCCCACGCGACTCAACGGCATTTTTAACAAGACATCATTACGGAACTACCTTTCGTCTGGCTCCTACCCTTAGACCTATCTGGTATGGGTGGCCCTACCAGGAGCAACGTACCTACTGCTGCCAGTCCAGCTCTAGGGGTAATTGGAACGCACAAGCCCTTCCACCACGTCAAGGTTCAAGGTTCAAGGTTCAAGGAAGAGTAAGAGACATTATAGGAGAAAAAATTTAAGATATTCAAGGGAACCCTAAATTCATATGGACGTACTCTAGTTCTGGTCCGAATCTCCAATACACACCCATCTGTTCTCTGATTCACCCTTTTGCCATATTTTTCTAAAAAAATTGCTTAACTTTCGTAGTAATTTGTCAAAACCGAACCAAAAGAAGCTCCAGCCGACTAAGAAACGTAGTTAACGTATACAAATGAGAGCGGAGAGCGCCATTTTGTGCTCATCTTCTAGATGTATCTTTTTCTGTGCTTAACACGTTGGAAGTGTCTCAATCCAGTTTCATGACATTATGCTTGCACGAAAATCACTAATGTCCTCGCCGCATTTGCTGTGTAATTGCGTCACTTCCGTCACAGTCGCTTCAATCGTATAAAACGATTCCCCATATGCTGTTGGCCGCCACACTCTTACCTTTCTTTACCTTCCCCTCAACAAACCAATCTTCAGCAGCTTCCCCTCCAACTTCTCCTCCCCCCCTCCCCCCCAAAGTCAAACCGCTCTGCATTTACGAGCCATAAGCTTTCGCAAGATCTCTAAATAACAACGGGCAACGGACATTGTAAAGACGATATCCCACGGTCATAATTTTGAAACTATTTCGGTCAAACCGGTTTGAGTGTCGACTGGGGCGCGGGATTGGAAGAGAATGACATTTCACCAACATCCTATTTACAATTTTTACACGCATCTTGACATCTATTTGTTAATATTATCTTCTCTGGAGACATCGGTCCAATTATTAATGATTTATGGATTGTTAATCTCTTCTGCCGGCGTTTGTTTCACATATTCATTATGCTTCTTCATGGCTCATAGTTTCCTCTGTATTTATGTTTAAAATACTTGTGGCCGGTCCCCCATAGCGGTGCTACGGGGGACCAGCCGAGGGAATCTCCAGGAGGATGGGAATGGAATTGGAGACTCGAGAACAACTTCAGGCAACCTGCATAGGAATGGCTCCCAAATGCTAACATAAAGGCGACAGATGAAGTGAAGCATCTAGGAGTTACGATAACTTCGAACCTATCGCGGGGAACACATATAAGAAATATTTGTGGCAGAGCTCTGAAGAAGCTAGGATTCGTCAAGCGTATTGTGGGAAGATTTTCGGATGAAGAAGTAAAAGAGAGGTGCTATTTCGCACTCGTCCGGCCACACCTTGAATATGCAGCGAGCATATGGGATCCTGTGCAGGAAGACTTAATCCGGGAACTTAATAAAATACAAAGGAAAGCTGCGCGATTCGTAAAAAACTGCTACGGGCGTACAGACAGCGTTACACAGATGTTAAACGAATTAGGCTGGGAGCCGCTAGAGACTCGGAGGCTGCGCGCTAGATTGCTTGAGCAATTGAGAATAGATATCTTTAAGAGCGACACGGAGAACATCATAATAGAACCCCACTATATTTCCAGGTCCGACAGAAACGATAAATTAAGAGAGATATTTTGCCGAATGGATAGGTATGGGAATTCGTTTTTTCCCCGAACAATAAGGGACTTTAATAAATGCAAGGCGTAATTTCATTAGAGCGTTTCCTTTTTTATATGCAAACGGCTGGTCTCCTAACACCCCATGCCACACGCCTATTGAAGCGGCTTGCGGGGTAGTATGTAGATGTAGATGAAATGTGTTGGAAGCAGTTAGATTCCTTGATCGGTGTGGATGTTGAATACAGAGGTGCTGTTGTCCCCGGAATGCTTTTTGTTGCACCCCGGCCTTTCAGATATGCAAGGGAGAGTGTATCAATAAGTCATATAATTCACGACAAACTCTGTTGCCATTGTGCCACACTAAACTCAGATTTTTTTTTAGAAGAAATTACTGACAAAGTAAATCTGTGGTTTTCCTAAACACTGGTCACCATTTCCTTACAATGTCAGAAATAAATGCAGATGTTACGAATCAGTCCAAACTCTGCAATTTCCTCCGAAATTGTGTAATGGTGCCCCTGACGCAGCGAACCCTAAGAGCCCGAAAAAGACACCCAGCATGGCCCTTTTCCATTATGGCGTGGATACTTCAACTTTCGGCAGTTGAAGAAAAAAGATAAGGCTGCCATTTGATATCTTGGGTACGAATAATTTAAAATAGATAACTTGAACCCCTCTCAAATTCTCCCCTTCCCTATAATTTGAGCCCGCACGGTCAAAGCGGCAGGTGCCTCTCCCCAAATCGACCAACACAGGTCCTACTTGTACCAAGTGGCTTGCTTGCACCACAACTGGCAATAATGCGTCGCGTACCGCAAGCACTATTCACGGCCAATGAGTTCGAGATCGGCTTTCGGGAGAGACGGATTTGTCTCACTCTCAACTCTCCGTCTGGTAGGTCATGCAGTGCTGTCAAAGAGTTTTCAGTTTTCATGACATGCGGTCTGGTGAAAGCAGGTGATATTTTAGCTTATGGTTCTCGTGATAATTATGCACGGGAAGGGAAAGGGAGGTGCTGCTTGAAAATGATCAGCACCCTTGTCGTGTGCAGAAAATCTACCAGGAATACAGTTTTCATCTCCTGTTCTCAGTCCTACCACGGGCACTGACTGTCGAATCAACCCAAGAAAGAAGACATTGATGGCATCGAAGCAAGTACATACTAGGTAGTAGTCGGCGGTGGAGGTTCGACGACTGGAGTGTTCAAGTCCACGTAGACAGAATCCACACTCACTCAACCTTGAGAACGAAGTGCTACTGACATGAATAAATCAATCTATGATGTGTACTCATTAAATGCAATGAAAAATTAACTGAAAGAGAATGAGAAAAATATCCGAGATGTTATGGAAAAGCCCTACGAATAGTTGGAAGACAGTGTCAAGCTCATAAAACCACGAAGTCAAAGGTTGGATAATTGCAATGAGAGGAGTTAGAGAGTTGAACTAAATTTGAAAATTCATCGTTAAAAAAGAGTTATCCATACTGACTTAAGAAGGAGTTCTAATTCACTATCTGATATTCCTACATTTACCTATGAACCGTTATGTTCTGGCAGACGCAGAGTTTTTAATGCTGCAAAAGATGTCAAAAAGACTAAGAAGTATGCTTTCTTGTTGACACGAGGAGGTAAGATATAGAGTATGAAATCGGAAAACGAGCCCGTGTACTAGATCATAACAAGTGTTGTTGATTTAAGCCAATTATGAATTCGTGAGCATGCCTCGACTTCCTGAAAATATTATCGATTAGTTCATCAAAATATCCGCAGCCTGCGAAGTAACTTTGACCTCTTCTTGCTTCATCTAAGCCAACTAAATCTCACACCTAACATTATTGTTTTGTCTGAGATTTGAATCTATGTGGATGAAGTAAAATGTATAGTGTATTTGAATATCATGTTTATGCTAAATTTTGTGTTAACCAGGCAAAAGACGTAAATGAATGCGTATTTAAAAATATACCTTTCACGAAAAAGTCAGCTGATAGTATTGCAGCAGACTACCTACCTACACATAACACTGAAAACACAAATAAATTAATTCTATTTGCGTAGGGGTCGATAATATTCCTGTTGCTGATTTTTTGCAGGAACTGGAATTGATATTGGTTGACATTAGTTCCTTCCAATGCAGCCTCCTGCCTTGCTGTGGATTTAGTGAACATCTCAGAGTGATATGAAAATTGTTTATGAAATAAATTAATTTTAGATTTTTGTGTCAATCAAAAGTATTTTCTTTACAATGGAATGTTCAATAAACAAGAGACTGCCCTTGCGATGGTGTCACCTTTGCCAACGTTTTCGCGTAAAATTTTCATGGACAATTTAGAACTTAAGTCATTTGATTCTAAGCATTCATTTCCAAATAAGATATGTTTATGGCACCTTTATGTTGATGATGTCATTTGTACGTGACCAGGTACCTTGCGCCAGCTAGAAAGCTTAAAGTTTTTCAGAAATTTTTAAATTTTTTTAAATTGGAGTTGTTTACTTTATATATTTATATTCCCTAATAGCTCACTTACTTGTCATTGAGTCAAGTTTTATTAAACGTAAGTACTCATAATCGAAGTATCAAAGATCCGTAAACATAACACAAACATTGCTCTAAGCTTCACAAAGACACTCTTTATCGCTACTCACACTACATCGGACAAACGGGTCGGGCTTTCCACACGAGCGCAGGAGCATAGGCGATGTTTTAGCTGTGTATTAATCATCGCACTCTCCTACTTTGCCAAACACCAGTGGGAGGAATGACACAAGAGTGACTTGTGGCCGACAATTTGACATTAAAGAAGAGAGGAGAAGAAAATGAATATATCAATTGAGATGAGGAAAAGGATGCAATGACCCCTGCCTGGACACCGCACGTGCCATTAACCATCCTCTGCGAATAGAGCCCTCGCCAACTTACCCTTCACCGCTGGTACCCTGACTAACCCTACCTCTCCCACCCCTCACTCCAACCTTCCCCTCCTCCCATGCCTGTGAATGTTATACATTCCTAAAAAAAATGATATATTTTGATGATCCTATCAATATCCGATCCCATCAATTCCAGAGAAGTCATTCTTTATCCTCGAAAATCACTTCTTCTCGTTCGCCGGGAAAGTGCTGCGTCCTCCCACGCATTTACGTATTGATATTTTATTACCACATCCTCAATTGTGATTTGATTCTTCTGTGAATGTATTTTCGGCCGTGACCATAGCGTAATGCTTTCTTCTTTTTTCGGAAATTTATCATCGATCGTGGCGCGATTCGTCGACGCGACACTATCGCTTACACGCGCAGGGGGGCATGGGGGTAGTGGGTCCTAGCCGTGAAAGGGGAGGAATGGTCGCCTGCGTGGTCCTTCATCACCGATGGCGTAGTTGTGGGTGTAACTAGTGAAATATGAGATTAGTGAAGAAATTATAATTGCAAATACCGTTCCGGCAGACAAGAGAATAAAGTGTAGAGCGCGCGATCGCTCAAAAGATAGAATGAGGCCCAACACGTTCTTGCGGCCAAAGCCTATGAGGAAGAGTGGAGATTCCCTGGAACAGGCCTCTGTGGCAGTGGTGTTGTAGTTATGTGCTGTTTGCCGTTATTGTTGTTTTTGTATATATGCCGCCAAGGAATGAACACCCACCTTTTGATTTCATACGGTCGAGGGCGGAGACGTTTGAGGGAGGAAAGAGTGTTGGGGGGGGATGGGCAGGGGGGGAATGGGCAGGGGGGGAATGAGGCCTTTGATTGAACTCCCAATCTCACGTTTCGCATCCTCCTGAAACGAGGAGCATTGATGAGACTCTCTCCATTTTGAAACTTCCGCAGGAGTGGAGGAGAGCGCTTTCATATATATTGCTCCGTTCTTTCATTAGCAGCGCCCCCCCCCCCTTTTTATCTCCATCGCAGACCCTCTGGTATCCGGCGAGGGGGTCGTCCAGGTGCGCCCTCATCAAAGGCCCCCCAAAGGACAACCCCCCCCCCGTCCCGAGCCACCCACTTACGGGGGGGGGGGTGGATTTTAATTTAACCCTGTGCCCTCTTCGCCCAAAGGGAAATAAGGCGGCGAGGAGTGGATATGGCTCCGAATCCGATAAAGGGTTTTCCGCGTCATTAAACGCACCCTGACACGCGGGGTCTCCTACCCATCGTCCTGCGCGCCACTTCGGGGCTAATTGCTTTTTTTCGGGACTCACTCACGAGACTCGAATCTCTCGGATGACGTCGGAACACGGTGAAGGGTGACTTTTGCATCGACTGCACCCAATGTGGGTGTGTGTGTGCTTAAATCATTAATCCGCGCTTCCATCTGAAAGTTGAACGCAAATCGCTTCGGGCACGTGGAGATTTTTTGTTACATCGGAATGAAACTGTTTCGAGCTCAAGCATAGTCGCATACGACGAAAAATGTCTCAAGATTCGAAACCCAGGAAGAAGACCTAAGAAACATTTCCACACACTCATTCCACATAAATGATCTTCGCGCCTTTTTCACGAGGAGAGATATTTACTATAGTGTGAATAGTAGGCTGTACCTTAATATAAATATGTTTACTACACACTGCCGCCTTCTATTTATTTCTTCCTCCTATCTTCCCCCCAAGTCGAGCGATTCGGGTCTTGATGATGTTTTCCGTTGGTGACGTCTGATACCCTTGTGATACATGCTTGCTGAATAATCCTTTCATTTAGGAGACGATTTTTTTGTGTTTCAAATTCCTCACCAATCAGTTCGTAGTTCGTAGCTCCTTGTCGTTCATACCATTTGGCACTCATGAGCACAAAATAGGGAAAAATAATAATATAAGGGAAATCCACTGCATATCGTGCAGAGAGAATATTAAAAAAAGGTTGTGAGAGATGGAAAACAGAGAAAGTTGACCAATATCCAAGATATATATTTTCGATTTAGCCATCTCACGCGGATGCCAGGAAATGGGATACATAGACTTTGGTAAGCTGTCCTTCTTGTGGAAGTACTAGACCCAAATTACCACGAAGGGTAAGGGAGTACTCGTCATAGTTGTAAGAATGCCTTGAAACGTGACAGGACCTCGGAAGGTGTCCCAAATGTGCGCAAATGTGTGTAACCCAAAGCAGTTGGCGAGGGAACGCGGACTCGAAAGTTCGACTATGTTCAAGATGGAGAGGCAAGTGGAGAGGCAAGTGGAGAGGCAAGTGGAGAGGCAAGTGGAGAGGCAAGTGGAGAGGCAAGCGGAGAGGAAGAAAAGGGAGTGCTTATTCTTATTTTTGAACACCCATATTTAAATATCTCTGATTTGTATTTAAAAAATCACAAAATCGTGGCCGAGTTTTCTTAAATTTTAACGATTTTCATCGGGGCTAATTAAAAAACACAACACATAAGAAAAAGAATGAGATAATTACCCATAATTATGTAATCTAGGAATTTTTAAGTACTTAGGACAGAGTTAAGCTAAAATTGAGGAAACGCGAGCCACGGTGGAAGAGTGAGTGTGTGTTGTGGTGGGATTAGCATTTGGAGATGCGTCTCTCACCGCTCATGTTGCCGTAGGCGAAGTTCCCGTCGGGCGGCGCGGACGGCATGTCCGCCGGGTGGTGGTGTTGGTGGTGCTGGTGGTGGTGATGGGCGGGTGCCGAGGTGGAGGCACCACCACCGCCGCCCCCGGCCGCCGCCTGGGCCGCCGCCGCCGCCTGCAGCAGGAAGGACTGGGCGTACTGGGCGTGGTGGTGATGGTGGGCGTGGTGTGGGTGGCCCCCGGCGAACCTGCCCCCGCCGCCCCCCGCCCCCCCGATGCCCCCGCCGTGCGCCGCCGACGGCCCGGCCGCCGAGTGCGCCGCCGACGGCCCCGCCCCCGCGCCGCCGCCCCCGTGGGCCGCCTGAGGGTGCAAGTGCGCGTGATAGCCGGCTGCAGCCGCCATCCCCAGACCTGCAGAGGACGAAGAGAGAAAGGGTTAATCAATTATGATGGGAGGAGTGGTTTATTATTTGGCTGCTGAGTGG
The DNA here is from genome assembly GCA_963573305.1 of Pyrrhosoma nymphula. Classification (NCBI taxonomy): domain Eukaryota; kingdom Metazoa; phylum Arthropoda; class Insecta; order Odonata; family Coenagrionidae; genus Pyrrhosoma; species Pyrrhosoma nymphula. Next base: position 152,260,132 of record OY754333.1, on the reverse strand, counting down.
AATAGATCATGGTTAATTATTCCTAGTAATGCACACAAGTATGAAAACCAAGAAAATAATCTTCACACGTATAATATCCACCGTATTAACTACATGTTTAGCATAATTTGCTGCCACATAAATGCACAAACATATTAACGGTAGAGATAAGTGATGTGCGAAGTTTTGTTTAATTTATACGAGATATGTCGAAAGAATACCTTCTGATAGACTTTGTAAAGAAGAATATCACGGCAAAACTCCCTTCCTAGATGTCAATGACTGGCTCCGGTGGGTACATATTGAAGCGATCGCAGGATTAGCGATGGAATAACGGAGATTCCCACCAATGCTGAGAGTTTTGACATTTTGAAAGAACTCTCCCAGTGCGGAAATGTGTATCAAGGGCCGTGGTCAAATGGATTGGACAACAACGGATCTGCCTTTTTTGAGAACAAGAGATGCTGGGAGAGCATGGATATAGGGATGTTTGTGCGCGTTCTATTCCATTCTGGGTTCTTTCTCAAAAACTTGATGCACATAAAGTTTAAAGATTTCTATATTTGCACACATAATGGAACCGATAATGGCGATATATCGACCGTATCGGGCTCTTCTTCCCTTTGCCATCGATTGTTGTCTGGTGTCGTCTTCTTCCTCATCCTCGCTTTCAGAAGGCGCTGTTGCATTGATCGGAACCACCCCGGCTGTTTTCAAAGGAATAGACAATGAGAGAGGGAGAGGCAGGACGTGGGGGTTGGGGGAGGAGAGGGGGCGGAGGGGAGGGGGTGGAGGGAGCGGAGGAGATGGACAGGTGACCCGAAGGGCTCGTTTGAGCAAAGGAAGATCGAAATTCTTCCAAAACCTTTCAACGTATGCTATTGAAAAGACAGATCCAACCGAACCGGAGGTGGTGTATTTATAGGTGTGAAGAGGACGATGGTCAGCGAAGCGAAAATCACTCCTGAGAACAACCCTAAGTCTGTATGGTGCTGAATTAGATGATGGAGGGTGGAGAAATGGATTTTGTAGCCATAGAGCTCTAACTAGGGGGGGACTTGAGATGTTTAAGATCAAATTCGTCTGTGCTTTGCACTTCCGTGAGGATGACTTCGAGAAGAAGTTTCGGAAATCCATCCTTACGCCGACAGCTATCCCAAGCGTAAAGAATGAAAATGACGACGTTAATTTATGGCATTTTTTATACACCCCCACACTAGGGTGTCCCTTAAAATTCAACTTCGGAATATTTGACCGCAACCTTTTTTAATTTTTTACTTTTCCTCTATTAAGTGTGTACACAAAATTTGAGCGTGATCGGTTGATATTTACCCGTGCCACAAACCTGTTGAACACGTTTACATTCAGAATTGCCGGACGATTAACGCCATATGGCCAAACGCTACCTGTCGGTCCGGAGGATTGTTGCGACTACGCTTGGAAACCATCGGTGATCGATAGATTTTACCATTTTGAACAATCCAATAGGTGACTTTCGATGTTGATACCAGTCATCGACAGATTTATTTCTATAGTCGACGTTCAATCGATTATGGCTGGCAAACTGATAATCAATAGCCAAATAGTGATCGATCATCAATTGTCAACCGATGGTCAATCTATTCTAAGTTCCAGCCAAAGGCCATTTCGATGGCCGTGCTATCTAGGATCCGTCAATCGACCGGCATATCTAAGTATTTGCTCGTACCCACCGTTCTCTATAGAATGAGTGCCTGGCATATGGACGCCAATTAGGGAATATTTTGGTTTGCCTGCTGAATCGTAACATATTTTCCTGAGCTCTTGTTATCATTGATAATGTTAACTACACACCTATGAACGATTATCGACAACAAACGAAGACATCAGACGATTTATATCAATCAACGATTCTCGACAATCAATACTCATTTGCAATTGGTTATGGTCGACAACTGATGATCCTCAGGAAATTGACGACAATATAGCTATTATCAAAGGTTATTCTGTGGTGAATGTTACAGTGCTGTTTTCTTTTCGCTTGTAAATACGATGTGTGACAAAAACTATATCGCATTTTACGAGTGAGTTTCGTCTGTGATTGCAAGAAGATAGAAGATGCCGCCAGAAAGAAAAAGCATCCCAAAGAAATCTCTGAGGAAGCAGCTTTACCTGACACACTACAGTTAAAGTGAGATCACTGGGGCACAGCTTCCAAAAAACGTGCAAGTTTTGTGTCATCTACTCCACTGCATGCATCCTACTCACCATTAGAACGAACCATTAACTTCAGCAAGTTACGCAATGGCTGAGAAATAGATTGAGTTTTGGGAGAAAGCACGCATCCCAACTCGATACAAGCAATTGATTGTGAAGAAAGTTAAGGCCCTGTACTTCGAGTGGCGCACCCTACGTAAAACAGCCAATCGACGTGACAAGACACAGATAGACTGGGAGAAGGCCTTTAAAGATCACTTTGGTGATCTTTTTGATATTGCACCAAATAATGCTAATGATCTTATTTGAAATGGGGAGGACAAAGAGTTCCTAAAAAACCAAAGGAAAAAAGGGCGAATAGGTTGTATGCTCGCCAAGGACAAAAAAATGTATTTGAAGGAAAGGCATATAGTGATAATAAAAATGAATGAAGAAAAACGTCGTCAGAGATATTTACAAATGAAAGGTACGTATTTCAAAATGGTTCTACGGGAAAGTAGTGTAACCCTGAGAAAAAATCGGCAAGGATCACAGCTTAGAAATGAAATTCAGCTTGTGGTCTCTCTTGCCATCAATATTGTGTCCATTTCTTTGCCTTTTTTCCGAATTCTTATTTCGTTCCTTCTCCAGAAAACTCCTTCTCCAGAAAACCTTATGGTCAAGTTTGGTTAATATCATGTCTCACTACTCGAATTTTATCTTCTAAAAGCTTCAACATCAACCGATGCTGCAGGAGAAGCAAGTACCAGAAAGCCTCGTGACACCGATTTACCAGATTGCTCTTCCAGTACTCCTGGTCAATGTTCGGAAATTCAGGCTGATAATTCTATACCGAAGAAGATGACGGGAAGGAAAAACTTCATGAGTACCGATCTAGCAGCCACTTTAGACACAGCTAAATCAAGCATTAGGTCTGCCACTAAGATCATTTTCCAGACCGCTAAAGGGCTGAACGCTAATGTGGACGAGTTTAGCATCATGTCATCCATTTCGATGGGAAAAGGATGAAGATTCCTGGAGGTGGCTTGATGGAGCGCCACCCTATCCTTGTCACAGGGAAAGATATCGGCGAGCAGTTCCTAGCATTCAAGATATTGAATGGAACTGGCAACGAACAAGCTACTGCGGTGTATGAAGCGCTAGCATCTTGGGACATTTGTGAGCGCGTCAAGGTGGTCTATACTGACACAACGAGTTCAATGACAGGTATATGGGATCCTCAGTTCACCGAAGGTTACTTTTTCGAACCTTTTTCCGATTCTCATACGTTTCTTTGCTTTGCAGGTGACAAAAAGGTGCAATCATTATGCTTCAGTCGTTATTGGGGAAACCGTTAATATACTTAGCGTGTAGACACCAAATTGCGGAGGTTATACTAAAAGGTGTATTTGAAACCGTAGTCAGCTCCTCTTCCGGCCGAAGCCTGGTTACATGAAGCTCGGTTTATGTCTAAGGCTATATACTGTTTGGAGATATACCTATTTAAAGGACAATTTAAACTGACAAAAGGAGAGGAAACTAGTTTTAGGGATATGTGCTTGTTTATTGAGCTCTGTTTCAAAGAGTGCCTACTGGTTTACTGCTACTTGTGCAGTATCAGCCCCTCATAATGATTTATTATTTATCAAGAACTTAATGCAATACAAAAAAATTAGTACAAAAGTTTCTGAAGTGGCCGCAATAAAGTTTTCTGGTCACTTGTGGTATTTATATGAGCAATTAAGCGGTCTAGGGTTATTAGATGGCAGTATTCCTTTTGAATGCAAAATAAAAATGGCAAATATAATTAATTCTCAGGCATCAAAATCTGAAGCAATGAAAAATCTAGACTTGCGCCTTAAAATAAAGAAAGTGGAGCCTTTGCTGTTCCAAGATTTGTCAGATTTTGTAGGGCCCAACACCTCGTATTTGTTGAGTTTTTAAGCAAAGACCCAGAGAACTGGGGTTTTTGCGACGATTTCAAGAAAGCATGTGTATTTCTTTCTGAGTTATATGTGGTAAACGATGTAGCTGAGCGAGGAGTGGCGCTCACTCAAGAATATATGGAGAGCGTGAAATCTGAGGAAAATTTACAAAATTTGTTCATTGTTGCACATAATACCAGAAAGAAGACAAAAAAATGTACCAAAGAATCCTTATCTGTGAACATATGCTAGATATATCGTAATAAATAACTTGTTTTTTATTTATTTTTTAAATTAAAAGATATACAATCCGATGGATCACCTTATTTCTTAAAATTATCCTTTTTATCCACTTCAACGACCTTGTGGCACGGGTAAAAATCACTCAAACTCGTTCAAATTTTCTGTACACGCTTGATGGAGGAAAAGGAAAAAAATTAAAAAAGGTTGCACTGAAGAATTCCATGTTTTAAATTTTCAGCCCATATAAGGGACACCCTACCCCATACCCTTTTTTCTAAATTCCCCTTTTAGGAACATGTTTCCCATCTGCGGACTGTTTACCCTCTGCGGACTTAGCCGAAGGACTTGTGCGCCAACGACGGTCAAAATGCATAAGACTCCAAAATGCAGCGACTCCTGCCAGCAACTTCTGCCACGCCTTTTTCCACGCCTTTTGCCGCGCCTTTTGCCATGCCTTTCCTTCGCACGGTCCTCCATCGTTTATATTGCCCCTGAAGTGTGGAAGGGTTCCAGAAATTCGGTCATTCTGACCACGGCACAAAGGCTGTAATCCTGTAGATATTCTGCGGCCGAAGTCAGAATACAGTTCCTGTGGCTCCAATTGAAAACTTCCACCCTATCTATTACCCATCCTGTTATTTCCTCCCCTCCAAGAAGGCTACCAGTCAGATGTAAGAAGATTTTCCTCTTAATTTTAGAAACCTTTTTTTCAGTGCTATTGGTCGTACGTTTGAACTCTCGACTGCACAATGAAAATGGACTGACTATATTCATTGTTTGACCAGTTGTAAATTTTGTCAGGTACTCTTTCCACCTCTTAGCTTTTTCTTCATTTCCTATAAGATTCTCAATCTTTTCACTCCAAATTATAATTCTCATAATGGGACGCTCAAGTGAAAACGCATTGAAGTGACTGAAAGCACAGTTCAGTTAACAGCCTCAACTTTTCCCTCGTGTAGATTTTTTACAATTCTAGCAGCCAAGTGTGGTACTTCACCCAGAAACAAATCTGTGACGAGACTTGCACATGAACCCATCTCTAATTTGCCGTCATTTGGAATCAACCAGTTACTCCATGACGTCATCTTCATTCATGACAAATTTCCGAGGGCGGTTATGCAAAGAAGACGTTCTCGACACAGATCTTCACTGCGACCCAGGAGAGATAGTCAGCCAAGTGGCGCGACGATAAACCCAAAATTAGACGCTCAAAATGACAAACTTTAATAAGAATTTTCATCAAAAAATAAACGCGATATTTCATGCTGGAATTGCATAACTGCCTGGTTAACAGACCGGACCACCGATTCGTGAATTGAATTCGTGAGCATCCGGTCGATTACAGACAAAAAAGTATAGAAAACACAGAGGTGGTGTTGGTGGTAAAGCATATGTCACGGACAACACAGAAGACCAACTCACCGTGGGCGGCGTGGTGCGCGTGGTGATAGTATGAGGCGGCGTAGTGGTGCCAGGGGTCCGGGGGGCCTGCTGAGGTGGAGGGCTGGGCCTGCAGGCACGCCAGGTAGGCGGGGTCGACGAGGGGCGAGGAGGAGGGCGTGGCGGAGGCGTGGTGGTGGTTGGCGTGGTGGTGGTGGTGGTAGAGGTCGAGGGACGAGGAGGAGGAGGAGGGAGGTGGAGGCGGTGCGGAGGGCGTGGCGGAGGCGGGCGAGTACCTCGACGAGTGGGGCGGAGGGGGCAGGAGGTGGGGGTGCGGGGGCTGATAGTGGCTGTTCCAGAAGGAAGGCGGGAAGCTTCGGGCCGCCATGGGAGACGTCCCACCTGCGAAAGAGAGAGAGAGAGAAGAGTGTTAGTCAACGTTCATCACTATCCTTCGTCCGTCATTACTATAGACATCATCCTAGCGGGCTAGAGGCTTTCATCTTGGCCTTTCGGAGCGGAAAACGACACGTAGTCGCGTGGGATGGCCTGGCATCCGATACGATTTTCTATTTATGTTTATCCATTTCATGTTCTTCGATGAAGTTCGACGTCAAAAGCAAATCGTTACGTGATTAAAAAGGTAGAAACTCAGGTATAAAATTCAGAACGATGGTTTATGGTTCGGTTACTATGTAAACAGGCATAGAGTTGATGCAAATAACATAGTTATCCAATCATGCTGGAAACTTCACACACCTATAATTACATTCGCGATTCATCCCGATCCATCTTGCGAGCCATTTTGTTGATCATGATGTGTCAGCTAGTTTTCCCTTCGGTGCTCTTCGATTATCTCCTGGATTGAAATGCGAATGTTTTCCAGGAGATTTTGTTCTGTGGAGGCCTGTTTTAAAGAATAGGGAATGCAACAAAGATATTGGAAACTGGATCTTCATAATATATTATATCATATAGGTTGAATTGATATATCCTCGTATATGGTGTTACAAAAACCCGAAAATATTGCAGCTTATGGAACTTTGGCCATAATTATCGCGGACACAAGAGGTGAAAATGAAATTGTTATCCGATTCACAAACAAGAGCATGTAGCTGGACGTCGGAAATTATCTTTACCGAGCTAATACGATCATATCTGGCATTTTATCAGATCCATTAATTGTCAAATTGTACAATAGAAAGAAAGCGAAGAGCTCTCATAGCAGAGGTGAATTCGCGTGTGAAAGTGTGTATGATTTACTGCGAATAGTCTTGTAACTTGTAAAAAAACCCTTAGGTATTATTTTGATAATGCATAAAAAGTTAACGTCATTAAGAAACAATAAACTTACGAAGAAGGTACTCGTTTCATTTGCAAATTATGGAACTGATAACATTCGCAAGTAGTAACTTACGATGGAGTGACGTGCAATTCCAATCAATTGGAACCTTCGTAATCGTGCCGGGGACAGAATCTGGCTCTCACTGGCACCCACACACCTCGCACCCACCCCAACATTCCCTTCCCCTCTCCTTTTCTCCCCTCCCCCCTCTCACTTCCCCCCCCCTCCCATCTTCCCCCACCCCTCTTCCCCCACACCACCACCCCCCAGACGCAAGAGATCACTTTTTTAGTCTCTCATTGCCTACGATGGCGACATGACCGCCGAAATATCCATGTATATATATATTGTTGTGAGTGTCCTTTGAATTTATTTACAAGTGTCTTATGTTTTTAAAATAATATTTTTTATTGTGCACAACATTCACCGAGTGCGTTTTCAAAGATATTATGTACTTATATATCCACGTCGATTCTTTCACTTTCTTCATTTTATTAATTCTCCTCTGTCTCTATCACCCACATCTCTTCTTCCCTTGTATCTTCTTCCCTTGATGTCGACATCTGTATCTCCAAACTCTAATTCACTACTTCTGTCCACATAAAACCAACTCACACACATTAATACCTCCATTATAAGAGCTACTGCCCCTCTTACACTAAAAGATTCCTTCCACATATTCTCTCTCTCTATCAGAGACCACCGCATCTGCAATAACCCGAATTCCCTTGAGACATTCCTGTCCAACTTAAATCTACCCCTTCCCCCACGAGGAAATTCAGAAGCTCTCTTCAACACGGAAATCCTAAACCAATCCAATTTCCTCTAATCAGCTCCTAGTAATAACCAGTATAACCTGTCCTTATGCACTACCTACTTCCCGGGCGTCCATTACTTGAAACGAACCATCAAAAACATTTTTCCTCTCCTTTCTGACAACCTCATTACAACCAAAATCTTCCCAAAATGTCCCATCCTTCACCTTCAGACGCCCTTCAGACCTCTCTGTTAACTTCAAAACCTCAAACCCCCTTTCTGAATCCAAATCCCCCGCTAATACTAAACCTCCACCCAACCCATGCCATTGCCCTTGGTGCAAGACATATCCTATTCTCATTTATAAATCTCTCCTTAAAAATGTCGCACTTTTTCTCATAGTATCTTCATCCTTGTGCATAAATTATAATGCTTTGTACATTCTTCTTTGTAATTTCTGCAAATCCTTCTAGGGTAAACCGTAGAGTTATCGGTCATATGGTATTTTGAAGAGCATAGTAAGAGTATAGTTGGACAAAATTTAAAATAATAACTACTGTAAATTTTGCAATCATTATTGTAATTTTTTTCCAACTGTACTCTTAATATGCTATTCAAATTACCATGTGGCCAATGAATGTAAGTAGCTGGCCAATAGCTGAGCAGTTTGTCCTATGTTGGGCTCACCACGATACCTCTCAGACTCTGAATATGTGGTCACAGAGCCTCGTGTAACCATTCCTCCCAAAATGCCACTCTCGCCGCCCCAACCCACGCTTCCTCCCACAATCTTACGTTCCTCAGTTGCTTCAACGTCGGGCGTCCTTGCCTACCTCCCTCCCTCCGCCTCCTCGCTTGAGCTAAAGACTCTTGAGCAGGCATGTATATGGCTCTTCGAAGACTTCTCGTTTCCGGGAATCAATTAAGCCCACTAACTCCATTTGTCCCTCCCCTTCCCCCCACCCTTTTTATTTTTGTTTCCAAAATCGCCGAGTGCGTTTCAGAGGAGCAGCGTAACGAAACAGTTGCAGTTGCCTGTAGATGAGCACGCTAACTGGCTTAACCTCACCTTCAACAACTGCTTTCCAGTAAAAATAACTCACGTCCTCCCACCTGACACACCAATATTAGAGCTCCACCACTGGGTGGCTTTCGATCGATTCCCGGCCTAATCCAAGTTTTTTCATTTGAAATCGTCCATCGTTCCATCTTCACACCACCATTGTGTTAGCACATCTTATGTGTTTCCTATCCTCTTTCTTTCTTTTTCCTATCCTATGTCTGAACGAAAAGTTTAATCATATACCTACATATGTATGCGTACACGCGTGTGAGAAAACCCAGCCCGTGAAGACAGCGTGGCGCCCACCAACGGCGCCGAAACCCCGAGACGACTCGGCGCCCGGTCTCGGAGACAGCGCCGCGCCGCCGCCGTCTGCATCAGATATAGCGGCGCACGACACGCGACATTCCGCACCGAACGAATTTCCCAGAAATAACGGAATCCCCGTCGTCCATTGTTTCACTTCTCCATGTCCCCACTTTCGACCCCCCGCTCCCCTTATTACACCCCCTTCATCTCCCCTACATCCCCCTCAAGGGTTTCAACGGCGAAAAATCTATATTTGTTTACACATTACATCCACATGAATCTAATTAAGTGAACTTCAGTAAGATTCTCACAGAAGGCATAACACCGAAACCATCTCTTTAAAGTAGGAGAATATATAATAAGAATCTTGACTAGTTTAGATTAATTAATGCGCTGGGAATCTCCGTAAATTCATACTTAGTGCGCGAGATGAACACGAAACATAAGCGGCGCTGCATTAAAAGGACTTGGAGTTATCGAGTGAAAAGTAGAAAAGTCCACGGATGAAAAAGAGTGTGATGTTGCTTCACTCCACAGTTCACGCACTCGAACGAACCGCGAGCATCAGGGACTCGGCCCAAAAAGGTTTCATTAGCGAATAAACCAAATATAAAAGGAATCCGCAAGATTCGTCATAGACTGCTAGGGAGCGAACAGAGAGTGTCACACAGCAGATGAGTTTGGGAGGCGCTGGAGACTGCTAAGGGTACACGCTTCTAAGCTTAGGTTAGTCAAACAATTCAGATCAAGGGAGATCTCGTATGGCACGTTGTATACATTACTTTAACCCCGCTCTACATTTCAAGAACTGAGTGAGAGAGAAGCTACAAAATAAGAGACACCGCCGAACTGCTACAAACATTTCTTCTCCCCACGCATCACTATGGTGACCACAAAGAAAACCGAGGGAGGCACACCAAGTCTCATTCAGAGGCACACTAAGACGATTTTCGCTTCTCATCCGAACTTCCCCGTCGCAGGCGGCTGGCGTGCACATGTGTCACGCATTCATGACGTTCGGAGGTTCTACTCATGTTCTCGAAATATTCAGTTCGATTTCTTGCTGGAAAAAGGATTCGAAGAGCGAACCGTTATGGAAATAAAACCCAACACAGTTTACATTTACTCGCGTTTCGGCGCTCTTCCTGCCCTCTGCCGAGAGCCAGCGATTTCATTCGTCTTCAACAGAGCGTGACCAATGACGTCTTTTCGCTCAAGACGAAATAGTCAAATTGAGCGGTGCAGCGCCACCTAATCGCACCTACTACAGCGTCTTTCAAAATTTAAAACCCCGCACAGTGAGATCTATCCAAGAAAGTAAGTTATCACGGGCGGAAGGGAATTCTTCTTCTCGGAGGACCACCACGATCCTCCGAGCGCATGTAATGCACGCCTCGCGACGGGATTTCATGCATTCGCTCTTCAATCTTACCTCGAGTACTAAACCCATTTAGACAATTATAATTGTGATTTGCATTAAAAATTATCAAATGTTATTTTTTCATCTTTTAATTTCGTAGAGCGCATACTAACGCCTCAATGTCAAAATGGCGGCCCTGTCCATGACAAGTGTTGAAGTGCGACTAAATAGGTAGTAAGTAGTCGCGGCTTTGGCTCTCGTAGGCATTCGCATATGCGCGCGAGCGACTTATCGCTGGGATATCGATTATTATCGGAGCAGGGTGGGGGGAGGTGCGGGGTCGTCGACCAGTTGGCAGAATGCGGTGGAGGCAGCTCTTCATTCTTAACTCGATGCTGCGTAAACGCTCTCTTCAACGAATGCCAACTTCTCCACTGGTGCACTGATATTATGAAAAATGCCTCGTTAATATCATACACACATCGCACGTCTCATTACATCGCATTTATTTCGCCATTTCGATGTTGCACTGTGACGTCAGACCGCTTTCGATGCATTCTGAAATCCTCGGTGCAAAAATCTATTTCCTTTGCAATTTAAAGTAACTTTCTTACGGGAGTCCGCAGCACATCCTATCTCGGCCTCAACAATCCCAACAAACCCTTCTCCTCTCTTCAAACAAATCCCTCGCAACCCACCAGACAAAATAATTGAAAAAATAAAGAAAATAACAAACATTTCAAAGTCATTAAAATAAAAAAAAGTAATAAGAACGAGTCCAAAAATATGACGCCGAAGTACCAAACGTTGCCGCTTTAGGATTTCATTGTATTCATGACTACTATTGAAGATACACTGCATAAGAAAGTAAGCAAGAAGTCAACTCAAAGAGAGTTCCAACCTAAAGGCAGTGCCACAAGGAGCAATGACATTCTCATCGAAAAGGAAGAAGGTTAAGGCTGTCTCGTCAGTTCCACCACAGACATAGTGGCACTTCCCCGTGGTTTGCTGAACATCCTCTATCGCGAGATTCTTTGAGAATGGTATCGGAACCAAGCCCACTGGTCTGGATCGGTCAGTTTAGGGTTTGGCTACAAGGAGCGGAATCCATTGCTCTGACCCCATTGAGATCAGTTCGTGAATCCATTGCTTGGGACCGGAACTGAACCCGCTGAGCAGCGCTAACGGGTTCGATAACGGTTCTTAGTCGTTTTTAACCGAAGCGATATCTACATAGTTACCATGTTCCCAGGCTTACACGGTACCCAGGCTTGTGATAAACATCTCCAAATAGTAATACTAAATGCTATGCTAAATGTTAATAAGAAATACTTATTACATTATGTTCAAACCGAAAGATGCCACTGTTCCTATTATTCAGTTAGTATTTAAAAAACCTGGAGAAAAGGAAGCGGTAGAAATCTGTTCTTCGGAGACTATCAGAGAATATTAATTGTCGTGAATTCCAAGCCTTATAATACGCAAGGAAACGATATAGTTTAGCAGAGACACGCACAGAGGTCTCCCTCTGCGTTCACGGCCGTCGTCTCATCTCGCAACTTTGTTTCTTAACATAACGACTTTCGAAAACTGTCATTTGGACTTACCTATTTCTTTGATAAATAGATCTGCTAAAGTACCACCAAATGCTTCATGATATTAGGCAAGCTCACAACAGGCATGACTTCGTGCATTGGACAAAATTGTGAGAAGTGAAGTGGCATTTTGTTACAAGGTGAAAGCGTTAGAGAGAATGATTGTTCCTTTATGTTGCATAAGTAAGAGAAATGTTTTCAGGTAAAGAATGAAAGTGAAAAATGACTTCGTTTGAAAAATGTTTAAGTCCCGAGTTGACAACGATGTGATAACGGGGCCGAACCACGCTCCCCTGAGTAGGATTCCTTTTCTTGTGATGTGTGAGCGAAGAGGAAAGGGAGAACTGCGAAGCTCGAATGCGTCAAGATCCCTAGATCACGGCAACTGCTAAGTTTCTTGTAAAATTCCAAGTAATTGAATAATTAGAAAAAATCTAAATTTAATAATTCATATATTCGATTCGACCTCCTTTCCAACGATTCCTGGAGCGACGATTCGCGATATAATTGCCTTCTCACGATCAATAAATAGTGGAAGATGCGTCATTTGCAGCGAGGGTATTCCCGTACGGTGAAGGAGACTTTCATTGGATATTCGAGCTTCCTGACTTCTACATGGTGTAACTTTCGATAACGAGAGAGATCTTAGATCGATCGTTCATCTCCTCATTTTCACCCTCACGCATGAAAGCGAACCGGAGCCCGAAATCCAACCCCAAGTCCCTCAGAAATCCCTTAGCAGGTCAAAATCGTCCTTCGAGTGGAGGTTCCCTCTCGGCAAGCGAGTTCGGAAGGACTTAACCCGCTTCTAGAGTTTATAGCTCCTCCGTTCAGAGGGGCGTGGACCGGCCACGATGTCACATCGTCGTCAACTCCAAATTGGTGCAATTTTTTTTAACAGAACAATTACCTTCTGCGTTTTTATAAGTTGAGATTCTATGCTAAAAAGGGAAAATAAAGGCAAAACAAAAAAGCCTGCAACTAAAGAAGCCGAATAGCGGTTTTATAAAAATAACCATAAAGCTGGGATTTCAACAGGTGTGCTACAGCATTTCATTAACCACACAACAGTAAAATAAACCGAAATAATTCAACTATTTTGAGAGTAAATAACGGATGATTCCGCTATTTTAGTTCCGCTATTCTTTTGTAAGCGTATAACGCGTATAAGCCGGAAGCAATGTTTTTAGCAGAAGGGTGCCCAGGAAGAAGCGATACGATTCGAGATATCGCAAACCACATTCATCTAAAGTCATCTCTCATTAGACGTGGTAAAGGCACCTTTTAAAGTGGGTGGGTCGCTCCGATTTTGAAGTGGATGGTCGTCGTTTGGGAAATGAAGCACTAGAGGGCGCGTGCTGTGCTTGCAAATGGCGCTCCCGGAATCCGAAAGAGAGGAAGAGTGGAATTGGATTCCAACGGGGTCGTTCGCAGCGCAGCGGGGGGCGGGGGGGTCCAGTGGGGGCGGGCGGGGGGGAGGGCGAACCCCCGTGGCGGCTTCGAAGGAAAAAGGGTGGGCGGAATCTTCGCCCACAGATGGCAGTGACGACTTCGTCGGCAGTTAGAGAGTGAGGGGACGCTATCTGATCGGATTTGGAAAAATAAAACAAAAGAGCAGAGATAAGCGCCGAAGGGGGGAGGGGGAGGGAGTGAGGTTCGCACACAGAAGTTGTCTTTTGTGGAAGTGGCGTTCGTGGTGACATCTCTCGATGTGTACCGCTACTTGCACACATCTCCAAGGACTCACGATTTAACTTCGTAGAACTTCGAGCTCATCATGTTAAATAAGCTAAGTAACTTCCACAAGGATTTATTGGCAACTTCTTCCAACCGGTATCAACACTTAAAACACTTCATAATGACACGAAAGTTTTGAATCCGGAGGGGGTTGTTGCCAATAAATCTGTGAGGAGGTTACAAAGTTTATTTATTAACATAATAACTCTGCTTTCAGCTTATCTGAAAACAATACGGTAGAAAGCAAAATGGTGACGATGGCGACTGTGTGTTGCCGAATTTCGACGATGCGTTTGTAACACATCCTACCACGAGTTCTATCAAAACCATTCGCGGAGTTCATAAATGTGCATACATTGAATTAAAATAAAATTACGACAGTGTAACCAGATGAACTTATGCCGTTGTTTATTTCCTAAAATTCATATCGAAAGTAGTCACAAGTAATTTGTTTAGTACTCTAAATCAGCTAAAATAATTTTAATCTAAAAAGAAATATGTCTGATTCTAATGAAATCCAAATATTCTCGCGAAATTGAGTGGAATTTATTTATAAATAACACGTGCAATTTTCCACAAAAATAAAAGTTACTTCCGAACCGAGTTTAAATGTTGCTACATCATCCCCAGGTAAAATTTCACGTGTTATTTCTTCATTTACGTTTCTAATAATAAGTCCTCACGCCAAAAATGTATTTCTTTTGAAGATTTACCACCCGCGCCGGAAGTCACGTCATAAGGATTTCACAAGATATTATGTCATATTTATCGCACAGTCGAGTAGCCACTCGCAGACAAAATACAAGACTGTCCATTAGCCATTGAAGTGCAAATCGTAGTCGATAGTGCATGGCGATTACTACACCTATCGACCCCTACCGCCATAGATGTTCGTGATTGTACTTCGGAGCGCTAATTGCAAGCGACTTGTTGGTTTCCGCCACAGTGGTATCTTCCACTGCGTGAAACAACAATCACGTTTTTTTTTAAATTGATGAAAGTAGAATTTTAAGGTATTTGATGAAATGCTCATTTATATGTTTATCCTTGTAAGCCAACATTTTTTTACGTCACATCGTATTACGATGTAAGCAACATCCCCTTCTCACGTCATCACCTAATAGATACGGTAGTCGATATCTCTTACACGATGCGATACGCACTGAAGGCGTTCAGAGAATTGCCACATCGAGGAGAAAGGGTCTCGAGTGACAAAAGCGAGTCGAAATTTTTTCAATTATGCTAAACAGCGATAATTTTGCTAATCTAACAGAAGCTCTTTCAATTTCCTTTCATGAAATTTCAAATTCTACACCGCTTTACCTCACCTATATCATATTCTATTAATTGATATCCCAGCAAAAAAAAAAAACAATTTTCCATAACCTTTTCTTAAATAAGCTTCGAGAATAGATTTATCAAAATAATCAAACAATAATCCGTTAATACTTTCCATCACTGTGATGAGCCTCGGTCTCCTCCCTATCCCTTGTCGAGACGTCCTGTCCACATCTCAATGAAAACCTCGTCAACGATTGATTTGATTCCCTCTGATCAAGCCTCAAACATTTGAAAAGAAATTTTAAGTTACTATTTCAAGTTAAGGTACGTCTTAATCATGTTAAAATCATTCCTTTCACTCGCAGGAGCACTGCTCCTGAAAAATCGCCGGAGTTTAACTTGTGAACGGATTATTCACTAAAAGCAAAGGTTGGGGAAAGACTTTACATTCGACTTTCCCTTTTTCCCGAATTCCCTTTTAAAATTGTCAATTTCCTAAATTTTATTATAAATATAAATAATACATTTTGGAGGGATAAAATTAGCATGCTCGAGTTATTCATAAAATTTTGCTGTGCACATTGATTCTGCTTCTCATGTAATAAAGCGCTGATTGTTTCGCTTTTAATGTCAGTGCGTGATGAAAAGTGTACTCGAATTCCAAAATTTCTTCCTCTGGAATAACTTGTACCGCGTGGATATAACATTCATCTACATCTACATCTACATATTACCCCGCAAGCCGCCTCAATAGGCGTGTGGCGGGGGGTGTTAGGACACCATCCGCTTAAAGATAAAAAGGAAACGCTCTAATGAAATTACGCCTAGCATTTATTGAAGTCCCTTATTGTTCGGGGGAAAAACGAATTCCCATACCTATCCGTTCGGCAAAATATCTCTCTTAATTTATCGTTTCTATCGGACCTGGAAATATAGTGGGGTTCTAATATGATGTTCTCCGTGTCGCTCTGAAAGATATCTATTCTCAATTGTTCAAGCAATCTAAGCCTAGCGCGCAGCCTCCGAGTCTCTAGCAGTTCCCAGCCTAATTCGTTTAACATCTGTGTAACGCTGTCAGTACGCCCGTAGCTGTTTTTGACGAATCGCGCAGCTTTCCTTTGTATTTTATTAAGTTCCCGGACTAAGTCTTTCTGCACCGGATCCCATATGCTCGCTGCATATTCAAGGTGTGGCCGGACGAGTGCGAAATAGCACCTCTCTTTTACTTTTTCATCCGAAAATCTTCCCACAATACGCTTGACGAATCCTAGCTTCTTCAGAGCTCTGCCACAAATATTTCTTATATGTGCTCCCCACGATAGGTCCGAAGTTATCGTAACTCCTAGATACTTCGCTTCATCTGTCGCCTTTATGTTAACACCATCCACAGCATATACATGGGAATAGTTGGACGAATTCCGCAAGAAATGTACCGCCGTGCATTTGCTCAGATTAAGTTCGAGTCCCCACTCTTGGCTCCACACATGAACGTTGTTTAAATCCGATGATAGAGTTTCAAAGTCAGAGTGATCACTAATTTCACGATAGATGACAGCGTCGTCGGCGAATAGACGTATTTTACTGCTAATTCGAGAGCATAGATCATTTATGTATATAATGAACAAAAGGGGTCCGATCACGCTTCCTTGCGGGACACCTGATGTCACTTTAACGACATCAGAGCTAATTCCGTCAAGAACTACCTTTTGCTTACGATCACTCAGAAAGTCGCGTATCCAGTTTACTACTGTTTCGTTTAGGCCGCATGACTGTAATTTGTATAAAAGTTTGTTATGAGGTACCGTGTCGAAAGCTTTCTTAAAATCTAGAAATAATGCGTCAACTTGTCTTTTCGATTCGCCAGATTTGAGAACGTCATGAAGAAAGAGCGCGAGTTGTGTTTCACATGATCTACCTTTCCGGAAGCCGTGCTGACAGCCTTGGAGGACGTTACGACTGTCCAGGAACGTCATGATATTGCTAACGACGATATATTCGAGTGTCTTGCCTATAACCGACGTTAATGAAATTGACATTATTGATGAACTGCGGGATGATAACTTGGACGAAGGAACTGCGTGATTTTCTCGCTTCCATCCCTTGGAACCGAATGGCGACGTTCCACAGAACAAATTCATGCACTACGCAGTGCCTGCACACGAAATTCGTCGTAGGTGGTGAAACAAAATGGAGCAGTACGGCTAGCTGTGTGCGTGCTTTCTTTAATTTCGGAAATCATAAGTTCAAGCTGATCAAAAAATACAAAACAGAAAAGGTAGCCATAGAGATAATGTTTAATGCATCTTCAAAGTAATCACCACGGCTCCGTCGTAAAACATGTTAAATAATACGCAGACGTACTAATGGCCTATATTGACGTCACACCCGTATTTTGGTGTTTGAAATTTTCGGAAAATACTGCTTATTTTTTCAGGCGGACGAAGTGCTTTTCGCATTCGAGATTACGCTTCAATGTGTTTGTTTCGCGCAGAGTATTTCAATGTACGCCAACTTTATTTTTCCAGCAAATTAAAATGCTCTTCATAACCCCAATGTCTCCAATACTAGACATTGCGATTGTTTAACAGAGCTCTCAACTTGGGACTTCTCGCAGGTGACGGCTGTAATTAGTTAAGCCCCGCCGAGTAACAAATCTTTCGTCCCAGAGCGCCGAAGCGCCAAAGTGAGTGGGTGTTCGAGAGGGGTTTTGATTTCCAAACAGCAATTAATTTTCTGAGGAGGAATTGTGACGACTGGAAATGTAAGTATTGAATTTAACTCAGAGAAGTTTGCTGTCGCCAGAGGTGGCTTTAAAGAAAGACTGTTATCGTCTTGAAAGATAAGGAGTGAGATGATTCGAAAACTTTATGCATAAATCTGCATATTTATATATCACTTATTTACACACATTTCTAAATTCCACGAATTAACGTGAAGCTCGATAAGTTCGTTTAGGCTTCAATGTATTTGGTCGCCTCGGCGTACAAATACATTGACGGCTTAAGTTCTAGATTATAAAAGTACAGACAACGTTCATCCTCGACCGATGCCGATAACCGAGGCGATTGAGGAAGATATTTGGTCTCTGAGATCTATAAGACACTGTCTCCGGCGTTTCTCTGTGGAACTCCTTCATTTTAATAATAAAAAAGCACTTGGTTGTTATTCCACACTTTATTTTAAGGAAACGACCCGGGTTTCAGCATCTCATGCCATCTTCAGGTGCCATATCTTCATATCATGCCTTCTTCACCTGAAGATGGCATGACATGCTGAAACCCAGGTCGTTTCCTTAAAATAAAGTGTGAAATAACAACCAAGTGCTTTTTTATTATTAAAATGAAGATATTTGGAATTAAAACATATTATATAAAATGCCAGAGTATTATATTAGTAGTATTACATAAAGCATCACGATTATTGGCATCACATGGCTCAAACTCGCTTAAATGCCTGGCAATATTTTTTGCCCCGCAGAGATATTTCTTCCCCATGTAGCACTGGACAAGTCTAATTCGGTTGCTTTGTCCGTACTTCTCTTCCTTGAACTACGACCTTGACGTGGTGGAAGGGCTTGTGCGTTCCAATGACCCCTAGAGCTGGACTGGCAGGAGCAAGTACATTGCTCCTGGTAGGGCCACCCATGCCAGATAGGTCGAAGGGTAGGAGCCAGACGAAAGGTAGTTCCGTGATGGTGTCACGTTAAAAATACCGTTGAGTCGCGTGGGATACCTCTCAACTATCACTTCCCAGAACATGAAAGTCATTCAAAGAGATCTGATTCCTGGCAACTACGGGACGCCGCCCACTAGGGCGGGTGTCGTGCCCAGCAGCGGGGGAGGCAAGGCCTCCGCGGTCGTCATCACACGAAATCCTTGCACAGAATCATCATCAGAAGATACAAGGGAAAGGAGGGAGAAGAAGAAGAAAAAGAGGAAGAGGAGGAGGAAAACAGTGGTAAAAATAGGAACTTGGAACGCAAGGACCATGATGAGGGCCGGGAAGCTTGAAAATATTAAGCAGGAAATGGAAAAAGGAAAAATAGATGCTTTGGGATTGTGTGAGGTAAGATGGAAGGATAGCGGGGACTATTGGAGTGATAACTACAGGGTGATCTATAGTGGGGGAGATGAGAGTCAACGGGGGGTAGGCATGGTACTGAACACAAAGTTGGGACTGAGGGTGGTAAACATTGAACAGGTGAACGACAGGATACTAGTGGTAGAAATAAAAGCACGCCCGACGAATTTCGTACTGGTCCAGGTATACATGCCTACGAGCAACCATAGGGAGGAAGAGGTGGAAGAGGTGTACGAGCAAGTAGAAGAAATAATTAGAGAAGTGCCGGGGAAGAAAAACCTGATAGTGATGGGTGACTGGAATGCAGTGGTGGGAGAAGGGAGGGACGGATTAGAAGTAGGAGGATTTGGGTTAGGAAGAAGAAATGATCGCGGGGAAAAGGCAGTTGAATTTTGTAGAAGAAATAAATTAGTAGTGACAAACACTTGGTTTAAACATCACCCCAGGCGTAGGTACACATGGAAAATGCCGGGTGACACTGGGAGATACCAAATTGATTATATAATGGTGAGGCAGAGATTTAGGAACAGTGTAAAAAACTGTCGTAGCTATCCAGGGGCGGATGCGGACTCGGATCATAACTTGGTGATGATGAAGTGTGAAGTTAGATTCAAAAGGCTTTGTAAAGGTAGGAAGATAAAGAGGTGGAACCTTGAAGCATTGAAAGGGTTGAAAAGGAGGGAATACCAAGAGCTAGTAGAAAAGAACATAGGTGAAGAGAAGCGGATGGAAACCATAGAGAAGAGATGGGAGGTTATAAAAACAGGCATCGCAGGAGCGGCAGAGAAAACAATAGGAACGGTGGAAAAGAAGAGGGTTAAGAAGAAGTGGGTTACAGAAGAAATGATAAAGAAAATGGAGGAGAGAAGGATTTGGATAAACGTGAACACCGACGTAGGGAAGAGGAAGTACAAGGAGTTGAATAATAAACTCAGGCGAGTGACCAATCGGGCAAAAGAAAACTGGTGGAAGGGACAATGTGAGGAAATGGAAAATGAAAGGGTTGAAAAGGAGAGAATACCAAGAGCTAGTAGAAAAGAACATAGGTGAAGAGAAGCGGATGGAAACCATAGAGAAGAGATGGGAGGTTATAAAAACAGGCATCGCAGGAGCGGCAGAGAAAACAATAGGAACAGTGGAAAAGAAGAGGGTTAAGAAGCAGTGGGTTACAGAAGAAATGATAAAGAAAATGGAGGAGAGAAGGATATGGAAAAACGTGACCGACTAAACACTGACGACCAACTGACTGACTGACGACTGACTGACGACCGACACCGACGTAGGCAAGAGGAAGTACAAGGAATTGAATAATAAACTCAGGCGAGTGACCAATCGGGCAAAAGAAAACTGGTGGAAGGGACAATGTGAGCAAATGGAAAAGATGCAGGAGGAGGGGGAAGTGGGCGCTTTGTACGCCAAGGTGAAAATGTTATCGGGTGGTAAGAGAGGTCAAGCGATACCAAAGGTTAAGGACAAAACAGGAAAGATATTAATCGAACAGGAAGATATCCAAGAAAGGTGGAGAGAATACGTAGAGGAGCTATATGACAGCGAGAATAGACCCCTTAGCCTAGATCTAGAGGACGAAGGAACAATAGATAAAGATAACCTCGGACCAGAGTTACTTGAGAGTGAAATAGAGAGGGCACTAAGAGAGATGAAGGGTAGAAAAGCCGTGGGAACCGATAACCTACCTTCGGAGCTACTGAAGAATCTAGGTAGTAGGGGGAGAAAATCGTTTTTCGAACTTATTCGCAGGATCTACGAGGAAGGAGTATGGCCAGAGGATTTCGTGAAAACAGTATTAATACCTATCCCGAAGAAGAAGAAAGCGTCAGAATGCGAGGAGTATAGAACAATCAGTTTAATTTCGCACGCAGCAAAAGTGTTGCTTAGAATACTAAATAGAAGGTTGGAGAGCAGAGCAAAGTGCTATTTAGGCGATGACCAATTTGGGTTTAGGAAGGGGAGGGGAACCAGAGATGCGATTGCGGTAATGAGGACACTTATAGATATAAACATAGAGCATAATCAGGATGTTTTCGCTTGTTTTGTAGATTTCGAAAAGGCGTTTGACAGAGTAAACTGGGAGAAACTAATGCAGATACTGGGGAAAATAGGAATAGATTGGCGTGATAGGAGACTCATCCGAAACTTATATATGGGGCAGAGGGCTCATGTAAGGGTAGCGGACGGTGAATCAGGGTGGGCAGTTATAGGTCGCGGGGTGCGGCAAGGGTGCCCGTTGTCGCCTTTACTTTTTAACATCTATGCTGAGGAAATGGTAAGAGAGGCATGGGATGAGCTAGACTTGGGAATGAAAGTAGGAGGCCAGTGGATAAAGTCGGTTAGATTCGCAGACGACCAGGCGTTGGTGAGTCGGTCATCGAAAGGACTGCAAACTTTAGTAGATGCACTGGAAAAGCAGTGTGAGAAATACGGAATGAAGATAAATAATAGGAAAACAAAAGTAATGAGATTCTGTAGGACAAAGAAAGCGAAGCTGGTGATAAGAGTAGGAAGTCACAAACTGGAGCAAGTTGAACAATTTAATTACTTGGGTAGTACGCTAGAAGAAAGGGGACATAGTAGCAAAGACATTAGGAGGAGAATAGCGCTAGCGAAGGAAGCGTTCAATAATAGAAGGGAGCTGATGACGGGGACCTTAAGTAAGGATGTAAAAAAGAGGCTAGTAAAGAGCTTGATATGGAGTGTGGCGTTGTATGGGGCGGAAACGTGGACCTTGAGAAAGGAAGACGAAAATAGGCTGAAGGCTTTTGAGATGTGGGTGTGGAGGAGGATGGAGAAGGTGCGTTGGACGGAAAGGAAGACAAATGAGGAAGTGCTTGACATGGTGGGCGAGGAGAGGAAACTTATAGATGAGATTAGGGGAAGGCAGGGTAGGTGGCTGGAAGGGGTAATGAGGGACGATGGTTTGCTGAAGGTCGTGATAGAGGGAAGGATGTTGGGTAAGCGGGGAAGGGGAAGGAAGAGAATCGGTTTTATGGACGGGATGAAGAAAGGTAGGACTTATGCTGAGATGAAGAAAGAAATACAAGAGGTAGAAAGGGCACAGCACGTGTAAGAGTTCGTTGGATATTCTCTGACTTTCATCACAACCTACCTCTAACCGGTAGATTACTGTAATGAATGAATGTCCGTACTTTCCCAATTGCGGCTTCATCGACGGGCGAAATGCGGCAATTTTCGAAATTGCCGGAACCAATGCACTCCCCTCCGCAACACGAGTGGGAACGTGCCCAGAACCAGAATTGGGTGCCGAGGTCTGCTTGGAAGAGGAGGAAAACCCCCCTTCCCCCAAACAAACAACCCCCTTCATCCAATCGCGCGCGCCGTGAATGGCTAATGAGAGAGAGACTCGGATGTTCAGGAGAAGAAGAAGAAGACATTAGCATGCGGATTCGTCGCGCGAGTGGTTGTCTTCTTCTTCCAGCCCTTCGCTCTTTGCCGTCTCTTAAGTGGCGGCTGTCAAAGTCGCAGCCCCTTTATCGAAGGGAGTGAGAATCGATTGAGGGTCGCTCTCGCAAATTGGCGCAATCGTTCGGTCCGGACACACATTGCCCGCTTATCACTTGGGCTTTGCAAACGAAACGTGGTGAACCTCTGACATCGGACTCTCTTCTGGGAAGGATCGCGCGCTTCCTTCCTGGAAATGCGAGACCGAAATGGAATAATTGCGTGCAAATGTGACATTAAGGCTGCCCTCGCTCGCTCAATGGGAATAGTCAAACTAATGCACGGATCGTAGAAATTGCCACTCTGGGTTGTGCGTTTGTCCGGAAGGCTAATGGTTCGTGGTTCGATTCCCGGTGGAGGTGGATTGTTTATCGTGACAAATCTTGCGTATTTATTTGCCCTGTATCGCGGCATCCCTTCCCTTTGACTGCGGTTTTGACGCTGTGGAAGGGCTAATTGCCCGTTCCCCTTTGGCTGGACTGACGGGGCTGAACAATTGTTATGGGCACCCGTGCTAGATAATTCGAAGGGTGGGAGCCAGGCGAGAATTAGATCACCTGATGAAGTCAGGTTGAAATGCAATTGGGAATGGCAATGGGAATCCATCCAAACTATATAGTTCCCTCAACGTTTGAAGTTGATGATGGTGTGTTGAACAGTGGAAGCTATGGGAAACGGCCCTCTAGGGTGTCTGCTGTTCCAAGGAATCGGGCAGACTCCGCGATCCAGATGAAATCTTTGCGAAACAACAACAGCAGTTTGAAGGACCATAACTTGGGAGAAGACCAGGAAGAAGAAGAGGAAAACAAGGGTAAAAAAAGAGGAAGTTAAAACTATGATGAGAGCAGAGAACCTTGAAAATATTCACATGGAAATGCAAACAGGGAAAAAGATTTTGTGGAGCAGAGTGAGGTGAGATGGAAGGATAAATGGGATATTGGAGTGATAGTTATGGGGTAATTTGTCGAGGGGGAGATGAGAGTTAAAATGGGGTAGCTATGGTTTGAATGCGAAATTGGGGAAAGGGTAGTACAGAAATTGAATAGGTAAGTGAATGGATACTAGTGGTTGAGTTAAACGCACATACAACCGAGTTCGTAGTGGTTAAGGTGCCAATGTTTCATGCCTAGGGATGAAGGGGTGAATGACGAGTACGAGAGACTAGAGGAGGTAATTAGAGAATTCCGAGACAGAGAAACCGAATAATTATTTGGATTTGGAATGCAGAAGGTTTAAGAGAGATGGATATGAAGTAGGAGAGTATTGGCTAAAGCAGTGTTTAACAAACTTTTTAAGGCCCCTTTGGTTTCATATACCTATACCCAACCGTAAGATTTAAAATCATCATATACATCATCAAACATTATAAAAATGAAATTGAAGCCTACTGCAATCAATCTAGTGTCTATTTCCAATCCTATAAATGCATAGTTAACTAGCTCAGGATATGTACACGAAAATCCAATAAAAATAAAATGGAACTCACGGGCGATTCTAAAATTTTCTTAAAAATAAATTATCAAAACAAATCATTTTTAAGGATTTATTTTCAACACTATGTCCTTAATTCAAAATTTAAAGTAAAAAGTGTGAAGACCAATGATAAGTATAAATTGTTCTACACATCTGGAAACCATTAAATGCAGTTTTTCTATTTTCTCATTTACTTATAGGTAAAGGAAATATGTCAAAGACCATCGCTCGTGGCCACCGCTCGGTTAGGAACCCCTGCCCGCCCCCCCTGACACCCTGACACCTTGCTCCTTTAAGCCTCCCCCCCCTAGATTAAACCGCCCACTTTGGGAACCCCTGCGCTAGAGACAATAAATGACGGCGCGGAAATGGAATGCTGTAAGAGATATATATTATTAATAATAAGTTCTTCGCTCTTCGTAACATCTCCTCAGGCTTGGATACTTATGAAAAATACCGGGACACAGGCAGGCAAAACATCAACGCAGGAAAACCAAATCAACTGGATTATACAGTGGTCAGGCAGAGAATTAGGAACAGCGAATAAAAACACGCACAGTTTTCGGAATGCGGTTGAAGTTCAAAATTTATTTTTCATGAAATGTATTGTTAGATTCAAAAGGCTAAGTTAGAATAGGGCGATGAAGTGGCGAAGTGTGGAATTACAGCAAGGGGTGCAGATGAGGGATAGCCTGAGACTGGAAGGCGGGCAAGAGCACGTAGGGAGGGGGTGAAGCAAAAGAAATGGGAGCAATGGAAGAGGATGAAACTCAAATCATCGTTTGCTTTTACGCCTGCAAGGCAGGGGTATCTCAGTACCGCCTGCTTGGACCCCGGGACATGTCAGGCATGCCAGGGAACGAGGCTCTGCAGATTCTCTTGCCAGGGACGCCCTCAGTAAGATGGATGTTGACTGGAACACTGTCTCAAGCTCTGAAGTAATGAGGGTGTTAATGGACATATCTTTCCGGGAATGGAGTGATCAGTGGTCAAGTACATCTGGAAATAAACTCCGGGCCATCAAGAGCGACCCACATTCCTGGCTCTCCTGCGTGAGGAAATGCGGAGAAGAGAGGAAGCAGTAGGAACGGCTTTGGATACGGCACACTGCCACAACGCACTTCTTTCTATTCACGGAAAGGAAAGATGTGCAATCACTCTACCCCACACTGAAGTGCATTTTATTGAATATCCGCATTACAATGACCCTCGGAGGAGAATTAGAGTTAGAGGCAGCGTTGGAGAATTGCTAGGGGACAACACTGTTAGGATTAATTTTGTCCTAGATTTTATCAAACAAGCAGGGCTTTTTTTATTTAATTTGGATAAAATTTTAAATTTTGAAGTCTTTTTAAATTTAATTCTTTTAAAACCGGTCTTGGACGGTTATTATAACCACAGAGGTGTAATTTTATTCTTAATCTTGAGATTACAAAATATATTTTATAAGGTGCAAACGACCGCGGCAGCCGACGCACCTACAAAACTCTCAATATATACCCTCAATAATACAAGATCTACTGCTACAATCGAGGAAAGATAGGAAAGTATAAAAACATGAATAGTAAGTGCACCAGAGAAAGCAATTGCAGTAGTGAAGAAGGATGAAGAGGCGATAGGTCACAGTGAAAACGTATAATTTGTGTTGCGGATGTTTATGAAAAATAATTAGTCGTGCGTCATAAAATCTGACGAATCATATTTTCAATTTCAACGTTGGCCTCGCGGAGGTTCAAAAGGAGAACGCACAAAAGGAGAACGCTGTAACGTATTTGTGTCCAGTTTAATTGAAAAGACGACTGACGCTAGCAAGAAGTTGCGATATCCTCACGCTAATAGAATTAGTCTAACATATTTTGAAAAACAATTGAGCTTTGTTTTAATGTCCAGTTTCCAGTTTTTTTTGGACAATATTGTTCAGCTATTGTGAAAGGTTATTTATTTATAAATGTTTCTGAGTATGTTCTATGTCAACATCGACCAAAACAACAATGAAACTTTGTATTATTATTATTATTAAAAAGCTTTACGCTCATACGGTCCCACAGGGCTGCCTCCTTGAACGTATTCTGGGTCACCGCTGATCATTGGCGAAGCGCTCGGATTTCTCTCTGTAGTTGTAAAGCGATCCGTCAGAGGGTGTCCCAGGGTGAGAGGCATCCACCACAACGATGAGGAGTTTTCCAATCCGTGGAGAGTTAACAATTAACTCTATTAATCTATTATTCTATTGACCCTATATCTAGTATATTCTCACGCGTGGACAATTAGCGAGGACTTTCACCCTTTCTTATGCCAAGAAAACCTTTTTAGGATATGATTACGACTTACATAAGTAAAACGAGTACAGTATGCTCTAGTGACAAACATATTTATCTTAAATTAAAGGTTAAAAAAATTGCGTTTATTTAAAATCTAGAAAATTATTTTAAAAAACAATAACCTAATTGGTAAATCGTATTAAATGTTGTCCTGATATTAAAACGAATCATGATTCTGTAAATGTCATTAATTACTCTTCTTTTAACGATTAGATCATACTAACGAACAAACACAGACCTTAATGAAATGAGAAAAAAACTTACTATGAAGAGGAAATGAAAACGAGGAATTAATTGAAACGCTTATATATTATCGTGGGTAATATATACTGAATACCATCATTAATAGTATGCATTGCTACCAATTTTTTTATCTAGATTTTTCCTATTAAAAACAAAAGAACTGCTGAGTTTATCAATCCTTCATCAATTTATGAGTATTGTCCTGATTCTCAAGGATATGTGCATGCCAATATATCCTATTCGGAGAAATATGTGTGTACGTCACTCGGTGACGTTTAAATGTGACGACGGGTGTATCGGGAGCGCGTGGAGGTGCAACCGCCGTGAAACAAAAGAAAGAGACACGAGAGACCGCTACCGTCGCCACCCGTTAACGGGCGCCCCGTCGACGTGTTGTCATGTCGACGTCAGGTCAACGAAGGCAGGAAATCTGGTCGCCTAGGAAACCAGTTTCGATTCGTGGGCGACATCTGTCCTGGCATGAAGTCAGGCAGCAAATCAGGCCTGACTGCGCTCGAGAATCCGTTTTAAGTTAAGGCAATGTAAGTTAGATTAAATGTGTGCTTAGCGAGAAGACGTGAGGAAATAACTTGAGATGCTGAGGCCCCCGAATCCACCACCATTTATTGCTTCCACCCTCTTATCCACTCTCAGAAACCTTGACTTCATTTTTCTTCTTTTGAAAAGGCAATCGAAAGTCAAAGGCGGGTGCCGTCAAAGTATTTTCAGGCTTCAATACTCTACATTCAGTTGCGTGAAATAACGGTAATTTAAATGGATTACATCGCCGATAGTCGGCCAGATTGAAACATAATAAGACACGCACCTGTGCACAGCGCGAGTGCTGCTGCTGCCATAGGATCCAACCACGCGTGTTATGAGTCCTAAAGTGACCAGAGCAGTCAAAGTGGGACATTCTGCTAGCCCCTTGGATTTAGGCAAAGTGCACAACCACCGCGTAATGACTCTTTATTGCCTATCATTCTATCCAAAAACCCACCGATCGTCTGGCGAAGTTATTTACATGAAGTACTTCTCTGATGATGGAATTTGTTTTAGTAAGCTGGCTTTAATTTTAAGATATCATAAAAATCACTACATGTCTGCGCGAAATTAATTTTGGTTATCAGTACAGCTTTTAGGGTTGACAGCGACATCTGATTCTTTTCAGGGGTCCACATTTTGTTAATTACTGAAAACACTCTTTCTGCAGGAGCATTTGCGCCAGGCAGAGATAGTACACATTGCACGGTGCAAATCACACTTTGGTGACTGATATACTTCTTTGATTTAAAAAACAGAAATATCTTAACCCATCGTTTTTCGGCAGTCACCTTAGATTCATTCCACATACTAACTTTATCATCAGTGACACAGTTCAACAAAAAACTAAATTCATCAAAGAAAACATATGTCATATAGCAACATTGGATTTTCTCCTTTCCTCCTTCCCCCCGACACTATTGTTGTAATATTGTCAGTTCAATTATGGGGTATTTGAATAGTCAAAACTTGTTAACGCAATATCAGTGCAGACTCCGGAAAGGCAGGTCTTGCGAAATCCAGCTGGCCCTCTTTCTGCATGATATTCTTTCCTCGGGAGAAATCCGGCCCGTCCAGGTAAATGCGATATTTCTAGATTTAAAAAAGCTTTCGATAAAGTCCCTCATTTGAAGTTAATCGTTAAGTTGAAATCTTATGGAGTACAGCACGACGTAATATGTTGGATTGGAGATTTCTTATCCGACAGCGAACAGAGAATAGTTCCAGATGGTTTTAGTTAAGATGTACCTAGGGAAAGTAACATCAGGTATACCCCAAGGAAGTTTCATAGTTCACTTATTGTTCTTTTTGTGCAAATGTGACAAAATACCGTTGTTACGAGCAAATTTTTCCTCGTCACAGACGAAATAGTGTTGTACAAGGATCTAAGCATTTTTAGTCTTATAGGATTGCGTTGCAAAAAGACCTAGATGCAATAAATGAATGGTGCAATTCCTGGCAGTTAAGAGTTCAATTTTAAAAAGTGCGTTGTCATGAATTTTTGGAAAAAGAATAACTTGGTCAAGGAAACGTACACAATTAATCAAATCAAATTATCAAAAATATCAAATCAAATCCAGGTGTGACCCTTATAGATTTATGTGTGACCCTTACTCAGAACATGTCTTGGTGGAAATACGTTCGGGAAATCTGCGGACAGGGTAGTCACAAAATGAGATTAATTAAAAGAATATTAGGAAAATGTGACGATAAATTTAAAGAACGATGTTATTTTTCTCTCGTGAAACCTCACTTGGAGTATGCCGCTAGAATATGGGACCCTTGCGAAGTAGGGCTGATCTCAGAAATAGATCGAATATATCTGAATGCAGCCAGATTTGTAATAAGGTGTTTCGATAAACTTAGCAGTGTTACCGAGTTATTAAAAGAACTAGGGTAGAAATCTCTAACTGATCGAAGGGAAAAATATTGTTTAAATATTTTGCGTAAGTTCAAAGCAGACAATATATTGCCGGACGTTCAATATGTTTTGATAGAGCCAACGTATTACGGTAGATGCGATCACAGATATAAGATAAAGGAAAGAGACATTAGAACCGATAGATTTAAAATGTTATTTTTTTCGCATACAATAAGGGATCATAATAGTTGCGATATATCAATTATATGTAACTCCCACCCTCAATAGGTAGAGTTAACGTTTTACATGTGTTTGATAACATAAAGTCATTACTGTCAACTCACCCCGCTTGAGATATCCGGAATTGTTTTGTTTTCTGCATGAAGTGGTATCTCGTAGTATTCATAAATTAATAATACCAGTAATACTAACCAGTAGTGGTATCTTAACCAGCGTGCCTCATACGCAGCTTCTACGTATCACACTCCCGGTTTCTGGTTTGACTTCGCACTGTTCTCATGACTGTTTTTTGGTCTGCACCCAGCGGCAGGGAGGACGTCCCGATTTCTACTGGGAAGAGTGCTGCATGCCTGGTGTGGAATCACCCCGTGCCACACACCCTGGTGGTGGCTTGCACGATACTTCGTAGATTTAGAATTACTCCAGGGCGAAATATATTCGACTCTAACCATTAGTCCGTTGACGCTACGTTTCGTCTCCCGGAAGCACCAAGGGTAGCCCCCGGAGACCCTTCTTTGCCTGAACGAAGGTTTCTTGGAATGACGTCAACCCTTAACTCGAACTTATCCCTTAAGGTTTCCTCCCTCACCTCTTCGTCTCCGGAAGAAGCATTGGACTATTTCTACACCGTCTTCGATAGTGCCATAAAAGAACTCTTGTGTTACCAAACAAAAAATACCCCTTCTGATTAGAGCCCGACACAATTCATATCCTTGGGAAGAAGAATCGAGCCTGGTACTTGTACTAGGACTACCATAACGAGAGCACTCGCCGCACTTTCACGGAATGACGCCACTATTCGAAAATGCTCATACGACGCGAATATAATGAGTAGACGTTGGGGCATTCATCTTTCGTAACCTCAGACCCCAAAATATCTTGGTCCTTAGCCGCCGTAATCATCCTCGGATTCCTAATTCTGTGTCCTTTGATGATTCTGGTGCCGCTGGATGCCAAATGTATTTATGAAATACTTTTCCGAAAGCCTAGCGTCTTCACCCAATCTCTATACTCACCCGTGATTATCACTCCCTCTCTCCTATTAACAGCCACAGTCTATCACAAATAACAGACCGATCCGAGGGAAGTTTCGCAATGCTAAGATCCCACTCCACCGCTCTCCGCTCCCTCTGCTCCTTCGCAACTCCCACTGCTCCCTTGCACCCTATCGATTGCTCGAAGGCCTCCTCTCAAATCGCATCTCTTTTCCCTTCTCCTATTCCCTTTCCAATGGAAAACAGCCAATGTTATTCCTATTCAATTAATCAGGCCTGAAAAACGTGGTCTCTAACTAGGTACCATCCCATTTCCTTATTTCCCTTTCTTTCCTCAGTTTGCGAGAGGATTATCCTAAACCGTCTTTATTACTACCATCACTTGATTACCAGTATAACAGTCGGAATTTTCATTTTCAGAGTCCTAGGCTAGACCTAATTAAAAGGAAACATCGGGCGACAATGTTTTCTTCCCAGGGTGCACCGAGGGAGCGTGATTGCCGCAACCCTATGGCAGCGACCATTAATCGAGTATTCTTTCGGATGTTAGACGCGAAGTGTGAAAGGGCATCTACAAGAGAATAGGGCAATGTGCACAATTTGGTTGAATGTCAAAATAAGAAATCATTCTTTTGTTCTACCCAAATATTTCTCTCAAACTCACTCAGTCTATAATTCGCACTGGCGACAGACGGAATTTTAATGTGTTTCTAGCCGAGAATTTTATCGGTGACTTATCTTAAAAGATTTTTCTAATCGGTCTTATATATAACCTTATTTTAGATTTGCTATCTGTTTTGGACAAGGAAAAGATTGGGCGGAAGAATTTTTGCTGATAAACAAGCTTGATTTTTCTTAATTCCGTGAGACTTTTAATTCGATAAGCCAGGTTGCTCCATTGCTCTCGAATGTCCATGTCCAACAGTGTGTATGCCACGTCGATAATGGGTCCGTCAAACTCACCTGTCCATTAAATTTCGCGTCCACTGAGAGGAGATTTGCAACCGTATCAATCGGTAAGAATCTTGCCTTATCGTGCGGTCGTTTTTTCCGCATTCCAGTATCTCGCGACTCTCAAGTTATTATTTTCTCGGTCCACACGCCTATTCACGCGATCTGGAACTGGACATTGACCCACGGCAGTCTTTCATCCGAGAACGCGGTGAATCCTACTATAATTGTCCATGTTCACTGCTATCTATGAATAGAGTGATGATGCTCAACTGTTGCCCCTTCCTAGCGTGGACTCCAAATCTTGACGACGCGGTAGCTTAGTGTGGGTGAAGCGGTCAGCTGCGGGAAAGTCCCGGGTTCGAGACAAAAGGGAGGAAGCATGTTGCTCCCTCCCTGGCGATGCGACTCCATATTGAAAGGCACGTCCCACAGAACAAGTTTCCGTGGTAGAGTTTCTCCACAACGATATTTTATCGAGCACAGCTTCTCGCACGATAACTCGATACCGTATCCACGATGCGAGGATCTGTGGGAAGATATCGCATCGATTTTCAAAGTGGCTCTTGTTGATGACCACGCACACGGCCGCTTGCTTTCCACTGCACATAAGTGACTGACCAGTCAATGAACGGCTGCACTGCAAACGAACCGCACAATGTTGCTGCCTCGTTGCCTATGCGGAGAACTTGTCGGCAAAACAACTGAGTCACGGGTTGTCAAATGAGTGAAAACGGCTATTTTTATCCGTTGCTAATTATATAAACATGTTATTGTTTTCAGATCCCTTCCCACGGCTGGCGCTGGGTAGTCACATCAACACTCAGACGAGAATTTAGAGCCGATCTTACTCGCAGATAACTGCGTGATATTCCCACGAGCATACGAGGTGCGAAATATTTAATGAAGGCCTTTGTTTGAGAGGAAATCTCGGAGATGCACTCGGTCCAGACCTTCGCCTGCTGTGAATCGCGTGGAGAAGGATCTGGACGCAAGGGTGTGTCACTCATTCGATTATAAGGGGAGCGTATCAATTCTCTTCTATGCTCACCTTAACAAAGCATTCAGCTTTGGAACTGGGTGTACATTATCGATACGTCATTGCAAATCGATAAGAAACGTCCGCAAAAGTTTGCCAATTTGGCTCTTAATAATAGCTGCACACTTTTGGGCCAACTAGGGCAGAAAGCACATACGAGAAGCACGCCTTTTGATGTGGTTGATGTTGGGAAGTAAGCCTTGGTGATAAGAAAGCGAATTTGTTTTGCTCAATAAATTCACTACAGATAAAGTGCGTTATCTATTCACCGGGGATTTTCACCGCGTTGTTTAGAGATGTTCTCGAATGCATTTCAGCATTCCCACCCCAGAGGTCTATACTGCGTACTTTTTCGGAATATGCAGCCCACGAATTTTACCCAGTTATTACACAATCCTGTTTTGTTTACCTGGGACCATGGAAACTTAGTGAACAATGGAGTCGACAACATTCTGTTTCTTAGTCTGAAATGTTTACACTGAAGAAAAAGCCGTAGTGTTCTTGAAGCAGAAAAAAGGCTCTCTGGAAGAGTGTGAGTGACAATGAACATCAAATGAAACATTACAATCTTACAAAAGACACGAAATGTGGGAGTGGAGACAATGGGAGCCGAGAGTGTAAATTCCTCTTCGAAAAGGAACGAGGATTGAGACTGTATCATTGGAAAAGAATATATTGTTCATTCACTCACAAGAAATCTTCTTGAATTCTTCTGCTTGAATTCTTACAGAAGGAATTACATTTAGGATTGGAAGCCACAACAAACTGGAAACATTATTTAAGAGAATTGTGTGCTTCAGACTTTTGAAAAAGATTCCAAAAAAGATAAGTGTGCCAGGAATGACGGTCGAAATAGACGAGTTTTATCAAAGAAAAAATGAAATTGTGGACGAGTGTTGCCTCACCAGTGGGTTTTGGCGGCATTTGTCGTGAGACCATGGATTGTTTTATACCCGCGGTACTTGACAGGAAAAAAGAAACGTTGATCGAGACATGTTATAAGCCTGAATCGAACCAGGCATCATGATAATGTCAGATATGAGGAAGGCCCACAGCAGTATGCCAGAACTGAATGGTACGAAGTGCAAACATTTCGCAGTAAAACATATTGAACATTTTGTTGACCCTGCAGGTGGCGCCCGTACTCGGAGCGGAAAGAGAGAGAATCTCTATCGAAAAGGAGGAATTGAAAGAGAGAAAACGGTTAAGAGTCGATCTTGGCTCGATTCACATTTGTGCGAGTTTTTTAATGTGGTGCCATCGTCACACAAACGACGATCTGGTGCTGGCTGTAAAAGGGCGCTGATTCAAAATATATATTCGACGAATAATATGCGTATTTTGTAACTTCAATTTGGTTTTCCACGGATAATACATTTTTCAACGGCGAAAGCAGGATTTTTTCGAACCAAATAAAAAAAATGTGAAATTTAGTATTCGTTAGGGCTCAAAACTGTCGCGGTGGAACGTCCTCACGCAGCTCTCTGAAGGGCAAATGGAAAGCACATTGACAGTCGATCAGAGAGACGGAGAGAAAGCAGCAGTCATTGTTCTTTTCTGTTCTCAACTCGTTCTCTATTCCTTCCAAAAGCTCTTGACTGAGCTCGTCGTCTTCTTAAGTCGGGCGGAGCGTTAAAACGGAGCGCCGCGGTTGGACGCCGCCGATAGCGATCTAATTGTGCGCGAGCGGGAACAAGAACAAGAGACATCGATGCGGTCGAAAGTCGAGAGCTCGAAGTCGAGGAATGAATGAGTGCCGACCGCGTGACACCTTCCAATTGGTCACACCGATCATATCTCGGTCCAGTGTTGGCGGCGCTGTTGATTGCCGGGTGACTTTGAAATGCACTCGAGCGGCTGCGATGATATGGCAACGAGGGTAGAGGAATTGGGAAGGGGGGAGGGAAATGGGTAGGGGAGCCTCCCACGTAATTAAGGTGGTCGGAGCGATTTTTGTTAATGTGCCGATATCGCGTGAAAATTTGCATAAGTATGCCCTAATCAGTCATATCGATTGATAAAAAAGTGAGCAAAATTGCATTTTACCGATTAGGTTCCCCACCAACTCGATGCTATTTTAACACGTGGCCTAACGGCCCATTAAATATATTTTGAAATAATTATATTAGATATGCATAGATTTTCTCTAAACGCGAAATAATACGTCTCGTACTAGTAAAATTACTGCTAACAATAATCAAGGTATCATTCCGAGTAATAAAAAGCGTATTTAGTTATAATTTTTGCTTAAACTTCGAATTCCGCGCCGAAAACCAAAGTGATAACAATGCATTGATTATGAAGGAACATTTAAAATGTAATTAATGCATAATTTACGTTACTGCATGTACCTACATGTGATGATTTCTGCCTCTGCATAAACAGGTGTACTTTGGTGAAATGTTGCCCAAGAATTATTTTTTGACTTACTGGAAAAGTTATTAAAATTAAAACAATGAATTAAAATTTTAAATTAAAATTAAAACAAACACAGGTACTATTTATTATTTTTTTTTAATTGTTTTGATCATCATTTTTATAAGCCCTGAAGTAGGAACGCATTCGAAGCCTTTCGATTTAAAAATTACGTGAAGTATTTTTCCTAATTATTTAAGAAGTGGAAAATTTATTAACGGCGCGGAAACACGACGGCAAACTATTACATGCCGGTCATATGTACGTTTGACGTCACGAAGGCACTCTTTCCGCTCCCTGCCGCTAGGTGGTGCTGCAAACGCCGCTAAGCTTTAGACGAAGACTTCCGTGAAAGCATAAAAGCAAATAAAAGGAGGAACTGTTCTTCAAATGAAATACGGTTATGATTTCGTATTGGTGTTTGTAGTGGCAAATGTGTAGTCGGCTCGCTGATGTAATTCGCCTCTCGTATTAACTCGCCTCGCGAGAACAAGGTGGGATTAAGCTTTCAACGGTTGAGCTCGGAGCCAAGCAACGCTTACCCGAACAGAAGAGGAGGAATGCATCGTACGTGCAGCTGATGTGAAAAAGCGCAAAAAGTATGAGGGTGATCGTCGCATACACACATATAGCGCAAGGTTCCACGACGAGCTCTCTAGGTGCAAAAATAGCGTGCTTTACATGCATCCGTACTTTATAACATTTGTTCTGCCTTTAACCATTTGTTCTGCCTACATCCGTAATGTCTCCATTCACAATGTTGACACCCTATCCGTTTACATTAGCACCTCCTCCTTCACCCCTCTCTACACCTTTGGCTTTCCCTTGGCACTCACGCAAATAGCCTTTCTCAGCAGGCAATCGAAATATGAGCGTTGATGTTTTCCCACAGCTACCACTTGTTGGGTCTGAAGTACAGAACTGCTGCAACATTTTCATGAGTTCATTACCTTCTTCTTCAAAACGGTGCCCGTATGAGAACTTTATACACACTTTATTGTCTCGACTACTAACTTTGAGATGGTTTCAGTGACGAAGACGTTGTATACCTAATTTCATTTCACTCATGTCTGTGCACGTAATTGCCAGGGCGAATTTAATTAAATCGGGGATCAGATAAGGAATAAAAGGTTATTCAATTTCTCAAACCAGCTTTCTAGCTATGAATCTGCTTTAGGAATACTTATGGTGGTAATAGATATTAAAAAGTAATTGGAACTAGTGAAGAAAATCCTAAAAGTAAAATTTTTGTATAGAAAAGAAATGACTGCTCAATGCTGATAACTTCATGTAGAGAATGTGAAAAAATTGCCAGGAGAAAAAAGCGTGCGATGGGTGGACGATAGGTCGATACGCTGACCACCACGAAACACACGCTTCCTGTTTCTCGTGGCAATTTCGGACGATACAAGATGTACCAAATATTTTACCACAGCGATTGCTACGTATTTTATCCCCGTACTTTCTGCAGGGATGAAGATCTTCATACGTACTTAGGGAAGTTTTAAGACTCACTTGAATACATAAAAGCGGTAATACGTGGAGGAAGAGGCTGAGGACGATGAGTCAGCGACGTCATCTTAAAAAAGAAGGAAAAGTATTCCTCACTCCCTAAGAACAGAATAGACCATGACAAAAAGTAAGAAAATATCGCAAGGGCGGTTATGAAAAGAAAAAGAAAGGCATTTCATACTTGCCACGCGTCTCGTAATGACTGCGCAGGCAATCCTCATTTTTTCCTTGATTTATTTGCCATGTACCAAAAAGAAAATAATTTCATGTTTTCAGCTTGATACGGATGAAAACTTGTGTTGCAGTTTTGTAGATATATTTAAGCGGAGAGCTAAAAAGGGAAAAAATTGTGCGTAACGAATTCAATTTAAATATTTTTCAATTTCATTTTGCAATAGAAAAATGTTGATATTTTTGTTTTTATTTCTTACTAGTAGAGGGTGCCATATGAAATTCAACGGGAAGAAGAAATAATGAGAACTATTTCGTAATGTAAAAAGAATCCCAATGACGTGACGAGCAAATTGCAAATGCCATTAGGTATTAGGCCAATTCATTCACCGCCCATGGAGAGGATGAAACATACATCTTAAGAAAGGGAAAATAAGAAACCCTTGCACCGAATCAAAGCTTTTGTCATGAGAGTAGGTAAATGTTATTGCGTCAAAACAATCCGTTTAAATTATTGTTGACGGTTATAACAACTTTCGGCATGCATGAGATTTTTCACTCAATTTAATTCAACTTACTCTAAGACAACACCAACAGAAACGTGGAATTCGGCGTATGCGTCAACTCTTTGCTCCTGATGCGTCACGCGTTTGGTCCAGACACCCACGTCCCTCTATTCCAGATACGTGTGCACCACTACTTTGGTTCTATCTACATTAATCCTCAGCTTTTATATTTCTCCAAAATTTATCCCATGAAAATTATATTATTATACTTCGTCACCGTCAGTTATGCATTCCTAAGATTGGTTGAAATTAGCCTTTGTCCATTCTGTCCCCTGTGCCAATGTCATCGTAGCTCTATCTTTTCCGTTTCAAATCCCACCTTAACTGGGCCTCCCCATTCATTCCTTCCCCGTTTCGACTCTCCCCCCCCTTGCGAATTCGTTGCTCTCAAATTGCTCCCCCTGTCCATCCCTTACCCCTCCCCCACCCCCCATCACTAGGACACCCTCACTCCACTCACATTTCCTCCTTCTGAACACACTCCCATCATCCGTCCACTTCCGTCTTCACCACCCAGCGCGCCACGTTTCGAATATCTCCGCCTCCTCCCTTAATCCACCACTCCCATGGACCACCTCTCCGAGTCACGTGAGTCGACACTCCACAAGTATGTCAAATCATGTTTCAGTTAATTTTAGCGTTCGAGCGAATATCTGTTTTGGTTTCAAAATGCGTGTTAAGTGTGCAAATATATTAGAAGAGTGGGTGGAAGAGGGTTGAGAGGACTTTCCATTGACTGCCCCTCCCCACCCTCCCCTCCCCACCCTCCCCTCCCCACCCTCCCCCTCCCTCCAACACAAGTACATGCCCGTGAGTATATAATACAAGCGCATATGCTTGCGTCTGACTCTCTCAGCTGCCGCGCGCGCGCCGTTCCTTCGTCTGTGCGCCTGCGCACCAGCAGCAGGTGACGCGGTGCCCTTCCCGTGCTGCTACCCCCCCCCCCCCCCCCCGACACGTGAGACACGAATAAACAAAAAAGGGACGCAAAACACGGAATTAATTCGTGAAAAACCAAACGACTTCTCCGCACTTTCGCTCCTTCCATCCCTCCCCTCCCCTTCACCACCCATCCCCTCCCACTCCCCTACCACATCCTATCCGCTCTCCAGACGAGCTTGGCGGTTTGCCCCAGAGAAAGATGGCCCTCCTCCGATTAAAGCGACTCTTTCTATGATTCACTTTGCGCTCTTCATTTTCCCCAAGGATGGGATGATGTGCACTCGTTTCATTTTTTTTCGCACGGATAGTTTTGAGCCGCACTCGACGAATACGCGGCGAAGCATTTATTTTTTATTTTTTTATGAGAGGAGTCAGTCAGTCCACGTGGTCGTCCACCTTCTCCGCGTCGTCCCTCTACCAAGCGCAAATCAAAATAAGAAACGATCCTAGTCCCGTTCTACCCCGGCCACCTCTTGCACAGTGAGAAACATATAAACTCAGCGGAGTCGTGGAAGGCGAGGGGGGGAAGGGCCCAAGGTGAATGCACAGCGCCAGGGTGCTGCTGCTCTGCACCCCGAACACACTTCTCCCTCTTTTAAGGGAGGGAGAGGCGTGTCTTTTCCATTCGTGGAAACAAATGCGGAGGCCACGCGTCTCTCCATTATCATACGCTCCACTGGCCACTTGGACGCTTCAAGACGACTGCGTCTATCTCGGGAGATTATTTCCCGAGTTCCCGTGTCGCAATCCTTCTTCTGCCTGCGCAGTGATACCGTTCGCTTCCAGTGTCTGTTTACATTATTAAAAGGGGTAATTTTTTACTGCATCATTCAACCCAGACATGAGTTTATTGTAAAAGCCCCTCGTTCTACCCTTCTGCTAACGCCTTTGAGTCATTCAATTGTTCGCTCAATTGTTTCTTCCATTCCGTTGAAGTTGGTCCATTCATTTTTCCTTCGGTCCTAAACGTTGGACTCTCCATTATGTTATGCTTCTCAAAATTAGTTATCTCTTAAATTGTGACCTATTCACCGAGACCTTATCTCCGTCATAGTGCTCTATTCTTCAGTGCACTTCCTCTTTTCTGATCCTTTCAGTCCAATTTGATCTTAAGCATCCACCAATTTCCGAAAACCTTCATTATATGATTCGGCAGGGTTACGAATAGCCCAGGAAAATTAGGTTTTAACCCGGAAAAAATAATAGCAAAGCAGGACCTTTTTAGATGTATTGAGGACCCCTTTGAGATGAACCTATCAAAAGTCCCAAGCGCTCTTAGGTGGGATAACGAAAATATCCTGAAAAAACCTGGAAATACTGGAGTTTTCCTGGAATTCGTACTGTTCGGTAACTAGAAGAGCTAGAGAGGCGTTCTTTGTTTCCGGCACACGTGTGTTTAGTGCTCTACATTTATGAAAGGTGTCCGGTAGCCTCCCGAGCCTCCCGTTCTGATCCTTGAACTATTATTTGCCGGACTACCAAGCCACGGAACGGCATTATTAGAAGGACATATTTATGGGACTTGACCGAGGGGAAATATTTCAAGAATCCGAAAAATATCACAATTATAGAAGGAGTAGACAGAGTGATATGATGAAGTTAAGATAGTTGCTATGAAAACAATTCCCCCTCATATTATCTCAAAATTGTAGGAAGCGTACATATTGTATTTCTTCGCCTGATATTTGAAGTCAGCTCAAGGATAGGTAAGGTGATTACGAATCATGAAAGGCGATGAAGGGACCTACTAAATGTCTGAGCCAACTTAATTTAACGCATTCCGCGATTCACGTAATGAAATACCTTCCTTTTAGGACGCTGTCTCCAGAGTAACTCGGTGGAACTCCTTCATTTTAATAAAAAAAAACAGGCACTTGAGTTATTATTATTCCACACAGGTACCTGATGATTCCATGAGATGCTGAAACCCGGGTCGTGTAGTTTAAAATAAAGTGTGGAATAATAACGTAGTGCCTGTTTTTTGTGGAAATACCTTGCTGTTATTACCTGAGCACGAAACAAAAGGGAAATATTTTATGTTGAGAAACTTCCCTGTTAAAGCATAAAAAAGTGAGCATCATATCTCAATCGATTTGTCCACAAAGATCGATTGGGTAGAGGTTGGGTGGCATTAGTGACCATCTTCGTGCCAAGAAGTGATCATTTGGAAATGGCATACTTGAGCATAGAACATGAAAATATTCATTGGACAGCATTAGAAAATTGGCAAAAATGTTTCTCACTGCATGTATTCGCATTTCCGTTCCAATATTTTTATAAATAAACAAAAGAGAATGCGACATACAACTCGTTCTCCTTAGTTCATTAATTTGTATTCATAATTTAAAAGTTAAATCATGAAAATAACTAGTAAGAAAGACTGTAAATTTGTTTATTAACGGCTTGATGGCGTTTACCGCAAGGTTACGTAGCCTTTATGCCAACTTGATGTTTGCTGAAGAGTTGAGATTTTGTACATGACGTAGGACATGAGGCTGTCGCTTATTTGACATATGTGAGCGTTGCCGATACCAGGAGAGTGTATTCACTTCGATTTTCATACCGATTACATATTGTATTGCAAGGGATTGTAAGACCG
This sequence comes from Pyrrhosoma nymphula, assembly GCA_963573305.1. Classification (NCBI taxonomy): domain Eukaryota; kingdom Metazoa; phylum Arthropoda; class Insecta; order Odonata; family Coenagrionidae; genus Pyrrhosoma; species Pyrrhosoma nymphula. The sequence continues at coordinate 152,219,556 of OY754333.1, read as the reverse complement.
GGCCTAGTTATATTTGTATTTGCTGAATGTTTGGAATTCAATTGTTTCAGATGTAAAGTCACTAGAACATTACAGATTAACACATTTGTAAATACTAAAGACATTTGCGATCAGGAACATACTGCTTATGTTATATTTTCTTCTTAAATTCGCTCTAAATTTTATGCAGCCGGGTGGGTAGTAATAAATTTTCAAAGGAATTGCTTCTCATTTGAGACTACTATTCATGAAAAAATGGAATATTGGGATCCCGATAACAGTTCAGAACCAAATTTCGCTGTTTTTGAGCATCTTCTGCAAGCAGAATGATGGAAAAACCTCTTTATATAATAAACCTTTACTATAACCTTCAACCTATTGGGTATGTTTTGCAAATTTCGAAGCGTAAAACGCTGGTATGTCTTGTCAGAGACGTATTTCTATTTTAATTCTGTATCCGTGGTCACTCGGTAGCAATAGAAATAAAATGGAAAGATTATGACATGGAAATATCAAACCTACTCCTATACCCATGGATCAAGCTGACTTGTGAAGGCAATACGTGAAGATCGGTGATCTCTGCCTTATCTCTTCGGTATTTCATAGTTTGGAGTCATAATTCTTACGTTGTCTTTCCGTGGGGCACAAGTTGACGCAGCGCTGAGGAAAATAAATTGTTTCTATGTTCACCGCACTACGGCGATTGGCACTTGATTTCCTGTTCACAACTCGAGCATTTATTTCAGATTTTATTTGATGGAGCCCGTCACGCTGGCTCTGCCATAGCTCCACTCAATCACTCATAATTCGCCGCAATTCTTCGTTTCCAAAGTCCACATTCACGCAGGGTACATATCGAAAGGGTTTAACGCGCGTGAGATTCAGCGAAGGGAGGCGATGTCAGGGTTGGAAAGGCACACAGGGGGCTGCAAGTGGGGGGGGGGTGGAGGGGGTGGCGAGGGGCAATAGACATCAATAGACGTCAATCCACCCGCTTGTCACGTAAAAATAGCGTGTTCCATGAGCAATGTAAATGTGATAGTCAAGTTAACATCTAAGCCAAAAAAACTGAGTGTTTTTTTTGTTTTCGTACTCTGTGGTGTCAAAAATAAAATTTCCTTCACTTCAATGGTGTTTTTTGAGAGAATATTTTTCCCACGAGAGAGAACAGAGTGCGGTATTTCGCCCAGCCACCAACAGTATCTTCTAAGATGTCACTGTGTGCAACTTTTCGGTATCGAATCGTAAAGTAGACTCGGGGGCCGATATCCGATAGGATTTTCAAAATTCGGGCCGGAACTAAGGAAAAACAACCGCTGGAAAGTCTCTTCTTTTATATGGGGTTTCATTTTCTCCCGGCGGTTGGCTGTATAGTACATTCCTCACGAGTTTCCGTCAGGGTTAGTGACTCAATCTGCTCCTCTGCAGACGTTTCTCGAAGGATGACTTATCCTTCACCTTCCGGGCCGATCGGGAATCAACGGCCCTTATGATGAAGGATAAGTCTCCCTTCGAAACGTTGGCAGACGAGAAGATGTAGCCACTAACCCTGACGGACACCCGCGAGAAATTCACTGCAGTCTCTTCAATGTACTGTAACATGTTTATGACAAGACTTTACTGATAAACATATAATTCCAGCTCTATTCCTTAAGATTGAAATAAAAATGAAGGAAACCTTGAAACGTGAGAAAACACACTTGAATGAAATTGGTATATTTCAATTTGATTTGATAACGGTTTCCTTTTGATTTAAAGATCGTTGGCGGGCAAAAGATTGTCAGTGATCGCCCAACCCGGTCGCATGCATGTGTGTGTGTGTGTTTCAGGTGTTGGATAATTGGGCGCCATTCAATTGGACGTTCATTGATGCAAGGGAGCAGAGGGTGCTCGTGGAGGAGTAACACGCTCTGGAGAACATTGTTTCGCGTGCTGCGCCCCCCTCCCTCAGCTGCGGAGGCCGAGCGCCAATCGAACGGGGGATCCTGCCATTACGTAGAAAAACAGTAATATATATATTAACTGACCTCCTCTCTTTCATTGCTGTTTTATTCGTTTATCTCAGGAAATGCCAAAAGGCATTGAATCATAAACATGAAGCAAATGCTATGCTTTCCCGTTTATAGGGGATATATTTATTAAATCCCAACACGCGCTTACTTGCGATAATTGACCGGTAGGGACGAGGCTCGCACTCACACGAATGGCGACGTGCAAAACGCAACGCAGCCTTCAAAAACAAATTGTCTGATATTAATCTTCTCAAGTAATAATCAGATGTATTAGCTGAAAAGATACGCATTACTTGATTTTAAACAAGTTGTCACACCTATAAAATATGGCAGAGCACGACAAAAAGACTCTCTTCGCATTCACCCAAGTCGGGTCCTAATTGGGGCCATGATTTCGGCGACTGACTTCAAGATCACCGACGGAGACGCCCGGATGTCTGGGCGACGTGTGTGTGTGTGTGTGTTTGAAAGGGCCCAACCACCTCGCAGCCCCACGCGAAGACATCTGTTGAGAGACGCCGCCGCCCTCGCAACCAGAGTCGCCGTGTTCGCCCCCCTGCATCTTCGGCCTCAGCTCAGGATTGTAATGTGATCCGGGGGGGGGGGCACTCGAGGGGGGTTCAACCCCTCCCGCCCTTCCAGAGTGTCTGGAGAGCGTACGTTAAGGGGAGAGCCGCTTCGTTGCCCCAATATCGCCGCTCTCACTCGAATCAATGCGTATTCGAGAGATTGGTTTTTCCGATCGATCGAACACAACCGATTCCCCGCCTAAAGGACTCCCTCACCCCATCCCGATCTTTCCTGAACTTTATTCTCTTCCCTTATGGAATCCCTTGTGCGGTGGTGGTGTACTAAGACGCTAGCGAGAGGGACTTTGTTGCTTTAGAAGAACGGACTGCGACAGATGGAGCTCGATAGGGCGTTGGGTGACATTCGATCGACCACGGTTCATACTCCTCCGGAAATAAAAGACAAGCCTTCACTTCCGCTGGCGAATGGCTTTTCGGTTTTGCGATTCATGATATGCTGCATCACGTGTGCAGCGGAATCACGTCACGTGATCGAGAGCGGAGATTAAAAATACAGCATCAAATTAAATTGTCAGAGAAGAACATGCAACTTTAAATATTTGTATTCTTGCTTCCTTGGAGAAGTTTATTTTGCTGCACATCACTTACTTTATTATCCTTATCAAGAGAATGGAAGAGGTGGATGGGGTGTACAAGAAAACTAGAACGGATAATTAAAGGGGTTCCGGGAAGGAAAACCCTGAACGCGCGATGGGCGACTAGAGGAATGCAGAGGGGGGAATGGGGGAAGGGAGGGATGGATTTGAAATGGAGGGAGGTGTGGGTTGGTAACCAAGAAATGACCGCGGTGAGAGAAAGCAGTGGAATTTTGTAGAAGAAATACATTAGTTGTGACAAACGAGTGGTGTAGACATCAACCAAAGCGTGCGAAAGCATGGAAATGACAGGTGATACGGGGGAGATGTCAAATCAATTGCATCATGGGAAGGCAAGGACCCGCAACCCCGCCCTTAAAAGCTTTCCCTTGTCCAGGGAGCAAGTGCTAAAAAAGGGACAAAAAAGACCACAGCAACCTGAAGCCTTTAGAAATGAAGCGGAATGGGAAGGCAAGAGGTTTAGGAACGGTATTTCAGAAGCTCGTGCGTCTATTCAGAGGTGGATGCGGACTAGTTTAGAGATGTGATGAACTGTGATGTTAGATTCAAAAGGTTTGGTAGGAGAATGACGAGGTGGATTGTGGAAGCATAAAATGTTATGAAAAGGAGGGGATGCCAGCTGGAGCTAGCTTTAGAAGCATACTAGGTGAAGAAAAGCAAACGGGAACAATCGAAAACAAACGTGAATGTATAAAACAAATGCCTGGTAAGTGAGGCAAAGAGAGACTTTTAGGAACAATGGAAACGAGAAGGATAACGAAGCGATGGGTCAGACAGGGAAGAAAAGGTTAGGGAAAAAAGATGAAAGAAAATGAGGAAAAACGTCGAAACCATCCCAGAGAAGACGAAGTACATACATATAAGGAAATTACTCCTTATGGAAAAAAATTGAAAATTGGCAACATTTATATTTTTTTATGCACGTTGATTAGATTTCAATAAGAAATGTTCAGGTCGGCTTCACTGTTTTTTTCTTCTATTTTTTCACAGAGAAATTCGTTATTTGGAAATATGTCAACAAAGGAGTGTCCATATTTTTATTTTTCACACCAGCTTTAGTTCCGTCAGCCTCAATTAAATAATTACAGAAAGAAGATAGTTTCAAGTGGTATTTATCCACACTGTTTTATTGATATGTACTACCGACCCAGGTTTCAACGGGTAACCGTCATTTTCAAGGTAACCGACCTTGAAAATGACGGTTACCCATTCCTTCTGTAATTATGAAAGAGTTCCACAAAGTCAAGTCTGTAAATATTCACTTAACTCACTTAAATACCTAAATTGTATTGATAAATAAATAAAACGCCTGTGTATAAGGAGATGGTCTTATGATATCGAATATCACCATCAAACAAATGAGCATAAACACTATTTCAAGATTTTGAAATGTACTTGAGAGTTTATTGCTACTGAATTTTTCCACCGTGTTGAACAAAATAGGCATCTTTCAATTGTAAACTCAAAAAATGTTCACACGTACATTCAAAAGAGTGCAATTATCTGATAAATACAAAAGTGAGACACAATGGCATCCTAACTAATTTCATTCAAATAACCTGATTCACGTTTTTACGAATGTTAAAAAATATTGACCTGATGTTGAACGCGTAATAAATGTTAGTTTTTAAAAAATTGGCAATTTCGCGAGAGATAGTCGAGAGGTCCAAACAAATCGAAGATCATAAAATTTTCACGAATCAAGTACCTATCTAATACTAGACATAGAAATATAATTATGCCAATTTTTAAATTTTAAATTGTGGTCAATTATGTTAAATCCTACATGAACATCTTAAACCATACGAGCGATTAGACACCTGAGGTTTTCGACTAATAGCCGTTAAATTGTATTCAGAACTGAAATCCATGAGGAACACACGGTGGCACAGACGCAAGCGTCGGACACAACGCGTGGTGTCTCGCAAAGAGTTGAAGCTCCGTTGGAAAGAGTTATGTATGCACACAATCATAGAGTTGTTAAGGTACCAGAGGTGGCGCTGCCTATACTCGGCCGTAAGCGAAGGTGAAGCCAGGTGGGCGTAACCGTCCGCCATATTGAGTGACCGTGAGATACTATTAGCGGAATAGGCGTAAACTTAGATATTTACACCTTTTTTGTTTATAAAATGCTGAATTATGAGAACTAGGGATAGTATCGGTTAGGCAGATAATACAGAATATATTATCAACTCCTCCAGTGGATCTTATGAAGAAACCGGCAGGTAGGAGCAATGAAAAGCATGTCGTCTGCTCTTGATGGTATGTGTTTAGTGTCTCCCAAATAAAAAATAAGGAGACACCTGAAGAGTTAAGGAAATATATATAAAATAATAATCAATGCAAATGGTTTTGAATATAAAATTTACTGGCCGTTAGGGAAAAATGCGTAAAGTACGGCTTATTAGTTAGCTCTACCTATTAATTGGCAAAAGAGGCAGACTTACGTAAGACTTTCGTCGTTTTGGACAGCTAAAAAGTAAACAAAAGCAATAAACGATAATGAGTAATGATTTATACATCATAATAGGGTCACTGACGCCTCGTTATGCGCATAGAATTCCCATTCCAATGGCTATTCCGTTTGTTGTTGAAGAGCTCTGTATTTGAAATCAAAGGTTCAGTATACAATGGACTTTTGGCTTGGTAAAAGGACATTGAAAATGGCTGAATATTCTAAACTTGTCGTGCCTTTATAATATTTTGGAAGTCACAAAGTATCCCTTTATTATCAATCAGCTCCCAGAGTGCATGGAAGTATGCCAAAAGTTTGCTTTCAAAGTCTGAAGGCCATTTACACGGTACATTTGTTTGTACAAACTCTTGCATGAGGCAAAATGTATCGTGTAAAGCGGCAAATTGCATGAACGCTTGTGCGAATGTCTCACTGCCTGCACGGGAAATAGAACCTATTCTAAATTCGTTGAGACAAACGTACAATCTCACGTACATACGTTTGTGCAAAATCTTTCATCGTGTAAAACGGCCTTGATGAAAGATTGTTGTGCAATGTCCGATTTGCTCCGCTACCTTAACTACTTTATATGGGTATTATTTATTTATAGTATTATTTTTAAAGCAACCAGAACTTTGTTAATGGCCACACACATACTTAAGTAGGTATAGTAACTTATCTTTGTGGTATTTATTCAGTAAAATGGAAATGGGAAGCATAAGTTGCAACGACTTGATGAATCATTAATATCATGGTAATCTATATAGAAATTTAATTTTGCAATATTTCCCACCATAAAATGTATCTATAATTGATTTAATATTAACTGTTCTACATTGATTTACATATGAGATTGAAATCCACTTCGAATACCTGTTACAAAGAAGGTCAAATTTATATTTCAAATCTATGTAGATATTTCATTTAATAGCCTCATCTATATTAACATTAGCTAAGGCAATTAATTATTTTATTGGCTTCTTAATGAGAGAACCTGAATGTAAATGGATCGTGGAACTCTGTGGATTAATCAAATTGAAACTGAACTATTACTGAAATTCAAAATTATTCACCATTAAAGACTATACCCCTTTAAGACCTCATAATTAAGAGCAAAATTGTTGGTGGCTTGAATAGCGAATGTGTCTCATTTCTGAGTTCTCAGTGATTTATAGGAGTAGCTAATTTGTGAAAACATTAGAACCTAATGTTTCATTGACAATGCTGATGAAAAACAAATAATTAGTATCGAGTTTATTCCCCAATGAATAACCTAAGTTCTTGTAGGCCTGCTGCTGGCATCATTCACAACTGTCATTTGAGTTAATAATTATACCTGCCAGTATTTGAGGGAGGGATAATTTTTTTGCTAAATATAAAACAACAGAAGGAAAGGACAATGGAACACCTAAGAGTAGAGAACTCGTCTTCAGAATAGTCTTCCCGTCTCACGATCTCTTACGGAAATCAGTGTTCCTACGGTCACTCAATATGGCGGACAACTTTCACCGTGGCTTCACCTGAAATTCGTCACGCCACCTCTGTTGAACTATATACTCTAAGCACACAATGGCAGGAAATTCCCAACATTCTCCACCTCAAGATGGCTACGAGTGCAACGAAAAGAAGTCGGAAGAGCGCACCGTCACTTGCGGCTCAACCCATCCCTCGGCTCGGTACCTTACGTTTTGGACAACATTTGCAAGATCATCGCCGACATCGCCCAAGTGCCCTACAAAGGCGCACAGATGTCGATTAAGTCACGGCTTAGGTATTTATTTTTTATTTTAAGAAGTTAAATAATTTATTATATCACCGAAATAGAACGATTTATTCATAAAAGATTTTTTACAAAGCTATGGACCCAAAGAAACATTCTGCAACCTATCGCGTCTCCGAATATTAAGTCCGACTCTCGCGAATCTTGTATGAATGAGTCCGGGACCCGCCGCTTCGGCGGCAGCAGCTGACAAAGACCGATGCTGCAATGATGCATACCTACCGCACGTACAGGATTACCAATAAGACAAAGTAGGCAGTGGACCGTGGGCCCCGAAAATGTTTTCCCCTTTCTTTTATTGCGACTTGTTTATTAACTTGTTACTTGTACTCCACTCAGATCCCCCAGGTGTGTTAATCCGGCACTGTTTGCCGCTGGCGCATAATAACCACCATGACCATAAGATTATACCTGGTAAAATCCGGGCAACCTTAGCAGTTTTAACCTAACATATCGGGAAAATCAATGCCCATTTAAGCAAATGGGTAGCCATAATCCTGAACTCGATATTCTCAGGCGTAACTATGTGAAAATCCAAATGGGAAGAATCAATGGAAAATTTGTAAATTTCACAATTAATTTTATTTAATACGACCAGTGACATCGTATAGGCGACATCTTTAAGTACATTTTCATGTCAAGCACGGAATATACATGAAGTGGGAGGGTGTGGTGGGGGGGGGGGTAAGGAAGGCAGTAGGAGGGGGAGATAGGCTTTCGCGGATTGTAATTTTTCCACCACCTCTCCCCTTCCTCCAGCCTCAGCCTACCTCCCCCCACCTCCCACTGCCTTCCTTACCCCCCCCACACCCTTCCACTTCATGTATATATATATATATATATATATATATATATATTCTGAGCTTGAGAAGAAAATGTACCTGACTTGACCGTTTTTCCTTGAGAAGAAAATGTACCGCCTATGAGATGAAACCGGTTGTATAAAATACAATTCATTGTGAAAAATACGAATTTTGTATTGATTCTGTCAGCCATAATCCTATTTGGCACGTTTATAGCTTCCACCGAACCGAATCTGACGTTAGCAGTTCACGACATCGTTTCAGCCGTCCATTTTGGACTCGAGTGGCTATATCGATGGCAGCAGGAAATACATGTTCAACCATCTTCACCAGCTAGGAACCGATGTCACTTGCCGCTGTCCCGATCGAAAGGTCTTGCGTAAGAAGCTAAGAAAGGTCTTCGCTTCAAGGATCGTTTTTTGTTTACGCCGCGGAATCTGATGCACGGTTCTGTTAGAGCGATTTGTCGAAGAATTAGATACTTTTTAAGCTTATAATTGTCATAAGTGTTTTCAGTTTTCTTTTATTTTGGGAAAAATAAATCTGGTTTCGGAGTGGTTTTTGGAGAATATTCACCTACCTCCGATATTACTCAAGATTCCCCTGGACTCAGTATCATCTTTCGGTGTAGAAAAAGACGCCATATTTTGTCAGTGCCCACTTTTAAGGTGATGCGTTTCATTGTATAATTAATTTTGATCTCCAAAATGGTTTTAATCGTTTCCAACCGATGTTGCATTACTTTCTAATCACAGTTTTCACATGAATTTGTAATAATGTCACTAACGATGGAATGTCATGGAATCGAGTGAATTTTACGAAACATTTTCAATGTCCGTCGTCTGACTGACCTTCTTCTTCTCTTTAAAATGAAGAAGCATTTAAATATACGCGCGCCCAATCATTCTCGGATTTCCATTCTTTGTAAATGAGTTGAAGAGTAGGTTGTTGAAGCACTTTGCCGGAAATTGATGGTCAGAACTTCGGATCGCCCGCTTCAAGGCGAGGTGACTCCCACGGCCAGTTCTTTCCTTCGAAAGTTTCCTCATTGTACTTTTCCCTCCTTTTGAAATTCACTGACGTCACTCCTTAATTATCTTCTAAATCGATACTCTTTCAGAGCTGTCACATGTGGTCTTAAGTTTTCAAAGGCGATACCTGATCACAAAAGCATCGCCGCAGGTCTCTCGATAAACCCGTTTCGTGACATTTTTAAAGCTTATTCATCAGGCTTAGCTCTCGCGACTCAGCGAATTAAGATAAAGTCATCCTTAAATTATTTACGACCTCCTCCATTGGTGGAGCCTTTTATAGCTGAAACGGTGGGACTTCAAGCGTGGCGTTTCTATGTCAACGGCGCAAAATTTTGGAGATATTTATACCTTCGTGCCTTGACACCTTCCTTGGACCAGTCCAGAGGTCAAGTTTTCAGGAGGTTGTGGATTCCTCCAGGTCGTGGAAGGATCCTATTGCTCGAGTGAAATTGATTTTGACTTGAGAAGTCATATAATTCGACAATGATTGAGGAGGTGGGAGGGCTGACGGCAGTGGAGGGAAATTATGTGTACCCAGCTGATTCCTTTATTCCAGTGCAGCTCACCTGTTTCACGTCCTATGTTTGGATGGCCTACGCATTTTAGATATTACCTAGGTACATACTTTTGTCTCCTTCGTCGGTGTTTGCCTTCAATCTCCCATCCCATTCTGCTCATTACGAATTCGTTGTCTATCATAATGTGGCCTATCCATCCGGGCATCAACCGTCCTGGCGAGTGCACCACGCGGTATCCTTCTTCTATTGCTCTGCACACTTCTGATCATGAATGTTCGTCCATTTGATCCTCACCATCCACCTCAAACACCGACTTTCGAAAGCCTTAATCTTTGATAACATTCTAGATCGAAAGTTGAGACAAAGTACTTCAAACTCTATCACGACTATGATCTCCTATAAAATATCACACTTCCACTTGGACGTAAACGACCTCACTCACAATTGAAGAGCAATCCACGTTCTCATTAAATTTATTCCATTAGGTACACACATGTTCCATAACTGAACTTTGGTGATATTTCAAATGACAAAATGATTGTAGTTGAATTGAAACATGAATTGAAACATTGAAACATTTTACCTGTACTAATGCAATAATCTAAAGGCTTGAGTCACGCTAATATAAACCTTTTTTGCGTAAAAAAATGTAACCTCTTACACACACGCGATTCGCCACAGCACATTAATAACACTTGCGATCACTGGCAAGCCACCATGTATACACAGTCACATAAACACATGGTGAACCTTTGTTTTAATATTATCACCATATATGACACCGTTTTTCCTTGCGCAAGTGGAACTTAGTGATGCCATCTCTAATTATAAGTTGAAGTTTAATCCTCTGGTCGGATAATGCACTTTAAATCGTCATACCTAACTAAAAACCAAAACAAGACTTGCTATTTAGACTATCTTCCAATAATATGCTGAACAGCTTTCTAGACCACTATTCATATTCGAAGTTCAAGATTGCTACTATTTAAACAATTAAATTAAGATGAAAAACTTTTAACTTTGTGGCTTCACAACGATCTTTTTACTAGCAAGATTTTTAGTTCATAAAATATACCACACTGCGATAATTCCTGATATATTGATTCATTCAAATTGATTGATTGATTCAAATTGATTGATTGATTCAAATTAAAAACTATAACTAATCGTTCTTTGATCGATACATCTACCTCAACGAAACACCCTGCCAGCCACTTCAAGGGTGACGCGATACGAATGGCGATAATTCAGCAGGTACTTCGATGCCGAAGCCGAGGATTCGAGCGCAAGGCAAAACACTTGCGAGCGTGAAGTTACAAAATCGCGATCCCCAATTGTTATCGAAATATCACCCACAGTTCAGCGGGAGTGACTCTTTTACACTCGAGCTTAAAGTTATAAAATTGGCCCCCAGTTATCTCAGGGAGTAAAGGAGGCGATGAATAGCTTCACGGAGAGTGTACAACTCTCAATTGGCTCTTCGCTCGGGCGAGCGGACGATATTTACCAGCGAGGGCATGACTTTAAGCCGGTTTGCTTTTTCAGAAAAAGAACGCGAAAAACAGTGTCTGACTCACCTTAGACCTTTTATAAGGTCACATAACATCTACATCTACAAAATACCCTGCAAGCCACCTCAGGGGTGTGTGGCAGGGGGTGAGTATTCACCAACGTGCATCACACTATACCCTGCAGTTAGTGTAACTACGACTAATTATGCATTAGCATAAACCGCTAATGCTTGTCACGAGGCGAAGTCTCACAAGCATGCACTACACTACAGATATTATCACAATGGAGCAGAAGTGTTATAACATGCAGAAATCCTACAATTCGTTCTGCGATTCTTAGTAGACCCTAAGTCATTCCTGAGTGCGAAATTCTAGAGAGAAAAAAAATTAGTCACCTTGAGCGGGACTGCCACGGTTGCATTTTCGTTTGACTCCATAAAGCCTTGGACTCTGTGGATACCATGACCGCGGCTACCACGACCGTGGCTAGTCGTGGTATTCACGAAATTTGGCACAAGCCATTCCGACGATAACGAGCAATAGGAATAGACGCGGAGAGCTTTCACGAAGACAGTGGTGGAGAATTCCATTGGTATTTCCTATGACTTTGACGCTCATATTTATGATGTCAAAATAGAATACCAATGAGAGAAGAATACTGGCACATTTACGAATATTTTAGATGGCAGAAGTTGAAGCAAATGGCAAATAGATGTCTAATAGGAGCACTAATGAACTTTAGGCTGCTTCTTTCGGTGATTAGCGGAAATTTATTTTGTATTTCTGAATACATTAGAAATTATAACTCAAACGTTTCTGACATTTCTGTGGCGGATTTGCAAGTAGTTTTTATGTTGTATCGCAAAGAAACTTGGACTTGGAGGGCAGAGGGTGAGAATAGGCTGAATGAGTTGGTACTGGGTGTGGAGGAGAATAAATAAAATGCAATGGATGAAAATCAGGACAAACGAGGAAGTGTTCGGCATGGTGAATGAGCAGAGGAGACTACTTGGGTAGAGATAGGGAGGAGGCAGAGTAGGTGGTTGGAACTAGTAGTATGGCGAGGGGATGCTGGATGATGTAAAATATTAGCGGGTAAGTGCAGCAAAAGGAATTGGCCTAAATGGACGGCACGAAGAGGTGCAAGACGTATGATGAGCTATAGAGCGAAATAATGGGAGCAGGTCAGCAGAAATAGTAGATGACAATTCGATTATTCATTTTTAGGCAGTGCCTATTCTTTCTTCCTCATAAACCTGCCTTTATCGCAAGTTCACCTATCACTCATGTGTGTTTCCGAGTTCTTCGTTCGAGCTCTGGTGAGAGGAAAGGTGACCACGCGAACCTTGACCTCGGAAGCAGAAGAGGGAGGGGCGGTTGTCATCCCCGCACCCCCTGCCCCTCCCCAACATCCCTTTGGGGTGGAAAGTGGAGGTTGGATAAGAGTCCCCCCTGCTCACATTCCCTCCAACCCCTCCCCCTCCATTCCTCCCCGCCCTCCTCTCGAATTTCGTTTCACAGAGAACTCGAATATATATATATATATATGTATAAGTGCACAATATCATAAATACGAACGCCGGCACACGCAAGTATCCCGTTCTTTCATCGCTTCCTCGAATGACAAAGAGGGACACTTGCAATAACGGAACCTGTTTTGCTTGTTTCATTCGCGGCGGGATATGAGAGCGGAAAAAGGAAATACCTATTTTCAGAAGAGCATCTCCTGCGATCCTCTCCACTCTTTTGGGAAAAGAGAATTTTATGATTTTGTGGCGAGAATCTGATGTGTACGTCGAAGGAAATGGAAGATGTGACGATCCTCGAGGCGGGAAAAAGGCTTCGGCAGTGGATCGGACTGGCGGGCGGCGCGGCATCTTCTCAAGAGCCTCGGCGTGAGCGCGTGCACATCAATTGTTTGCCAGGCAAGCGGCGATCGTGGGTGTCACGGGCAGCGACAAATGCAAAGGGGTGACCCACATTTCAACCATCCACTTGACATGACGGTAATCTTCCCATGCTTCTCTTGCCATTTCCTCAGCATAAATGTAAAATAGCGAGGGCGACAGTTCCTTCCTGCCTTACCCCGTGACTTGTAACCCCGATTCATCGTTACCCACCCTGACCTCTGGGCCATTAATATAAGTTTCGGATGAGTCTTCTATTACGCCAGTATATCCCTGTATATTTATCAGTATATGGCTTATTTTTCCCAATTTACTCTGTAAAACGCTTTCCGAAATTCACAAAGCAAGCAAAAAATCCTAATTATACTCTGTTTCTTTCCGTAAGTGTTCTCATCACCACAATTGCATCCAGAGTTGCCCTATTATGCGGTCCTATTATTTCTCTGGCACTTTCTCCTTCGGGATAGGTATTAAGATCGTTATTATGAATTTCTCTGGCCATAATTCCTTCCTCATGGATCCTAAAAATCAGTTCGAAGGAAGAAATTCCCTTTTTACCTAAATTCTTTTGTAACTCCGAAGGTCTACTCCGATGTCACTTCCTACCATCTGCTACCATGCCTTCATCTCCCTTAATCGAGCCATCTTTATTTCGCTTTCGAGCATCTCCGGTCCTCATCCATTGTTCTCTCACCCTCTATTCCCAGGTTCACAGGTCTATTATCTCTATCGTACAGCTCCTACACGTATACTCTCCAACTATCCGGATTATCTTCCCTGTTTTGTCCTTAAAATTTGGTATCGTTTGACCTGTCTTACCACCCGATAACATTTTCACCTTGGCGTACAAAGCACCCACTTCCCCCTCTTCCTGCATCTTTTCCATTTCCTCGCATTGTCCCTTCCACCACCTTTCCTTTGCCCGATTGGTCACTCGCCGGAGTTTATTATTCAATTCCTTGAGCTTCCTCTGGTATAGGTCGGTGAGGTTGAGGTTTTTCCACATATTTCTCTACTCTTATTTTCCTAATCACTTTTTCCGTGACCCAATGCTTCCATATCCTCATCGTGTCTACTCTTCCTATCATTTTCCTTGCCACCCTTACTTTGCCTGTTTGTATAATCTCCCATCTTCCCTCTATTATTCCCATCTGCTTTGCTTCACCTTTGTTCCTTTTCACTTGCCCTCCCTTCAATTCCCTCCTTTTCAACTCTTTCAATGCTTCCACGTTCCACCACTATATCTTCCTTTCTTTGCAAACCCTTTTGAATCTAACTTATGGTTTATCACAACTAAGTTATTGTCTCTGTCCACTCCCGACCCCGGATAGCTTTGGGAGTTTTTGACTCTGTTTCTAAACCTCTGGCTTACCATAATGCAATCAATTTAACATCTCCCCTTATCGCCCGGCACTTTCCAAGTATACCTACGCTTGGGCTGTTTGATGGGGTGATGACTATGGCAATCAGGAGTGATGTTAAAGTGTTTGGTATCACTAATTTATCTCTCCTATAAAATGTAACTGCCTTCGCATCTGTCCCTATCCCATACCCCCCACTTCATATCCATCCCTCCCTTACCCCCCACCACTGCATTCCAGTCTCCCATTACTACCGCATTTTAGTCCTCATTCACACACACACCATTACCTCCCGCCGAGTACTCGGGAAGTATTCGTGGCCGAGAGGGAAGGGAGGGAGGGCACTTGTTCGATCGTCGCTCTGATTCGTTCGGAGGTCTCCTTCCTCCCGTCCAAGACCCAAAAGGGCGATTCCGACCGTCCATGACCCATGGAGAGGGAGGCACAGACGTCTTCTCCAATGTAAATAAACGAAATGGGAGGAGGAGGAGGGTGGGCGAGGGTGGGGGAGAGAAGCGAAGTTCTCCAAAAGGAGGAAGCTGGAGCATCTCTCCATTCGAAGTCCTTCCAGCCCCTTCCAGCCCCTTCCCAGTCCCGGATCGCGCACTGGTCTCGACGCGGAGTGCCTCCTCCCCTTTGACCTCGCCGGCCGTCCACCTGTAAGTGGGGGGGGCGGGGGGAAGGGGAGGAGGACGCAGAGGGTAAGGGGAAAGGGGGGGATACGCCACTAGACTCTCCTTCTCCTCTTTTATACATGATCTCTCTCCTTCGACCACTTGTCGATCGTCATTGAATAGTAATAATAATCCCCAAACCCCCTTTCCCTCCCCCCCCCTCCCTTCAACCCCCTTTCCAACCTCCCTCTCCCCTCCCCATCGCAACAACCGACAACAAAGATGTTCCGATCGGGAGGGAGAGAAAGACCGTTCCCCTTCCCCTTCTTCTTCGCCCACCTCGTTCCCATGGCAACTATTCCTTTCGGGCGGTGAGCGCGCGTGCCTACAGCTTCCGCCAAAGTAAGTTCCTGAGTCGCAGCGCGGAGCATAGTAGAGACCGCTAAAGGCACCGTTAAAGGCACCGTGGTGTCATAAAACGACCATTTTTGAACTAGAATTCCGGGGCTTAAGGATGGTGGAGGAGGGAAGGTACATACAATATAAGAATCCCAGCTGGTGTGTCTCTGAGAGGTCTTTCTGTATGGATCTCAGGAACACTACTCACTTTTTCAAGGTTTGAACGCTTTGAATATAAGGCATGGTTCCCGAACGAATCTAAAGAAAACTAACTTAACTTGGATTACGCGTGCACTTATCTCGACTGAAAATCCTCCCGTGTCTTCATTATAGACTCTCTTGGGATCGATGCTCACAAGCACAGCTTAAAAAACGGTGAATGCTGAGCGTTAAACTCCGTACCACTTCAATGACCTTACCGCGTCGCGGCAAATCCAGCTCCCGGCGCGCGGAGACGAGCCCCGACGCGCGATCGAAAAATCAAATTTATTTCCGGCGTCGCAAACCTTTTTCAAAGTCAACTGCATACAAACCTTAAGAAGTCTTCAAATAATGCTTCCATGTAAGTCACTTCGCGTGAATTTGCAAAAACCCATTTGAATTTACTACTTAATGTAAAATTTTGTCTAAATACAGCGTCCGCCATTTTGTAACGGCACAGCAAGATTGTATCAAAGCTATTCTTTAAAAATACGGAATTACAAAGCAAAAATACCATGTTAAGAGATAGTATCGTTTTTAATTCCATAAAAGTCCTCCATTATCTTCACCATCAACTTAATTCGGAAGATTTTCCGAGAAAACTGAAGACGGCCATTTTTATGGAAATTTGGTCATGTTTGAGCCTCTGTATCTCAGTAACGGGTAAAAACTATGCCAAATGAAGTCCTATTCCAGATATATGTATCATATTTGAGTTTTCATGCGAAGTTTCAAGTTCATACATCAAAAAAAGCCATTTTGGAATTTTGGGCCAGCTTTTTTCGATTTACGACCACTGCGGTTCGGTGAGAATAGCATTTGGAAAATCAATCATAACCTTAAAAATACCGGAGAGTACCAATTAAGATACTAAGGTAAGTCCAATGCTCTGGTTATCTTGGAGAATTCTTTGCACTGCCGAGGACTGATTTGACTCTTCTTCACCACTGTCTTACGAGACATTCGAGAGTATCTCGTGGCGGTGGTGGTATCGCCAAATAGTGGTATCGTGTCTCGAGTCTCGTCTGGAATTACCGTCCTCGGTCACCCTCAAGGGGCGATTGTGATTCCATCTCGCGGGTGGAGCTTACGCACGCGCGTGAAAGATTGGTCAATGGACAGACATAGCGCTAGCGTCATGTGAAATTAAGTTAACTTTGTATCGTCCACGATGCAATTTTATTTCACTTGTCAACCAATGCTTAGACTAATGAAGACATCTTCAATATTTCATGAGTCGAAACCTTGGTCAGCGAGCGAAATAAATACTGTACTGTGGACTATACAAAGTGTACCACATATTACATGTTCTATGAGAGCACCACAAGTTACGCCGGAAAATAGACCGTTATTTACGTAAACGTCAAAAGTTAGCGGACGGTATGGAGGACAAGAGACGCGGAGGGCGATGGGACTGTTTATAGCCCGCCCTATTGAATCATCACCTGCTGCGGCCACCCGCCCGGTATGCTAATGCAAACGTCGTCGCATCAGGTGGGGCGGGTCGCCTTCCATTGGACACCCGGCGTCCCCCCCCCCCCCCCCACGTCCTCCGTGGGAGGAAGAAAGTGTTTGCCCCGCGAGGGTTTTATGGGCGAATGAAATCGACGCCTAATCAAGAGGAGACGAGAGACAAATTGACTCGATTATACGTCCGTGAAACCAATTAGCACCAACCGGGTGCCTTCCGACAAGACTTTTAAAAACCGAGAGCAGCGTGTGCCTGCCAACGGGTCCGCCCCTCACCAAACGCCTCCTTCCGAGACAATCCGTCGCTCGGAAGAGCGTCTTCCCGCCCGCCTCATCTCGGCCTCCAAACAAGTGGCGTCCAACCAACCGATTACTCCAATCACCGCCTTTTATGACCACCAACTATTGATTGAAAATGCACGAGGAAATAAACTTAAAGATACATGCAACTTATTAAGATGCAACCATGCCCATGACGCCGTTCCCTATCGGAGAGACCAGAGTCAAAGAAATTCAATGAATATTGAACTAAAATTTATTTTCTAAATCTATTTGTCGAGTTTCAATATTAGTCTATAACCAAAATAGTACAAAAATCATAACATATCCTTATTAACATGAAGCGTAATTAGTATGAGCATATCTTTATCAATATTAAGCATATTGGCAAGAATCATGTAATAATTTTAAACTGTGAATTTTGGTCAGAACTCCTGATTGCCGCGGAACGATTTTTCATTGGGCGCACGATGGATGACGTCACTGGTAATACCCCATAACTTCATACTATTTCCCGATCATATCGAAATATTGAGTTTTTCTAAGGGTTTGGGAGACATTTTTCAATGTCACGCAGCAGGAAGGTATCGTCATGGCTAATTCTGACCAACTACCACCCATAGATATTTTTACAATTCCCTAAATTTAATTAAAATACATCTGTGGGAAGATGGCGAAATATGATATGTCATGTTATGCAAATTTTTCAGGAGAGCAATTTTAAAGTTTAGTTGGCTCTGAAAAATCAGAATCTCAAAGTATAGGTGTTACCTTATCGTAATAGAAACTAAAAAACCAAAATAAACTGAAGTAAAAAACTGTTGTTTTCATATTTTTTTAACTTTCCAAATCCAAGGGTATACTAGCACTACGAATCCGACGGTATTCATAACTCACTTTTGCAACAAAAAAAAGACATCATATTTAGCCATCTTATCACATAAATGATCGGCCCAATGTAAATGAAATCATTGGAATCATTGGAACAAAGATGTAGACGAAATATCATTATACTAAGAAGCATACTTTATTTTATGTTAACTTTATGCAATTCGAAGGTTTTTTTTATTTTGACAAAGAAAATAAACATTTTGCTATGACATTTAAAATGCTACAGAAGTAAGGATTGAATTAACTATAGAGGTTTATGGTATCATTTTCCAGTTAGAATTTCAATGCGGTGAGTCCACGGGAATTCTGCAGTAGAACATTTCAAAGTGAAGCGAATGAGACCGAACTGTGAGTTGAATGCACAAGTTCTCGCTGAACATAAAGTAGGAAGTTTATCCACAATGTTGAACTCGTGATGAACGATAAAGAAGGCAAAGTGAAGGAGCTGAACTTCCTTGAGGCGTCACTGCCTGCTTCATCATTGAGTCACCCTCGAATCGGAGGCATATGAACACCGGCACATCATCCTCAGTCACAAGCACATTACCTTGAAGATTGTTATTTCCCGGATTGATTCACAAGAAACAGTTATTGAATGTTGTTTCTATTGGTGTTATTACGTGCTTTATTTGTTGCTACTTTTTCATTTTTTAATGAATTTTATTTTTCCGTCGAATATTGTTTTTAAGGCAGCAGACAGACATAAACGACGTCGTCAGATGAAGGTCACGAGAGCGGAGAAGAAGAAGGAGACGCTGGGACGTCGCGTCGTCGGTGCGCGATGGACGGAGTGGGCGACACCCGTCGCGCGTCGCAAGAAAAAAAGTGGAGCGTGGCAGCGAGGAAGGCGACCGAAAAGATGGAAGAGCTGGCAATCCACCTTCCAAGAAATAGGAATACCTAATCTCTAGTCAAAAGTAAGGGACTCGCCTATTTTGAAAAGAAGAAGAAGTATAATATCGCATTTAATTAGCGTTATTACGTTGAGAGCGGAAAATCGGCCCATTTTTCCAGTTATTCAACGGACACGGCGTATTTTGGGCTTCATTGTAAGAAAACGAAGAAAGTGGTCAACATTTTAAAATGTGTACACCACTTCATTCCTTGTGCCTATACTTAGTAGCTGAGGTCTTTTCGAGTATTCATATGAAATTACTTGCCATGAACATTATCGGTTTTGCTGTTTTCAAACATGTTTATGGAAGTGCATTATCTCCTATACCGCCCCCAGGGGAAGACCTCAGATTGAACTATTTCCTATGTATTTACATCAACGTTAAAATCCAGTGAAAGTCTTTATACTGAGATTACCAATATTTTAAAAATTTACTCGGGGAAAAAGGGCTCACAGAACCCTGAAATATCCTGAAAGAGAAATATTCTTTCCGCATAAGACAATGCAAAATTTAATTTGAAAAAAAAGCTTGAATTTGAGATGCTTATGTTTAAAACCGATTCAGCCATCTTGAAGATATCGAACTCAGGTGACATAATCTTGAAACGGACAGGGTTGGGAGGTTCTCTTCAATGGCCCAACCACTTAGCCAAACTGTGTCCCCTCTTACACCAACGCAGCCAGGCACGTCGTCTAGTTCTGTCGTTCTCTCATTCGGGGTCACAGTTATTCAAAACCTCCCCGTTATCTCCAAGTCCTTTATCACACTATCACTGTCTCTATCTACTGGAGCATAACATGCCACAACCACAACTCTTTGAATACCTGCTTTCCTGAGAATCCACTGCATTCCAGGAGAACACTTACTCGTATTCCCTTACTTGCATTATGACTCCGTCATAGAGAAGATTCAGCCTACACCCAAACGTAGGAGAATCCGTCGCACAGTGGGCTGAAATCAGAAAAATCTGGCCAAAAATCATATCTTCCACATTTTTTAAATTTAGAACAATGATTTCTTCACAGTTGAATATTTTTAGGCTCTTAATATAGAATCCGAAATATTGAACCAATTGATGGAACCGAAACCTAGTTTTAAACAAAATGGCGGATACGGTAAAATCTGAAAATCGATTCTTTGAACCGTTAGGGTATCAAAAGCTAATTTTACTTAAAGGGTAGTATTTCAAAAGCAGGATGAGTTTAAAAACAATAAATTTAATTGTTAAATACGTAATACGAAATGGCCTGAATTTTTTTTTTCCTCAGACGGTAGAAGAGACTACACTCTTTATTTTGGTTTAAACATTTCCAGGGATAAATTGGAGTAACATAATGTTCTTCTCCACTTTATGCGAAAAACACGCGATTATTTTAAATAAAAAGAAATACAAACAATAAACAATTTAAAAAATTATCCCTCATCCTCTTACGTAGACTGCATCCTTTTATGTTTTGGGTTTAAAAAAACTATGTGACTACAAAATGCCTCAAGAACAAGAAGTATTTTAGAATATTCTGGAAAAAAAGGGATCTGAAATTTGTGGCTATTTTTCCTAAACTTCAGAGATGTCTGAAAACATTAGAATGCACTAAAAGCTGAAATGGTTTAAAGATTTTATAGTTTGAATTGTATACAATCATTATATTTCATTTCCTTTCTCGAAATAAAAAGTGAAAAAAATCATTTTTGGCCAGCTTCTTTTGATTTCAGCCCTCTCTTACGTCGTTCGTATATTCGGAGACACTTTATAGAGAGCCAATCAGTGCTCTTCCAATATCTATCGAATACCATTCATGCCATATTACATCCGCGAGTTAGTCACCGAGATATTCACAAAAATAATCGCGTCTTGACGATTGCGGTGCAGTGACAACTTTTAAGTCTCGAAAAACTTCGGACGTAGTCATGGTGACTTCCATGACCTGCTCAATCGTCCACTTGCACTCACAGTCGACAGGCAACCATCTCCCGACAGCGCGTGTCCCACGGAAGTTTCCCAGACGGCGACACTCAATTAATTGTCTCACCTTGCTTGACAAAGGAATCGCGCGTTTTCCGATTGCTTGCGACTCCGATTTTATGGCCGACTCTTATTTGTTCGTGACTGTTTTTATGACACTATCAATCAGAAATAAGGCCATCCGGGAGAAGGAATCAAACTAATTACAACAACTTATTAGTTTGGTCAGCAAGTAATATCTATCTCATTTTTCAACAATGCCACTGACGTCACACGTTACAATGCGGAATTCTCAGCGCACTCTGTCAGCAGTGCATCATATTTTAAACTTCTCCTTCTTGCGTTAGTATTCATTAGAGGAATCAGTTATGTGTCTCAGAAGCCGTCGTGCGTATGTACATGCAAGCGCCATTTCGAAGATCGATTTTCTTCCGGGACATGCATGCTACGTGGGGATCGAGTGTCCGCGTAAGAAATTGTGTTCGCTGCTTTTTAATATTTTGCACCTACCTGTTGTTTGTTGATACGGAGAGTGTCTCCCGGGGAAACTTTTGCCGCCTTCTTAAGGGTAATTCCTCGAGCACTTTCATTTCTTGACGCAGGGGTGGTCGACAGATTCCACTGACCTCTCTGATATAAATTCTTTCCGGTTCGAAGACATCGATGACTGCGTCGCTGTTTTGCGATTGCTGCTCTGCGTTAGATTTCTCTAATAGTCGCGGACGAATCGAAAGACCCCTCACTCGACGAGTTGAATTGGACACTACTGCGATATGAGGAAGGGCATTTGACGGCGCATTGCCCATCCCCAGTAATACCTAACCGGCCACTGCCCTAGTACACATGTCTTCAGAATGAAAACTTCCTTCCTTCCTGACGATAGAATTAGTTGACCTGGGGTGAAAACCTTGAGCACTTGATGCTGGCGATGCTCGGTAGTAAACACAGCACGATGACTTTAATTATTTCTGGCGTAACTTCGTGGAAAACATTCATCGTGAATATAACAAATGAATAATGTAGTAAATACATTACATTACATTATATTGTGCATTAGTGTCACATTATAGTGTATATAATATTTTAATTTTTCGACGATACGCAGTGCGTCATTTGTGTTGAGAAAAATAAAATTTATGTGGATAAGCTAAATTATTCATTGTGATAAAAAGCTTATTCCGTTGGAAGACCCGTGAAGACTTTCTTAATATCAGCGCAATATAATAAGTCAGACTGCATCTGTTTCGGCGATTCGGTGAACGTCAAACGTAAATAACTTCCTAGGGTGCCGGGAGTCCAATCCGGGGTTGATAATACTGCCTCAACGGAGAGTCATTCGCAACAATACCTTGACCGAGATTGGGAATTGGATCTGCGTGGAGGGGGAGGACGCCTCCTCTGTAGCAAGGCAAAGGCAAGGAGAAAGCAATCGTGGCGAAAGTGAAGGATGGCTCGTTTACCGGTCGAGGCGATCGCTGACTTTTCAAGCGCTCAACACCCACGTGCCCTCTATCCGCCATTTTCTCCCTCGGCACTCTTCCCCGTCATGCACCTTCGACTGTTTGGGTTAGTTCATGCGTTCCCCGCCTTCCCTTCACCACTGCGCGCGCTTACCTGCAAGAGGAAGAGAAGATGAATTATTAGTCAACAGTGTACGTCATGGAATGTCTCCGTGTTACATATATTTATGACATAAACGATGGTACACGCCATCTATCCATTGCCCCCAACCGTCTTAACCGTTTTCTCCAACCACTCTTCCCCATCTCCACCGAGAATTAGCAGAGATTTCTTTTTCATATACAACCAAAGAGCATTTTCAACTTTTTAACTCTTCATTTTTTTTCAAAACAGACCTGTCCTTGAAGATGCCAATCAAAATTAAAAACTGAACAATTCAGCTCCAATTTAGGAACTTGGTCATGAAGTTATCGTGGCATGTGCAACTTACAATGTCTGTGGATTCACGTGGATCACTTGTGGGAGCCCTGCGCTAAAGCGGGAAGTACGTTGCACATGCCACGATATCTTCATGACCAAGTTCCTAAATTGGAGCTGAATTGTTCAGTTTTTAATTTTGAATGGCATCTTCAAGGACAGGTCTGTTTTGAAAAAAATGAAGAGTTTAAAAGTTGAAAATGCTCTTTAGTTGTATATGAAAAAGAAATCTCCGCCTTGTCTCGGTTGAGAGTTTCTGATCGCTTTCTTGCAAAATGGATGGTGGTTAAAAAACTCCTAATTGAATTCCCAATTTTATTTTTGCTGGAATTCGGTTTAAGCGCAGTCATTCAACTTATTTCCAAGCAAAGGAATTGGCCTCATTTTTTTAATATAGCGATTAAAGACCGCTGCTATAAAACTTTAAAACGGACGTTAGGATATAACTAATATGGATGATACGTCTTATTGTGCTCATCAAAATGTCTAAATCTTTTCCTAAACGACTTCAATGTCTTGAATTTATCAAATTAATTCAATGTGATAAATTCAAAGTCTATACATGGTCAAGGTCAAATAAAAAATCAATTATTTATTGGTGACTCTAGTGCTACAAATCGAAAATATTCCTCTTGCCACGAAATAATAGCTTTTAATTTAAGAGAAAAAGTGCATTGTAAACATTGAAGTTTTGTTACTTCAAATTATTTTGTTTTCATAATTTATTTTTCTCATTTGAATAATCGCATGTGAGTTCCCTATTATTTCTTAGTAATCTCGGACTTCTCCCATACATGTTGTCAGATCATACGTGCATCATACCACGAGATGAATAAATTATCTATTTTATTTTAAGTAAACATTAAATTAATCGTGATTGGTAGCCATTTTATTTTTAATTATTTAGATAGTCGGAATAATATATGGTTTTAATTTTAAATCTCAATGGCTGGGAAGGGGGGGGGGGGGCGGCGATGGGTAGGCATAGGATCGTGAAACCAGTGCCGCGGATGCTTGAAAGGGTTTGGGAAACACTGATCTAAAGTTTTTTATTATTATTTTCTGTATCCATCGTGTTTGGTTGCTTATTTATAAACGCTTCGCCTTTCTTCCTGGATTCGTCGTCAGGCCAAGATAGAGCAACTAAACAAGGTGAAAATCAAAGTGAGTGGAAGAGAAGAGGACGTTCATTCAAACGGCAGCCAAACCACCGTTTCTCTGCGGATTACATAAAATTCGCAAGGAGTCCCTTTAAGACCCTCACAATGCGAACAACATCGACGCGCTGACTCACAAACTGGCTCAACACTTTGCTAGGGTTGCCCTCTTAACCTTGCACCCGACGGACGTTATCGTACGTAAATAACTCTACGGAGTTCACCCGAATAATCCAAAATAAAAAAAGTCAAACAAGGAGACATGCTAGTGAGCTTTGTCTTGCTTTTAGTTCACGTATGTATGTACCCATAAAAGACTCAATAAAACTCATAAAAACAACTCACTGAGAAAGAGATAGATTACCCGGATGTCATAGAATTCAGCCTCAGCAACTCATTCATTCTTTCTCAGGAAAGAGTACAAATGGTACAAAACGAAGGTGGGATCGTCTCCAGCAGTGGCCAATATTTTCACGGAGTATTTCGAGCAGTTTGCCATCGTACCACAAGAAACCTTTACTCTGGAATCCGACGATTGTGGACATGGCACAACCGTCGTGTGGTTAGTATGTTAGTTAGTTAACAAACTTCGTATGTTCCTAAACAATTTAAATCTGCAAAATTAAACAGTCAAATTTACGATGGAGGTGAAAGAGAAGACGAGCGTGTTTAAAAGGTAGTGATTATGTCAGGTATAAATGTGATAAATCTATATAAATCGTGTTGGGCTTAACCGATGCATTATGGGAATTACCGGATACAATTGGTATCTGAAAACCATGGTTGTGACCCATGATTAACGGTTAACGGTCGTCTGGGCATTCTTGGAAGGTCAGCGGGTCTCATTGGTGTCTCGAGAAAAGGAGGCAGCAAATGCTATCTATAATAGATTTCAACTAGTAGGAGCACGTGACGCCGAGTGATATTGAACTAGGTCTAGCCTGGCTGTTATCGCAGACGGTAGAAGTTCCCGAGACGTCGTCCTCGGAGACGTTTTGAGATTCCCTTCCTCCTCCGAGGGTTGACCCACTTCCAGGGTAGTCTTTTTAATCGCTTCCACGGGCGCAAAGCCCTCTTCAGCTGTTGATTATGATACATTTAATGTTAGGTCGATACGGAGGAAATTTTAGGTTGGGGGCATGATATTTTAGGTCGGAGCTGGAATGGCGACTGGTGGAGGGGCGAAAGGATGATACGATTGAGGCAACAATTAATGATATTAAATTTTTACTTTATAATGATACTGTTCTATGGTTAGGTAATGGTTTATAACTTTTTGTGATCAATGTTATTTTATTAATAGTATTATATGTATATATACCTATATATTCTCTTTTTTATTTTTTGTTAATTTGTCATACTATATTCTTTTCTTACTATATTTACTTTTTTGTGATAAATGTTTAATATAATTTATATTAAGTCTTCTTATTTTTCATTATTATATATTTTTTATAATTGCTATAATTGTATTTTTTCTTTTCCTTCTTTTCTCATGTAATTGAATTCACCAATATTGTTTTCCGTAGTAAATAATTCTGATATTAAAAAAAAGGGATTGATGTGCCTTTGCAGTAATTAAAATAGATTTGATCGACTGGAGATGAATGGGCGGTTGCAGGTTGGGACCCGCTAATGCCTGAACGACTAAGGGGGGAGGGGGGGGGGAAGGGAAGCACGGCAGATGCTTATGCGACGAGGTCACTCTGCCCGCGGTCGAACCGAACGCTGTAAATCCAAATTCTAATAGTTACTACTCCCTCTGAACTGTTCGCGTGAATATCATTACCCTTGGTGTCCTTATCCTCGGAGGAATCAGCCGCTCAGAGCAGTTCCCATTCCGTGTCGCGATTCCACCCTCACGACGGCTTTTCTGCAGAAAACAAGTCGATTACTTATCACCTGCTCCATCGCTATCTTTCGATAAACTCGCTTCGTGGCAATTCGAGATGGCGCTCTGGAGCTGACAAAGTTCACCCCCTGCCACACACCTGAGGTGGCTTTCACTTTTTAGACGTGGATCTGCTCCCTATTGCTTGTTTTTTAACCTGCTACGTGGTACATACATACTAGCAGCATGTCTCGGATGCTCCCAGAGTGTCACAACTCATGTCGTCTCTTCGTCGTTTTCATTAACTTGAGTGGAATGTCGATAGGTGAACACCCCCTGCCACACACCCTTGAGGTGGCCTTCAGGATAGGTATTGCGTGGAAGTCTGTCTATCGGCGTTCGCGGTTGGAGTCGCCAGGTTGCGTCTGACGTCATCGATCAGTTCGAGAGGAGACGCCATCCGAAGTAAGTTTCAAGAGAGTGTACTCTACCTGCCCGATTGAGTTCAATTGAGACGTGAGAGACGTTTTGGGTGGAGAGGGGGCCTTTTGGAAAGTAGTCGTAAAACGGAAGGAGGTGGATGCGATGCAATCCGAAGGAATGATTCAGTGACACTCTCGAGAAAGTATTTGTATCGAATTGTCGAATGAAAAACCTTCACTTAGATGCTTCGCAGTGTCGCAAGCGGTGCGTCGTTTTCCTCCTTTCACACTTGCCCCCAAGACCACCATTTTTATAATTTACGTGGTGAGCAAGAATAATGAATGTATGGAGTGATAACTGGCTTTGTTCATCGTATCTTGATGAAGCATATCTACTGTCAATTAATAGGTGACATAATTATTCGTGATAACTACTTTAGATGTTTGAACAATTTGTTACGTTAATCCACAGAGAACGCCACATTCTGCCGGGTGGCATGAGTTGACCTCCTGCGCCCTCCCACGTCATTTTTGTCGGCAAGCGTTTGTGTCATCGGCTCGACAACAAAGGCATCTCACGCTCCGTATGCAATTGGGTTGGCGATACAGCTCGTAAGCATCGCACACCTTGCGTGCCCTCTCATTTAAAAAATCTACGAATGCTCAGTTTCGATCGGCAGGGGAGTTTATATAATCGCACTTTGCTGCAAATGGTCGTTACTTGAAAGGGAAAGGAAATCGCTTCTCGAAGTATATCTTGATTCACACAGATTGTTTCTCACGAAGAAGAGGTTCAGGGAACATTAGAACTACGGCTTATCAAATGACGAGGAAATTTCTGTGTCACGATACGCATTAGATTAAAACACCACGCGGCGTCACATTCCCCTTTTTCGCGCTTCGGAATGGCGGCAGTCCGTCATCGAGAAGACGAACGCCCCTCGGGAGCAACCACCCGTCCGTCAAATGCAGCCCGCACACCAATAATATCAGCCCCCACCCCCTCGATCGCCGTCGAATTGCCCCGGGCGCACGGGGGCCGTCCGCCCCTCCCGCAATCAAGGGAGGGGGCTGCCGCCTCGCCAATCGCCAGGGAGCGCCCATGATGCATTCGGTCGGCGCGCCCTCAGCGTGGTGCGCGGCCGATCCGGGAAACACTCCCCCTCCGATCGCATCCGAGAGGGGAGTGTTCGGAGGTGGGGCGGAAGGGGGGCGGAGGGGGGCGGTGAAAGGGTGGCGAGGGGGCGGAAGGGGCTAGTGAGGGCGGGGAAGGAGAAGAGAATGAGAGACCTCCTGTCGCCTCATCCGCCCCGGATGGCTCGGCATTTCTGTTCGCCCTGCACGACTAACAAAGCGGCGGCGTCGGCCTCTCTCTCTCCCGTCCCGGCTCAACGACGAGGCAATTGAAAAGCCGACAGTGATCCCCTCGCCACCATTCAAAGTGGTTCCACCGTAAAATGACTCAAATATCATTTAATTCATATTCTGCCTACTTGTAGAAACATTTGTCCTCTACCTGATGTGAACAACAAAATAATACCTTTCCACGCTATTTTATTCTATAGCGCATTTACACATTCGCGCTCGTGGTTCGCCTCGTCACTCGCCGACATTCGCGAGTGGCATTCGTGCGTTCGTCCCCACAACGCGAATGACCGTAAACACACTCGCCGGGTGTTCAGTTCACTAAGTCGAGGCAAATGGACGAGGCGGAAGTTGTGGCGGCATCCGCCCTGTACTTGCTAAGTGTTGACAACTTTCTTGAAGTTATTCGTGAGAAATTTGAAAAAAGACGTCGCCGTAGACGATGGTGGATGATAGCATGTCATCGCAACAGAACCATGTAAGTAGAAACTATTTCGAAAAAATATTCGACTTCCTACCACATTTCTTTTCTTAAATAAATAAAATGTGCAATTTGTATCCATTTAAAAATGAATTCAATTATTGCCAAATAATTAAGCTTAAAGTTTTTTTTTCAGACATAGTATGGAAAACATGTTTCTGGAAATGCTATGCGAAGACTCCGGAGAATTCTCGAACTTTTGTAGAATGTCACCAACGGATTTCAATTACTTACTAAGAAAAATAAAACCAATGATTGAAAAAAGAGAAACTAAATGGAGAATACCGATACCAGCCAAAGTCCGCCTGGCAGTAGCTTTGAGATTTTTAGCTACTGGCGATAGCTACAGAAGTCTTCATTTTTTATTCAAGATTTCAAGTTCGATAATATCCAAGATTGTCACAGAGGTGTGTCAAGCAATTAACATCGTCTTGAAGGAAGAAATTAAGGTACGTAAGCAGATACTTATAAACTGATAACTTATTCAAAGCATGTTTCAGATTATTAGGTACAGCGTAAATATAAAATGTATAATATTATGCTCACAGAATTTTAATTTTTTAAATTTAAAATATTTGTACAAAAATGTGTAATTACCCATCGTATTATTCATCACGTTCAGTACTTCTCCACGCTGACTGCAGAATGTTTTGTTGAGAATGTGTTGTTTTATTATTGTGGGAATGACGTGTTTACGTATTCGGTGGCTTCATGCGATGAAATGTCAGTGAGCAATGGGGATTGTTTAGACTGTGATGACAGGTTAAATGAAGCGGTAGAAGAGGGTTCATTCAGGGTATTAATGGAAATTGGGGCATGTAGGTTGATAGGAGAGGGAGTAGGAGAAGAAGAATAGGAGCTGAAAGGAGATATCATGGCATTGATAGGTGGTTTTTGCAAAAGAAGCCCATCAATATCGTGCATTATAAGATGCCTTTCGTGTATGGGACAGTTTCTCA
The DNA here is from genome assembly GCA_963573305.1 of Pyrrhosoma nymphula. Taxonomy (NCBI): domain Eukaryota; kingdom Metazoa; phylum Arthropoda; class Insecta; order Odonata; family Coenagrionidae; genus Pyrrhosoma; species Pyrrhosoma nymphula. The sequence goes on along the minus strand of OY754333.1, from coordinate 152,190,144 downwards.
GTTTCTTTGCCAGTAGCTGTCCATACAGATCGCAATCGTCTGCTTCTTTTTTTTCATCTTTTTTGCTGAGAACATTGGTGAGTGTGGCAAATGTTTGTTTAATTTGGCTCCTTGCGTCATCAATTTCAGATGCTATCCTGCGTCGCTTTTCTCGCTGAGTAGCAGACACAACACATTCTCTTGATCTCACACTGGTATTGAGCTGCGTTTCCTCATCAGCTTGCCTTGATTCTTGACTTTCGTTATTAGTGATATCAGGTTCTTCTGTTTCATTCTGGTGTTGCTCCTCAGGTTGACGTAGTAATGCCTGGAATGATGAAATGGTATAATACTGGATATGGAAAACTTAATGTAGCTACTGCCAACTTAGCAATGCAATAAAATTAATTCAAAATATTTTTAAAATGGGACATTTTATTTATTTTTAGATGCCGCAGACACCAGAAGAATGGATTGCAATAGAAGAAGGATTTAGAGGAAACTTTCCACATTGTGTTGGTGCAATCGACGGTAAACACATCGTGCTTGAAGGTCCAATTGGCAGTGGCTCTCAATATTATAATTACAAAAAGACATTTATCATTGTACTATTAGCTTTAGTTGATAGCAATTACAATTTTATATATGCCGATATCGGTGCTCCGGGACGAATTAGTGACGGAGGAGTGTTCCAAAATAGTCTCCTTTGGGAAAAAATTATGTCAGAAGATTTAAATTTACCATCTGACTGTCCACTTCCTGGAAAAAAAAGAACGTGCTTTATGTATTCCTTGGTGATGGAGCATTTGCCTTAAGCACACATGTGATGAAGCCCTATCCAGGCAATCACGACAATAGTTCATTGCAACGAACTTTCAATTGTCGACTATCTAGTTCACGTGCTATTGTGGAAAACGTTTTCGGTGTATTGTCATCAGTATTTAGGATATTTAAGAAACCTATGGAACTTCAACCGAATCAGGCCTCACTAATTACAATGTCGTGCATATTATTACATAATTTCTTAAGGAGAAGAGAGACATCCAGAAATATCTACACGCCTCCAGGAAGCTTCGATGCTATAGTCAATGGTGAAGTAGTTCATGAAGGGTCTTGGAGGCATATTACTTCCGAGAGATCTGCTATAAGATCTTTACCAATCATAGCTAGACGTGCAAGATTAAGTGCTTTACAGATAAGAGAAGAATTTTCTGACTACTTTTATAATAATAGATTCTAGATTCTCCACCATGAATATGTATCTGTATATAGTGTTATTGCAAATAGAAATATAATGAACAACAATCTTGTTTTATTAACACATGAAAGCGTATTAGTAATAACTTTGTGAGAAAACCATAGATATACATCTTTAGAAGAAAGGAACATTGGTACAATGTCCACACTTTCATTGACTACCGACCAAGATTTCGGCGCTTCATCAGCGATCAGTTTTCCAAATGTTACAAAATCGGAGTGGGGGGTAGGAAGTTGAGGGAAAGGGAGGTGTGGGCGACGACAGCATCATGACACAATTGTTGTCGTTGTACAAAGTATTACGAAATTAGGGGAGGGGGTTAGGAAGTTGAGGGAAAGGGTGCCGTGGGCAGGGCACCTGTCGCACTACCGCACGGACGGCACTTGGTGTGGGTGGCAACAACTTTGTAATAATGTTGTAGTCGCCCACACCACCACCTTTTCCCTCAACTTCCTACCCCCCTCCCCTAATGTCGTAATATGTATGAAAGGACCGCACATTTGGAAAACTGTACCCTGATGACGTGCTGAAAACTTTGTTGGTGGTCAAAAAAAGAATGGATATTGTACCAGTGTTTTTGTTGTTTGATTGAATTTTCAACTTCATTTAAACTTCGAATTCATGCCAAATTTTCTTAAATATTTCCTCTAGATGTACTACAAATTCGAACTTTATATGATGGTATACCTAGTGAATGATTCAAATTCGTTGGAAGTTACACGGAGGCAATATAATTAGTGATCTAGTAAAACAATTACTTACATTTTCAGCGTCCAAGGTACTTGTGGTCGCTCCGCAGTCATACACAAGCTCCAAGAACTCCTCCATTTTTTGGTAGGCAAACCATATAGGTTGGTAGATATCCTTTTGTCCAGCACGCGATTTCATGGAAGCTTCTTTCCTCCGGCGATGGGTACGAAATGTAGCCATCAACGAATTTTTTTTTTGCCTTCAACTCAATAATTGATGTATTTAGACTGGCCGATATTCGAGTCCATGAATCGTGTACTATCTTTTTGTTTTTATGCAGTGGATGCTTCGGGTTCCAAATAGGAGGTTCACCATGGTAGAGTTCCAAAAACTCAAACACTTGAGTGTTACTCCACTCCATTTTTCAATAGAAAATGAAAAAGAAACACGTGTTGATAAACGCGCTCGTTGCGAACTGAGCAGCGACTGTGTGAACACCGAGTTCGCCTCGTGTCCCCACAAGCCTTTGACTCGTCCCCAAAAACCGCTCCCAGAGCGAGCGCGACGAGCGGCGAGGCGAGCGACGCGACGAGGCGAATCACGAGTGAACCGACTACACATTCGCCTCGCCATTCGCCTCGCGATTCGCCTCGCCAATCGTGCGAATGTGTAAACGCGGTATACACATTCGCACGAGTGGCGAGGCGAATCGCGAGGCGAGTGGCGAGGCAAATGTGTAGTCGGTTCACACGTCATTCGCCTCGCCGCTCGCCTCGCCGCTCGTAGCGCTCGCGCTGGAAGCGGTCTTTGGGGACGAGTCAAAGACTTGTGGGGACGAGGCGAACACTCGGCGAGTGTGTAAACGGTCATTCGCGTTGTGGGGACGAACGCACGAATGCCACTCGCGAATGTCGGCGAGTGACGAGGCGAATCACGAGCGCGAATGTGTAAATGCGCTATTAATAGCGCATTTACACATTCGCGCTCCTTACATTGTGTTCAATGGGGGAATGAGAGAAACGGGTAAAAATAGTATTTTTCCAAAAAATATAAATGCCATTTTCGCGGAAAACTGTCTCTAAGAAGTAAATAATCTAGTGAAATTGAATAAAAATAAATGCAGGCATCTTACAACCTTATTTTTCTAGTTACTGAAGAATTAATGCCGTAATTGAAGTCAAAATGCTTTAACACGTAGTAAATGGCGCTGCAGTCGGCTCCTATGGCTGGAAAAAAGTGCTAATTAAAAATACATTCGTGGAATAATCTACCGCGTCATATTGACCTCCATTTCGGCACTACCTGGCAATTATTGCATTCGCTACCTACTACCGGAGATGGATAGGTTTGTACTGCAATTATATAATAAAACTTCCATAAGACTGAAAAAATGTGACATTTGGTAATACGTAACGTGATACGAAGAAAATTCGTCTTTCAAAAAAACAAGTCCTTGTCTCCAGGATAAATAATACGTAACCACGTACAACGACTGGACTCTCGGCATGCTAATGCTGGTGACTGGGCTCTCGGCATGAGCATAGGTCTGAGCAGGATTTTGCTATTGGGGGTGCCAACGATGACCTTGTGCCCATGACCGTAGCCATAAGCTCTTAACCCCCAGTGCTCGGGGGAAAGCCAGTTCTATATAAAGCATCTCCCGCAAACAAAATTACAAGGCCCCAAAATTTGTGTAAAACTAAAAATCTATATATTGAATATCTGTTTTAATTGTCGATGCTATTATAAAGATTTTTCTTAAAAAATACTTAAATAAACTGCAATTAAATAAAGCTTTGACAATATTTGCATAAAATATCTTAACTAATCAGTTATTTACTTTTTATCAAATGAAAGCAGAGTAACTATAGGGAAGAAAATTCGATTTAAAAAATACGATGACTTTTCGTAATCAGCTTTAATAGAATACTGTTTCCATGTATTAATGAATTCTGAATTTTATTCAATATATTTAGAGCATATTAGCAACCTATAAATATAATGATTTGGAAGATAGTTAATTTAAAAATAAAATATATTGTTTTACTGATTATTAATATGATAACAAAGTCAGACTTCCTCTCTCCACTTTTTCATCTTCTCACTAATTCTTGGCCATGGGATCCCTCTTCTTACGGCGGTCAGGTTTTTGGTGTAGGTAGTTGTTCATAATTCTATCACACACTTTCTCGGTTTTTTCGCTCCCGCAATCGGACTCCGTGCCCTATTTAAAAGAGCACATGTTATGGCAGTTTGAGTACTTGTCATATTATACAGATCAAAAAATAAAATCAGATCTGAAAAAACTCTTGGATTGATTGGTTTTCCAGTTCTTTTCAGCTTTCCCCCAAAATTTGGGCGCCCGGCACCTCCGAATGTTTTGAGGGTGCCGCGGCACCCACGGCACCCACAGTGCGCACGCCTATGAGTATGATCTATAATATTTATAGGGATGCCTAGAGTTATACTTGCAGCTCATATTTTTCATCGTATGCAACCTAAAAGAAGGATACTTGCATTTTTCCGGTGGCTGACGTCCTAAAACGGTGCCTACCGAATAAGAAACGGCATTCAAGCGAATTTTTTAATGTTTATTTATTTCATCCGCGATGTCAGTCCTACTTCGGGATGTGGCGTATGGTGTCCATCAATTAACCTTTAAATCGGAAGGGGGAACCAATGACTGACTGCGATGCAAGGGAATAAACATCCACCAGTGACGGAAGAATTAAAACAACCTAGTTAACTCCACTAGTATTTATTATCACGACCCGGGTTTCAACACTTGGTGTCATCTGAAAAGAGCACATATTATTTCTGTGACACTGGAAGTAACGGGGAAAGTATAAGCGGTATCGGAATAGGGCTCTCGATCGATGATCTCTCGAGCACGGTGCGAAACTGGAGCATGGCCGCGCTCTCGACACGATCGAAACCTTTTGAAACGCACGTCCTATTGGCTTGGAAAATTTCATACCTCCTCAGTTTTACTCATAGGGTCAGTCTAACTTAGCTGGTGAGTGTAGACACATCGACGTCTTTTAGTCAGATTGACTACTGAGAGAGGAGTTCCCCTCGGTTCACCCATAGTTCGGCTGCCGGTTGTCGAAGTTATTCTACTACAGAGAGGCCGTACACGACGGAGAGAATACATTAACATCGGATACAGGTATGATTGACACCGATAGTTGTCGAAAGAGTTATTACCGATAACGCAAATTTAGAACATGTAGCTATTTTTTGTTGGTGGTTTTGTGATTTAGAAGTTATTACTTCCAACAGCGGAGAAAATTGAGAGGAGGGCAGTGACCCGAGAAGATGATATTTTCCAAGGAATGGGGCAGACGGTCGAGTCAAAAAAAACTATCGGCATTCCAATTTTTGCATAAAAATTGTAGCCTTGAGAGAGATGAAGGTTTTTTTTGGCAAAGTTCATGAGGGACAATTTTTAAAAATTCGTATTTCCGTGAATGGAAATCATGTCAAAGAATTAATGAAAGGTTCGAAAAAGAATTTAAAGATTGGCTGAAGACGGAAATTGGAACGGATGAGTGAGAAGAATGTAGACGAAACAAAATATTCTTTTGAATCGTCCCCTCTTCACTGCAATACTCGTTTTTTGAGTGCCTACAACGAATTGCTTACCGGCTAAATATCAAGAAACGGAAGAAGGTACGTATTCGTTTATTTTGTATCATCAAAAATCCAGACAAACAGTATCAAAAACTTTTTATCATAATGCAATATCGTTTATCACGTTTAGACTAAGACAGCTGATGTCAGTAACGATGAAGTTGAAAGGAGGAAGAAAGAATTGCAAAAGTCTTTCAGGACAAGAATGGAACTTCTAGTAGACATTCCTAAACCGGGTAGCGGAACAACTAATGATGGAAATACAGCGAGACGCTTCTTCTCCAAACCGAAGCTGTGGGCAGACATTTCTGGTGCGTAAATAACCATTTACATGTGTTTCATAATATATGAATCAAATCAGCATGCTCAATGAAAATTACGTAGATATAATATCTGGTCGTCATATTTTTCCATTTAGGTATATATGAGGAGCTAATTCAGAGGTTTTCGACCATTCTGGAAGACCTATCCAGTGGACTTCCAATTAACGTAGCGGGTTTCCGCAAATATTGGTCTTCCACTGCTGCCTTTTATGTGGAGTACTATTCGTGATATTTTATGCCCCCAACTGTTCATAAAATTCTTATACACCCACCCAGCGCTCCGCCCATTGTAAAAGCAGCAGTGCTTCCTATTGGACAATTGTCGGAGGAGGACCCTGAATCGAGGCATACCTAAGGATATTCGGGGGTACCGGGAGCAGCATTCCAGAACATTTTTAAGAATGGTATTATTCGAGGATACTTTTCGAATACTTCTTCTATCTTCCGACCCGATGAACAGTTATCGTGAACAGTGTCGAATCAGGGAAATGTGTAATTATCCAAAGAAGATAGGAATCTCCTTCTGACTGATGGAGAATACAGAGTCGGACGGAGACGGCGACCAGATTGATTCAGATGAACATAACTTTGAACTGTATTTAGTATGTATGTAATTACTCATTCATTGCAGATACAGAAATATGTTTTAATTCCTAGTGAAAATAAAATAAATTCATTAATTTCCGTGGAATATTTTGATCAAATTCCTATCCATATTACAAAGGATATTTTTCGATACCGCGTATCGATGCATAACGAAAAAATTTTCAGGGTTATGTATTGATGTTGCTAACTCATTTATTGTACTTGTAGGAATAAATTAAGTATCTTACATGCAGACATCAATTATAATTGAACGCCCTTTTAATATAGAAAGAAGAGCATACTACTGTTTATGCCATTTTGTTTCAGATAGGCTCCTGTTTGGGCTACAGCAAAACAAACATTAGATTCGGATTTGGGAGGTAAAAATCATCAGAAAATGGGAAAACCCGTGGATCTACGTTAAATAATAACGGAGATATAAGTTTTGGCATTTTTCGATTTCCGCCCACTCTGTGAGACGCGCGATTTGCAACTCCTGCCGCCGCTCTTCACCCCCTCTGACATTGAGGCAGATAAACTCCCGATGTCCACCGTCTCGACCTCGCAGAGCGCTGGCATCCGGCGCTGTGTGCGACCTTGACGATGCACGAGACGACTACGAACTGCGAACCGGATTCCTCCTCCAGTCCAAACGTCCTACATCCGATCCCCCCTCCCCTCCCTCCCTCACACCCCCCTTCAAACCCCTCCCCCCCCCAACACACGGAGACAGACTTAAAAGAGAACGACGTTTTTTGCTCCCCATTTCAGAAATGCCACTCACGATCAAACCCGAGCTGCACGACGAAAGGATATCTCTCGCCATTGTCAAACGTCGAATGCATCGACGTGGCGTCAAAATAACGATCGTTTAATAACGATGTCTCTGACAATGAGTGCAACTGCCGCCTTTGTCGTCAGAATTCCTTCACTCTTTACCGTCGCGACATTTTTCGGTCCTTTTGGAATATATGTTCCAGGAAATAGCTTTCAGTCTGCTCATTACCCATCAGCTCTGAACGAATAAGCGAATGCTCCGAAATGTGTTGGGATTGTATACGCAGAGTATACGCAGTGCCGGATTACCAGTGAGGTAAAGTAGTCAGTTCCCGAGGCTTTGGAAGTCCCGGGGGATTTCTTCGAGAATTTTTTCCCCTTTCTTCTCTGGCGACTTGTTCATTGACGTGGCTTGCACTTCCTTCAGGCGCCCCAAGTGTGCTGATCCGGCACTGATAAGTATACTACGCATGGACCACATTGGTTTCTCTGCATGATTTTTTATGCAATGGCGGTTGCGTTATGTATTCGACATATTCTTCGCAAGTTACTTCGGTGCACATCTCAAAATCGTTGCGATTATGCACTCCGCTGCCATCAATACGTGCGCGCTGTGACTCTTGACATCTTCCACTCGTTTGGAGGTGGTGATGAAGGAAAAGTGTGCGAATTAGGAGGCTATTCCGATTTGTAGAGAACGACAGAAAATATTGAAACCCGACTTATTTTAAGTACGTTCTGATGGTTTCACTCTCAACTTAAGGGAATTTGCTGCAACGAAACTTGCTGCAGGCATTAATTATGTTTTCCGAAAGCTACCTGAATTTTTTCAAAATTATTTACCGCAGATTACTTAAGATATTTGATGTGGAAGTGGGCATGAAATTACATGGTTTCGTATGGGACCGCGAGGTGCGACTAGCATTATTTATCGAAAAGAACCTTTTCTAGCTAAGAATAAGAAAAGCAAAAATAATTTAAATTATCAATAGAATAAATTATGAACATCATTTGATATACCTTATTTTTATTATTTCTGTTTTTCTTATTCTTAACTAGAAAAAGGTTCTTTTTGATGAATTAAGCTACTCGTACCTTGTGTTCCCAAAAGAACCCATGTAATTTTTTCTCAAATTCTCGATCAAATATCTTAAGTAATCTTTGGTAAATAATTCTGAAAAAAATCAGGTAGGTTTAAGACAACACAAGTTATGCTTCCAGCAACTTTCGTCGAATTCTTTTAAGTTGAGTGAAATCACCAAGAACCTCCTTGAGGGTGACGCATAACTTTCTGGTTTATGTTTTGATCACGTGAGGGAAATGTGAATGAAATTTGCGACAAACCATTTCATACCAAAGCACTTCAAGCAAGAAACCTTTCTGCATTAAGCTAATTGCCTTTCCTTCGTTGAACTTTATTGCGTTTGAGTCCAGGAATTTTAGGATTCTACCCGAAAAAAATATAATCAGACATGATCCTCACGTCGGAAATAACTTCTGAATAATCTTTTTTGCCTCAAAATAAAAGCCATTTCCTCTCACTGCTCCGCGCAACTTAATCAGTGACTGTCAGGTGTGTAACTTGCTCAAACAAGTATTGCAGTCATTGGTGCTACGATTTAAGGATAGAATATTTGAAGCAACTCCCGGCAGAATCCGCGACACAACCGTGGGTGTTGATTGAGTGAAACATTTTCTCGTAATTCGGAAATGCGTTTGTTTCTGTTGCTCTAGAAACTTAAAAAAAAGGCATGAGCGTCATTTCGGGCTTCTTGGATTCGGAATTTGATGCCTTTTCAATGCTGCAACCTCTTTCAGTGAACTATCACTTTCTTATTTTGGAGATATTAAGACATCTTCCCCGAAATGCACGAAGTGCACATCAATTCAAAAATTGAATCTTAAAAGTATAGTATTTTAGTTTAACTTGATTCGACGGCTAAGACCATTTCGCAATTACTGTCTGCCCCTCGCAGACAGGTGCATCAGCAATCGGACCAATTGGAGCCGCTCAAATTCTGCGCCGAGCCCAACGATGCTCATCTTCGGTGACTGGTCGGGACTGATCGGTTCGTCCGTCGTTGCCCGATTCTAAAATGTCTTTGACCTTGATGAATTCATTCGTCTCGTGGGTACATCCCTGAGAAATAATTAAGCGCTCTCCAATCAACCCACGAACCCCATCAAGACCCTCAAATTCTGCACACTATTTCACGCCGAGCCACGCTGACGCGTCATTCCAAACCCATACTCGGGTGGTCATTCTCTAGCATAATTATGTCAACGATCCCGAGATCGTAGCGGTGCGCAAAATTATGTTGCAAATTGTGATCCAAGCAAGCCGCTTGGTACAGTTTTATTCTTTGGACCTGTTTGGTCAATTTGGTCCGAAGCACCCATTGATTTGACCGTGCAGGCTCAAATTTTAGGGGGGGTGGGGCGGGAGGGGAAAAATTAAAAATAAATCTTTGAAAATTTTGTTAACGAGCTATAGATGGGTTTAAGATGTCGATTTCATAAGATTCGAATCCAATAAATTCAATTGCAGCCTTAATTCAACTCTCTGACGACCGGAAGTTTAAATATCGCCGCCACATTGGAAAATGGCGTGATTGATGGTGGGTGCAGTCCCGTTTCACACTCGCCGCCCGCTGGACGTGTCGCATTCGGTGCCTAGCCCAAATTCATTCATTGGCTGAGGTTCCCGCTTTCTTTCAGCTATAAAAGCAGCAAATTACAATGAATTGCCTGCCATCATGTCTCAAGGGCTGTATGCTAATATTTTATTTTATAATTTATATATATATAATATATAATTTGTTGTGGTGGACCTTATGCATGACGTAAGATGTACTCTTTTGCATTCATAATCTTTCTTAGTAATTATCAACAAATACTTCACAACTATCCTTAAATCAGCGTAATTTTAAATTGGGAAAATGCAAACCAATAGTTCCTCTTTAATAGTGGTACATCATCTCCCCGTGACAAGTTAATAATGCTAATGCATCATTAGTCGTAGATACACTAACTTTAGGGTTTAGTGTAATGCACGTTGGTGACTACTAACCCCCTGCCACACACCCTTGAAGTGGCTGGCAGGGTATTTCGTAGATCTACATAATAGATCCAGTTCATTTTTGATTGCCCTTGAATGCTAATCGGCCGCTATTCATTGCCGATGGTATGGATGACGTTGGGTTTTCGGCGTAAGCTGTACCGAATACTAACGTTAGAATCTGCCTTTGGGAATTCCCCCTGGTTACTGAAGTAAGCAAGTACGTTTATTATTACTCCAACAACAAAATACATTGCAATAGCAAATTTTGAGTAACTTTATGTAGCCTTGAAGGTGAACCTGTTTTAAGGCTACCATCAAATGATAACAGGTTATGCTTACACTCAAAAAATACATATAGCTCATGTGGTGAGGCCTAGACAATTACTTAACAATGTGAGTGCGTACCTTCAGAAGCTACTAACTAAGACATGGATTTAATTATAACACATTAACAACAATATTTATAACAAGTTTACAACAATATTTACTACAATATTTCCTCTTCACTCTCTTTGGTGAGAAGCCAAGACTGTACGTTTTTCGAAAACTTTTTCACAGACTTAGAATAGATTGTATACCTTTGGTCCTACATACAAAAAACTTCTTTTAAATATCGTCAAATTTGGTTTGGGTAAGGGTTAAGGTATACAATCAGGAGATTAGATCAAATAACTCCAATAAACTGAGGCTTCTCGTTCATGGAGTAGACCAGCTGCGAACGTTATAGTGAGTGAGTAAATACTTGAGTAAAAACTGAGAGACATTATTCAAAATAAATTTTTAACATAATTAAGTTACGTGTAAATGGAGATTTCCAGGGTTTCACACACACACACCGGGTGGTTCAGGTTCCCTGCATAACTTCCAACGTTTCGACCCTGTGACTCGTTCATCGTCTTCAAGGGATCCAAGAATCCAATTCCTTATCGAAACGTCGCAAGTTATGCAGGGAACCTGAACCACCCGGTGTGTGTGTGTGTGAAACCCTTGAGGTCTTCTTCTTCATTCACACAACATTCGCCCGGGAAAGCCTACAGTCCTATGTTTTTAAAGAAGCAATTTATCTTGAATGTTCTATTTTTTTTTCGATTGGCTTCATCACGCATGCGCCAGATGGCAATGCGTTCGCGAGAACCCGTGCTTCGAATCGTTCGTCTCGCCGTTAAGATATCCTTCGTTCAATTCGGGATGTCATTCTCCGGGGTTCATCCGTCGCATCGCAACAATTGAAAGTATTATTTGCTAAAGAAAACGGTCGAACGAAATTCGTACTTCGTTTCGTTCGTAAAAATATTGAGAGTTCTTTTTCGGTGCTAGAGAAGATATTTTTGTATTTTTTTTCAGTCGCGGCATTTCTAACCACCCAACTTTTGCTGTTTATCATTCGGTAACACAGCACACCACTTCCAAATTTACTTTGCAAAATTAGAGGGAACGATGATGACGGAAGTAAAAACTTAATCAATGCATTTATTGATCACGTATAAATAATATCTTCTTTTAGTTCAATGAGGTTTGGTAAATTAAATATCCTTTATTTCTCACTGCCAACTTTTCGACAAATTTAATTTTCATGATTGTTTCTAAATTAATGTTTGCTGTAATCTGGTGTGTTCTCTTGTTGCCAAGAAACTGTTTATATTTACCTTGTCGATTGGAATGGTTGATATCACTTTAGTGTAATTAAAATTTCACAGGTTTGTAGATATTTGTTAAATTAGAGTACCCGATTTAAAAAATGTACAGTGTAGTCATCACCAAAGTTGCTATAGCAATTGTTTTCATTCTGTTTCTACCTGTTTATATGTTGTTAATTTTGTTTTATGGTTTTCAATTAGCCCTGGGGATATGGCAATACATTTTCCAAAACGTAGGCAGTGACATAAAGGAATGAAAATTGACAAAATTTCGTTAAATTAAAAGAAGAGTAAAAACTAGTGTGAAGTGGGTCCTGATCTGTTTTTGACAAATGGGAGAGTCGTTCTTCTTCAAAGCAACACTGCGCAACGAAAGATCCGTGGGTGCTGCTCCGGGGGGCGTGTGGGGGTGGGGATGTCTTCCTGCGGTGGAGACGGAAGGGGCAGAGAGGGGCAAGATTGGATCCGTCGCCCCTCCCTTGGCGTGATTTCTCGATCGGATGTGCTGTGGCGGTGGAAGAGGGCGGTGGCCGCCGATATTATCGATCCTCCTCCTGCGCTTCTCGGAGGGCCGGGCGCCGCTGGGCTCTCGTGTTTGAGAAGATAGATGGGGGGCGGGAGAGGGCGTGGCCCCGCGGACGCAGCGCTTCGCTTGTTTAATTAAATGGCCGTCCTTCCAGCTGCACTTGCCTCGGGAGTGAATTGATAGAGAGGGTAAAACGTTAGCGTAAGATTGTGCAATCCAATCGAAGAAAGCGATCTTCATTCTGCGGACGATTTTGGAAAATTTGTTCAACTTTAAGGCGCTGAAAATTAGTAAAGCGTGTCAACCATCACAACAACTAAAGCATGCAACACCACACGAGTGGGAATGGACAGTGGTCGTGCAACGTTTCAGCGCCCGGACTGAAATAAATAATTTTTGTAATTTTGACCTTTTCTTTGAATTTATTTCGAGCGTCCATATATTTCTCTAGCACTGGCTGAAGTGGAAACAGCTGATCACTACGTCCCCTCCCAAGCAAATAAGCAAACTGTACACCCTAGATTCTTTCCATAGTAATATTCCTCAATCTCTGTGAATCAGCTGTAGACTTAGAGAAGGAATATGACTGAGTAAAGAGAAATAACAAGTGGAAGGTCTGAAGGGCTATGGAGTGAATGAGCAGTTACTTCATTATATTATGGCGACTGGGTATTGATTGAAAGTAACCAGGGCCGGAACTATAACCTTTGAGGCCCCGAATCAAAAATTGATGGCGGGGCCCCTATTTTTGTTCACAGCTCAAAGCAGACGATTGATTTATCAGCTGCACTATCAGCTGAGAGTCTATTGCGTGAGCCCTTGTGTTTGTATTTTTATTACTAAGCTGGCTATTTATCGGGAATTAGAGTAAGCCCTGTTTGCACAGAAAATAAAAAAACATTTTAGAAATAAACCATCCGTGAAACCTTTGGCTCGGTGGCCCCGAGGCTGTTCCCCGTTAGCACCAGCAGTAGGCCCTTAAAGTAACGTAAAAGGAATGAATTTATTAGTTCACTAGATAAAAATTTGCACATGAAACCCTACATTGGCTCTTCGGCGATACCCCATGCTATGTTCTAGAACATCTTGTATTGTAGGGAGTAATAAGAAGAAAAGACAGGTTACTCTAAAACCAATCTACAATGCTTGAGGCGAAGAAAAGTGAATGCGCTGCCTGGGTTTCATGCCTTTACTGGAAGCTTTCGCTGGTAAAGGTAAAATTTCATGTTGAAAAGCTTTTCAGCAATGTGATACAAATATTTTGCAAGCTTTTGAAAACTTGGAATCGGATGAAACACCATCTAATGCTATTCTCGATGCGTTAGAACTTTTTTTTGTAAACTTAACATGCCAAACTGTGCAAAATCACATGTTGGAGCTGTCAGGTTTTCCTTGTTTAAAAATTTGCCGAATCAGAGAAAATGTCACCAAAACAGTCAGATTCTTGCCATGGGATATTGAGAGCACATTATCAAGCCATGGTATCTAGCGGACCGGGCTAGGACGGTTGCTGATCCGGTGTTTTCTTATTTATAGAATTCACCTCGGCCAACGCTGGAGATTATATGTTGTTTCGCGTTCCGTTTTCTACTCCTTAGTCTAATTATGACTCTGGGGCCGGAAGCTGCCCTCTCCCAAAACCCTTTCACCTATCCTTTTACCTTCCTATTCCCGCAGCCCTTCCTAGCCCTCGGTGATGAGCGAAGACTCGCAGACCGGGGGCGAAGGGTGGCCCCCTGCGCGGAAGACCCGCTTATTCACTGTAAAGCCATGGTATGGCTAAATGATGTCATTGCGAATCCGAAGATTCCACGGCAAGATGCAGGTTATGAATGGGAAAGACAAAATGGTACATTTGTACCCCAGATGACCACAATGCAACCTGCCCCACGGGCCATTCTAGAGCTACTGAAATAGTAGTGAAATTTTCATGCAAAAAAGTAGATGTTCAGCATGTATATGTAAATGCAGACGTCGTGGGTTTCCATGCACTAACATGTGTGAATGTGTGGACCCCGACGATTATGTAAATTACTGTTTTAACCGGAATGGGGATGATAGTTCAGATGAAGGCAGTAAAACGGATTAATAAGTAACAAACGAATGCATCAATATGATGCCATATAGTTTTTCTGTGCTAGTATCTACAACTTATGATGATGGTAATTTAAAATAAAATAATGTTAGCTACAATGAATATTTTGATAAAGTCCAAAATATTTTACATTCTCTGAAACCGAAACTAAACCTACAACGTAAACCAGAAGAGCAATATTAAGCAATCAATAGGAGGCTAAGAGGTTCCTTTATATTATTAACAATAATTTAGTAATGTTATAAACTGCATCATCCATCCATCCAAAAGAGAAATTTCTTTTTTATTTATTTATGCATAACATGAGCATTTTAAAGCTTTTTAAAAAGAAATATGTAACGTTGACGCAAGTTTTTTACACAATTAACATTATTCCTAAAAATAATAGATAATAATTGTAAAAACTACATCAAGAATTTTCAACATTTAAAATAATTGCTGTAGTCCTATAAATGATGAAGATATTGCTGTTTTGGTGAAACGAGTTGTCGGCCATTTTGAATTCCCTCCCCCACCCCCCTGCACAATTTTTGGGACTGCCAACATCAATATTCGTTTTCCTTGTTCTAATACCTTTCAGAAAAACTAACTCCCACTATTGTTCCACGACACAATCCCACGGAAGTCAAATATAGCTCTCCCACTAAGATGAATTTTAGGGAATCGCCTCGGACGTTGCGTTGCCACATGGTAACGATCATTCCCTGGTGCTCGGTTCAAAGCGACAGAAGGTGTTGCGCCACCTTTTCCAGAAAATGGTTTTCACGCGGTTGCCCGAGCACCACATGTCTCTTCTACGTTCATTATAGTCCAGGCCATCAAGCGATTGACCAATCATAGAGCTCCTTAATTTATCTCTAGCATAAATTTAAAATTTACAAGTATGGTTGACTGCTAACGGAGTGTTTTAGTGTCTCACTCTACATGTCTTTGCGGAGAGCGAGGATAGGATGTTTGGTAGCCATCGTTTCGGATCTCTCTTTATTTCGTTATTTCGGCCCCCGGAGATATAGTGCGGGGTTAAGACAATATGCTCAATGCCATACTGAAACTCGCCCGATCTAAATATTTTAGAAGCCTCAGCCTGTGTGAACTGTGAAGTGTCATCAGTCTTCAGCGACTCTAACCCTACTCCTTTCTATCATCCCATCTAACCCATCTACTCCTTCCATCAGCTGGTTTACACTCTCTGTTGCTCGTAGCAGTTTTGACGAATCATTAGTATTTCCTTCTAAATTTATTTATTTCACGCAGATATTAAATATTTCTGGGCATGGTGCAATATGCCCACCGCGTATTCGAGATGTGGTTTAATTGGAGCGAAGAAGCATCTCTTTATTTCATGCGAGGATCTATGGGCTTTTGATAAATCATAGTATATATGTGAAGTGCCACTAATGTTATGAGTATGCTTACCACATGATAAATCTACAGCTTCGGTTATTTCCAGCTATTTTTCTTCATCTGCCACGTAACATTTGCTCTCCCCTATTCATAGAAATGGCGCTGTTGTTATTTATTTCGAAAAAAGTCTACTGCAGTGCATTTCCTCTGATTAAGTTTGAGTCCCATTTAAGACGCCAATCGCCATGACATTATTACGGACTCATAAAGTCCTCATATCATCAGTAAGCCAGCTTTTATAGCACTTTGTCTGGGGGTTATTGCATCGTCAGTAAACAACATAATACTGCTAAAAGCTTGAGGTGATGTCGTTTATTTATGTAATTTAGGAATGGCAGGGGGTCGATCACGCATCCTTGTGGCATACTGTACGTTATCCCGGGACTAATCCATTTCTACTTCATCTGCGATCAGTTAAAAAAAACATTCAATCAATTCACGTTTTTATGTATAGTATAATAATAATAATAATTTATTGCTTCCCTTAAGTACAGTATTTTTTTTCAAGCATTTTAAACAATAGATGGAAGCTTTAGATAAATACATGTGTGGGGGTAACCAAAAGTTACCGTGCAAAATATAAAATTTATAAACGAATATATGTACCAGGTTTACATCATTGCTACACTAAATAATACACATACATAAAAATAGACATTTGAGCGGTTGACGGATAAAGAACAATTTCATGAGAACCTTTAATCCTTTTAATTAATCCTTTTATATAATCTACATGATTGCTGTTTTTGTATTATTAATTCGTTGTAAAGGAACCTTATCGAATGAATTCCTCAAAATCCTCGCCTTCAGTCCCGACCAGAAGGCCTATCTACGGAGAGAGAGTGTCCATAGTTTCCGCTTTTCCTTCAGTTCCGTTTGGGGGGGGCGGATTGCGGGGGAGGAACCCCCCCCCCCCACCACTCGGGGGCAGAGGGACGGACGGACGGCCCCCGCTAATGTACCCACCCCCCTCCATCTCCACCTCTTCGCAGGCATTAAAAGGACCACCCCGAGGAGGGCACTCGGGACGAAGTCGGTGCGAGTTAAAGTCTCGGACTTTATGGTTACCCCTTCTCATTTTATTGCTGCCTGTTGGTCTCTCTCTCCCCCCCCACCCCAACAGTGTGTCTGTGTTCCCTTCGCTCGTCCCAGAGAGTGGGTGAGACGGCGTTGGAGTGGGGAAGGTATGCACTGCCGCCTCTTGTACCTGCGGTTCCCCGTCAGCCCGACGAGGTCTCTTAACAAGCCACACACAGACGCACGCCGCCGCCGTTTGGCCATCTCGACCACTCATCATCCTGAGAAATTGTTAGGGTCGAGGGGTCTGAGGGGCCTGGGGGAGGGAGAGAGAGGAGGGGAGAGATCGGAGACTTCTTTCTCAGCGAGACACTTCGGAGAGTGCCTCCGGAGAATTTTCGGAGATGTCCGTCTCAATTTCATTCTTTCTCAGATTAATCAATCTCGAGGAGAAGGTGTCATATCGATCGATTGGCACCAATTCCGACTCGCGATTTCCACATCGACGTTCTCATCGAAGCCAAATTAACGACGTGGACATTTTAATTGAAGTTGCTGAGGTGAGAGCAAAGTGCAACATACGAACGACTCTTCGGGCGTGAACGGCGAAATGTTCGCAAGGATTCTGTCGACGAATAGCCCCCGGCCACATGTTCGGTAAATAGAGAATGAAGGTGTTAAAACGACGTTATTGCAAGCGATAGCTTTTGACCACGCATTTGATTATTACTTCATAATACTCATCTATGACGCCTTCGTTGAAGATCAACACGATAGCAGCGATGGCGGATGTATATATTTTCAGAGTTCCTTTCTTCCCGTGGTCTTCCCCCCCCCCTTCCACACCCTCCTCCTCCCACCCCCCCCAGTCTAATTCAAGTGGCCAGTGGTGCTGTGATATGAAAAGGAAGAAACTGCCATTCTTCCCTTTCATGCGCCACGGAAAATCGGTCAGGAAAATGGACTGCCTGATTCTCTACGAAACCCAAGCACAATCTATATTTACATTTGCAGCTCCAAAACTAATTTTTCTACTTTAAATGCATACCTTGCCAATATTTTATAGATTTAAGGATAGCATTAATATCGGAACCAAAGAATTACTACTTGATGGCCTCTGGAAAATTTTTATTGCCTTTTTACAAGTTTATTTTAGTGGTCGAGAAAATAATTGACATAGGTATCTCATATTTTTATCTCAAAGAATTGGGTACTTGTTTGGGTAATTGGGTACTCGAACAGAACTGCCATCTGGTGTTGGTACAAGCGCAAGTGAGAATCGTTGAATGATGGTAATGCTGGAATATGTTGAAATCAAGAAGTATAGAAGAAATTACATAAATTCATGATCCAAATAAATGGATATTTAAAAGGAATGCAAAAAAATGCTCATGACTATTTATTGATTTATTCACGTTAGATATATATTATTACTTAAATATGGAATCGGGAATTGGCATTTGAAGCAACATGTATGTACTTGTCCAAAGGAAAGAGAATTACAAACTTCCAGAAGTTTTAATAACAAGAATTAGTATTCGAATGCTGATACGCAATTATTTATAAAAAAGCACAGTTTGAATAAGGATCGATCAAGTAGTGAATAGCTGATAAGTCAAGTGGCGCCAGTATTATGGTGCTGCAGCTCATTAAGGTTTCAAAATGAATTCCTGGATCCCTATCACTCTGTCGAAAGCATAAAAATTGAAGGTCTAGGTGTCAAACAGGTGTTAAATACTTCAGAGTTGATTATCAGAATGTTTATTATGATTATTAGTGTTATTTGGCGCTCCAAATTTACTATAGGGTCGCTTATTTAAATTGCCTTCCAATTGGAGTACAATGGTCGGGTCTGAGACAGTTTTCACACCCATAAATATAATGACAGGTAATAATATTAATAATAATCACTCTATGGGTAAATTGCCACATTTTAACTATGTATGTAGAAGAACACACACAACCATGCCCTGGGAGGTGAAAATCCTACCCAGGTGGGATTCGAACCCGCGACCCTTGGGTTGGCAGGCAAGGAATTTAACCAGTTGCCGTCTGGGCCGGCTCATTCTTTATTTCAATCGACAAAGTGGAGCCATACCAACGTTCACAGATGCGGCGATGCAACGGTGGTAGAAGATGAGGAGTTTGGCGTTTCCCTTGCTGAGGGGACCTTAAAGCAGTCAGGGGATCTTGTCTCTTATCTGTCTCTATTGCGCACCATCTGGTTATCAACCTGGCTGAGAGTTAACAGGAAGAAACAGGCTCTAGTGAATGCATTGGCAAGCAAGCTAGGGAGACGGAGAGGAGGAAAGGGTGGCGTTTATGAACCCTTGCCATAGGAAGAGTAGTGACCCGGTAATATAGAATTTCAAGGAGGCCCATGGTGCGGGTCTTCGGAGGTCAGGCATCTTCTGAGTAGTGGGTCATAACATGAAGATTGGGGAAGGGTTGAAGAATGGACACTGAGTGTGAGATGGCGACGCAATCTCGGAATGCAATAAAAATATATGCACTTTTCTTCTCCCCTCCTCCAAGGTAGTGGAGGCCCTGAAAGAAGAGAGGGCCTTGACATGGTACATAACAAAAGCGGTTTCCTATTACCACTAGCAGGCGAAAGTGCAGTCTGTGCATCTTGAATATGGTCATGCCATGAAAACATTGCTGCACATAATGCACCAGATACACTCTCTAACGGCTCAGGAGCAGTACCACGTGAGGAGGAGACGCCCTGACTCACACAGAATATTCTGGGGAGGGGAAAAAAGACCCCCAGAAGTTTTGGGTGGAAAATAAATTAGTATTTCCTGAATTGTGTAAAATATCAAAACAATTATTTTTGTTCCATGGGGACATAAGTCGCCTCGACACGCACTGTTCTCACAATAATAACATCACTGATGAAAGCACACGATTGCCTTCAGAATGGAGCAATCAACATCCTTTTCGAGGTTCCTATGGTGATGAATATGCATAGGGGAATGCGGATTATTTATTTAGGTATTTTATAATTCAAATTTTATTGGAATACTATTTACTTGTTTTGAAAATATTTAGCATTTAAGGGTTTAAATGAGTATTTACTATCTCTCAATTACAATACACTTTAATGGCATTTATTTATTATTTGTTTAGTTGATATTTTTGAAAAAATGAAACGTATTTCGGTCCTTAATTTCTAGAATTTTTCCATCTGTCATAAAACTTTGTCGATTAATTTTTGCTTTGTGCCGGCTTTATTTTTGGGCAAGATTTTATGACAAATAATTTGCTCCACATGACTTCTGTGTGACTGTGAAATGTCTTCCAGAAATATTCCAATATTCCAAAGCCGAGAGCTTTTCCGCCGCTGGATAGAGAACCTAAGCACTGACGGTGAAATCTGTGGGGACGCGTTAGGTTTAATACGCTGGATTTATGGAATAAATAATTAAATTAAAAATGAATTGGTGCACGCAGAGAATCAACTGCTGGAATAATGTCAACAACATTTCCATTTGTAAAAAAGTGAGTGAATAATTGAATTTTCGCTGACTAGGAAATGGTAAAATGACTTTGCAGTCGCAGCATTTAGTTATTCAGCGAAGCGCTAATCGAAACTATGACCTGATTAATAAATGTTGTTTCCGAGGCGATAACTAATTTTCAAGTGATACGGAATACATAATCTTAGCTTTACAGAATTTTAAAACTTCGCACACTTATTCCATGTTTTACGTATTATTTTCATGACAAATGGGCAAGTCAAACAAGCTAGGAGATTGTGCCAGGTTTTGCTCATTTTCTGGTAAACGAATTGCATGATTCTACTCTATATGTCACTGGTTTACGCCTACTCTACTACTTGCAATTAATTATTTATGATGGTTTATTATCAATAATTCATGAATCGTATGACAAGAGCGAGCACGCGTGAAATTATCCATATATCGCTATATCAAGAGCGACGGAGTCCATTGACCAAAGAGACGCCAAGAATCGTGTCGCTGTTATGGATAACACAAAGCGTAACACCGTTCAAGATGGATAACAACGTACTTAATATTGCAAGTGAATTTCAATTTTACCTAATGGCATCATTCACACTGCCTTAAATATATTATTCATGATAAACTAAGTAAGTGTGCAAGTTCAAAAGAAAGCTACTCGCAGGGAGTCACATATTAATTACCACTAAATGTTAATTTAAAATAATTGGTGACTATTTTATCATGATTATTTATTGTACTGTAACCTTATAGCACCAGTTCACGGGAAAAAACGGACAAATTAGGTCAGATTACGTTAATTTGCGACAAATTGATGTGAAATAAACAGTCAAAAATACCGGTTTACCAATAATATTGCGTCGGCACGGCACATGCATTTCTTCAAAATACTCTTCGGTTAAATACCGCCACTCTGGAGGGATTGCCCGAAATGCCTGAGTAGTACATACACACACCATAGTGATGAGTCTGTCTATTGATGATGTTCTCATGCATTCTCTCTCTGTGTGATGTTCATTTTCATCACAAAAACCTTCACTCTCGATCGTTAGTCCTCATTTAATGTCCATATTCTTCCCCACTCGCGGTCTAAGGAATTTAAGGGAGCATGATGAAGCAATTACTCATTTGTTCAATCGTTATTCTAAAAATTCTCAAGAGGAGCCGGGGTCGAGAGAGTGGGCGAGATCATCTCGGGAAGATAAAGGCGACGGAAAATCCACCGGTCGGAGAAGCACGTGACTCTTCGGAATCTCCCGTTTGGCGGTTGGCATTCGTAGTTCAAATTGGGAGAGGGGGGGGGGGTCACTCGGGCGAGGTAATAGATTGGAGTCTCTCTGGCCACCGACACCCACTCGGGAGCAGAGAGAGATGACAAAGGGAAGGATGTCCTCCCCGGGGAGAATGTTTCCCACGGCTTGGACAGCGAGGCCGCCGCGGAGAGAACACGGCCCGGACCCAAACTCCTCCCGCTCATCTCCTTATCTCCTCTCCCGAATCTCTCTCTCTCTCTACCCTTCCCCCACCTCCATTCTCCACCGGCGACCGGCCAACCATCACTCACCCCACCAGAAAGTGAAGAAGGGACACTGCCTCGAGAGAGATGGGGATTTCTCCCCTCCCTCTCTCAATGCGTAATTACCGAGTAGACGGAAGGGGGCAGATGGGAGGAGGTGAGGAGACAAGACCACTCTCCTCTCCCTCCAACCTCTTCAGGCTCTCTCCCAACGCAGTCGGATTTTCTCCGCTCGCCGATGACGCCGCCCCTCCCCTGGCCCACGCACCGACTACACTCACCTCGCCGCTGGCCGGCAACCGAGGAAACTTAGCACTTACATACACACCAAGTGCTGAAGGAGTGTCCTTTTAATTCAAATTATTTGAATTGAATGCGTGGTGGTTACAACCTAATGAATGCACCATTTCTATCTATCTCACATTGCACAAGGGGCGGCGATGCAGTGTACGAATGAAAACACCATTACTCTAAGGCTTAAATGACAAATGGCTATCCTTCGATTGAACAAGCCTGTTAGTGACTTAATTATGCAAAGCGAATTTTGATTTATTACGGTTAAGGTAGGTTTTACCAGAAGTGGGCAAAAATCCGCTAAATGTTTACAAAATGATGCTTTATGGAGTGTTGGCCTTCGATAAATTATATCACGTGAGTACTCATGTCAACGTTTCGAAAATTAATATTTTGATCATTAGGGCTACAAGTGTCAAAGCACATGAGAAATGTTTCCATATTCTGAATTATTTATCAATTTTTTCCACCTTAAGGTATGGTAATACATTTTTTCAATAATTTGAGTTAAAACAATTGTTTATAGATGCATTTTATAATAACTACTGTTGTAGTCCTCATGATGAAAATATTAATTTTCGAAACTTTGGCAAGATTACTCATGTGACGTAATATATTGAAGACCAACTCTCCAAAAACATCCTTTTGTAATTAAGTGGTCAATAACTAGCTCTCATCAACTGAATCCAGCAGGGTCTTATCACCCAGAGCAATTACATTCTTCATCTCAGCATACGCCATACCTTTCTTCATCCCGTCCATAAAACCGATTCTCTTCCTTCCCCTTCCCCGCTTACCCAACATCCTTCCCTCTATCACGGCCTTCAGCAAACCACCGTCCCTCATTACCCCTTCCAGCCACCTACCCTGCCTTCCCCTAATCTCATCCACAAGTTTCCTCTCCTCGCTCACCATGTCAAGCACTTCCTCGTTTGTCTTCCTTTCCGTCCAACGCACCTTCTCCATTCTCCTCCACACCCACATCTCGAAAGCCGTCAGCCTATTCTCGTCTTCTTTTCTCAAGGTCCACGTTTCTGCCCCATACAACGCTATAGGTGTAGCGAAACTTGGTGGCACTCATCAGCGGAGGATTAGTGAACACTGACCGTAAACCAAGCGTTGATGATCGGGCAAAGTTATCGAATGAGTCCCACAGGGTCCTCTGGAAAAAGGCTCGGCCGCTTCATCCCATGTATGCTTTCCTCTCCTTAGCGTCATGTTCTTCACAAGCAAGTGTCAACAAGTTTCGCGACACCTATACACACCCATGGTCCCCGTCATCAACTCCCTTTTGCTACAGAACGCTTCTTTTGCTGGTGCGATTCTCTCACTAATGTCTTTGCTACTATGTCCTGTTTCTTCTCGCTTAGAACCCAAGTAGTTTAATTTTCTTTTTGCTCCAGTTTGTACCCTTCTACATTCATCACCAGCCCCATTGCTTTGTTCTAAGGCATCTCATTACTTTTCTTATGATTTATATTCTTTCTGTATTTCCCGCACTGAATTTTTAATACATCTAATGGAGTTGAAAATCCTTTCCATGATAGATTTACGTACTTAGGGTCTTTCGCGACTCTAACCGACGTTATCAGGTGGCCTCCTACCTTTGTTCATAGGGCAAAGTGAATATAATAGCAAAGTGAAAATAATGTATGCAGCATATACAGTTTTAGTTTTGTGTAAATTTCATACAAAATTGTTTACAATGCATTCATGCTCCATTAAATTGCATGTGTTTTTACACTCAACTTACACAATTTATTAATTTTTCATACATGTTTTAGGCAAACTGATAAAGCATGTATGTACTCAGCATTTAGATCCCGGGCGTAAATGTTTTGATCACCTCTCACGTAAGTTATTTTAGGCCTCCGATTGTAATTTTTTATGGTTATGAAGTAATTAAGAAAATCACGCCTTATCATAAAAGTCATTTAAATTCTTTAGAATAAGTTTTGAAATATGCATCTTTCGTATGTATTTTAATGCATGTTGAATAATATGTTATACCATAGTTGTAGCCAAATGCATTTTAAATACATTTAAATGATTTTAAAATGATTGTGGTGCCATCTATATTTTCAAATGGATATAAAGTAGGTTAAACAAAATAACTTCTTTCCAGACGAGTTAAAAAATACATTGAACTTTTATTCCTGAGTACTTAAATACATTGAAATGCGTTTTCTCCCAAGCAAGTCACCACTTCAAGTGAAGGACAGGTTTCTCGAGCGCCAAGAAACGGTCGAATCAATTCGCACCCAATGCGCTACTTCTCGAAAGAAACTAAACATGAAAACGCTTCCTCAGACGTCTACCTCAAGTTAGCAGGGCTCTCCTGTTAGCGCGCAACGTCACACAATTACCATCCACAATCACCCTGCCCACGACAAATACCCCAGGACGCCCGGCACATTTGAAAATCCCAAACCGACGATCCCCTCCTCAAAAGCTCCTTCGGAATCACGTCGCCATCTTCCCCAAATCCTTCCTAATGAACTTACTACCATGACACTCCTCCATGAATATACATATGGATCTAAATCATCGCCACCACTGTACAGGTAGTAATGTTGCCTAGCTTTCCACGGCGCTACAATCGGCATGGTCCGCTTGTGTGTGTCAAAAAATAGCCGGTGTTTAAATGGAGGCCAATTCCGGTATCTTTATTTCCAGTACCTCCATTTGAATCACGGTCTTTCCTTCGTCATGGTTCGCTTCTGTGTGTCAAAAATGGCCGATGTTAAAAGGGAGGCTAATTCCGGTACCATTATTTCCAATATCTCCATTTGAATCACGGCCTATCCTCATTGAAACAACCTTTTCTAGAGTGGCGGCGCTACAATCTGCTTGGTCCTGATTTTTCGGTGCATGCGGAATGTTTGGCAACACTCACTGGGGGAAAGTTTAGGATCCATATATGCATATTCATGATCTCCACAGTGGCTCCCTCTCTATTCACAATGCGTCGTCACTAATCATTCCGATCCTCTCTCGAGCGAATCGACCGCGCACCGACTGGAGTGCGCACCACGAGGTGGTGAGCTCGGTGACGGCGATGGACTCTTTCCTCTTCATCCCTTCTCCCACCTCCACCCCCACCCCCTCCATAGTCACCTGGCCGTAACCTGCAACCGCGGGACATCTGTTTTATATCTCGGATGCTTATGTGGGGTGAGTTCGGGGGCGAGAGAGGCTCGTCCTTCCCAGATGCTATGGCGGCGAGCCGAGGAGCAGCGGGGTTTACATTTCCGATGAGGTGGTGCACTCACGCGCTGGAGCGAACGCACGCAACGCCGCAACGCACCAGCGCCTCGGCTCCTCTGCTCCCCGACACGCCTCTCTCACACCAACAATCTTCCGAACCCAACAACCACGCATATTCCCATTTAAAAAAATACAAAGACATATACAAACAGTAAAATCAAAATACTATTACCTAAATAAATACAAAAAAATCCTATCTCCTACCTCACCCTAAGAAACCCTCCTTCATCTCATGACAACCTCAAACCTCACCGGATACCGAAGAACTGAAGGAAAATCCACACTTTTCGACAGTTCACGCCCGAAAGAAAGATAATAACAATAGGCTCAGTGCCACTGACTCGGACTGCTTCCCGCCGTCATCGCCCTCCTGTCTCACTGTGTGTGTTTACCCGTGGTGGAACGGAGGGCTGAGTGGGCGATATCATCTGCGGATGCCCATCGGGGGTTGCTGGGGGTTGCTGGGAGTTGCTGGGGGTTGCTGGGGGTTGCTGTGGGTTGCTGGGGGTTGCTGGAGGTTTCTCGGGGTAGCTGAGGGTTGCTGGGGGTTGCTGGGGGTAGCTGCGGGTAGCTGAGGGTTACTGGGGGTTGCTGGCGGTAGCTGGGAGTTGCTGGGGGTTGCTGGAGGTTGCTGGGGGTAGCTGAGGGTAGCTGAGGGTTGCTGGGGGTTGCTGGGGGTAGCTGAGGGTTGCTAGGGGTTGCTGAGGGTTGCTGGGGATAGCTGAGGGTTACTGAGGGTTGCTGAGGGTTGCTGGGGGTAGCTGAGGGTTGCTGGGGGTTGTTGGAGGTTGCTAGGGGTAGCTGAGGGTAGCTGAGGGTTGCTGGGGGTTGCTGGGGGTAGCTTAGGGTTACTGGGGGTTGCTGGCGGTAGCTGGGGATAGCTGAGGGTTACTGAGGGTTGCTGGGGGTTGCTGGGGGTGGGTGCTAATGCAAGCTCCTCACCGACGCGGGCGATCACCGCAACGTGCCTCTGGGTTGTGTGCCCAAGTTGAGGAAAGTATTTTCGGCTCTAATTAGAATATTTAAATTAGATTCTAAGCGACATCTACCTTCGTTGAGCCTCTCCTTCGGATGAGTCCATTTCGAAATTTATGATTCATTTGTTCTTGATGGCACTGGTGATGGCCTTAGGAAAATAGGTAGTTTTGAGTTTTAATGATTAGATCATTGTCTGGTGCGTGGAGTCAACTTATTTAAATAAAATAGTTGACTCCACTCGCCAGACAATCGATGGCGATATTCACCTACTTGTATGGCAAACACGGTAAAAACCTTAAGTGGAAGCCTGTTGTCACTGCGCTATTTTACCGCCCCACGAGTATCCAATTGCCTTAATTTCACGCGCCTTGTTTGAACAGATAGGATTGATGACACAACGCCTCTCGCTCACATTCTAGTGGTGACGGCACTGTTCACGGGGTGGAGTTCTCCTCTCCTGCGCGTAAGGGAGTACCCGAGGGTCGGATGCATAGTTTATACCGATAGACGCAAGAAATCCTGAGTGCACGGAATTTCGCTAGAAATAAAGGTATATATAAAATGGCAATAAATATATATGTAAAAATAAAAAAGGCAAATATAAGCATTTTGCTACATTTGCGTAAGATAAGAGTGGAAAAAGGTAAAGGAAGGGCAAATGGAATCCTGAAAAATATTTAATCAGCTCAGATCACTCTTAAGCCCGGGACTATAAGCGGGATTTAAGGGCAGAATTCTTGGCCATTCCTGCTTGAAGAATGGTGTAATTGAGAGTGCTGTCACGAGCCAGGTGAAACTTGAATATGTAGCGAAGTCCCTGGAGCGTTAAGAGAGAAGATGCACAACCCAAATTCACTTTCAGATATGTATTGATTATTCAAATCGCAGCATTGGAGAAAAATTAGCTATTCTGTTGAAAGCGAACTGTAAAATTGCATATTCTGTCGCTTACAGGTACATTTTCTACTTCTGTGTTCTTATAACGTTGTAATTAATTTTAACCCCAGTCTTTTTAAACCGTGGAACGTCAATACTGCGAATTCTAGGAATAAATATTTCACAAAAGCACCTAAATAAATAGGAATTTCCTTCATATTTTCACGTCTTAAACTATTCATCTGTTAAACACTACATTCAGTGCCCATATGCTTCAACCTTAAGGACGCTATTTAACTTATAATTGTAGTCTTTTATTGAATGGTAAAAACTATTTATGAATAAAATAATGCAAAGTAAAAATAAACTTTAAAAGGAGAAAGTTTTTATTGTTTGATAAAATGCACTATCAAGTAAAAAATAATTTGTTTGCAGCTACTGGCTTCAGGTTCTGCTTGCAACTAAAAATAAAACCTTAGGGAGCTACGTTTCAAATTTATAAAATTAATATGTTGTGCTATCATAAATTTAAAGGCTAGGTTCCGATTGATGTCTTAAAATATGATCGTGATAGCGTTAAGTAGCCTCTGCCAGCAACACCGACTCAACTTCAGCACTGTTCATTGAGAGGCGCGTCGTCATAAACATTTTTATATGCGTGCATTTAAGTTAATAGATAATAAATTTATAATGCGTTTCAATATATTA
Organism: Pyrrhosoma nymphula; assembly: GCA_963573305.1. NCBI lineage: Eukaryota > Metazoa > Arthropoda > Insecta > Odonata > Coenagrionidae > Pyrrhosoma > Pyrrhosoma nymphula. Next base: position 152,162,035 of record OY754333.1, on the reverse strand, counting down.
GAGAAAATGTATCAAATTTATGATTATACTAAATCAATATTTTTGCATAGTAAGGCAATGAGTAATAATGAGTTATTCTACCGCGGACGATGACGGCTTGACTGTCGCAATATCCTAAGTTTATTAGTAAGTGTCCTTATGACGTGTTTCTGTGTTTTTAAAATGTTCATTATGTTTCCTGTGTAGATATATATGTATATTTATATACCTACACATATATGTGAAACATTATGTCTATATAATATATGTGTATATGTAATTTTGTTATAGGACTTTCAGAGTATATTAAGTGCCAAACATTTATAATAAAACGTCACGTTAAGTATTATAATGAATGTATATGTTATGTATACAAATATCACCAGTCATAGCTGTACAGGGTATTAATTTCATATTCTTATTCTTTCTGATATCCTGTTTCATCGGTAGATTTGTGGGTTTCAAATGTAGCACCCAAGGGTTTTATTTTTAGTTGCACACAGAACCGGGGTACATTTTCTATTATATGTACAATGACAGCAGAATTGGTTGCAGCTTGAAAACGTCACTGCAATTAATATTTAATATGGTGGTAGCTTAAAACCAATTATTTTCTACTTTATAGTGAATTTTAACAAACAATAAAACCCCTTTCCTTAAAAATATTCTTTTTACCATGCACTATTTTTTAAAGTTTTTAGTTTTCAAATACTTGTGAGCAAATATTAGCTTTAATCAAATCAGCGTAACTTTATTTTGATCGTTGATCAGCTGCTGGATTCTCTTCCTTTGTTTTTGGAGACGATAGCACATTGTGGGAAGCAAGTCTTTCCGAATTTTTCTATTTAATCTTGTTAATGAACTGAAAAAAATGTATTTCCTTCTATTTTATTTAGGGTGCACTATTATTTTGATTCACATTTTGAAAACTGGTGCTTTACAGTTCATACCTTGTATAGTTCCTATGGTGGACTAATGATAAATGATTGTTTATGATTTAAGCACGAATAAAAATATACGCCAAATCTGTTTTTTATTCGAGCAATATTCCCGGCGAGCACGAACGGAATCCGATTTTTTATTCGCATTAATGATTTGCTGGAAAGTCGTTGCGCAGCTGATTGTTTTGCCGAGGTTACAAATGGATTTTTTGCGGAACAACTGAATGGCGAAATTACAATTTTGTTTGTTGCTCCCACAAATCGCTCTTCGGAAGCAGCAAATCGGGTTAATTGTCCGGGAAAATGTTATATTTATTTCAGCCAGGGCAATTTATTTTACACATATGACAATTAAAGTATAGAAAATGCCATTTTTTCAACCTGCAACCGATTCTGCTGTCACTGCACATATTGACAAACGAGCGTTGCTGTGACAGCGTAGGAACGGTAACTTAAACAAGACTTTTCTCCGTGTAAAAAATTCCCGATCGGTGCAAGGTCACCGCTGGCACGGGTCTCTCTGATTGTTCGATCCGAGGGTTGCTACTGGATGTGGAACATCAAAGCTAAAAAGATGTTAGCCTTAAAGCACTCCTATGAACATTGGTTGTAATCACCTTTTTAGATGACAAAGGTACCAAAAGTTAAAGCTATCGCTTGTTTTATTTTCACGCGGCAGCCGATGGGTCGAATATCCTGCACCAGTGTATTGCACACAGCAGTACACCGAATCCAAGGTGAAATACACATCTAATAATAAAGATCCAACCCCTCGAATACTTTTGACTACTACGATCCTGTCTTACCGTAAGGTCACTTTGAAGTGCAGCGTAAATCATACCAATATCACGTTAAACGGCGTCCACGTTGGTGCCTAACCACATCTAGGGATAAACTCTGCTATGGTGCCGCTTTTCCCATCTCGCATCTCAGCCTGCAGCTCTTTCATAGGAAGACAACTTGCCTCGCGATTGCGTTTTCCAACTCCATGACATGATTAGACGAGCCTGAGACTTCAATGACACGAAGTCTATATCGTAAGTTGTTTCTAATGACTCCAAGCATTTAATTTATAGTTTATCGCTTGCATTTCTTCAAATTGCTTGCTTGTGATAAACGTTTACGATGATGATGGCACAAATACCTTAATAAGCTTCGGAACAAAAAAGGCACATCCGCAATTACATGCCATTACTTATGTTGTCCCCGATCGACGCGCCCTCCAGGGCACCGACGGAAGAAAACTGCGCCACTCGAGAGCGACTCGGTGATGAAGAGCGGCGGCGGGCGACGCTGCTCAACTGTCGACGCCATCCCCGACGGAAAAATCGCTTGCGTCTTCATTTCACGGGAAGGAGGAGATTTGTTTGCTGAGCTACTGAATCAGAAGTTATCCGGGGTTTTAACTCTTAAAATAAGACTCTTGTTTCCGCAGGTGGGATTGGTCCATCGAGGAAACATCTTCCCGAACATCCCGCGAGTCTTGTGCTGCATCGTGGACGCGAAACGGACCCGAGTGATCATTCCCAAAAATGTCATCAAAGAGGCTCTGGATATTTATTCGATGCATTTGAATGTGAAGCATTAAGCTTCCCCCACACACACATACCTACAGATGGTTTGAAAATTGCCGTAATTTTCATCAGAGGAAATTTACCACGTGGTAAATTACGGTAATTTTCGAAAATTATCGTAATTTTCAAGTATTTTTTAGTTTTAAGCATTTTACAGCAAATGTATCATTAAATAAGAAAGCTAATAGCAATAGGAAGGGAATAACGATGTTTAAACCATACCTAATACGACATTAATCTATTAGAAATTTTAAAAATTGTAAAAAGAACTACGGCAGCCACACGCAATCTGGTTTTTCTTTTGTCCAAGTATGAGAAATTTTCAAGAATAGTATTCTAATACAATATTCTATAATTTTATAATTTAATTAAAATATTCCAAAAATGAGTTGTACATGCTTCAATTAATAATTAGACACGTAGGAAATGTGAACTTGGCTTTAAAGAACTTACTGGGCATTTATCTGTATGAAAAATTATCTTATATTTAGGTGAATTATCTGGGAAATTACGGTAGATTTCAAGGGGCGCGGTAATTTACGAAAAATACCAAAAGGTAATTTTCTGAGTTCCCCATCTCTACTGATACCACATAACATGGACTTACAATTATCAACTTCGAAAGGAAAATGAAGTTCTTCAAGGAAAACCTATCATTTTGCTATCGCTCTTGGTCCAGAACTTAACTTCTTTTCGTTCGTTTTCTCTAGTTCATTCCTCATAACATTACATAAGACTAATATGATTTTTGTATTTTTCTAAAAGAGTCGCTCAAAACAATTGGAAAGTTTTTACAACGCGGGAAAATGGAATTGTTTTTAGCAAAAAAATCGATTACCCAGTCTAGTAAAAAATATGTTTTCTTGAAGCAGCGAGGAATTTGGAATGCAATTAAAACAAAAGACATCTTGAAGAATATTGTTTTTTATGAGAGAGGTATTTCCCATTCTTTGGCTTAGTCCGCAGAAATGCACACTCTCTCTCTCTCTCTCTCTCCGCACCATGACACGTGCGTGCGACGCACTTCCGAATGCTTCGAATTTCGACGATGTATTCTCTTTTCTGTCGGTCTTTTCATTTGGCGCTGCGTCTCTGGTGCGTGCTCGCACCTTCCTTCAGTTCGGTGCGCGGGGGGAGGCAGCAGCACTCTTGCACTTGCCGGAGCAAGACCGGAGCTGCTTTTCACTTTCAAGGTGCTCAAGTTGGCGCGAATCCATGGACGCGCATCAGCGAAGCACGTCGGCGCAGACGGACGGCGAACGGCAGTGCGCATGCGCCAAAACGTGCAATAAACACTCGAAAGGAAGCATTCTGCCGCTACGGTTGACAATAGCAACGGCCGAAGTTCTTGTTAATATACGATTTAAGTTTTTCCCGGTGAATAATATTTAGGTATTGTTCTCGGGCTCTGCACCAGGTAATTAATTGGCTTCATATTGGCTTCTTGTTGATAGTTGAAGAACTCGTTTCCAGTGCACGCATCCGATATATATGATCCCGGCTCGTCGTCAGTTCTTGAATCTAAAACAAAAGGAAAGCGAGGGGGTTGTTGTGTGTCGAGAAGTGAGCGGCGCACTATATAGGCGAATGGAAAGTGGCCGATTCTTAAGATAAGTACTTTTAACTGCTCCTGAAAGCAATTTCTTCACTGCGTTAGGGAAGTTGCGACCCTTTTTCCTGTTTGTTTGAATGTTGCCAAACGAGTGATAACTGCTGTCGGAGTCAGGATCACCGTAAGTGGTGCCGTGGATACAGTACGACGCCCGCGTCCAAGCGGGTGGTGCTGCCCCCAGTGGCCGTGGCTTGCACTTGTCGGGGAGATAATTCATTCATTCCGATCGGTGAAACTGAACCGATCAAAACGAATAAGATGGGTTCCTTAACTGGTCCAGGAAACCCTTCTTCCCCCTTTCTTATTTCCGACGAATTCTTTCCTATTCATCGCGGTGTATGTAATTATTTAATGTTACTTATATCGTATTACGGATGCACTGATAAGCAGTTCGTTAAACAAGTAACTGGAATACGTGATGCGAACCTTAGGCACAAAATAGCAACCACTACCCTTGATATTTAAGAGCCAAGAAACTGACGATCAGCGGGAGTTCGGTTGAAGGGCGGAAATTATAGACTGAAAATTGATATAAGAAAGTAAGAATGCTTTCTTAAGTTCGCATTAAGGTACCTACCGAATAACTTTCACGTCCAAAACCAGACCAGCGTCAGCCCGACTCATCCGTAGCAACGTTCTCAAGTGAGACAGCAAGACGACGTTGGTGATATATTGCACCACGTGGACTTTCCCGCGCAGCACTCTGTCTGCGATTGATATTATTATTATCATCGTCATTAGGTGATCTACCGGTTAAGGTAGGTTCAAACGGAAGTGAGTAAAAATCCTCATGATTGAAAAAACAATGACAAGGTCAACTATGTTTAAATCCACAGATTATTTTATTGGTACGACTAGTTTCAACTCTACGGGGCGTCATCATCGTCAGGTACCTTGTCATCATCAGTGATGACGCCGTAGCGTTGAAACTAGTTGTTCTAATAAAATACTCTGTGGATTTAAACATAGTTGGCCTTGTCATTATTTGAAAATGGACTTCCACAAAGTTACGTCAGAACGGATTGAATTCATGCTCATGGTTATTGCATGTGATTGGGCCCATTGTTTCTCTTTTATCATCATCTCAGCAACTTTGCCTGCCCTTCTTCATCCCGTCCACAAAACCTATTCCCTTTCTTCGCCTTCTTCCCCTCTTCCCCTCAATTGCATCCTCAACAAGAATATTTTAAGATGATTCGAACAACATATTTCCCAAATGAAAAATGGAGACGATATTGGATTTTTTATTGTTTAATTCCTGCAGCCGTAAGAAGCATGAAGTAGGTAAATGTTATTTTAATGGCGCAAAAATATTGTTTAATGTGTCTGAATTTTTCACTAATGAACTAAATATCCATGCTTAAGTCTTTAACTTGACTCATTTGTTTTCACGCCGTGTGGCAAAAAAACCCTTCAAAACCAAGGATTGTTTTGGGGTTCTGTAAAAACTACTGCGGGGAATAATTGAATTGTTTTTAATGATATTTGAGAATTAATACAAATTGCGAACACGCAAATGTCTGATGAGGCCCATTCGTTATTTCCTCATTTTCTAAATAAAACCTCTTTGGACTGCAAACCCGTAACATTTCCCATGACCTCCATATTTAGGCTAATATCTCGAGAGGTAGTGCGGTAAGTGATTGATGTTTTGGTTTCCTTGGAAATGTGAGATATTTTAATTTTCTTCATGCCGAGGCGGTTTTTCATTGAATTTTTAATTGAAACCTCCCTCAAACTACCTCAAGACCTCTATAGTCTGCCACGCGCATTGGCTTCGATAAATCTCCGCCCCATTGCATTCCCCCTTTCTCCCCTCACCCCAACAATACTTCCTCCCGCAGCACCAACACCACTAGGGCCCGAGCGGGGGGCAGTTAATAATCGCGTGACAAATCTCAGCGCGACGCGGCGCCCATATTTAGTCGTTGCCCCGGGCGACCATTGTGACCTTTTAATTGCAGGGGGGGGGGGTCTTTCCTCCCGCGCGTGTTAGTCGAAAGGGAAGGGGCCGGGCGGTGATGACGACATTGAGAGCGGGGGTCGGCGACCATTTTTCAAATCTTTCGCGTCGTCCCCTGTGGAGGCAGTAATTCCTGGCGCCATCGCCCAAATCTAAACTCCATATATTCCGGTCATTCCCCACCAGGCGACGCCGCATGGGGGGTTAGTTCTCGCGCACGACCAAAGAGGCGCGGGAGAGGCAGTGGAGTGTAATCAACTCTTTTGGACCCGACTTGAACGGCGTGTGTGAGATGTGCCATTGTTTGTTCTTTCATTTGCGCACGACGTTAATAAACTCATCATCGTGACGAGTTGAATTTCTCGAGCGAGAATTAATCATCGAACTTGTTGTAATGAGACGTGGCATTCGATCGACATAGGTTCTCTTGGTCTCGGTCGTTAAGATTCGCGACTCAATCGTGGTCTGAGCCGTGCGTCCCTTAATGTCCACAAGCGCATCTCGAAGAGTTGATTTAAATTATTTTAAGAGCATTAGACTTGAGATGAGGTTCGATGACACTGACGTGCGGGAGGTTGCAGAGGAGGAGGTCACATTCCGTTGAAGGACTAGTACTTACAAATAACATGAGTGAGAGGCATTGCAATTCCATAAGGGCCATGGAGGAAGTTGATCTCTCACGCGAATATTTTATTCAAGAGGGCAACCCAATCTTTCCTCCAGCAAAAATATTCCTCCGAGCACTGACACACGCATCCTTGGTTCTTCGTTTCATTCGGTCTCCCATTCCAATCGTCCGATTACGATAGCGATCTCTTCGCTCCACGTACGTGTGTGTGTACGTAGTAGACCTCCCGTCTGCTACTCCATCTACGCTCACTCAGAGAGCATCATCATTATCATCGCCTCCACTCCTCCTCCAGGCTGGCATTGCCAGCCAGGAGTCATTGTCATCATGCAGACGATGCTACTTTTATTCCTCCACATCCAATTAGTTGACTAGCATAGCAATCTAATCTATCCATCAAAAACATCTTGGAGAACGACTGTCGCTAAGACTGAGATAAAGAATGCAAGTGTCAATAATATAACATGAAGGGTATGCTGCAGGCTTAGATGGGATATTCAGTGAAATGGTGAAGTGGAGGTACCCATTAACCCAATGTGCAGATTCCTCGATTGGCGAAACAGAAAACTTCTGTTATTTCATCTGATTGGAAGAATGCCATCTAAACGCTCGTCAGTACAAAGAGGAGGAATGTAAGGGCGGAAGTAAAAATTATAGAGCAATTAATAAACTGGGAATTTTGGTAAAAGTGTTGAACGGTAAAATTTTATTCAATAAAAGACTGAGGGAGAAAAGAGTGGAGAGGTTTGCGGTAGCACCTCAAGAGAGCTAATGCGGCGCCATGTTACCCTGTCACCCTCCTTCCTTAACCCAACTTCCTTCCTCTTACCTCACCCACCTTGTTCTCGACGGTTCAGATGACCACACAGCTGTGCCTGTTTCATTTCCTTACAATTTTAATGCATAGTCATGTCAGTGCGATATTCCACAGGAGAAAATCATTCGCCTTGACCGGGATTCGAACCCGGATCCCTCGATTTCGCGCCGAGTGCTTTAATCAGTTAAGCTACCGAGGTGTCCTTCTCCCCTCTGGATTATTTGGTGGCTTTATAGGAGCATGGTGGTCAGGACTGCTAGACATATGATGTCATTAGCAGTCCAAGTTGTGCGCAATCATTCATGTCAATATTCGCGATGAACACGATTCGAAAAAAACGACTTGCATTGGATTTGGAGATCGCATATCACACTAGTTAGTTTTACTAACCGAAGCAAACTTGAACAGTCTACGCAGCCTGCACGTACTCGTGGCTGTGCGAGACCACTGTGGAGGTAAGGGACAGGGGGTGCGAGCCAATGGGGAAGGGCAGAGAATAGGAAAAATGGAACCGGGAATGGGGGAGAGGACATGAGTGCACGTCGACGCAATTTCTTAGTTCCTCGATCTGTGTTTCGATTAGACGCCACGAGGTGCATGACAAAGAGGGAATGTTTGCACTCATCGGTTCGGCAGAGTATTTCTTTCTTCTCTCGTCGCTTCCATCAGTTCCGAACATGTTTAGTGCGGGATCAAAATTATATCCTTCTCCGTGTCACCCCGACACTCGCAGTGATCTGCATTTGTTCCTAGTTCTCTTCGCCCAGCGTGTTTCTATATATCGGCTCCCAAACTAGCTCCACTATCGCTCGTGTTTTAAACACACTGTTCGCTCGTGGCAGTTTTCTTTTAACGAAGCGAGCGGCATCCTTTGTGTTTTGTTTCGCGTATTAAATCTTTCTGTCCTCCATAAGACTCGCGCGGAGCAGTCGCCACGAGAGTATTCCCAGAGAAAGAGGAGCGAGCGTGGCAGTAAATCTCACGAGTCCCTAAGTGATGGACGGTCGGCCGGGTCTTCTTCCCTCCCCCCTCCCCCCCACCCCCCGCGCACCGTTCCCCGGCGCCTCCTGGCGCCACACCCCCTGACTGACGACCGGTCGCTATTCCCTCGTGAATCAGCGTAGAGGGGCGGCGGCGTGGCTCGGAACTTCCCCCAGGCGTGGGTTGGAGAAATGTTGAGAGGGAGAGGAGCCCTATCTCCCCTATTTCCCCCACTCCAATCCTCCCCTCGAATATCTTTCTTTCTTATCCCGGAGACGACGGGAGGGGTGAGGGGGGCGTGGAACCGGAAAGAAAGGCCGAACTAATGAAATGTTCTCGAATTCCTCAATATATTTCTTCTTTTCGTGTCAATTTCATATCCAGTATGGTCTGCGGCTTCATCACGAAAAACTTCCAGTTCCGCATTTTGTGCTGTACCCCAGTGAGCAAAAGTTATTGCAAAGTATATGCAAAGTATTTTCTCAAATGCACTACCTTTAGTGCAAAGTACATTCTCAAAGTATATGCAAAGAACATGCTCGGTGGCGCACATAGACGGTGCATAGTACATGCTGGTGAACTAGTGAAAAGAATATGCGAAGAATGTTCTGACCTGCACTAAGTCATTTCCGAATGTTCTTTTAATGTTCTTTAAAGACTAACTATGGACTATCTAAAGTTAGTGTTTATTATGTGTTGCATAGCATATGCATGTCTGCACATTCTAAGAAGCAACTTTGCATGTTCCTAAACTGGGTGCTACAGAGAAAGTAATACACCTGATATATCAAGAAAATTAGCTGTTTATTTAAACTCATGAACTAGATTCGTTACAAATCTTAAGGAAAACTAACAAAATAAAAAATTCTTAAGAGTTCAACTTGCAAATAAGGTTGCGTTTCAAAACTCCTGAAACAATTTCAATGGTGTTCAATCATATATATTGCAAACAAGACAATAAGCGTAAAAAATTAGGATTATTTTCCACTCATCGACTAAAAAAGGATTCAGTCTCATTTAAAAATTATACAACATAAAACAGAAACAAGACAATAATCCTCGAAAATTAAGGTGATTTTCCACTTATTAACTTAAAAAAGATTCAGTTTCAATTAAAAATTGTATACAAAAGTACAGCGTGTGTTACCAAAATCACGTTAAATGCTTCCAAATCCCTTATTTCTTCATTTAATCGAAAAATCGATTATTTCTCAATCATTTTTTTTTCGGAAAACATTCCACTATCAAAACTGATAAAACACCAATGCAAAAAAATGAAATTGATGATTCAGAACAAAATAAAATGGGTTGCAGTCCTACAGTTGCTTCCATGCTCTTCGTAGGAGCTTGTGAACTTCATTCATTAATTTTGTTTGCAATTCGGATTTTTAAAAAACATTATAATTTTACTTGTGCCGTGATGCACGGTTTTGGGCAGATATTAGTAAAAATAAATCTGCCTGAACTTGAGCGGACGCGGTTAAGGACGACTGTTGAGGTGCTTGCTCTAGAGTGGACCTGGACTATGGTGGGAATAGTCTGCCAGCATAGGAACACCGGTTCCTTCACGGTTCTCAGCCACCGAAGTTTGTCTCGGCTGGAATTCGAATGAAGGAAGGGGTGGGTGATATATCTTCCAATTCAGCCGTCCAGGGCTCCTTCGTCGTCTGTGGTCGATGGCCGGCAGCGTCACCCAGCGGCCACTCTACGACCTCGGCCGTCGAAGCACTTCAAAACCAAGGCACTAAGTGTACAAGGCACTCTGCGACTAATCATAACCATGTAAAGAATTTTGAAATATTCGTAACACCTTTTTTTACGCGTCTTTACTTTAAATTATATTTTTAAAACTGCTTTTTAAACTTTTGAAACTCTTCTCCGAGAGAAATATTGACTAGGGAGTCAATGCTGTGTGGGAATGGTTAGTGGACGCTGGAAAGGCAAGAAGATATTTCTTCACTCCCTTCTATGCCTGGAATGCACGCGTTTGACCAGTGTTGTTTAGCGATAGTGAAATAAGTAATAAATGCGCAGTGACACACACGCAGATAGTGTAAGCCACGCAAGCATTTCCTGGTAGCAGCGATGCAGCCGAGGATCTGGTTTCCGTACTAAGGTTGATGGGGAAGCCCGACGCTAAGGCTTCCCCATACCAATGACCTAGGTTCGAATCCCGGCAGGGGCGAAGATTGTTCGGTGGAGTCCAGATCTCTTGTTGGATGTGTGTGTGCGCAGTGCACTTCGAGTGTATTAGTACTCCATCTTTGGGATATTGGGAGAAGTTCAACCGATTTTGAGCAATTAATTGGCACCTGTTTCGTTGAGAATCGAAGGGAAACAGTCCTTCAGACTCATATGGAGCCAGACGGCTCTTAAAGAGTACATCAGGAGAAGAATCTCTGCCGTTTAGCAATTACATGCTCATGTCTCATGCCAAATCGCCAATTTGCAACTCAAAGTAATAATCAGCTGTTTTCGTTGAAATGTAACCGTAGTGTTTAGCTGTGGCAGCCGCCAGGCGTACCTAGTTTCCCGGGTATCTCCGAGGGCGCGCTCTGGGCCCTCCGAAATGAAATTCACTTCTCTCTCTCGTCTCTTTCGCACATCCATCACGTGATCGCATTCCCATTCGATTGGTCCATTCGATATGAACGCGGAGTTCGCAACTATGGCACGCAGGACGGCAGATTTCGCTTTTACTAGCAATTACAAAAATACTATCCATTACCGATCGATTACCATCAAAGTATCTCTACCGCATACCTATATAGGTATTTTATGAATGCAGGTGATCTCATCTTCAGGTGGCGTCATTCCGCAACGAAAAGGACGAGTATTTGGACTTAGCAAATTTGGAGTCTCGGCTGGAAGGGGATTTCGATGTAAGAATGTTTAAAATGTCCCACCTCTCCTTGCACTTCGATTCCGCGCTTTGAGTGTCAGCAGGGAAAGCGAGAGCGAATTTATGGCGAACGTGTGTAATGTATGGTGCACGGGAAATGCGCCTAAAGATGATTCATAGCTCGCTTCATATTTCTATGAAATTAATCAGTCGATTGATCGCAAAATAAACTATACTTACTCAATTAATTCATTCCGACTCATCGCTAAGGTTCGATAAATCGATTATTTACCAATAATCGTGCATTCAAATTTGTTTCGATTTAATTTTACCACTCGCATCCCGTCGAGAAGATTCAATATATGCACCCACCAATAGGTACGGCAAATGAAAAACTGAGAACGCAATGAGAGCCTTCGTCCCCTAAACTCCCCCTTCAAGGTGGTTCCACCGTAAAATGACTTCAATGTCATGTTATTCATACTCTGTCTACTTGTAGAAAAAATTGCCCTCTATCTGATATGAACGACAAAATAATACCTTTCCGCGCTATTTTATTCTATAATTGAACTTGAAATTACATGGTGTTCAATGAGGGAATGAGAAAAACACGGGGAATAACAGTATTTTTCCATTCATTATATATGCCATTTTTGCGGAAAACTATTTATAAGAACAGATTTTAAAGTAACAGGCGAAAGTTTGTGGAAAATTGTCACAGATTGCATTGTAACAGAAAACACAGTATATATTTCCACACCAATTTTTTTTCATTCAATTCAAAACACCTTGATTATGGCAATGTTTGCCGATACCTAGGTTGGTTGAATAAAAAAAAATTGGTGTGGAAATATTTACAAAGTGTTTTCTGTTACAATGCAATATTTGTAAGAAGGAATTAATCCAGAGAAATTGAATAAAAATGTAATATAGGCACCTTACCACCTTATTTTTTTTAGTTATTATGGAATTACTGCCGTAATTGAAGTCAAAATGCAGTAATTCGTAGGATATGGCGTTGCAATCGGCTCGTATGGCTGGAAAAAAGTTCTCTATTAAAATACATTGGTGGAATAATCTGCATGTTTTGTACCGTACTTTTGGGTTTCTATAGGCAACGCATTGCATTAGTGAAAGCAGGATTTTTTGGACAAAATATAAAAAATGTGGAAAATGAGTATTTGTTTTGACTCACACAGTCGCGGCGGAACCTCCTTAACCCTCCCCCCCCTGGGGGGGTCAAGTGCGATTCCGGACAGAGTGTGCCCTATTCCGTTGCTATTCCATAAGATATGCCGGATCGGCCAGTAAATGGGATGAAAGGGATCGGGAAGAGGCCAGGGTCTATAGAGAGGGATGACTAACAGGAGGGGGCGCCAGAAGAGGAAAAGCGGCACAGCAGAGGTGGAGTGACACACAGTCGACTAGTCGAGAGAGTGTGGTTAGTCCTTTCCCTTCCCCCCCTCCCCCAACACACCCCTCCTCCCCCTCCACCCCTCCGTGCCGACGACGATGTGAGCCACGGAGGGCGGGCGATAATAAATCCTTCGCCATCGCCCTCGAAGACACGAGAGAGAGGGAGCAAAGAGGGTCGCTTCCTCCTTCTCTCCTTCGAGAGTGTGTCCCCTCCCGTTGCAGGGGGGAGGGTCTACGAGGGGCTGAACGACGAGACAGCGTTGCTTGGTCTCGCGGTGGGGAAGGGAGGGGTCCATCCTTCTCCTTGTAGAGGTCTGCTCGAGGGGAATGCTGGGACTCACACTTATATGTGCTTCCGAGAGAAGAGTCACTCTCCCGGGAGCGATCCTCATCTTGCGGGGATCCATGGGGCTGGGGGGGAGGGTCCATGGGGGAGGGGGGAAATTTGTAATTACCTTCTCTCTACCTGTGTGTGACTCTAGTTTTCCTTCAACTATTAACTGGTTTGCTCGCTAATTTGACAAAAAAAAACAAACGAGGACAGGAGCTGAAGGATGCGATAGCTGACTTCTTTTTTTTTCAAACCAGTCACGCATGTTTTGATCGTACATTTAAAGGTCAACGGAGGAAAAATAAACTGACATATTTTAGCATATACAGGCATGGATGCAAGGGTTTTTCCCAGTAGCTTCAAAAAAACATTATATCATAAAATGTTATCGTTCAACCGTGTGTAACGTTACAAGAATATTTTCTTTGAAATACTCAAACTATTTAATTGTATTCGTGCTATTTTCTTCATCAATTTTTCTCTCTTTTGTTTCCTTGCTTACTAATAAACGCAACACCTTTCGATTCGTCTCCAATTTGTCATGCGCGCACTGTGAATGCATGGCAGCGTGTGATGACGCCATTTTGCAATTCAGAGCGTAATAACTACGAGAGTTCGAGTGGATGCAAGCGCGTGGTCAAGACATATTGCTTATTATTATGTAGGTTCCACAAGTAAGGTGGTATTATGTATAGAAACACTGAGAAGAAACACAAATAAACAGTTCCGATATTTCGGTTGCCGCTGGCAGCCTTTCTCACAAGAAGGAAGGAAACATACTGATGAGGAGGCAGAAGACAAGAGGTGGGGTGAGGTAGGACGGGGAAGGAGGAGGCGGAGAGAGTGAAATGGAGGGGGAGGAGAGGGCAAGGAGTGGGATGGTGGTCAGAGAGCTCAATTTAACTCGGGGGGATTGTAGGCTGCAAAAAGCAAGATACATGTCATCTCTAATGTTTTTAATTGAAGGGGAGAGGCAGAGTGAGGGAGAGAAGCCAGGATAATGCCTACTCTGCAGCATTTATCGAAACTGAGGTTGTGGGAGGAAGCGTGGGTTGGGACGGGGAAGGAATCATTTTGGGAGGAGGGATTGCAGCTTGTCCGATGGCCGTTAATCATTCTTCTTAAATCGAGCTCCTTGACCACTTCACAAAAAATGCCTTATTCTTCAGGGATAAAATATATATCTGCAAACCCAGGGTGTAGCTATGGGCACAAGAATGACTCCTTAATGCGCCAACTTGTTCATGGGCATGTTGGAGGAAACGTTTTTCTTCTCACAGTCCCTATTATAGGTCCATATTATTGATGATATATTTCTAATTTGAAGTCATGGCCATGAATTCCTCTACCCCTTCATTTCAGACCTTAATTCCACATGTTCTGTATCTTTCACTTCCACCTCCTCCAGCACCCATAAAAATTTTCTAGACACTGAAATGTCTTTGTCTGACAACAAATTTCTGACGTCCTTGCACATTGAACCTACCAATAATCAACAATATCTTCATTTTGACAGCTGCCACCCTTACAATATCAAAAGAGCCATTGTATTTCCCGTGTCTATTCGTTTACACCACGTCTGTACCTCTCAAAAATCCCTTGACCAACATCTTACCAATAAAAGAACCGCCCTTCTTAAACGCTGCTATCCCTCCTCTCTCCTTGATCAACGCATCTTACCTTCCATCACGCCCTACCCTCCACCCCCTAAAACTACCACTAAATCGGCCTTGAACCTATGGACCACCTTCATTCCGGGACTTCATATTGCGAACCTTGTCTCTTTTCCCCATTCTGCGCGGCATTCCTCTTACCACTGAATCAATTCCCAAACGCCCCACCATCACTTAAAAAAGACCAGCAAACCTCAAATGTATTCTACCATTTACCCACTCCCGCTTTCATTACTCCCAAAGAGCCCGGTTCTTTTCCCTGTCGTAGACCCCGGGGTGAAACCGGCCCTACCTGCCGTAATCTTACTGCGTTCCACAGTCCCAATAACTCATTCGCGTTTCCCATCTCCTCCGTTTGAGGATACATATCCTTCAATGTCGTTTACCTTTTACAGTGAACAAAGTGCCCCGCCTTCTACATCGGTGAAACATGCACACCCCTATCCACCCCTAGAGCTTCCCCTCCCCACTTCCCTGACCCTCGGCACGCCTCCAAACACGGACTCCACTTTGACTCGCGCTTTTTTCTTTCCGCCCTTCACGCTCTTCCAATCCGATACGTCGAACGCACAGCTGAGAAAAACTAAAATGTCAACTATTTGGGATTGTAAAGCTATTGTCCCCACCCGGAATAAATGTATGTATTGCATTAATCGCGTGCATTCCCTCTACCCCCAACCCCTATTCTCACAACTATAATTGCCCTCAGCATTGCAACACTGTTGCATTTCTTCCTCTTCAAGAACTCTTCCTTACTTGAAACGTTTTCCGCCCATAGACAACTTGGCGCGACACAGTTACCCTGAAGACCCCTTCTAATTACACTATACAATACTCGACAGGATTTGTAATATTCGGGCGGTAAGAATGGGCAGAATGTAATTGTCAACAGCAAAATTAATCGTGGGAAACTATTAATAAACTAAACGATTACTATTACGACTCGGACCGATCGTGAACCACGTTCATTTGAAGTGAAGATTTTGCGTCTACAGTTGATAATGTTCGCGGTGAGAAGAGTTGGAGGGTGCAAACGTGAAGAGACGGGATTGCTTGTGGTTTGTGCGCAGTACAGCGCGAGTTGAATGAAAATGTAAACTTCTGAACGCTCCGAACACTTTCAACCCCAAATGATAGTTCTTCAGGTGATCAGTGGCAGAGTGTTCCGGAAGGGGGAGGGTTGCGTCGCTTCGAGATTCGGGATTACACTCAAATGTGTGTGTGTAAGGAAGCAGAGGGAAGAACCGTGTTGTTTTCTGCTGTCTCGTGTGACAATATTATGAGTGGATGTCAGTTATCTAATTTCGATTTACTGCCCTCGGGAGGTAACATTCCTGAAAGTTACCTCAAGGGATAGTACGATGACCGAGGAATTTGGGAAAATAAAGCGTCTTTCATTAAAGTATGAGGTTTATTTAAACAACTCATTGCGATAAAATTTTAAAACTTTTGGCGGAGCTTGCGATAAACAATGCTTGTGATGAAATGTGTGATATATCTTAAAACTTTTCAAAAGGGAGCCGCGAATACTTTTTACTGGCTGCTATACAGAAAATATCAAACAACTTCATTTTTAAATTCATTTAGTCTTTGATCATCTGTGATATTAACTTCTTTACATTTATGAAGCGATATGCAAACGTATGTATGTATATTTTTCAGAGCCATGATGCCAACAATTGGCCAATGATAATGGTTCAAATGTCACCTCGGAAACGAATGTCTTTTGTCTTTTATAAGGTCTTAAGTGATATAAGACACTGTCTCCGGCGTTACTCTGTGGTACTCCTTCATTTTAATAGTAAAAAAGCACTTTGTTGTTATTCCACACTTTATTTTAAGGAAACGACCCGGGTTTCAGCATATCATGCCATCTTCAGGTGCCATATCTTCATATCATGCCTTCTTCACCTGAAGATGGCATGATATGCTGTCACCCGGGTCGTTTCTTTAAAATAAAGTGTGGAATAACAACCAAGTGCTTTTTTATTATTAAAAAGTCTTAAGTGAGATTTAACATTGACGAGAAACTGTTTTTTTTACATAAATACTTGGTTGACATTGGATTTAAAATATGGATTTAATCCTTAGGTACATGATGAAAGATGGAAAGAGGCACGACCAAAAAAGGTCAAATAGATAAGCAGTTAAAGCACTTAATACCCCAAGTCACAAATTATTGGGAAATATTCTTATTTAAATCCTGCAGTGCGGATTCCCGCTAAGCTCAAAGGAGATATGACAATCTTAAATGTGATATATTGAGAGCCAGTCATTTGGAAAAGTATTCCATTTCAAATTATTTGCCACGGAATTTATCCGTAACTAACAATTAGAAGGAATCACACTACTCATGAATTACTCTGTCTATTCTGCTGATTTGGCAAGAGGCAAGGCGGTCAAGAGGCCTCAATAGCAAAGGTGGCAGCAAAGTTTGGAGTCCATGCCCTTCTCATTGGTGCACGACGCGTCAGAGAGGATTACCTCAGTTGTAAATAAGAAGTGAGTGATCTGAAGGCGTGAACCTAGGTTAAGGTAATGGGGTGCTTGCTCTTCTAGACGAGACATAGGGGAGACTCAGCAGTTAGGTTAAAGCTGCATAGTGAATACATCTGTGTTGATAACCGCAGGTTTCGAATCCATGAAGAGATTTTTAGCCACTCCTACGAAGCCAGGAAATAAGTTTATTTAGAATAATATATTCCACGGCCCTAATTTTTTAAATCACTTAAGCATCTTCGGTTCTGTATGTTTTTTAAAAGGAAATATTATCACAAAAATTTAGTGACGTGGATAAAATTAAATATCGGGGGATTATAAAAACCCAGATTTACTAAATAAGTAATTTCTATTTATTTTAGCATGCTTTTAAAACGGCATCTCGTTTTCATCTTTCAGGGAAGGGGACTGGTAACTGAGGTCAATTACTTAAATGATAATTGGTTTTTTGGAAAAGTATTACTTTGGGAACAGCTAGAGTGCGGAGAAAAACCCGACAAGACTTTGCATATTTTAAATTATAAGTGGTCTAAAATTTAACGTCCGATGCGACGGACGAAGTATTGCACTCAAGGTGCTCTGCTCCAAACAGGGAGCGAGATTCCACTGAAAAATCTCCGTCTTTGGGCATAAAGGCAGCGGAAAGTCATGCATTTATTTTCTCTGCTTCCTCCTACACCGAAACTTCTCATCCTCAATTGTTTGCCAGAAGAGATAATATTCTTGCATGTATAGACATTTACAGGACAAGTTCAAGAGATCTGGAAATAAAAGTTATGCATGGGTCTTAATTTAGCACCAAGGGAACATTACTTCATTACCGATCATCTCTGATTTTCTTTTTGCACTCGCATTCGAAGAGAATCCGCTGTCACGACGTGAATGTTGGGCGTCACGATATGGTCCCCAATTAACGTCTTCTCCGTCAAAACTAAAAAAGTAGCGCGAATAAAGAAATTATTTTGTAACAATCCAACACTCGAAGCATCCTCGCTAACATTTTTAACAGCTCATCTTCATTCACCCAAATTACATCCAGTCCAGACTTCCGTCCTGCCCCGTCCCTACAAGGCCAATTGCTATTGTTTACATCACGAAAGGGTTGAATGATGGTCAGCATGGCGACACTCGTGGCGATGGCCTGCAATACGATGAGCGTCGTTTGCGCGTTCATGGGCGGATACTCGAGGCAAGGAAGAGAGATTAAGAGATGTATTTCCACTTCGGAGCGAATTGAATATCGCGGCCAGCACGGTGAACACGAAACCCGTCTAACAGGCAGAGCAGAAGCCACTCAGAGAGCTAGTAGCTCCATCTATACTTGTGGTAGTGATGTATATTATATGTCTTTCGATTATTTCAAACGTGTAATGCATCCAATTGCCTAAATTTTTGAACTAAAATTTTCTGTGTTTTTCTGAATATCTTTGTCGCCAAAATTACCAATATACCACAGTTTTGGAAGAGAAACAATTGACAACTTCATCCTATGGTCCACAGTTCGAAAACATCGGTCGGTTACGGACTTCGCGAGAGATTAGGTATGACTTGAAGCTGTTTCATAAATAATTGTAGTACCGCCGAAGGTTCTAATCCATTAGTATATTATTAATATTGCGTGTCCCACAAAGTATTTAGATAATGCTGAGTGAATTTATTTAAAAAATGTTAATGTCTACTAGACTGGGTTTTGTAAATTTCAATTTCTTCAATGCTATTCTCCTATTTCGGTTGTAGTAAGCTAGTGTTATAGAATAACGTAAGGTGGTTCATTCCAATTGTTATTTTAGAAGTGACGCGTTGTGAAAAAGGTTGCCTTTGGCTTGTTTATGGTTAAAAGAAAAACTGTTTCATTTTCATATCGGATAAGTCAATTTCTCTGTGGTACCGCAGAACCCCACATTTGAAAATACGGATATTTGTTCCCATTGACAGTTTTCCATTTCATTTCAAAGAATTTCTATATTTATTTGTTGATGATCTGGTTTCTATTGATTAATGTATTTATTTCAACGAAATTGTATTGAGCCGTGGTGAATTTATTTTTAAAAATTTTCAGTTCCTAGTAATTTTACTACACAGAAATAATATTCTTGGTCCAGGCATTAAAGCCAAGATAGGGAGTGATTCAACTAATAAACTTAATGATAGAGCTCCTAACTGGCTAAAGCCATTTAAATTTGTGAATTCCTGGTTGTATAGTTTTCAATTGGATTGAAGAGTTTCTTTTGATGTAAATTTTAATGTATAGCAGTTGATAGTTGCGTTTCTTTGATGTTTCAGAGTGTATGATTTTGCTTACCTCAAGATACTTTCATTTTATTTATTGGTAGATATCACGGTAGCAGTGGTGAATTTGGTGTGTGAAAATAAAATTAAAAAATCAGTGGTGTCATCAACTATACTTCATGGCAAATCTCTATCTTGGCACAATACTTGTTCATCTTTCAGGAAATCGTTGAGGCTTTCCTGTCGTGCATCTGATGTGGATTCGTTCGGTTTAATTTTTTGCATCAACTACTTATGGTACTGTTTAATGGTTTAATCAATACACTGTTATGATTTAGTTTTTTTCTCTATAAGTTGTCATAATTTCATTTAATACATTCCCCAGAGCAGTGCGACAGTTTCTTCCTATAATCCGAACACTAATTGAGCACCTTCAACTATGCTTTCTACAAGATACATCAGGCGTGCCATGAGTGGAGGCTGTTTATCTTTTCAAAAGAATGCAAAAGTGAAAAGACGGGAATTCAATACTTGTTTGGACTCGCCCGGTCGCGAATGGAACCTCCGAAAGGAAGCTCCTCCCCCTCCCTCTCCTCCCCTTCCCCTCTCCTCCCCCTCCCTCCCATCCCTTCAAATATAAGTAAACAATTCACATTGGCAACTGACATACTCAACGCCTCCGATCCATTGGTCACAACTGGTATTATGAGTGTCTTACAAAGGGTGACTTTCAAATCTCTCGGTAGAAGGGTTGATTTCAGGAGTTTTATGTTGGCAAATTAAGCTCTATTTCCGGCCATTATCCTTTTGTTAATCTCCTCTGCCACAGAGTTATCAGAGTTAAGATCAGTACCAAGGTATCTTAAACACGTTTGTTATATTTTGGGTCCATCTTCTGTGTTTCAATGCTGACATTTTCACGCATTTCGTTTTTCTTTCATTCAATCGAAGCCCCTTAACTTGGTCTCCTCTTCAATTTCTAGATTTTTCTGGAGGGAATCCATGTCCTAATGCAATATCGTCAGCATAAGCATAAGCCTTAGATGACTCATGAACTATTGTCCCTCCTAAACTCAGTTCCTTCATAATTTCATGCAGAGCCAAGAGATAAAATAGCACAGCAGAGAGAAAGAGAGAGTCCCCAAAGGTGTTGCCCTGAATTCTCCACTTGTCTTCCCTCCATTTAAGACCTTGGCCAGAGATCTTTCCATGGCCATGTTTCAACCAACTTTATGAGTTTTTTTGTTACTCCAAATCCCTCTGTGGCATGCATCACCTTTATCCTGTTAATGAAGGTGCCTAATTAGGTCCTTACGTCTACGCTTGAGTAGCTCAGCTATGAGTTGCTCCTCGCCTGGGGCTCTACGATTCTGATATGCCGCTTCGCTGCTTCCTCTACTTCTTATGTGAGTAGTTTGGTAATCTCAAGGTCTTCATTCATATAAACTAGGTATTCATTCGTCTCATCTTCTTTTACGTTTAATATCTCTGTGAAATGACCAACCCATCTTCCTAAAACTTCTTCCTCTACCCCTATCATATTTCCATTATTGCCCTTACCTTAGTCTATTTTCGGTTGGAAATATTTCGACATCCCTTAATGCCTGATATAACTTCCTACTTTCATTCAGACTATTCTATTCGTCAACCTTCTCCATACAATTCATTAAATATTCTTTTTTTCTTATTTCGCAATGTTTTGTTTCCTTGTCTTCCACTGTCTTTGTATATTGCGCTGTTCTCCCTCGTCTCCCTCTGAATCTTGAATAATCCATCTTAATTTTTTCTTTCTATATCCTATCTACACTCATCATAAAAACATTCTTCATTTCTCACTCTCCTTCTTTCTATCATTGTCTCTTTTGCAGCCCCTTCCATCGCCCTCTTTGTTTCACACAATTTTCTCTGCACTGAATCGTTCTCCTTTTTTATTATGATTCTCTAGATTATCTTTTCGACCTTGTTGATAAATTAAGTATAGCCGGACTTTGGCACCAAGGCTGTTGTCCTAAGGGACGGAACCAACAGCCTCAGCGGAGTTTTCACCAGAAGGAGGATGATAAAGAGCATTGGCAATGACTGCCACCAATGGAGATCATCATCATCATCCCCAGCTCTACAGCCTGGTGTGGGCCTTGGCTTCTTCCTTAGTTATAGTACGCCCCCATTCGGTTCTCCTTCTTGCTTTCTCTCTCTCCATCTTCCAATCCCCATTCTCTTCAGGTCCTCTTCAACATCTTGCAGCTCCATCTTTTGCGTGGTCTTCCTCTCCTCCTACTCCCTTCCATATTGCTATTCATTAACAACTTGGGTATTCTGTACTCTTCCATCCTTTAAACATGGACCAACCATGACAGCCGCAATGGCTTTGAGAACCTAACTGTATCCTTCACTTCCAATATTTCATTTATTTCAAAGTTCATTCTTATTCTCAACGTTTCTCCTTCTTTTATGGGGCCATAGATTCTCCTCATTATTTTTCTTTCAAATCTTCTTAATGTTTCTTCATCTTGTTTGGATAGGACCCATGTCTCAGCTCCATATGTAATTACTAGTCTTATCAATGTTTCACCAATGGAGATGCTAGCTTGTAATTAAGATTCTAAATCCTGTGAATTTCCCCAACCTAATTAATTTGAAGGAGATTATCATTGATGGATAAATCACTGTTGGCAAAACCACTACTGATCCTTCCAAAATATGCCTCCTTTCGGTAAACTATCGGTCAATTGTATTCGTGCGTTCAGCTATTTTTTAATATTTAAAATGAAATCAGTTAAGTATTCACAATGTGGTCAGTACTTATAAAAGTATGAGCAATTGAGTTACCGGGCGATAGCCATGAAGGTCTGCTTTAATCTAATCAATGAGTACGCATGTAACATGCCTTCGGCGTTGGGCTTGCTAAGAATGAAGCCTTGAGAAGCGATGAAATTCATTCAATCCCTTTCTCCGACTGATGTGAACCTCTAAATTACCTACTCACTTTTAAAAATAAACAACCGTTTACCCAGTTATCTTTTCTGGCGCCCGCAGGTCAAAGATGTTGAGAAGTAATTATTGCCACATAGGCCTGGGCTGGCTGGATGCCGCACAATGATTGGCCGGTTCCGCGCCCAATAACGGTGTTGTTTTATGGTTGACTTATTGTTTTGCGTTGCGTTGTCTAGAGAACATCCACCTAAACCTGTTAAAATTGAATGTAGTTTTTTTTCAATTCCCATTGATTCCTCGATAATCTTTGTAAGACATATACTCTCCTTTGGAATTATTTTGGACGCCAGCAAGTTATCTAGAAAAACTGCTATCTATTTTGAACAACAATATGCGGAGGGAGAGCCGAGAAAGTTGCGATCATTTTTTGCTGCGACTTCATGCTCGGAGTCACTTTCCCTTACTACTCTCCGTTTAAGGACGTACGTTGGTTTCACTCTCAAATTAAGAGAATTCGACGAAACTTGCTGGATGCATTACTTATGTTGTCTAGAATCTACCTGATTATTATCAGAATTATTTACCGCAGATTACGTAAGATATTTGATCGAGAAGTTGATAAAAATTACATGGGTTCTTATGGGAACACAAGGTACGAGTAGCTTAATTCATCAAAAAGAACCTTTTTATAGTAAAGAATAAGAAAAACAAAAATAATAAAAATAAAGTACATAAAATGATTTTCATAAATTACTCTATTGATGATTTAAATTATTTTTACTTTTCTTACTCTTAACTAGAAAACGTTCTATTCGATTAATTAAAGCTAGTCGCACCTCGCGTTCCCATAAGAACCCATATGTAATTTCATGCCCACTTCCACATCAAATATCTTAAGAAGTCTACGGTAAATAATTTTGAAAAAATTCAGGTAGCTTTAGGAAAAAATAATTAATGCTTCCAGCAAGTTTCGTTGAATTCCCTGTAAGGTAAGAGTGAAACCACCGAACGTCCTTAATATGCGTGGTAAACTGTGATATTTATTTCTTCAACAGCTGTCAATACATTTGTGCACTGTTTTGTATTTTCAAAAATTTCTCAATGCTGCTCATCTATATATAACTCGGTAGAGGGTTATACCCGTCATTAAATATTCAATTGAATTACATTTCTAAAGGCGGGATTCAGGATCTCCCACCCACCCGCTGTATAGTACTATGGATCCAACCGAATCGTGTTTGCGTGTTTTGAGTCGCATAATTAATTATTTGGCCGGTCCAACTTAATTGCGAATATTCATATAATTTTAAAAAACGTGGACATGGCTCTAGTGGTTGCGAAAAGCGTGTCTCTTGCCAGATGTAACTGGATTCGATATGAATCTCTTTCCCTGCTCACTTCCGGTCTTATTTTCCAAAAAAGTGGAACACTGTAAATCTTTCAGGAAGACGAGAGATATATTCAAAACCACTCGAATGCAAAAGAAATTCATCACGTTGTCACAAAGGACGAAAAAATAAATAAAGATAGAGGAAGTACAAATGACACGACGACTGCTTTCGACTTTTTTATTTTTTCCTCGTCGCTCTCGGCGGCTTGCGTTATTCAATTGCCTCGCGACCTACTCGTAGTTGCGCCCGCCACCGCAGGTGGGAGCAATCGCTGATCATCGGGGGCCAAATGGTTCGTCATTTAAATGAATGTGCTGTCGGAAGTGTGATTAAGTCGTATATCGATAAGAATAAACTGGATTGGAGCTTATATCAAAGATGTGTCATAAATAAGTCGCGTACATGGACGATGGAGTAAATAATATCAGTGAGGAGCAGCTGCTATGCTAAGCATAGGTTACAAGGTTTCGTAATTCGCAACGTTGCCAAAAATGAAAGTATACGTCGGTGGTACAAATTATCACAGCTTTTGCTTTAAAATGAGGGTCTCAAAGTGTTTCTGAAAAGTGAGTCGCTTCTTTGACAGAGTGACTTATCTAGCTGTTAGTAAGAATAGATATGGTAACTCTTAACTGTGTTAAGGATAGAGGACATTCTATATGCCTTACCATAATTCAAGTTTTGGAAAGCTCTAGAACGGTTAATTTCGTAATCATTAAAAAAAACTTCCATGGCATTAAATTACCTATAATCTGCTATCAATCAAATATATGCAACGAAAAGTACCTACTAAATTTAGAATTCAGCTACATCAAAAAACATAGTACAAACATTAAATTTGGCATACATATAATTTTTATTGCAATACAAGGCCATTAATTGAATCGAGTCAGTTGATGTTTTGTGAAAAAGTGAATTTTTAAATAAAACTTCAACGATGTATTTTTCACACAATTTTGCTGGAAATACATCGTCTAAGTTTTCCTTAGGAATGCAAAGCCACTTTTTGTGTCATTGTTGATTAAAATTGGTTGGTGAATATAACTGAAGAGTCAGGATAGTTTGTTGTTTTACATTTGCGCAATCGCACGTAGAATCCACTGATACTTGGGCTCGACATTCGGGCCTTGGAGTGACTTCGCAATTAGACGCTCCGCGTTAGTAAGTTCAGGGTTTGGGTTCCAATGGGTTCCAATTATGTCCCTCAAGTCACCAGAAATCAAGTCGATGTCTCAATCCGTCTGCTATTTAAATGGCAAATCGTGCGATCACGTTCGAACACTTTATACCAGCTATAAAAAAAGGGTTTCCAGGGTCATTCAGCCGGCCCCGGTGGCGGCGAGGTAAGTTCCTCGCCTGCTAATCCGAGGGTCGCGGGTTCGAGTCCCGCTTGCGTTGGCTTTCCCCTCGGCATGGGTGCTTCTGACCCTTGTTCTGGTGCTTCGGCACTTTCGAGAAACCTCATGACAAGCCAAGAGTGGCTGTACGGGATCTTAAAAGGACACAACGGACCACCGGAATCGTCCGGCAAAGCAAAAAGAATATTTAACGAGCATCATTTCTTATAGCAGATCCTCGAGATATCACGTTCCAATCCGTCTGTCCCGACGTCGATGAGTCTGCGAGTGGGTCGAGCCAGTCAGAAGATCGCCTCAAGGTGGTGGGCGAGGTAATGCAGCGCTAACTAACGCCGGAACTGTGATTCGCGGTTCAAAGGCAAAGCGATCGCGAGAATGGACAACGGTCGCTCTACGCGATGCGACGCAGCGGGCGATACACTTTTCGAGATGGAACCCGGTGCAATTAAAGATGGACACCAATACCTACTAGACCACACACAGCCCAGCTGGTGGACTAGGTGGACTAGGTTGAAGGGAGGGAGGAGGTCTCGAGTAATGGCCCCTCTAACCCCCCTTTATTCAGGGGGGGCAAGCCCTAAGGAAGAGCCCGCTCCTTCCCCTCCCCACCCGCAGACAGACAGACAGACGGCGACACTCTCACGCAACTCAATGTATACTGCCCGAAAAAAATAAAAACACTGCAAGACGTAGAAACTTTGTGAAAATGGTCAACGATGGCTTTCACTGAGACGAATATTGCATGGAAATTTTAAGTGTGCCCTGTTACAAACAACCACATCGTTGTGCCGGAAACGAATGGATGTTCTAAAGCCCGTTTTACACGGGGCACGTAATTGGACAATCTGATTTACGCACGAACGTGAATTTCAAATTGCATCGTGTAAAGCCGTGAAATGCAAGCATGCGCAAATGCACGAACGCGAGGTGGCAAAAATAGCACCTGCTCTAATTCGAAAATAATTGCACGCCCGCTTGAGAAAATCATGCAGTTTGAAGTGGTGCAATTTCGTGCCCCGTGTAAAACGGCCTTCAGACTATGCATTATTTGCAGTAATGGTGGCTCAATTCAGGTGCTAATTATCTTCAAAACCACAGCAGCCTTCCTAAGTTAAATTGTTATTTTTAACGTCTTGTGGAGTACAAAATATAGGACTATGCATATGATAGCAACTCCACTCTCGATTCAAATTCAGAAAAACGTTTGAGGTGTATTCTGAAGCTGATGACTTGTACAAAACTGTTATTGAACCTTTACCGTCTGACACGACATCATCGCACACGTGATGAAAATCCAGCCCACGTTCAAATTAAAAAGGCACCTCACAAAGTAATTGAAGATATTCTGGAGATAAATCAATTAAGTCTGTCAGGGCATTAAAAGACCACCCTCGTACGGATATCACCAAAATTCACCGATAAATGCAATTTTTACACACATTATGTTTCCGCAAAATAATCAGAGTTTATTAGTAGATAATAATAAGCACCATTAGGTACGAAAGTCATTGGTACACAGGTTCAAAAATAGAAATAATTTATCAGCGTTGATAACTTTCCTTTCCTTTTTTCCTTTTCATGTTTTGGTATCTACTTAAGAATATAAACTTGGAGAGGGGTTCATAGAAGGGGGTTGGAGTGATTTTTGTTGGTGTTCAGATGTGGTTCATACACATTAAAGTGAAAAAAGTGCATTTCAACGACTAGGTTTCTTAGCTATTTAATGTTTTTTTTTAACACGTACCCTTATGGCACATGAGATATATTTCTTTAATAATTAAATTACGTATGCACAATATAAATTTATTAAAGTAAAACTCGAAGTAATGCACTTCACATTATTACAATGGATGCTAAAATTATGAAGGTGTCACGCCGAGTCAAAGATTCGAAAAAAAGTGTTCAAATATAATTTCCGCTCAAATTTCGAATTTTGTGCCGAAAACACAAGTGACGAGGAATGCTTTAATTTAGATAAAAAATGTATAAGGTAGTTCTTGAGTCGTTTCCATTGACTGTATGTCTGGTGAGTTCCACCACATAAATAGATGTACTTAACTGAAATGTGGTCCTGCAGTTGCTTTTAACTTTTTGAAACATTATTAAAATGTCCATTCAATGACAAAAGATTACCGCTACAGCCCTTAAGGTAAATGAAATTATGTAGGCTAGTAAAACAAAATTAATCCACAGAGCGCATTACCCGAATGTTC
Organism: Pyrrhosoma nymphula; assembly: GCA_963573305.1. Taxonomy (NCBI): domain Eukaryota; kingdom Metazoa; phylum Arthropoda; class Insecta; order Odonata; family Coenagrionidae; genus Pyrrhosoma; species Pyrrhosoma nymphula. Next base: position 152,134,654 of record OY754333.1, on the reverse strand, counting down.
GGAAAAGCAGGCAGCAAGGTAGAGCTCATTGACATTGAGATTAAGTACGTTTCAGCAGCCAATGACCGCTCAGTAAGAAAGATGTTGACGAGATTCAGTGATCCTGCTGGAAAGTCACCATATCCTGGCATAAGAGCCCACCGCCACACCGGAAATACGCCACGTCAAAATATCAGCCATTGCAGGGCACACGCCACTTCAGGGTAAGGTATTACCCTGCAGCAGTGTGAAGCAGGGGGCATTAGATACGATTACAGAAGCATGACATCTGACTTTCCTGTATTATTTTCACCTGACGGCATTAATAATAATAATAATTGCGTCTTTATTAAATCAAGTGTATTTAGGACCATTGGGTCCTCTCTTACAATAAACTTGAACAATCACAAACATCCATGTCCTGGGAGGAGAAAAATCCTCCCCTGGCGGGATTCGAACCCGCGACCTTTGGGTTGGCAGGCGAGGACGTTTTCCCCGCCGCCACCGAGGCATTGTACCACTACGAAATCTAGATCGCGAAAGGTAAAACTCATGTGGATACAGTTAGTTATTCATTGTTATCTCATCATGAAGGAAGTATTCCAAAATGAAGCGGAAACTATTAATACAAACCATATCTTCCGACTGAAAAATGGGAGCTTCAAAGAACTGGAGAGAGACTCTGCATCACGCCCCAAGAAGACCACTGACCACAGTGGCAACAAAAAGGACAGAGGGAGAAGAAATGAATTAAGAGATAAAAGAAGACCTCGGCGAAAGGAGGAGGAGACAAGGGCCGAAGAAAGAAGAAGCAGTCCCAAAAGAAGAATGAGAAGACCTCGGAAAAAGGAGAAGTGCAGGGTCGGAGAAAGAAAGGAGAAGACGAACGAAAGAAGAGAACGCGAGATGACCTCATGTGCTGTCATCTATTCGCGTAAAATCAGATGTATGCACAATTTAAATCTAAATCGCAATTGAATAAAGTCTTATGAATATAAAAAGTTAATTTACAATATGTACTTATTAAAATTTAAAATCAAATGTTTTGATAATAATTCAGATTAAAGAGGGGTAAAAGAGAGTACATATCCTCAGAAATAATGTATAAATGTACAAGCATATCGGATGAGTACATGAGAACCTGGAAGTCTCATCCGAGCCGCTCCACGGAGGCCTCTCCGAAAATTCAGCGGATTGAGGAGCTATTCCATTCCCGTGGTCTCAACAGTGTCCAACATTATCCTATGCTCGATAACGAGCGGTTAATAAAATTGCGTGAAGATGTGGTGTTCCGTGAATAGCATCGCAGTAGCACAAGAATAGGAAATAGTAGTGAGCGAGTGTTGAGCGTAGCAAGCGGAGTTATAAGACACACGACCTGCGGGGAAAAACACATTCGATGAACGCACGCGTCTGCACTTGGCGAGGGCGTGCGTTAGGCATCTTGCGGGGTGCGAAAGGGTCCCCCGGGCCGTCCATATGCCCTCCCTCGGGTCAAAGTTCACGCGGCAGAGCCTCCTCGCAGACGAAGACTTCCGTCTCCGACGGCCTCTTTATATCTTCGGGGAACATATTCCGCACCAGTCGCGTCGCGCTGTCAACGGAAGTGGAATCCAATCGTTATGTGATACGGCAAGCACGGAAATATTTTACGTGAAAGTGAACCTGCACTTCGAGATTGTACATTTTAATTCAGCCGAGCACAACCTGCTTTTGAGGACCGGTTTTATGTTCTCTGAATGAATTTCTCTCATCGAAAACTCTCGCGGCCTCTAGCCAACAATCAGATATGCATTGTTACAAAACCCGAACTCTAAGCTTACAACATCAAGTCAACGAAAAGGCTCGGTTAACTTGAGGTTGACGTTAACAAGACATCATGAAAACTGGCCTCCCAGTTTCAGTTGGTAGTAAACCTTCAGCGCTGCCACGGGCACGAGCCCCCTACAGCATGGTTAAGCTAACTCTATAAGCAAGAGGGAGGAAAATTGCGGGTGGGGGATATGGGGCGTTGGAGCTGGAGTGGTGACTGCGGTGGATTGGCAAAGGGATTGCGGCAACAAACTTACTCTAAAATGATACTGGCTTTTTATGTTTCCATTTTTGTTTTAAATTAATGCAGCTAATGTTATAATATATATTTTTCCTGTACTCTTAAATATATATATGTACTTTGGTTTCCTTGGACAGAATTCTTTTTTAGTAATAATAATTGGCATTTCTTTCTCTTTAGTATTATTATCCTTATTACATTTTTTTATTTATTTTTTATTACTATCTTTTAAATATTTTTTTATTTATTTGGTACCATTTCATTTCATTAACATTATTTTCCTTCCCTTCTCTTTTTTTTAAATATACATATATGTTTATATATATTTATTATTATTATTTTTTTCCTTTTCTCATTGCATTGACTTGGATGCTTTTTATATAAAAAAAACAAAATGGATTAATGTGCCTTTGGGTAATCAACATACTTAAAACACTTGGAGATAATGTGTGCGTTGCAGCCGGTAAGTAGGCTGGGTTGGGAAGGTGGGATGGAAGGGTCAAACTTTTTAATCTTCAGCCTGATTTTTTCCTTCTTTTCGTTTTTAGGAAGGAGAGGTATCGTCTGAAGGGGGAATTTGAAGCGGCCTGTCGGGAGAGAAGGGGACCAAAGTTGGGAGATGAGAGGGTTATTGGACTGTTTTAGGGACAAGGAATAATTGATGGAGCAGGATAAGATCATTTCGGCTACCGTAGGAATTTGGAGTTCTTTAGTGGATGCTGGAGTTGGGGGATGAACGGGAGGGGACACGGGCAATTTGACGAGAGATTATATTGAGCCAGGTTTGAAGACGAAGGACTTTGGATTCGCAGATAATGGACCAGATGGGTGAGGCATATAGGATTTGTGGAAGGAGAATGCAGTGTGGAGGATTGAGAATTTGTTATTGAGGGATGAGACACTATTGCGGGCAAGGAGAGAATTAAGAACGAATTTAGTTTTTTTTTTAACTTTTGACAGGGTGAGTTGGAGATGGTTGTTAAATTGAGAGCTTATCATCAAGGACGATTCCAAGAAAGGTGGCGGCGGAGCGTTGGGAAATAAATTTACTATGGAGAATGAGGGAAGAAAGGTCGATTTTGGTGAGGGATTATGTAAAACAGACTTTTGAGCATTTTAGGGGGTTAACTGAGAGGTGCCGTAAGTTCAGCCAGTCTTCTATTAAGTCAAGATGGAGTTGGAGGGCATCGTAATTTTTTTCCGGCCAACAACTTTGAGAAGCGATGGTGGTATCGTCCGCATAGAGGTAAAGTTCGGTGAGAGGGGTGGAGGGGATGTCATCAATGTAAATATTAAATAGGATAGGACTGAGGACGGCGCCTTGAGGGACGCCAGTGTGGATAGGGTTAGGAGCGCTAAGGTAAGAATTGTGTCTGATGGAGAAGGAACGGTGATGGCTAAAGGACTGGATGATTTTAATGAGGTAGATGGGGCTGTCGAGTTTAAGCAATTTAAATATTAGCCCAGAGTGCCAGACCTTATCAAAGGCCTGGGTAATGTCCAGAAAGACAGCAGTGTTGGAATCCATATTGGAGTTTAGCCCGGAAGAAATGTATTCAGTGAGACGGTTGATTTGATGGACGGTTTTGCTGGCAAAGCCGAATTGCTCATTACGGAATAGTGGGAGGAGAAGATTGCGGAGACGGGAGATGATTATGTTTTCAAAAGGTTTGGCAAAGGTACAGGTCAAGGAAATTGGGCGGTAGTTGTTAACATCGGAGAGGACTTCACCATAAACTGGCCTTTGCTTGTGACATTTGTTTTCAGTAAAAACTTCCACAAGTGCCGAGTACGACTTGTGAATAAAATATAACCCCTCGGCAAACAGCTAATAATAATAGGAAGTAATAAAAATGCAATTCGAAACTTAATTCAATTTCCCAATATTTGCAAATTCGTGTACAGTATTTTCACTGTTAATCACACCAGCAGAAAAACATTGTATTTGGTTAAACTGGTTTTATCATACGTATTAACATAACATTACATTCCATAATATTACGGTTGGCACCTAAATCCTTCTTGTTCGTAGAAATCGTTCCTTCCGGAGTGGCGCGTGGTGCACCGAGGCGTACTTTCACCCGTAGCCAGTCACGCACGCCACGTGCTCCACGCACATGCGCAGCATCAACGAAAGGTCACGCTCGCATTGCAGATCCCATCCAACGAGACTTGTGCTGAGACGCGGATACAATGACCCCTTCTCCCATATACCGATGTATTTCAGATCTCCACGAGAAGGTCCCTCGAAAGGAATCGCATTCATGAAAATGAATCACGCATAGAAATTGAAACTGAATTTCGGCATTTCAAATGGCTGGGGAAGACGTCACGTTGCGAAGACTCATTAGCTTTCGGCGGCTGATTGACTCGCGGCCGCCCACGCAGTCTGGACTAGGGATTGGAAAATCGATTTCGATTTTTATCGAAAATCGATTATCACACTCCGATTTTTGATTTAATCGAAGTCGACTTTTTGTGTTTAAAAACCGATCAAAATCGATTCTAGCCGATCGATTTTCGATTTTTAGCTTGCTAGCTAAAACTAGCGTTTGAATTTTGCCAATCGAGCTGCGCCAGTTCGTAAACCGCCCTCCAGTCGACCGCAAGTCCAACTCTAATCCACTACAAGCTTGGAAGGAGATTAAGGGAGAATATCCACACGTATGCAAACTAGCCAGCAGGATTTTTATCTATAGTTGCCTCTTCCGTGCCGTGTGAGCGACTATTTTCTCACGCCGGGTTAATTGCAACTCAGGTGCAAAAATCGATTATTCGGAGAACATTTAAATATGTTAGTTTTCTTAAGGTCCTTTCCTGAGGAACACTGGTTCCACTGCTTTGCAAACAAGAAATAAATAAAATTATGTTTTTCATTATGTGGTATGCCCACTTTTCAATATTCAATTCTTATTGCTACTAAACTATATGTAATTTGCTTGTTATATTACCTATGTGTTTATAAGTATCTGTTATGGATTATTACTTCCCTGTATATCTTATTAATATCTTTAAAATAATATATTGTATTAATAAATTTAACTGTATTCGGTTCTTATCCCTAGTGCTCCCATTAACCCATATTTTGCATTTTGTTACAATAGCACATCCGTATTTCAGCAGACAATTACTTTACTATGATAAATATCGATTTCGATTTTTCGATTATTTTGGGCAAAAAATCGAATTTTTAGAAAATCGATTTTAAAAACCAAAATCGAAAGTCGATTAATCGAAAATCGATTCTGGATTTAAATTTCCAATCCCTAGTCTGGACGGACAGAGAGTAGTGGAAGAACGTCGGGAAGACAGTGGGCGTGTTCGCAGCGCAAAGAGGTCTTCTCTCATTCATGTTTCGTCGCCGGGAGGCAGAGCAGACTAGTCGACGCCGCACGTTGGAGTAGAAGGGTGGGTGGGTTGGGGATGGGATGGGGGTTGGGGGAGTGGGCGGGTGGGGAGAGAAGGAGGGGTGCCGTCCCTTGGCTGCAGATGACGCTCCCTCGCACGGATGCGTCTGAAACTCGACCCTCCGCGCACACCTCACCTCCCCCCGCTCCTGGAAGGGGAGGAGGACGAGGGGGGGTGGGGGGGAGGAAGAAGGCGTACTTGGAAAAATAAATCCTTGTTTACTCCGCCGCCGCCGCGTCCACTTGAATCGCGACGAGCCGTGAATTGCAGTCGCGTTTAAAATTTCGCTCTCGTCGCACAACGCCGTGGGACTTGCGACGCGACGCCGGCCGTCGTACTCAACACTTCATCCGAGAACTGAAATTATCGGCAGCTCAGACTCATTGTAAAAACATCCACCGCTGTAAATTTAAACGACAATTTCCCACAGACGTTTTTGCGAATTACATCGTGCCCGAATACATAGAGAGAGAGTGCCCGGAGAGTATAGTGAAAGAAAATAATGACGCAGATTAGATCAACATTACGGTGATGTCAGCCAATTATTACTGGTGTTACTAGCTGTGGAAACGCAAAAAATTCAAGAAGACAAAGCTGACAATTGGAGAACTATATTCCATGTGATTGACATGCGCTGGTATCATCCGCGATAGAGAAAGTTGGACCGGTCGAACTTGGAAGTTGATGGTCGACGTTCTCGGTTGACGCTTCCGCGAGAGCTCAGAAGACACCGGAAAAACCAATGCGTTCTTCCACCAACTTCCGGTTTAAATCGAGGTTCACGTCGACGCCGATCGCGTAGCGGCCTTCAATGCGAATGCCCTCCCACCCAGAGATCTGACCGTCGTCGCACCGCTGTGCATTGCCCCGTCTGCACCCTGGAGTTTAATACCTACCTGCATAATGAAATAGTACGGCCTGTAGTATAGAGCGGCTGTCTCGTCCATCACGTAGTTGGGGTTAACGATTTTAAAAATTAACGATTAAAATAAATCGTTAAAAATGTAGTTAACTATTACACTTAACCGCTTCTTTTTAGAAGAGTTAACTTTTAATCGTTAAAATTATACATTAAGTACCTGATACAATGCTAACTTCAGTTAATTTTTTTCGTTAATTTTTGGTGAATGTCGAATTATTAGAATTTGGGTGCAAATCTTGCCCAACAGATAAAGTGGAAAATAAGACGGCATCTAAGAATGCAATGTAGCTGGGTAGTTGTGCAAGAGTGCAATAAATATGCCCAGATGAATAGATCAAAGCAAAAGCGGGATTGAGTGGAGTGACCGCCAAAGTTTAGGAACACACCCTCAGACGAGAAAACACGAGACCACTCGAAGACGATGTCCACGAGGGTACGAATGCCTTTTACTCGGCGACGTTGTGCCATCAACACTACATAGTTGAACACGAGAAATTGGGGTCACCAAAAAACATATGACGGGTTACGAGGGTTCATTCGAAGTAACGTAGCTGTTACAATGCACCAGTTAACGCATAACTTACTCGACGACATCCCGTCATCAGCGGGGCTGAGTTGAGTGACTGCAAAAATTACGCAAATCTTTTTGAGTATAAGTTATATAATCTCTTCTTGAATTTGAAGTTTGTATTTGTTTCTTCAAAGTAGCAGAAAAGGTAACTTTTTACGTTAAAAGTTACTTTTTTTAACTTTGACTTTAATCAGTTAATGTTTTGTTGGTAACTTTCCCAACTGTGGTCTATCATGAACGCCAGGAAGGCGGGAGTTTCGCACTATATATGTATATAAGGACGCATTTTTACCCCATAAAGTTTTCTTAACGACGCAGGGGCGCTTTCCTCCCGGTACTTTATTTTGACCAACAAATGCCAATAAAAATGCCTTATCTACGGCTAATTAACAATTATAGCTATTCTGCATTCATTCCTAGCAATTTAAATGATATCTGTTGATCTTTTTTAGCAGTCAAGTATGCTCAAGTGTCACAAGTTTCAAAATAAAAACCCATCCGTCAGAAAATTGCGTATTATATGTAGGTAGTTAAAAATTCTTTTATTTGGTAAATGGAAATATTTCAAAAGTTTTTTTAAATAACAAGTATCCATAAAAATCACATTCACTCTAATGTATATACATATTTTGAAGGTTGTAAATCACTTTTTTTGCACAACTGATACAAATCGTTTTTTTTCTGAACAATTTCCGCAAATATTATCTACTTTTACAATGAGAAAAAAAACATTTTGCAATGTTTTAATGATTCCTTTGGAGTAGCGAAGAGGCTAGGCATGCGTCTGGTGAGAAGATGAGGGTTTTGTCTCAATCGGAATCCTCGCCACATCTCCTACCAGTCTTCTTATATACCTACTGCTTTCTACTCAAGAAAAAAAACTTTTATTTGTAAAAAAGCTTGAAAAGAAACATGGACTGCCCCCAAACTCGCAGCTGAGCGATAGGAGTACTTTCTACACAGGCTATTCAATATGTCAACCCCTACTTCATTTTGTGTTATAAAATAAGACTGACTCCGGTTTCCTATTACTTGTATCTGAAATAATCAAATCCGAGTGCATCGTGCTTAGTATAAGGAAATTTTATTTCTTTTTCCTAGTTCATTGGTAAGAAATTGCCTAAGTTTGTTCCAATACACTTTAGTTGTATGGATCTCATTGTAAACTCGGATGCTGCGTAGTAATCTCACCTATTTCTTCTTACTGTTCCAACATGAAAAATGTAAACCTTTTTTTAAATGTATCTGCTAGCTTAATTGATGAAGAATAAGTATTGCAAGGAATTGTCCTTGATGCTTGTGAGGCTCAAGCAAACGCAATACAGCGTATTCCCAAAAAGGCTCATTTGAGGGACTGTGTTAATTTTTTCCACAACACGGAAATTAATTCAAACAGTATTTAGTTTTGGCATCGACCAACAACCAGAACTTTTTGCCGAATTAGTCCAGTTTATTAGGAATAAGGTGAATTAATGAGTACTTACCTGGATTTCGTAAAGTTTCTCATCGGCCGTTACCCTTTCGTTGGGATCATAGCTTGCCCGGAAATTGAAAATAAATAATTAATGTATTTTATGACCACTTTTAAGTAATTTCTTATTTTTATTATCTTGACCAAAACTCAAGAAAATAAATAGAAGAAATTGAAAACAAATTCATTCCATGGCGCACAAGGCAAGGCAAATGTATCCTGCAGTAGCTTTTGCCTGCGAGTATCTATTGAGTCAAATGGCAAACGTTTCATTATGTACAAGACGCGATCCCTAGGCATCGTGGTCTCGAGAGTATGTGGGATCCCCCCCAGGTGTCCCTGTCAGCCATTGAAGCTGGGAAATTCGCTCTAATCACGGCCAACTGCGGTAAAAAGAGACTACGACAGACACGGAAGGGTTTGGCGAGTCTTATCGGAAGCGTCTAACAATTTACCCACCGATACGCGAGGGATGGACAAGAGCCACAGGATCTGCTCTCGCACGCTCCAAAGATCTTTCCTTCTTTCTTCTGCTCCCCACGGAGCGATTTCCCGTCGCAGGGAAAGAACGGGTAATCCGGAGATGATTTCACAACAGCACGTTCGCTATAAGGAGGCGGTGAGCGGGGGGTGGTGGACTCGACACACTAAATAGCGACGACTGGGTGTGGTGAGATGGAAAGACGAATTGGACATTCATGGCCGAGATTATTACTCTTCGACATTAACTTTCGCTCCAACCTCTCGTTACGGGAATGCAAGAAATGCTGCGGCATATTCCTACGCATCAAGCTGTCGTATTTTACGCCACATACTTAAGTCATAAATGTGATATTAATTCATTAACGATAGAATGAAAATGACCAATTATTAATTCCGTTCCACTTCTGAATGAATTTTCAGTTGTCGAAGAAAATTTGGAAGTTGAAAGTTTTTTCGTAATTTTGATAAGAAGGTGGAAGTTAAATATGGGCATGATCCCCTCTATAATGCCTCTGTTGCTCACGGTAAAATTTTCGGTAAAACGTTTTATAAAATCGACTAGTTTTATAAAAATGAGCTTGCAAACGATAAAACCGTTTTATAAAACCTAGTTTTATGAAACTTTTTATGGAATAGGACAGGTTTTATTTCTATAAAACCGTTTTATGCAACATCCGATGAGATGTTCCGATCATCGCGTTGATAATAATCTCGTATCCATGGGAAGCCAAACAAGAAAAACGTAAACAAACATGGCTGGAAGTTCATGGAACGTTGAGGCAGTATCCTTCTTGTTAGAAGAATGCGTTAGAGCCTTAGCACCGTTGAGTGTGATCAGAAAGTAAGTAAATAAACAATACATACAGTTATTAACCAAACAGTCATCCAAAAGAGAGTGCATTTATCACTTCAATTGTTTGCAAAGCATCTCATAGATGGCAGGAAATTTCGGTTTTATGAATGGTTTTGCCGTGAGCAAGCAAGTGCGTTTTACGTACGATTCAATAATGTTTCAATAACATTTTTTATAAAACTCTTTAATGGAAAATTGTACCGTGAGCAGCAGGCATAAGCACGTCAATTGGTACTAAATTTGGTGTGACGGGCACGGATTTCGTTAGCGAATATGGTGAGGGGGAATTATGGAACGACCACGTGCGCCGTTTGCGAGGATTTCATCGTTTCAGATGATCGATTTTTCGGTGCATGCGGAATGTTTGGAAACACCCACCGGGGGCAAGTTTAGGATCCATATATGTATATTCATGGCAGGACATGATGAGGGAGTTGTTTCCTACACCATCAGTGTCCCTATTCTAGTCCGGAGCAATATTTTACTAATCTTACGGCCAGGAGGCAGCATTGAGATGCTACAACATACAGCACCAATCGAGTCTACCTACTTAAACTTACGTCAAAAGATTCCGTTGAGCGGAACTAGGGCAAATTATGGACAGATAAACCGAAGGCCAGACTCGGTTCGGCTGCGATCGTGCGTTATGTGAGCCTGGCAAAATCTGAGCCGTCCGTCGTGGGAAGCAATGCATCACGGGAAGGTGATCATCTTGGAATGTGGACTTTCCACACTCCGAGGCGTGGGTTAAAATGAAATAAATAAGTGAAACTTTTTTTAGAACATGGCTTTACTGTAAATGTGCTAAAAAGAAGAAAGTAACTCATGAGCAATCACAAATGGCCTACCAGAGGTTGAACGTGATTGACTAAAAATAAAACCATCGAAGCATAACCAACATCTGTGATACTAAAGACTTTACCATTAGGTTAAGTTGTAAAAAGCCCTATATATTCCAAGTTGTACAGAACCAGGAGTTTCCGGAAACCGAAGCTTCTTTCAACCTTATAGTAATTTGTTGAATATTGTTTATTATCACAAACTGTGATGAAGACTAGGAATTTCCGGTACGCGAAGTTTGCCAACCTCTACAGTAATTTGTTGACAAGCATTTAGGATCACAAGTTGTGATTAAGACTTCCGGATGTTTCCAGTGAAAAGTTTTTCGCAATACAAATTGCTGGTTGCGCCACCTTGGTTTTATTTTTAGCCACTTGAAGTAATCAAGTTTTACCTGTTGTAGGCCAGTGTGACCGCTCAAAATTATTTTTTACTATTTTAGTACATTTTTAAAAAATGCATGCATTTAAAAAGTTTTAATTTTTTTTTTAATAGTTTGTAGTTTTTAATAATTTTGCATAATTTTTTCATTCAATTAAAGTCATTATTCTAGCGATAAATTATTAAATAATTCACTGTGAAGTTTTTTATGAAAAGGAATTAAATAAATTTTTGTATTAAAATAATGTTTAAATTTGGTGTTAATTTGTTGAAATTGAGACAATATTGTGTTGTCATTCAAAATAGGTACAAATGAGGGAAAAGTTTCAAGTGAATGAACTCAGGGGAGGTGGGCGAAAAATAGATTATTATATTTGACCCAAGCATACAGAGATGTCAATTTAAATGAAACCATGTAAAACATTATCACTCCTAAGAATTTGTAGTGTTCTCAAAGCAGAAATTCCGTTTAAAAATAATCTAATTGTTATTTTTTGTGAAATATAAGAGGCATGTTTTCTTATGGTAATTAAAGGCTCTATAAAGTTCGGCAAATCGACTAGAAGTTGAATTGGACGTTAGATAAGATTATAAATACTCAGCATGTTGGATTAACTTTAGGCAAAATTGTCACGTGCAATCGGATGAAATCGTTATTTGCTTTCATTAGACAAAATTACTGTATCCATACACAAGAGTGGATCAGAATTGATCTCGACAGGATGGAATAGGCAAGCCAAGAGCATATTTGCTTGGGATGTATTTTTATTATGATAACCACCTCTATCGCATGCTTGCTTTATTTGACAAGAATCAGACACTTATGTCACTAGCGCATGCACAACGGTGCTTAATCACTTTCTCCAAGGAATAAGGATAACTGTCAGCAGTTTTCCTCTGATTGGTAAATGCAACCGGTTTCGACTCAATATGCCTACGGCTAATAAAAAATAAAGAATTTTGCAATGTGATTTGGATGTTAGCATATATGTAAATTCAAAGAAATTCTATAGAGGGAGGCCGAACCTGAGAAAATTATGAAACTTCTCCAAAAGTTAAAAAAAAATCTTACAAGATATATTTGTTGATCTAAATTTCTCCGTAATAACATAAAATAGCATAAGAGAGTCCCGGTCAACAAAATCAGACAAATAATTTACGACAAGCGTTCGTACGTCAAAATCTGTACAAATATATTTGTTACAAAAATAGTGAATTTTTTTAAGGCGCAACAAGATCAGTGTATCATCGTGGGGAAAAAAACAAAATTGTTTTGGTACTGAGTACTATGTACCCGTTGTATCTAAATAGGTAATACGAAAAAAGGGGAACAGAGTCGTTTACTTACTTCAACTCCACGTAAGACGGAGTAGATGTATATATGTACCTACTTACCTGACCAAATGACGAGAAGTCCGCAACGCGCGCTGAGTGTTACAGGAGGACAACACAATTACTTACATCAAAACTTATTTACAAGTGTTTGCTCAGTAAAAGTATGGAAAGCGCACGAAGTGGTGACAGACTTGAACTGCAGTCGGCACTAATTTACTTTGAAGATGTTAAACACGCGAAAGGAAGAAAGCGTGAAAAGGCAATGCCACAATCAGTGCAGAACACTGCATCACAGGTTATGTCTTTTGGATTGTGCAATGATGTAGAAGTACTGTAAAAGAGCAATATATATCAGAGGAAACATTTAGTAAATGTTCAAGGGATGAAAGATTTACTCATGTTAAATGTACCGCGAGAAAAGCCCCACACGTAATTATGTAGTTTCATTGCGAGTCTTAAGGATTCCATAATACATAATTACTTATTCAACAATAACTTATTGTTTTTGTAAAATGTAGATTAAAATAATTATATAGTTCCTTGGAATAGTGCCTTTGATATCATGAATCAATATCTGATGGAACACCGTTAAACTGGAAGCACATTAGCGTATTTATATCGATGCAGTAAAAAATTGTTTTCAATTAAAAATGCCACCGTACGACTACAATGCACTTGAAATTAATGAGTACTCACTGTGTATTTTATATGCATTTTATTAAAAATGTCCAAATACTAGGAAGAAATCGAAAAGCGGTCAAATTAACAGGTTCTGGCGCTTTTAGGTTTGCGGCAAATCCGGCGCTCCTAGTGTTAATGTCGTCTATATGAATGAGAAAGAACAGGGGACCGGTCACACTTCCTTGCGGGACGACGGATGTCATTATAATCATATTGGAACTAATTTCGCCGACAGCTACTTTTTGTTTGCAGTCGGTTGGAAAACCATCAATAAAAGTCACAACTTTTTCAAAAACACGTTGAAATTGCCTTGAGAAACCAATCTCCACTAAAACAGGGAATGGAACCACGGACGGCCAGTGTGCGAATCACCGCGCTCCTCAGGGTTCCCAATTAACTTCACAACTTTTTCGTTCACTCCACATGAATGTATTTAAATATAAGTATTCTTGTGAGGACCTTGTAAACGCATCTACTTGCTTTTTCGCTTCACCTGCTAACAGAATGTCATTGAGGAAGAGTCTAATTTGGGTTTCGCAAGATCTACTCTTCGGAAAGCAATGTACTTGCAGGAAAAGTTTCGATTATCCAGGTAGGTCATGGTGTTACAAACAATTATGTACTTGAGAATCTTACATGATAGCGGCTTGATGATAACTTGTTAGCTTTAAGGTGGTTGGAGCGATTTTTTAAATGTACAGATTTGCGTCAAACTTTTCGTGCGTGTCCTTATTAGTAATATCTATCGATGAAAGTGAAAACACTGCATGCTACCAATTTGGTTTCCTGGCAATTCAATGATATTTTAACAATTACTCTTATGGCACACGGCACATATTTTAAAACAATTCGATTACTTATGTACAGATTTTCTCCTAAATGCGAAATAATAAGTTCCATATTATTATAATAACTGCTAAAAAATATCAAGGTAACATGCCGAGTAAGAAAAACGTATTTAGATATGATTTTCTCGTAAATTTCGCGCCGAAAATCCAAATCAAAACAATGCTTTAACTACGTTAAAAATTTGAAATTAACTCTTGCATCATATACATTACTGCAAGTATGGTGATTTCCTATGTAAAAACAGGTGTACTTGAGTGAAATGTGGTCCAACAATATTTTTTTCGACTAACTTGAAAAGTTATTAGAATGTACCTTCAACGACTCGTGATTACCGCTCCAGCCACCTTAATAGAGGGTAAACATTGAATTCCATTAAATTATTTAATCCCATCGCGATGAATAGTTATGTCGTCCATTGATTCATTAATTACAGGGATATCTATACGATTATGGTTACGTACAGTTTGTCTTGAAAATATCATTTATATTAGGTATGATTCACCCATTCTCGCATTTAGCACAATGTAATTTCAAGTTCAATTTTCCAAATAAGTCGTAGTTAGGTACACACACACACGAGACACACACATGAAACAGATGACGTGTGATTCGGTGAGTAAGGCAGTCGTTTCACGGATAAAATACGATAAGAGGAGGAAGAGTGGGTCGCTAACAAGAACAGTGAGTGGTATGAGGAGGAGGGCCTTTCGTTTTGTGGAGTTTGCGACTCCGGCAGCGTCTTCTTCCAGGATGTCTGCGACGGCAGTGGTGGGGGGAGGGCGGCCTCCAGGGGTGCTCTTTAGAGACAGGGGGGTCCCTCCTCTGCGGGAGGGACGGGGGGTGGTGGCTGTTGTTCCCGCCGCCTTTACACGGAGGGAAAAAATATGGGCAGCAGATGCGATGGGATTCCGAGGGAGGGAGTGTAAAAATAAAACGCGACGAGACTTGCAAGCAACCGTTCGGGGGTGTCTCTCTCTGCGAGATCCTTTAGCCGTGGGGGACGCAGGGGAGGGAGGGAGGGGGGGAGGGAAGCGGGGGACAGTTCGGTGGAGAGAAAACAATGGAGCAGAGGCCACAAAAATCATCTCCCCACTTCCTCTCATCCTCCTATCCATAACTACCATGTGCACATTAGCATACCATTTTTATTCAACTTTTTGATCCTCTTTATTCTTTTTCCCCTCTGCCGATATGTTCATTCATATGTACCGATACCCCGAGTTCATTCCGCGAAAATGTGTACGCATTAACATCGACTCTGTAGGTTTCGCAGATTTGTCATACCCGTTTCTGCACGATTAAGCGAAAAAAGCGAACAGCGAATAAAGCGCAAATATGGATACGTGAGAAGAAAGCGCACAAGGGCCAATGCGACAGTTTAGGGCAGGGGTTACGTCACCAGGAAATGAATACTTGGAGCTGGTGGTTAGTTATGGAAGTCTTAACTACTAACAAGGGTAAGCCTGCAGCACATGATAACGGATACGCATATAGGGAGTTTAGGAAGAAGATAGATGGGTTAATAGTTTGGCGATGTCAGAAGGAAAGGTAAGTAGGTGCCGTGGAATGATAAAATGGTGAAGTTTTAGAAGTTACTGATAAGAAGAGAGCCCGTGAAGAAGACACGTCCATTTCAAAGATCTACAGAGAAGAACTGGGAGAACTCCACAACAAGGGCTACAATTTTGTAACAGAAATGCCGCAACAACTGACCCCAAAAAGAAGCATGTACATACAGAGAAGCATTGCACGTGGAACAGGAGCCTAAGACTAGAGAAGAAGTTATTTTAGACGAAGAATTGCTTCAGATATTCAAACTTTTATATAAATTACAGTCATGCGGCCTAAACGAAACAGTAGTAAACTGGATACGCGACTTTCTGAGTGATCGTAAGCAAAAGGTAGTTCTTGACGGAATTAGCTCTGATGTCGTTAAAGTGACATCAGGTGTCCCGCAAGGAAGCGTGATCGGACCCCTTTTGTTCATTATATACATAAATGATCTATGCTCTCAAATTAGCAGTAAAATACGTTTATTTGCCGACGACGCTGTCATCTATCGTGAAATTAGTGATCACTCTGACTTTGAAACCTTATCATCGGATTTAAACAACGTTCATGAGTGGAGCCAAGAGTGGGGACTCGAACTTAATCTAAGCAAATGCACGGCGGTACAATTCTTGCGGAGGTCGTCCAACTATTCCCATGTATATGCTGTGGATGGTGTTAACATAAAGGCGACAGATGAAGTGAAGTATCTAGGAGTTACGATAACTTCGGACCTATCGTGGGGAGCACATATAAGAAATATTTGTGGCAGAGCTCTGAAGAAGCTAGGATTCGTGAAGCGTATTGTGCGAAGATTTTCGGATGAAAAAGTAAAAGAGAGGTGCTATTTCGCACTCGTCCGGCCACACCTTGAATATGCAGCGAGCATATGGGATCCGGTGCAGAAAGACTTAGTCCGGGAACTTAATAAAATACAAAGGAAAGCTGCGCGATTCGTCAAAAACAGCTACGGGCGTACTGACAGCGTTACACAGATGTTAAACGAATTAGGCTGGGAACCGCTAGAGACTCGGAGGCTACGCGCTAGGCTTAGATTGCTTGAACAATTGAGAATAGATATCTTTCAGAGCGACACGGAGAACATCATATTAGAACCCCACTATATTTCCAGGTCCGACAGAAATGATAAATTAAGAGAGATATTTTGCCGAACGGATAGGTATGGGAATTCGTTTTTCCCCCGAACAATAAGGGACTTGAATAAATGCTAGGCGTAATTTCATTAGAGCGTTTCCTTTTTATCTTTAAACGGCTGGTGTCCTAACACCCCCCGCCACACGCCTATTGAGGCGGCTTGCGGGGTAATATGTAGATGTAGATGAGATGAACGACGGATCAAAATTTGTTTTTGTGGATGAAGGCCCAGAGGAACGGATGAGTGCGCTTTCTTCGCTGTGCGCTTTCTTCGCTATGCGCTTTCTTCGCTGTGCGCTTTCTTCGCTGTGCGCTTTCTTCGCTGTGCGCTTTCTTCACTGTGCGCTTTCTTCGCTGTGCGCTTTTTTTCACGACACCTTCTGCACTAGCCTCTCTTCCCTTGCCGTGGGTTTTATCTTCAAAGATGCCAGCCCCTCCCTCTTAATTCTTACGCTTCCTCAAATGCGAAAGTATTATTCGCACATCTAGGTTGAGGGCTGGAGCTGGAGACACGTCCCTTTCTGCGAAGTATAGTCTTCGGGGAGTCGGAGCGGAGAGCAAGGTTGCTCCGGAGCAACTTGCTCTCAGCTCGTTGCCCGCAGTGAGCGGTCGCTCAATCGCTCTCCTCGCTTCCAAGCGGAGTGTTCCAAGTGAGCTCCACGGTTCGGAGTGGATCCACCGATCCCGATCGTAGAGACTAGGCAAAGGGGTTTAACGGAACAGAGATAAATTATGAGCCGAATGGTTCCGGGTATTTCGTTGTGCCTGTGTCACAGTTGGAACTTGGAAAAAGCACAAGGGCGCCGCGCCGCCGATGTTGGTCTCAAAGCTCTCCCCTCAGTAGCCTCACTCAGCTCTTCGAACATTGCCCTTGGGGGTTATTTTGTAATCGCACTTAATATAGAATACGCCAAAAAATTTGGAAAATGACGTCATTTTTCGTAGTTCAACTTTATCACTCAGGCGGCGTGACCATCTTCGGCTCTCAAGCGGTGAACTTCCGGTCTATTTATTTGATTCATCCGATCTTTCGACTCTTGATCCGTATCTTTCTACTCTTGATCCGTTTCATTTGGCTCCTCATTTCATTAGTTCCATTTCACCTGTCGTTAAGAACGTGAAATGGAGCCACCATCGGACCTTAGCAGATCGTGAGCCGATCATTAAGAGAGCGAAACGGATCTCCCGCAGAAGAGTCATTAAAAAGTTCAGATTACATAATAAGCCCCCCCCCCCCCCCGAGTAGTAATGGTGGAGTCGAAAGGAACGACCATCGTCCCGCTCGCAGCCTCCTCACTTGGCTCTTCTACGAACGGAACCGGTTCAGTGGTTCGCGTCACTGAACCGATTCTAATAAAACTGCAGGAGCGGTTTACATTGCTCCGGTAGCATTCCCTAATCCTCTCTTTCCGTCGCCCCAGCTCGTTTCGCTTAGATTATGGAAAACCCACGTCCCTCCCCCACGGGGTGGGTATAAGCGACAAGAGCAGTCGGTGATGGCGGATTGAAGTCCTCGCCTGCGAACTCAGGGATCGCGGCGAAAGATCTGAAGGCTTTCCCGGCGTATAGAGGGGGTTGTTCGGGTCTCCGACCGGGTCAAACTCTGCTCCATTTCTGCCGACGCTTCGATGAACGACTCGTTCATCATCCTCAGGGAATGAGTTTGATGGGGCAGGGCGGTGACTTTCATCCGCACACTCCTGTGCTTTCATTTGGAAGCATTTTATTCTTTCAATAATCTGAGCCTCTAATGAAAGAGATGAATTAAATATTATAAGTGGAAACATTCATGGACAATGAAACCCTGGATTCCCTTCGATATATGCAAGTCACTATATTTCCTGCCATCTTACATTGAAAGAATTTAATCGCGATTTACGCTCGTGTAAGTTAGCGAATTCATGCCTCTTGAATAAAATCGCGCATCCAAACTCCGAGACTCAAACCAAACTGTCCTTCAAACCAAAGTCTTCGAATCGAGGTGTGACGAGTCGATGTCATCTCGAGGTTACCGGAACGGTCGACAGAGGGGGGCGAGATCGTGACCCACGTGGAGGTGCCGGCACGACTTTTGCCTCTTCTCCCCAAGGGAATCGTCTTGCCGCCGTTAATTTGCTTTGCTCTTGACAGATGTCTTGCTCCACCCGAGTTTCTTACACTTGTTATCGCGTTAATCTCCAGGAGATGTCCTTGGAAACAAGATGAACAGAAACCGGATATGCCTATCTATCTGAATGCCAGTGATACACGTAGCCATATTTGATCCCAGGTGTTTTACAGATTGCGAAATCATCTCAGTGGAGTTGCTCGTCGACTATTGTTACACAACTATGTGCTTCTTAAACAAAATGCATTTGTTCGCATTTCTTCGTACATTCAGGCATACTCGTATCTGTAATGTAATGGCACAGTTATGGATACATGATCGTGATATTAAAAGGCCCTCAATCGTTGCATGAATGAAATGGAATGCCGGTCGTGGAAGTTTCAATTCGCAGAGAGTGATCGTGAAAATGCCTTCCCCGCTCCTTCCTCTCCCGCTCCTCCCGACAAGTATGTATTTGAACTCTATTGGTTATCTCCCACTTCCTCTTAGACACTCTGCTACTTTTCCCATCATACCCACTTCTGATCATTTGAATACCAGTAAACGTTTCGTAGCAATTATAATTGCCGGACTCGCTGGCGGCGGGGTAACGTCCTCATCTGCTAACCCGAAGAGGAGGATTTTTCACCTCCCAGGGCATGGTTATCTGTGCTTGTCCATTTGTTGTTAAGTTACAATGCTTGATTTAAATGGCCCTCGAGACTTTTCGGCATGATGATAAATAAATATACATTGGTTAATGGATGGAGGTTTGGTCGAATGTCTTTTTTAAGAAATTCAACTTCCTTTTTCCGCCAAGACGTTTCGCCTTTTTATTAAGGCTTCTTCAAGGCTCAAATGATTAACTTTCTTACTGCGACAATGGTAGCAAAATGTGTTACCATTGTCGCAGTAAGAAGGTTAATCCTTAGAGCCCTGAAGAAGCCTTATTAAAAAGGAGAAACGTCTTAGCGGAAAAAGGAAGTTGAATTTCTTAAAAAAAGACATGACCAAAACTCCATAAATTAACCAATGTATTATTATTAAAGTGGTTAATAACCATTCAAAGAAGTGAAATGAATAAATAATTACTAAGTTTTGGTCTGAATGTGCACACTTAATCATACTATTTTCCAATACTTCGAAGCTAAAACACAATGAAATGTACTCACTCTGTAGGAGAAAGAGATCGCGAAAAGCAAACATCGCGAACTCGATTCAAAGAAGTTTTTTCGCGGCACAATGTTGCTAATTCTTGCCCAGGCGAACGACTGTTCTGCAACTAATCGTCATATTCGGAATCGAAAGCTTCGCTCCTGTGAATTGGTGGATGAACTAAGGATTTACGCGTCACCTCAATTGAACTGTGGGTGTTAGCATTCTGTATAATTCTTCACTCAATGCAAGAGATAAGAAAACAGGGTCTCAGCGACCTAAATACGACGCCTTAAACGTAGAAAACACCTGATCGAAGGCTTGTTTTTGTAAAATGTAGATTAAAATAATTATATAGTTCCTTGGAATAGTGCCTTTGATATCATGAATCAATATCTGATGGAACACCGTTAAACTGGAAGCACATTAGCGTATTTATATCGATGCAGTAAAAAATTGTTTTCAATTAAAAATGCCACCGTACGACTACAATGCACTTGAAATTAATGAGTAATCACTGTGTATTTTATATGCATTTCATTAAAAATGTCCAAATACTAGGAAGAAATCGAAAAGCGGTCAAATTAACAGGTTCTGGCGCTTTTAGGTTGTCGAAGGCTTTCCCGGCGTATTGCATTGCGGAAGGTTATTTGGGATTTCCACCGGGTCAGGTTTCCAAAATGGGCGACGTTTCGATGAACGAGTCGTCCATCGACATCATGCCCTGATGAAGATGGACGACTCGTTCATCGAAACGTCGGCCGAATTGGAAAACCTGACCCGGTGGAAATCCCAAATAACCTTCCACAGAGGAAAACACCTGTTTCAAATGCATAAAACAAGTGCATTTTACAATATCTGTTTCTCACTATCGTGAAATTCAGTTAGGCGACGCATCACCAAATAG
This sequence comes from Pyrrhosoma nymphula, assembly GCA_963573305.1. NCBI lineage: Eukaryota > Metazoa > Arthropoda > Insecta > Odonata > Coenagrionidae > Pyrrhosoma > Pyrrhosoma nymphula. The sequence continues at coordinate 152,113,977 of OY754333.1, read as the reverse complement.
CGTTGACTCTAATTGAAGTCTTTATCTTCATATCTTTGCTATAGATGCCATATTTCCTCCTTTCCGTGAGTCGTTCACAAGCGTAATTCTCCTTCTAATGTATGTCGTATCATAAATCGCCTTTAGTCGAAGTACACTCTGGATATTATCCACACGTCCTCCTTCATAGATGATGACCTAGCGAGATCTCCGCGAAGTCCAATGTGTCAAGAATTTCGTCGTTAATAATTCCATAAACGTGACTTGATTCGGTAGTGAGTGTCTGGAGTCGCATCTTATTTGAACCTTCACAATGCCCCCTCCAGGTCGACATGTGGCCGTTAGGACCAGAGTTCTGCATCGGGCGTACTCAACGAGTCTGAACAGCCGAGCGCATAGCCGAGCGAAAGTCCGAGTCCCGTCCGATATCTCCGCAGTGAGTTCGCCCGATTACACACCGCCCGAAGTGGTCTCGTGGTTGACAATCGGACTTGCGCGGACTTACATGCGCGGTGGATTAGCCCACGTTACTCGAAAAGTAGTACTATTACGAAGTCAGACCAAAATGTCTTTACCAACCTCTTAAAAGGATGTTATGTCTAATGTAAAATATTTATGGACCTTGCCTCTTTGAAGAACAACTGTCTACACGTATAATACAAGAATCTGCAACAGGTTCAGAAATTAAAATAAAAGATAGAATGCTTTTTAAACTAACTGTATTTAAAAAAATATAAATACAAGTTTTCAAAAAAATTCATGATCCCGCACAATAAAAAATACAGAAATGCGATAAGTTCCGAGGAGTTATTGAACAATGCAGGTGACAAGGAATCATCAAACGTAAACAACTAATTGTGAAGGTTTCGTTCATTTTTCAGATAATCCCCCACAAATAACAGGCCATCTACAGCGTCGGGGTCCAGTAGGGACCAGTGCGATTCTCCAGAATATTTCCTGCGTGACCGGTGTCCAAACTTTGGACACCAGGTACGGAAGGGAGGGGGGGGGGAGGGGAGGATGAGAAATTTGTTAATTGCGGAAAGACAAATGAGTGCAAATGCAGGGCAGTCACTCTACTTGCCATTCTCGTGTTGGGAGCTAATAAAAATCGACCTATCGATCACGGATCTCTTATGAAGTGGCGTTACGCTTGCCGTTGAAATGCCGGCGCGGAATCATTTTTATCATTCTATGATCTACGTTTATACGAGCGTAACAGATCAAAGCGATTTCTTTCGCGCTCTCCGTTGAACCCCTTTCATCGAATGTGTACTACGAACCCTCGCAACAGGGAGGGCGGGTGGACCAAGGGGGGGGAGGAGGAAAGACACGGAATGAGTCTCGCCTTCTTCAAAGACGACGGCTCACTTCCCAATGGGGGGGGGGGGGGGGGAGGGGGGGGGAAGAAACGCATCACGGCGTGTGTGTATGTGTGGTCGGATCCGGAGAGGCGGACTTCACTTGTTTTACGCGACACTTACTTACTCCTCGGCGCTACAGCCCTTGCACAGGGCATTGGCCTCTCTGACAATGTTAGCCCAGACATCACGATACCTTGGATGAGTTCTCCATCTTCTTATTCTCATCTTTCTTAGATCATCTTCTACATCATCCAACCATCTTTTCCGAGGTCTTCCTCTCAATCTTCTGCCACTAGGATGTCCAAGGTATATCTTTTTCACCATCCTATCCTCAGACATTCTCTCAACATGCCCTAACCACCTTATCCTGTTACTCTTAAATTCTACCACTATGTTAAGATGCTTGTAGGGATCCTCCAGTTCTCTATTCCTCCGTATTCTCCACTGTCCGTCTTCCTTCACTGCACCAAAAATCTTTCTTAGCACTTTCCTTTCACATATTTTTAATAGCTCTTCTTCTGCAGTAATCATTAACGCGTCACTTGGACGATGCTAATTACAGTGGCGCAGTCCGGGAGTCCGCTGAACTACGCAGCATTAATTAATGCGTCACATTGTTTTGACTTATACTTAAAACATTGTTTACATAACATTTTAAACCAGCTGAAGTGAACCAGTTCTTCAAGCCTCAAAGAGCACATTGTCTCGAATAGAGGTCATAAAGTTCCTAAGATAATTATTTTGGTCGATTCCAGCTCCACCACCGATATTCTCTCGAAAGACTCCACTCGCCTGCTTGGCTTTGATTGGTTGTTGGATCTCCAAGGCACTGATAATCTCCGCACTTATTTCCGGGATCGTTTACCGTGACTCGTTTCACCGGTGATGAGCGACCGCCGCGCCGGTGACATGACATCGCCCATCACCGGCTTTCCGATTCTTTAAGCCGACGTGATGGTGATGATCTTCATCCAAAGAGATACATCACCGATCGGATGGCCTTCTCATCCCATCACCCGTGCGCCATCATTATCTCCCAGCATGGCTTCCACTTGGACAGTGGTTTTTCTCACTCACGCGACAGTGGTATTTTAGAACATTCTGCCTCTTTCAGGCATAGTATATTGTAGTATGTACATGTATGTATGTACCATGCCCTCGGCCTTTTTGGAAAGAATCGAGTCATACCTCTCATATTTAAATGAATTTATTTACTTTCAAAACCTAAGCAAGAAATACCAATGTAAAATATCAATGCGTGCCGTGAATGAAACTGAATAAAGCAAAGAATTTAAACTGTTTCATTTCATTTGTCAACTTATACACGTTGTTTTATTCTAAAAATACACGATTTCGAGAAACAATGGGTTACCTAATATTCCAAGGAAGCATATGTCCTTCACTTCTCAAAACCATGTCCCCAGAAGTCGTCTAATAAGTGTAATTAAACTTATTTATGGACTTAAATAATTTGGACATGGTGTTAGTACTGGATGCCTATATCGCCAGGAGGCCAGCCCACGGAGTGGAAGTTTGGCAACAGCGTTCTCCATAAGACCCATACAGTTAAGGTGGTTCCACCGTAAAATGACTTAAATGTCATTTTATTCATATTCTGTCTACTCGTAGAAAAATTTGTCATCTATCTGATATGAAAAACAAAATAATATCTTTCCACGCTATCTTATTCTATAATTGGACTTGAAATTACATGGTGTTCAATGGGGGAATGAGAGAAACGCGGGGAAAAATGGTATTTTTCCATAAAATACAAATGCCATTTTCGCGGAAAACTGTTAATATGAAGAAAATAATCCAGAGAAATTGAATAAAAATAAAATACAGGCATCTTACCACCTTATTTTTTTAGTTATTAGGGAATTACTGCCGTAATTGAAGTCAAAATGCGGTAATTCGTAGGAAATGGCGCTGCAGTCGGCTCCAATGGCTGGAAAAAAGTGCTCATTTAAAATACATTCGTGGAATAATCTGCATGTTTTGTAACTTACTTTTGGGTTTCTAATGGTAACGCATTTCATCAGTGAAAGCAGGATTTTTTTTGACAAAATATAAAAAATGTGGAATTTAGTATTTGTTTTGACTCAGACAGTCGCGGCGGAACCTCCTTAACTAAACGTGGAACGCCCTATGTAGTGTTGGACCTATTTTCCTTCTTACGGGCGTGAGCCCTCTAGAAGTGTGGATTTGTATTCATTTTTCGATACAATGTAAGGATGAGGTTGTTTGAAGATGGAGGAAGGTTTCATAGTGTAGGTCGGAGATGGGATTTTTAAAAAATTAGGTCATGGGATTTTTTAAAATTGGGAATAAAGTTGGTTAAGCAGGGAGATTTATTGCTGGTTGAAGTTTGGGACCGGGAAGGCTTGTTTAATCTGGGGGAGGAATTATGTGGGGGATGTTAAGGGGATGATGAAATATGCTGAGGGTGAACACGATATTCTGGTGCTTATTGACTTCAAGACGAACATCCGATCACGGCGCACGCGAAACTTAAAGGAGGATTGTAATTTCTCGACAGGAAAGGATTTCAATGTTTCGGTTGCTATTTTGCCATTCCGTAAGTTCCATAAACGTCAAAGATATGGGGTTGGTAATTCTTGGTACAAAATGCAAAGCATGTCGTTTCCCCATCAGTCTGTCATGGTTATATTTTCTGGCAATACGCAGGAGGCAGTTTGAACGATATTTCCCTCCAGTTATAAGAAAGTTTGTCATTTGAATAACATTTTAAAAATTAATCAGTTGTAATAAGTACCAGGTAAATAGAAAATACAAATTTAAATATATTTCGTAATATAAATGACGCCATAAATTGGTTTTTATGACTTCTTAGCAGTCAACTCAAGTCTTGGCCGAACGTCGATTCGCAAGTGTAGTAAGTATGTACATGCTTGGCCGTGACGTGGTGATAACGGTTAAGTTAGCATCCGAGCGTATGAATGACCCGGGAGAATTCCCGGGCAACTCGCTCTGCCCGAGGGAAGAAGACCTTTTGGGGGACACTCTGATCTGCTTCGGCCGCATTCGAAAGGGAGCAAGGTCGTTCAAGGTTGCCCCGCTCAAGCATACTTCGTCTCCGTGAAGCGCACATTGCGGCCAACGTACTACATACAAGTATTACATCGTATTCGGGACTCCAGTTATTTCTCTCACGTCTGAAGCAAAACGCCTTCACCGCTGAAAAGTTTTTGCGATCCCTGCGACGAGTGCTGAGTGGAGTGAGTTCGATTCAGAATGTAACTGAGAAGACATGCGGACTCCACGACGTTACGCTTCTGTGACGCGATCCGTGCGTTCCGCGAACTGCCTCGTGTTCGTAATGTCGTCGCTCTTGAGCGGAACGCATCCCTTGTAAAACGGCTCTTCTAACTTTGAGGCGAATATCTCGAAAAGTAGAGCAACGCGTGGCCGATATTTTGGTTTCATTAGAAAGCAAGATCATTTTCTTTATAATGGTTATAATAAATTTGATGAATTTAATTCGTAGAATCGATCAAAGTTATTTGCCCCGGTTAAATACTTCCACGGAATGAAGATCGAACTTCATTCTCTCTCTCCCGTGGACGCCATTGGCAGCGTCAACGAACAGACAGCCTGGCACTTCATTCCTCAAATCATCGACATCGCTTCTGTAAAACGACTTCTGCGAAGGTTTGAATCATATTTGCAACGACAGCCTTTTTTTTATTTCCTCAACCGCAAAATTCCACTCGAATATGTTGGCAACGCACTTGCCATGTTTGAATGAAATTCAGTGCAATGTGTATACTTTTGGCCCTGATGTCTGAATCTCAATCAGTCCATTAAACGTGGGTAACTTGTAGCACATTATTTGAATAAATATGGAGATCCCTTTTGTTCGTTATCCATCAGTAAACGACGGTTAGCGGTTTCATCGACTAAAATCAAAATGTCAGCCACGCGTTGATTCGCGCAATCGAATCCAGTGCTCCTCAAGTTGTCCGATTCATATCTTAACCCATAAATCAACTCTCGGCAGCCCTTCGAGCGGTCTCCTCTCTTCCCCCGAGGACTTCCCCCCCACTCCATCGCCAAGGCTCCAGGAAAGAAGGACGGGGGATGCCGACGAGGGAGCGACGCATGTACCAGAGGCAAGGAACACAACTTCAACACACCTGCATTGGAAGTGGGTGCAAGAAAATAATGGCCACAGTATTTACCAGCTTACAATGCGAGCTAATATATTCCCGAAGAAATCCACGGAAAATCATCCTCCTTGATGTTACATAATCAACATCAAGCGAAGGTATTAGCTTCTGCTAAAATGACGTCAATTAAATGTACAGAAAATTGTTCAAAATGGGTACGTTTATATATTTATTATTGACATCTACTAAGTAGAAATAATAATTCATAATGATTTAATGTTGTCAAATTAATGCCTTGTTCGCATAAATAACTTGCTACCCTTGTAATTTATGAAGTTTGTAACGAAAACACGGGTACGTATTTGCTAACCAATGCATTTTTTATTATGCCAGGTATGTTACGCTCGTTAATATTCCGGACGTTACATGCATTAAAATGTTAGTAATGTGAACAAGGCATACGTGGAATATTAACTGAAAATTAGCATTTTATCTAACTCGTTACCTTAGTTTCTTCCGTCAAAGCTGTTGATCTTGTAGGAGCTCGGAGGAAAGGGCTCAGTTCCCTTATTAAATCGCCGACTAGATCTTTCGGCAATCTGTATAGCTTTAAAAATTTCTTCTCCTCCAATTGAAATGGAGAAATTCACTCCAGAAGAAGCCTTGGGAGCCTTTTTGCCTCCATTTCATCTTCAAAGTTGTTGATTATCAGAAAACGGGACATTGCAGCCGCCATTTTCACAACAATACTATCCTCTGTAAGTATACGAACTCGAGCGGTTTCGGGCATACGAAATACGGAGCCCTTTGAATGACCCGCCCAAACAATTCGAGCATCCGTCTGGCGTACGAGTTAGCACCACGTGACTCGCATGAGATCCCTTCTACGTATACGAACAGAATTTCGAGCTTAGCCCCCCTTAGCAGGCGAGAATAAAATCCACATGGAGTGTGATGCTTCGGACCCTTGGCTTGCCGGGCCTATCCGCAAAACAACTCCTCCTATTCGAGGCTTCTTGAATTTTACGGCAATTGTTGCAGAACATTGAGAACCCTGAAATCCTGCAAATATTTGCAAGGTATTGGAATGGGTAATTTGTAATGCAGTATTCTTCGGATTGGCCCGCCGAGCCAAAGGTCCAGGGTTCGACTTTCAATCCGAGTGAATTTTTTTTCTCATGTCAATGCTCCACTGTGGTCAGGTTAGGCCAAAATATTATAAGAAATGACTGTTTAATCTCTCGGGATTCATTCCGCGAAGTTTAAAATTGCAAAAAACAATATTTCGCTGGTCATCCTGCCAGCTTCATCAGGTTAACTGAACTGATTCTTTAGTCTCGCTCGTCTTTATATACATGAGTGAGGACTCCCATTGTTGCCGGAATTTTAAATTTGAAAAATTCGTTTGAGCTTTCTTCTCAATGTGTAACCGTCTTCTCGGTTGACGTTCTCCGGTCTCTTCGCAATTTAATCAGGGAGGCTAAAGAAATCGCGAAGAGACCTGAGAACGTCAACCGTGAAGACGGTTACACATTGAGAAGAAAGCTCAAACGAATTTTTCAAATTTAAAATTTCGGCAACAATGGGAGTCCTCACTCATGTATATAAAGACGAGCGAGACTAAAGAATCAGTTCAGTTAACCTGATGAAGCTGGCAGGAGGACCAGCGAAATATTGTTTTTTGCAATTTTAAACATCGCGGAATGAATCCCGAATGATTAAACAGTCAACACTATATCCGCGGAAGCCTACGAGCTAATTTAACTATAAGAAATAGTTTATGACGATGCAGTGTTGGGGAAATGAATTCGTAGAATTTACCGTTAGCAGCGGAAAATTACTGGAAATGTGTGAATAACGAATCTCATAATTTGACTAAAAAGCATGGTGATTATTTCCCCATATTTGTTCACATTATTCATCATTAGATCGCTTCTGAATTTCACAGCAAAATACATTTGATATCAATAGAAGGATAAATTATCTTTCCAGGATTCGAGCGGCCAAAACTCGGGACCGTGCGTCTTATGAATGGGAAAATGCGCCCAAGCGATGCGCAACTGTTCATCCAGCGAAGCGGGAAAAGAGCGAACCATGGAAAATGAAAGGAGAGATTTCAACGACTCCCAACACTGGTGCGACCGTTCAATGCTGGAGACAATCGAGTCCCGTGTACAAGGAATGCGCCAGCTGATTGAGGAAGATCAGAAACTGTGACGCAGGACTATTTAATAAGATGATACAGCAAGAACTGCATCGTTAAAATGCCTAAAGCAAGCAATTTGAAAGATTTTTATGTAAAATGTGAATCCTAAAATATTTAGACATTTCATTTTGCTTTTTTCTAAAGAAATCGTGTTTCTTATGTTACGTAAGTGTTAATAATATCTTATATAATAGTTAATAATAAATAGTCAATAGGGAACAGTAAATAATATCGTTGATATTATTAAACCTTGGCACTTAGGTTAAAGGATTGATTAATGTGCTACTATACGCTAGGAAGGGTAAATGTTACTTCCCTACGTCAAAATATGGTGCAACGTTTCATGCCTACCTAGGTATTGTGAATGCCTAATTTTCATGGTAAAAATTTCAATAAACATTTTGCGCAATAAGTTTTATCATCCACGACATGTTTCCATTGAAAACATTCACGGTTTTTCGTTGCACGGCAGGTTGCGAAGAGGCAGAATGCTTAACAGCGGGATAACAACAAGAAGACTTACAAAAATGAAGCATTGGTCACTCGTGTAAAACCCTGCAGTAAAAATACCCACACGATAATAGCTAGATTTCTTTTGATTGAAATGTTCAAAGTGGATCGACAGACAACGGCTTGAATGTTCGCTTCATTCTAGTGTTAGGAGACGAAAAATATGTTTTACAAAAAATGCTTGAGAATTTTAAGAACAATTTATAGCATTCATGTATTGAAATTAGTTCATGCCCTCCGACTTTTTTTCCATAGTTTTTTTTTATTTCCTTCCCGAGGATGACTTACGAGACTGGTCATGGTCGCTGGGGATTTCCCTGGAAGCCAAGGTGACACTAATTGCGGAGAGTCTGCGTAAGTAATGAAGTAATGCCAGTCTTTGTGCTCCGTGTCATTGCACCCGCTCAAGTACGCGACCGTTGTACACAGGAATCGCCATTCCATTACACCGAACCTCCACTCTTTTTTTTCTCTCTCATGCCTCCTCGAGGCGCGCTGCATTCACAACAACCCCTGCCTTCGCTCTCATTTCTATATTCCGATGGCACCTCGCCTCATCCTCCTCCGCCTCTCTCGCCTTTCCGGAAACCAGCTGCTTACTCCTCCTTCCATGTGGCGGCGCCATTATTCCCGGCGGTGGCCGACGACGGACTATCCACTCGGCGAACGACGGGACGAGAGACGGCGAGAGTAATTATCAAATTGTGGGACGGATCCATTTCCCGGAACACGACCGCTGTCCGCCATCACTATGCGCATTCCGATGCGCATTCCAGGCTCGCTGCCTTTCTAATATCGGTGAAAAAAACTTGCGAGCAAAAAAAAGTCCATCCCGAGCGGTTTTATTAAGAGCGCTCTGTCCCTTAGGGCAGTTTATAGAAGCAGGACATTTCTCTGGTCATAATAAAGACCATATTCGAACTTCACTTTAAAATTTAACTAGCATGAAGTACGTATAATAGTTTATATTTTCGCGGCTTCGAGGGAAGTTAAGACTCCTCGAAGAAGACCGAGGGATGAGTAGTAGCTTGCATGGAGCAAATGAAGAGGGATGTGTGTCGGGGAAAGGAGAGTTCGCAATGAAGGGAAGAATAGAAGACTGATGGTTAGCCATTCTTACGATTGAAACAATGATGACCAGCGACGAAAACAAATTGCGCTTCTGACTGCATCTATCAGTGATTAACTAAGTATGGCAACATGTTGGTTAATTTAAAATTACATATTTGTGTCACGCCGCACTCTGAAAGCGGCTTTACTGTCGACGACTTTTATTTTGCGATTTTATATCAACTAAATTATGGCGAATAATTATAACTTGAGCGGCAAAAACTTGTGCTAATGGAAGTATTGTTCTGTCTCGGAAGCAGGATCACCACTGTTGAGATGAGTAAGAAAAATGTTGAGAGTAGAATATGTAACATAAAAATGTGATTGAAGACAGAATGATGGACAAGCGAGGGAGGAGTAGGAGGATGAAAATCGTAGGAGCACTGGGCCACAAAAAGGAGGTGAAAAATTCGCAGATTTAAAAAATAAATTAATCCTGGACAGGAGACAGTTTCACGAACGACCCGTCAGAAAGTGCTCTCCACTGTCGGCGAAATACCGATCAGCGCTGTTCAACGACCAACAATTCACTTCAAGGAATACATGATAAGAATATAAGGAGTATATGATGTTGTATTGCACGACATCACATCTATCGTATTCTGATGACTTCGCAAGGCAGTGCGATATATCATGACCGTCGCCAAGCAATATTTAATTAGAAACGCATTTAGTCGTCGATGGACCGTGGTTTTGCACAGCACTACGCGTCCATTTGACAGTGTTTTTAACCCCATTGAAGGACACTAGAAGGCCATCACAATGCCAATAAACCATTAGAATTACATGTCGCAGACATCGAACAAACGAGTCAAGTTCGGAAACTTGTTTCAATTCAAGAGAAACATCATTCTGAGAGTCAAGTTTCCATCCGCAACCCGACAAATGCCGGAGTTGTATCGAGAATATATCCGTCTAAAGGCCGGGAGGTACTAGTTGTCTTCAAACGATAATAAAACTGTGGAAATGCAACGGAAATCAGAATTTTGGACTTTTCAATTGTTTTCTTAATTAAAAAATTCAGACGGTGGCGAGACAACAGGCGCAAATTGCAATGAAAGAACCCAAGCGCATTAACAGCGCTTTGGAGTATCCGCTCGGGATTCCCTTGATCTAGATTTAACTCGGTTCAAGTTAATTCATCTGCAGTGTTTTATTTTTTTTTAATCGCTTCCGAAGAGATAATGCATTGCATAAGAGCTTCAGTCTCATTAGATGCGGACATCTGTCGTGGAGGAAGACAAGTTGTATCCGTGGTACATAAATCCTCGACAATTGCAAAGAGTGTACGTGACAACTACAGCAACGAAATATCACTGTTAAATTACAAGCAATAACTTCCGCAATCGATCCCATACACTTATCATCCGAGTTAACGTTTTCCTCTTTGTACGCATCCTTTTGCTTGTTTGTATTTGTGCACCACCGGCCATTGGCCGTCGCTTTCGGTTCAGTTTCGGTGACCTCCGACCTCGCTCCGGATCAATTAAACAATGTGCTCGGCATTCGTGTCGCTGTCCCTGCCATTGGCGTGACGCCCCCATTTGACCGATCCGCAAGGAGGGACTGCCATCTGGTGGTAGGGAATGTACAGGCACTCACCCTTGTCGTTGTCCGCGAGGTGCTCGTGGCCGGTGGGGCTGTGGCCGTGTTGCTGCTGCTGCCTCCGGGGGCTTCCGGGGGTGGCTGCTCCGGGGGAGGAGGCGGCGGCGAGGCTGAGGGCGCGGCTGAAGTGTTCGTCGACCACAGAGGACACGTCCCCCGAGTAGTGGGTGAAGACGACGCAGTTGGCCGACACGTACTGCGCCGACGAGGACGTCGCCGCCCCAGCTGGGGGCCCGGGGGCCTTGGGGCCCGAAGAAGGCTGCCCCTCCTCCTCGTCCTCCTCCATGTCTTCCATGTCGTCCTCCTCCTTGGGCGGGTGCAGCCGCGGCGGCGAGTAGGGCGCTGCGGACGAACGCCCGTACTTCACCTGTTGGAGAACATGTGGACGGTCTCATTAACACTACCATGAGAGAAGAAAAACAAAACAAAAGGCCGAAAAGCGTAAGTAAGAAATAAGTTAAGACACATTCACAACGTATGTTCGCGGAAATTTCGGCGGTGAGGGCGTCTTTGTCGGTGGCCTTGATTGAGGTGTCACATGATGTTCCTCACGACCCTTTCCCACTCCTCCTTTCAGACATCCTTACCACCACCAACATTTTCTCCAAGGGTCACTTCCTCGCCTTGAGACAAACCCCTGCGGCACCCTTAAAACCACTCGACCCCGACTTCAAGTGCACCACCCACACAATAATAACCTCACGCGTCTCCCGTCATCGTGCAAAACATCTTGCCACTCTTATGTCACCCGGCGCCTACACCGAAAATTCCACTGTGCGTGCGTGCGTATAAATGTGTATTTAAATGCTATATATTTCCACTATGATTATCTATTTTCGTTTGTTACTCGTTTAAAGTACCTAATCCATCTGTTGTTTGCCTTCGGCCTGACAGTGGTTCTGCGGGTTACCCATCACGCGTCAGCCAAAGCCTCTCGTCAACACCGCTCCCGATTGCGTTAATCCACACTGCATACGGCGAAAACAGAACCATGGAGAGGAGTCTAGCCTAAAGCCTTTGGCGGAGGTCACATTTGCTGTTGACATTTATTATACAGTTTTATATAAGGATAACCTCGGACCAGAGTTACTTGACATCGAAATAGACGGCATTAAGAGAGATGAAGGGTAGAAAAGCTGTGGGAACCGATAATCTACCTTCGGAGCTACTGAAGAATCTAGGTAGTAAGGGGAGAAAATCGTTTTTCGAACTTATTCGCAGGATCTACGAGGGAGGAGTATGGCCAGAGGATTTCATGAGAACAGTATTAATACCTATTCCGAAGAAGAATAAAGCGTCAGATTGCGAGGAATATAGAACAATCAGTTTAATTTCGCACGCGGCAAAAGTGTTGCTTAGAATACTAAATAGAAGGTTGGAGAGCAGAGCAAAATGCTATTTAGGCGACGACCAATTTGGGTTTAGGAAGGGGAAGGGAACCAGTGATGCGTTAGTGGTAATGAGGACACTTATAGATAGAAACATAGAGCATAATCAGGATGTTTTTGCTTGTTTTGTAGATTGCGAAAAGGCGTTTGACAGAGTAAACTGGGAGAAGCTAATGCAGATACTGGGGAAAATAGGAATAGATTGGCGTGATAGGAGACTCATCCGAAACTTATATATGGGGCAGAGGGCTCAGGTAAGGGTAGCTGACGGTGAGTCAGGGTGGGCAGTTATAGGTCGCGGGGTACGGCAAGGGTGCCCGTTGTCGCCTTTACTTTTTAACATATACGCTGAGGAAATGGTAAGAGAGGCATGGGATGAGCTAGATGTGGGAATGAAAGTAGGAGGCCAGTGGATAAAGTCGGTTAGATTCGCAGACGACCAGGCGTTGGTCAGTTGGTCATCGAAAGGATTGCAAACTTTAGTAGATGCTCTGGAAAAACAGTGTGAGAAATACGGAATGAAGATAAATAATAGGAAAACAAAAGTAATGAGATTCTGTAGGACAAGGAAAGCGAAACTGGTGATAAGAGTAGGAAGTCACAAACTGGAGCAAGTAGAACAATTTAATTATTTGGGTAGTACGCTAGAAGAAACAGGTCATAGTAGCAAAGACATAAGGAGGAGAATAGCGCTAGCGAAGGAAGCGTTCAATAATAGAAGGGAGCTGATGACGGGGACCTTAAGTAAGGATGTAAAAAAGAGGCTGGTAAAGAGTCTGATTTGGAGTGTGGCGTGTATGGGGCAGAAACGTGGACCTTGAGAAAGGAAGACCAAAATAGGGTGAAGGCTTTCGAGATATGGGTGTGGAGGAGGATGGAGAAGGTGCGTTGGACGGAAAGGAAGACAAATGAAGAAGTGCTTGACATGGTGGGCGAGGAGAGAAAACTTATAGATGAGATTAGGGGAAGACAGGGTAGGTGGCTAGAAGGGGTAATGAGGGACGATGGTTTGCTGAAGGCCGTGATAGAGGGTAGGATGTTGGGTAAGCGGGGAAGGGGAAGGAAGAGAATCGGTTTTATGGACGGGATGAAGAAAGGTAGGACTTATGCTGAGATGAAGAAAGAAATATTAGAGGTAGGAAGGGCACGGCACGTGTAAGAGTTCGTTGGAGATTCTCTGACTTTCATCACAACCTACCTCTAACCGGTAGACTACTGAAATGAATGAATATTCTATTATGCAACTGTGCGGCTTGTCAATCAAAGTCTGATCACCTCGAACTGGCAAGATCGGAAGTGCTGCATTTTGAAGTGTAAACTTCTAATGGGTGCACCACGAACAGAAAATTCTGCAGGCGGTAGATCGGTTTCTGGGAGTCACGCTCTTTTTCTCACGTCACGCTCGGCACAGTAATAGTAGGTATACGCATATGTGTATTAGACAAAAAATGAAACACATATAAATACTTATGAGAGAGAGAGAGAGATTTTTTTATGCATTGTATTTATCAGAATATCGCCATAGAAGTTTACACTTCTCCCGTGTGGTATTAAACACACTAATTTTTTATTTCTAATTTAATTTTTATCATAAAGTATTGGTCTCATTGTTCTTATCATTGTTCTCAGCAAGTGTCTGTCTGTTCCCGCCCATTGCCTCGTCTTCTCCGCTTATATACAAATCAAACATTACCCCCACTCTCTCCCCATTTCCCTCCAATTACCAATTTCCATATTAAAGTCAATTCTTATAAGTTTTTGAGAAACTGATGACGTTGCTATGTCGTTGCAACCTGGGTCGTGGATTTTTTTCCTCTGTCGCAGGAATAAGTTTCCACACGCAAAAAAAGGAGAGCGATGGAATGCAACAAAATATCTGATAAACCTTTCATTTCCATGACAACATCGTTGTTATAAATTTAATGACATGGTAATAGTATTGAGATTATGGTCTTGCTGTTACGCCGAAGGTACGTGCGGTGTACTCCGCAGAGCAAGGCTCATCTATCTCCAGCGGGTTTGACAAGGGGAAGTCATAGTAGTTGATTGTTTCCTTTAATATGAGCTTGTTATCTTTTATTCTGACCCACAAGACTTAGGGAACGTAAACACGCCCACAATGCAACTGTACTGCGACGTTCCAAATACTACTCAGCTGACCGCCAGCCACCCGTCATCAAGGAACAGTGAATGAATACGAGAATGAGACAACAGGGTGTTTTCCTGGTATTCTTAGCATACTCAAAAGCAAGGGTCGAACCTAAAATAGCCTTGCAGTCAAAATACAGGTGAAGGGAAATCATAATATTAATGACTTTTATTAAAATAATTGAAGTGGAACGAGAATGAAAGTCGTGAAAATTTAAATGAAACATGCAAACAATGGCGGAAAAAATTGGCGGAAAATATTTTGGCGTCTGAACGTAGGCGGGTGCGAATTGAAAAACGCTCTTCCTCCGACAGGTTGCACTGGCACTAGCGTATTATCTTTATTAAGCTCCTTTGCTCCTAAACCAGTACAATTAATAATGTATTTAGTGTCAAGTTCAGAAAATGCAGTAATTTTCTTTTGTACAAACTTTACCTTGGGTTTTAAGTAACCTGTTAATTCTGTCATCGGAGTAGCCGTATCCATGAAGATAACATCATCATAAACAAACATTTTGCTAGTGATTCCATTACCAAAGTCAACAATAACATCTTTTGCCGGCTTCATAACTTTACCGACAGCATAAGGTTCTAAATCTGATGATTTACTATCCTCAAAATAAGCTGGAGTAATAATTGCTCACTCCTTAAGGTTTGGATTAGCAGTTTTTGCTATTTGTTCATAAAATTTATAAGCATCAATACCTATTTCATTAACCAGATTTATTTCCTTAACCTATTTGATTAACCATCTGGTTAATCTATAGAGGCCGTAAGAGCTCATCTACCTTGACCTATTTCATTAATTACTTTTTCCAAATGGAACACTGAGAAAGCCAGCTGCAACCGGAGATATATAAAATTCATGCAAAGAAAAATACGTATGTACAAATTAATATAATATTAATTACTATGTTCAGTTTTTTAATACAAAACAATGGCGTTTTCAATGTTAATATAGGGATTTAAATCTTAGATTCTAACTGCTGTTCAAAATTCAAATTAAATAGTGAATATGGTCTCTATGATGGAAAGAGCAAAATCTCTTTCAAACCCCCCTCAGCGTATTGCCATATCATACAGACACGAGGAGAGTGGTGGGGACGTGAGTTGGGGGCCGCTGCCCCGCTGCAGGGCCTTCTGACCCCAAAGTGGCCCTCTCGGGGGCGGCGGGAGGGAGGCCTGGCTCGGATGTACGCAACGATGAGGGGACGCTGCTTCCACCGCGACGGACCGAATACCGGCTCGATCCCCTTTCAGAAGAGGTATGCCCACACAATATTAAAAAAAAAACTGAAAGACCACACCCTGAAGAAGAGACGAGAGCCTATGCCTGATGGGCCACCGCTGATGTTTTGTTTCTCTCATGGCCGTCCATTGTTAAGTTTTCCCGTCGATTCTCCTCCGAGCGCCGCTATCTTCGGCGAAATGTGACAGTGAGCAACTTCACCCCCGCGAGTGCCAGTGTTGCCAAGAGCGGCAACTGGCCGCGCCACCTCCGTCGCAGTGAGTCTACGCGATCGATGCCGCACGAGGGACAGCGAGCGGTAGTGAATTCGGAACGATTCGATCCTTTGGAACGAATCCACTGATGGAACGAGAAGGAACGAATCCGGCTGTGGAAATATTCTCGTTCCAAAAGAACCGATTCGTTCCAAAGGACCGAAAGGAACGAAGGACCAAAAGGATTCGAAGGTCTTAAAGGAATCAAATCAAGGAAAGGATTCATAGGAAAGAAGGACCGAAAGGATTCGAAGGACTTAAAGGAATAAAATCAAGTAAACCTTCCAAACTTAATGTCGGATCTCAAATTTGTTGACTTTTTTTTAGATGTCATCAAAGTTTGCAACTGTATGCCATTACTTTTTCTCTAACACTAATAGTTGGCTGGTAACATGGCGCCAATTTCGGAATTTTTGTGAAACTTGCTGTTTTTCGACTGTAGCTTCTAAACTAGAAGTCGGATCTCGCTGGGCGGTTTTTTTAGATCTCATGCAGACCTACAATTCTCTGCTATCCGTTTTTTTCATCCCTCGTAGTTCTCTGGGAACATGGTGCCAAAGGGAGGAGTAGCCGCGCGTGGATGGGAGAGTGGATGTGCGATAGGCGTTGGAGAGATGTGGGTGTGGAGGAGAGGGTGCAGTGGACGGATAGGAAGACGAAGGGGTGCATTCATGAAACTCTCTAATGTTTCTTTCCCTCACGCCCTTACCAGTGTAGGTACGATCTTAAAAGTCGGCAGGGGTATGCGCCTTGACATAATCTTTACGGATAATTAGCAAAAACACGGATTCTCTTGTAGTTCTATGGTAACATGGTGCCAAAGTGATATTTTCGAATGTTTCTTTCCCTCACGTCTCCTAGCTGCTAAACTTAGAGTCTGATCTCGAATCTGTTGGGCGGGTTTTTTTTAGATCTCATCAAGTCCTAACATTTATTCCAATCCTTCCTCTCTAACAATTATAGTTCGCTGGAAACATGGCGCCAAAGTTGGATATTCTGTTTTTCCACTGAAGCATCTAAACTAGAAGTCGTATCTCAAATCTGTTGGGTGGTTTTTTCTAGATCTCATTCAGGCCTACAACTTTCTGCTATTCGTTTTCTTCATTTCTCGTAGTTCTCTGGAAACATGATGCCAAAGTCGGCTTTTCGTGAATCTTTGGAATGTATCTTTCCCTCACGCCTTCACCAGTGTAGATATTACATTGAGACTCGACAGGCGCATGCGCCATAACATGAACTTTACGGATAAGTAGCAAAAACTCATACCCGTATTTATCTGGCAACATGGTGCCAAAGTGAAAATCTCGCAGGTTTCTTTCTCTCACGCCTCCACTGACTAAGACGCTGGGGGCGCAGCCTTCTTACGAACAAAGCGAGTCTTTCTATAACTATTCAACTATCTAGCTTTCCAACAACGGGTATGTTTCTTACATTTCTAAAATGTGCATTTCTAAAAAACGTCGACATGTGAGCGAGAGTGGGGTTGAGTAGCCGCGCGTGGATGGGAGAGTGGATGTGCGAAGGGCGTGGAGAGATGTGGGTGTGGAGGAGAGGGTGCAGTGGAGGGATAGGGTAAGACGAAGTGTGCATGGCGGGTGAGGAATCTTCTAGACGAGGAGGCAAGAGTACGTGGAGTTGGAACGCAGCCAAGAGGAGAGTAGAGTGAACAGCCGAAGCTTACCAATATTTGGATGTTAAACTTCTCTTCTAACCATGCATTCATTCAACTATACTCAGGGGCGGCGTGGCCAGGGTGGGAAGGCGGGGATTCTCGCCCGGGCCCCTGTTGTGGCTCAGGCTCGGGGCCCCGGCTCCCGGGTCACGTACTAGGTTTCCGGACCCCTCTGGACGTGAAGCGGCCCGGGCCCCTGAGCACCCACGCCGACCCTGACTATACTAATAGTAATGCTTAGTCCACTGAAAAAATACGTAATTAAAGCCTGATCCTTCCAGCAGCGTCGTTGCGTCTTCCGGCAGCGTTTCTTTGAGGTTTGCACCTTCGCGCTCGCCTGTGTCGAGGGCTCGTAAAAAATGCAATATGTCGAATGGGAAACTGTTTTAATCGAGTTCTGTTTGGCATTCCGTGGGAACAAATGCTAGGTTGAGGCGCTGTTCAACCTCTTTCGGGAATTTTTCTGCAAGGTCAAAGAAATGAGTGAATTTTAGTTACATTAAATTGTTAACTATTCACTCTTATTTTTAAAAATTCCCATTCGTTTTATCGCTCATTACTAGAATTTATTGCATTATTCACATTATATAATATTGCAGCTATCATCTCGCGGGTAGGTACTCACAAGAGAAAGGCCATATTGAGCAAATCATCAATGGACGCTTCTACATTGATGTAGTGAATATTTGCGTGAAATTTGAGCGAGGAATGTCGACATTGATCACTGCGCACTGCTTACTGGTTTCCGAGCCGTGAAATCACCGTGGTTACTATGAGTGGCAGACAATATTTGAGAGCTATGTGGTGCAAAAGTGTCTCCAGAACTCGCATTGAAAAGCAAGTGCAATTTTAGTAGTTTCCCAAGCTCCAGTTTGGTATTCTGTTCCACAAACCTAGTCATGTAGTACTCTAAAGCATAAGATATACTGTGACGTTTATACATTTCCGTAGTTCTTGCGAGTGATTTCAATTGGTCTTCAAAAAAGAGGCTGAGAAATGGGTCCATTGTTTTGCCTCCGTGTGCATCTAATAACTGATTGGGGAATTGTAAGAAGTGTAAGAACTATGCCGACCTATGTAGCGGCGGCCCTTGCTTGCCAACGCCGGGACCATATTTTGACTAAAGAATAAACTTTTGATTTTCTTCAGTGCGCTATACCAGGAGTGATTGAGAATAACGAAGGTTAAACGTGTAAAATTACTATCGTCCTTTCCTGAACCAACATCAGTGACGACAGGCATTGTTGCCAATGACCACAGCCAAGAATAAATTAGACTATGATTAAAACGTTACTCCTCTTCCGCGTTCATTCTTAAGACAACAGATGTGCCATAAATAAGTAGTCATTCAGATCATCCTTATGCATCACTATTACTTATGGAAATACGCATAAGAATTGATTCTTACGATGTTTTGACACTTGAAGAAATATCTAAAGATGGCAATGAAGAAACTATTAAAAATCTCTCAACATCGTTGAGTGATATTAATTAATATTGATACTCTTGTAGCGAATTGAGGGAATATATAAATAACACTCCAGCAATTGTATTTCAGTTTATAAAGAAAAGGCGAGAGCAATAAAATCGTGTTTTTTTCAATTCAAAGTGTTTTAATCCACATTGGCAACAAGGTACAGGAATAGCCATCCCATATGGGATTTGCGTACATGATTATCTTCAGGGTTGGAGTCCATCGCCATTGGTTGCTACGGGTAGTCAGCTTTTATTGGTGAATATAGAAGATAAACTTGTACCTGGATAATCTTTCCTCTCACTTCGGATATTTTTCTTTACATATTTCAAGTACGATAAAGTTCAACTACTATCTAAATTATGATAAGGTGCGAAATATCAAAGTGCTTTTGTCAGTTATACTGCTGAGGTGGACTCTTACTCTGTGGATTTATTTGAAGGCTTTAAGGAACAAGTTGTTCAGGACTGCCGGACATATGATGCTACAGATGCAGACCAAAGCGTGCGCTTAGCGCCACAGTCCGCCATTATAAAGCGAGTATTAAGAACGAATAAGTCAATTTTGCTTTTTTATGAAAACATTTCGGAGAAAGTCCTAAAATTGATTTTAGCAGAGTTCAAACGCATGACTGCAGTGCTTTGTCGGGGCCTTGTAACTGGGCAACGAGCGCAGTTGTTGACGAGAGCCTCTTGCAACTGCAGTGGCTCCAACTGCAGTGGCTCTTGCAACTGCAGTGCCATTTCTGGTCCATTTAGGAAAATGGACGATGATTTTTTGATTGAAGAATATGTTATCTCTGACAGTAAACATGTTTTATACATCCATTTTGAATAAAACAACTTGGAACTTGTACACACTTCATTTAAAAAACTGCGACCGGTTTCACCTTAATAAGGCATCTTCTGACCGACAAAGGTGAAGCAGGTCGCAGTTTTTAAATTAAGTGTGTACAAGTACAAAGTTGTTTGATTCAAAATGGATATATATATATATATATATCTTCCACGAAGTGCAGCCTGGAGCAATCAAATTTATATTTTATACAGTCATTGTGCATAAAACTGCATTTTAATTCATAATGACAAATTATTTACTCTGAAGAAGTGTACTTATTACGTGCTGGTTTGGATCCTCAGTATACGCATTACTTTCGTAGGTATAAGCTTGCGATCACAGTTAAACATACAATTTATTTAAAGGCCATCGTAGATGTTTAATTGTTTCTGGAGTTTGGTACACGTGTCCACATATTCCCTGAGCCCTAAATGTTTGCGGAAAGAAATCTTTAAGGTTTGTTTTTATTATAAGAAAATCAACGTTGCTTTATGTTGTGAGAAACAGCAAAAGTAGAACAAAAACTAGTCGCATAAACCTTAATTTGCAGTATGAGCTCATAAGCTACGGGCTTCCTGACTACCTACTATTTATGAAGGCAAACCACCGTTTATAAATTATCTAAAGTGATTTTTGTAATTTTTTCACCATCTTCAAATTATACATCGGTATCCACAAGTAGGCAGATAAAAAGTTGTTGAAAAGGCGTCGCGCATGCGCAGTACCTACTCTGGATTGGCGCAATCACGAAGATTTTACAGGAGCGCTAAACTCTTTTAGCAACAACAGGCAACTGGGATTCGTTAAAAAATTTGGAATGACCCATTTTCACGGTATAACGTGGTGGTTTCTGCCCACTGCCTGTTTCCTCCCAATTCATTACCAAAAACACGACCAGAGACGAGAGTTCTCTCCGTGGTCGTGCTACAAGGCGTTCGGAGCTGCAGCTGAGCAGTGACGTCACTCTGACGTCAACCAATCATCGTGCGTTTTCAATACTCAATGGTATTTTAAATTGCCCTTTGATAAATAACTCGTAAAAGAAATACATGAAATGCATACCTAAAGTATGATTTATTCCCTTTATATTAGATACATATGAGTAATGCTCACCGATTCTGTGGTTTACGCTAAAATCCAAAATCCAGGCAAGTCCCAAACTGTATTTTGTTGCACTACATGGTTGTCTTAGAGCCCAATCATTGTATTTTTTCGTGAGTAAATTCTCTTCCTTGAATCAATTTCATTTGAACATAAACTCGACACCATCCTTTTCCTGTGAATTCATCTCATCGCATTGTAAACGAGTTCTTTTTTAGTTTACCAAGTGATGGCAACTTGCTGATTTTGATCTCCCGTCAAATTTTGGGTCGATGCCAGCCAGTTCTCTCAAACTCCATAAAGGCCATCGCGAACACCTGACTGATGAAGCCAATTAATAAGGGCAGTCAGTTACAGCCGAATTATTGAAATTAACGTGGCGCCGGTCTAGCCATTCAAACATGCCAGCACACTAGGCTCACTTGGTCGACGCTGAGGCACACAAACCTAAACGCACTGGGCTCATTGGGCTGGTCGACTTGTATTCGGCGCTTAAGGTGGTTTGAGAGAGATAGTTCCCTGTAGTCATAATGGAGACCATATTCAAATTTTAAGTTCTGATTTCAGCGTCTGTTTTAAGTATGAAATAAATATTGTAGTATTAATGGCGCAAATATATAGTTAATTATGATCAAAATACTCAATTAAATAAATAAAACTATATGAGCCTCTAACTTGACTCATTTTTTCCCGCCGTACGGCTGAAAATCATTCAAAACGCGTTTTTTTTGCGATTCTGTAAAAGTTGCTGTGGTGAGTAATAGATTATATTTTATAGATAGTTGAGAAAACATGCAATCTACACACTGTTAGTTTTTTGACGAAATCTAGGTGCTAGAAGTTCCTAATTTTATAATTATTCTCCCTCTGGAGCGCACAGCCATAATCTATCCCATGTAAAACAGATTATATCTACAGGAAAATTGCTCGAAAAGTAGTTTGGCAAGGGATATAATTGTAAAGATGAGTTTTTTCTTTAAAATGAGGCCAAATTCATCGAATTCTAGGTGAAGTGATATTTCGCTCTCAAACTACTTGAATACATGGAATCATCAGTTTTGAGTCCACTTCGACCAATACGGCCCTGAGATGTGACCACGAGCAGAACGCCCCCTTCCCGTCGAGCAAGTGGTGTCGAGTGCGTACGTGAAGTAGTTTGAGCGATATATCACGACATTCAATGAATTAGGCCTCATGATAATGAAACGTATCTCACATTATAAACTAGATTGTTGCAGGCTTGACTTCGTGGAAGTGATAGATATCCACTTTTAATAAAGGAAACTTCGTACGTTTCCACACATTATTTAAAAACTGCGACCGGTTTCACCTTAATAAGGCATCTTATGGTACATTATGAAGCTTAGGTCATACCATATATACCCAGAGAAAGTTAAAAATGGTGTGGGTTGGTTTGAAATGGGGGAGGGGAGAGGAGCAGATGGGCGGTGGTTGGTGGGCATGGGCAGAGTGAGAAGGGGTAGTGGGAAAATCAAGAGAGGAAAGGAAGGAAAGTGAATCGGGGGGAGGAGTAGAAGGTCACCAAGTTACACGGTTTTCTATTTTTTTAAAAAAAGGAAGATTGGATAAAGCCCCAGCCCAAACATCTGTGACTGAAGAGCAAGGAAAGTAGGCTAAGATCTGCCGAAACAATGATTCCAAAAATCATTGTTTCGGCACTTTGTGGTATATCATTGTAATTTTTAAATAATTTAACTTCTACAAAACCACCTCTCCATTTAATAACATAATACTCGGGTTTAGATGAGTATTCATCATCAGGCGTTTGTGTTTTGTATTTTTTCGTGTATGTTTTTAAATGAAGAATTGGTTTTGTGAAAGTTAAATTAATAAAAAAATGAAAAATATCTCACCTTTCCAAAGATACCCAAATGTTAGCCACCTACTGCACTGGTTTCCGTGATATTTGCCTAAAAGTATGTAAAAGCCATATTCCATGGAATTGGCACGGGTATGCACTCCGGAGAGACTTTTACGAGATGAAGAATTTCTATCGCATGGATATCGCCAGATAATTAACAGTGCGTGGTTTGTATCAATTCTCAATCATTAATTACAATAAATTCATTACTCACCCGCAGCAGTTTTTACAGAATCGCAAAAACGTCTACCGTTGTGTAGACATTTTCAACGTACGGTGTGAAAAAATGAGTAACGTTAAAGTCGAGACTAATGCCTGCATATTTAATTGAGGAATGAGAATTTCAGTCAAGTAAAGCAATTTCTTGCATCATTAATATTGCAATAATTACTTCATGCATTTTACAACTGCTGAAATGAAAAAATGAAATGCGGATTTTGTCTCTATTATGAAAAGGGAGAACTACAGCCACCGCCCGAGGATTAAATCCGCCTCCATCCCCTCCACAGTCCTTTGCCCCCCACCCCCAGGAACTCCCCCCCTCCTCCCCAACCCCTTTTCATCCCCCGGCCACCTACAAGTCTCGCCCACCACGTTGACTCCTCAGTTACGGTGAGAGCCGGAGACAAGATGCATCAGGACGACGAATAGCTGAAGCAGGGCAAGCATTCGCGATTCGCATAAACAGCTGAAGTGCTCAAGGGAAGTAGAATTACTAACAATGAAGTAATAGGTAGGTACCTGAAGACAGTAGCGTGGAGCGGTGCGCAATGTGACTCCAGTGCGTTGGAGATCGAGAACAGACGAGGCTTCCAAAAGTAGTTCTGGAGGAGTGAGCTGGGGAAATCGAATTAAAGGACGAGATCGGGAGAACTGAACACATTGAGTACTGTGACTGATTAAACCTTCGTGACTCGACGGAGTTGTGAAGCCCGCGTCACACTTTTCGAGAAGTCTGGAACAAGAAACGCTCTGAACAACACGTCTTGAACGCATAAAGCTCAATCAAGACCATTTGAGACGGACTTTCAATGCTGATTGCTCAAGAATACTTGAATAAGCTTATACGGCCTTTTACAGAGTCATAAAAAGCTCGAATGACTACTAATGCAATTTTTAGATAATTCAACGACCAACGGAAAGTTCTTTTGCAAATCTGGAGTCGCATGGTCTACACACGTGTTAGATAAGATCGACTAAATATCAATTTTTTTCTGTTCACAACAATGTATTTCTTCAAGAGTTGTTTGTGAAATTAATATTCAGTTCATTTGCGCATTTGTCGATAATGTTTTGGTTTTGATTCGAAAAACGCGTATTAGTGAAGCGAATGTTTTTACTATATCCGCATTTTCATCGAAGTGTCGCGATTGGAGACTCGTAGAAGAAATCGTCGCAGAATTTGGAACGGGAAATGGCAGTGACGAAGAAATATATTGGGTAATCAAATTTCAGTTCCATCGCGAACTGCGGACGAGGGATCCCGAATCATACGCCTAATGTCGCCGAGACAAGTTTTGCCGAGAAAAAAGTCCGAAAATAGAGGTAAGAATATTTTTTTTCGAAAGACTCGCCGACACTACTTATGAAAATATTTTATATTAAGATATAATTTAATCAAGATAAGATATAATGTATTGCTTCCTTTCTTTGATACAAAATACATTTACAAATAAATTTCACAGAAAATAGAGAAGCTTTAGGTTACCCCCAAAGATTTTAAACCTGAGCGGGGGTTAACAAGAATTTCGTGCAAAAGAACAAGATTTTTCAGTTTTAAATTGTACTATACACAATTTACATAAATTTTAATAATTTCCTTGCAAACATACAATTTCATCGATATTTTCAGAATTCCATTATATCCCCGAGTTAGAGAAGTGAAAATGCTTAATAAAAAGCAGAAAACAAAAATTTTGCTGTTTAGAGAATTGAAGTAGTAGTAGTAGTATTTTGGTTTAACGTGCTTCGACGGCTAAGGTCATTTCGCACTTACTGTCTGCCACGCGCAGTAGACAGGGGCAACGGCACTCGGACGAATCGGAGGATCACCCCTTAGGCAATTGAAACGGAAATTGAAACGCTGAAAAGGTAACGGTATGACGATAACGAACAGGCTACGAATCACTCGAGGAAACTAGCACAGAAATCTTAAATTAGCATAAATGCTTAGACGGTATTCCCTTCTCGCCTGGGAACTCCGTGGGCGCAATTTTTCTATTATGTCCTTATTGTGCCAACAATATACGCTTCATAAATATTAAGGGTGGTAGCAACGGTTTATGGAAATGCATTATTAGGTACATGCCAAAATACGCAAATAAAAGTTATTCCAAAACACGAGGTGTGAGATAGTCTTTGCTTTCCTCCCGTCACTAGAAATATTTTATCGTTAATTTAGACCGTAATATCCCTCGCACAGCACACTTTTCATAATTTAAAGCACACTGCCACTTGGATGTTAAACAATGTATATGTTACACTAATCCATTATTTTATATTTATAAAACAGCATAGAATACGAGGTGCTTCCGTATGAAACTTACTCTCCCAGTCGGCCATCTAACGCCCGGGAGTCTGAAATCCATCCCCATTGGTCGATACGCTGCAAGACGATTCAAGTGAAATTGGAACAGTTAAGAACAAGAGGAATCGGATGGCAACCAAGCCTCAATATGTCCGCCATAGTGACGTTCCAACTGACATGACGTCAGTTGGAACGTCATGTGAGAAACCTTGTTCAACGTGTCTTGAATGGAGTAGGACGTGAATTTGATAGAGTGTGAAACGGCCTTGTACATGACGGAAGGGAAAAACCCCACGAGGAAAAAGGACTGGAAACTATACACAGGCGAGAGGTAAAATGGGAAGTCCTTCTACCAATGTTAGAACTGTCCTGACGACGCGTCGTCTCTTGAGAGTTGCAACGCCCGCGTGGCGGCGCTGGCAATCCCCGCGCGACGCCGACGTCGATCGCCGCCGGCGTCGGACGCGGAGCGGCGCCCGAAAAGGAGGAATGTGATGAATGTGATCTGGCCGAAAACCCGTGCATTGTGGACTTCCACTCGGCATTGATTCTGCCACCGTGAGGGACGTGACTATTTATTTGACGGACAATGACGAGGGTCTTAGTAGTGACAAAGAGCCCTTCCATCGAAGCCCGGTTCCCAATCTGACGTGTATTCGTGAATTGTTGCATTTAGACAACCTCTGCGACTTTGTACCTGTGGTTTCCGTGGAATTCAAAGGATCACCAGCAGTCAACTGGCACGAATATTCCCCCACCATTTCCGAAGGTAGAATGTGACGTGCATGCCCATTTTTACTCCGTTAACAATCGGCGCGTGAGTTACGATAGGTATACGATAGCACTTTCAAATCAAATTCTGATTTTTCGCTTCGTTGGTATAGTCGCTCGAACATAAAAATCCCTGTCTAGAGTTTGGGGATGTCTGAGCAGCACGTGGTTTCTATCGCCGATGCAATGAAGTAAGAATGAACCAAATGAAGTTTTATAACTTTCCACGTCAGCAGTTACTGCCACTTGCACGAAGGAGAGCTGAAAATTATGAAATTAATTTGGATTATTTTGTCCATGCTTATAGCAAACTACTCATATGCGTAAATGGGCATCAATTCCTCCGTATTGAATGCAATGATAATGAATTCAACGGCATCAGATTTCTAATCGCCATGGCCATTCTTTCAGCAGCCAATCAGAGCGCACTCGGGGCGTGCCGCAGCGATTGGCATCGCCAACGCACCATCGATTTAATTTACGGAGACGCAAACATTATCCTTGGGTCCACGGTCTGAAAACTTTGTAGAACTATGCAACTGAGTCTCGCCGTCTCTCGTCGTAATGTCGGCGTATAAATAAACTATTTAGCTGCCTAAGAGTTTGAAAACGACTACAACAGAGTCCAATTTATTATTGTGAGGAAACTTTTACAAAACCACATAAAAAATATACACAACCACGACCCGGGTTTCGACGGCAGAGCGTCATCATCATTTGGCGATCAAAAATATAAAGCAAATCCCATTATATACTATCAGTCAGTTGGGGGGGTGGTGGGGTGAGGGGGGGGGCGGGAATGGTCAACAAAAGAGGAAAGGATAGAGGAGTTGGCGGGCAGCAAGCATTCATTTAAAAGATTACATCTGGGTCAACATTTTATTTTTGATCGCCAAATGATGATGACGCTCAGCCGTCGACACCCGGGTCGTGGTTGTGTATATTTTTTATGTGGTTTTGTAAAAGTTTCCTCACTTTAATAAATTGTTGTGATTGAATACCACAAATTTTCCGAAGACTAAGTTTTATTCTTACACCAGGGTCGGCCAATATTTTATGCCACGAAATTCCTCTCTCTCAAAACCAACATTGGTCTTTCAATTTAAGGACAATAAGTTGCTCTTACAAATCCAAACAGATTTTCAGTCCATAATTCTGCGTCTTAAGTCTCTGCAACAGCTTGAATCTTGAGATTCTCAGGGAAATTTATGGATTCCATTTTTCTCGTAATTCGGTCTACTTTGATTCGTTGCCGTTTGCGGTAACACGAAAACCCCGGAGGCAGTCATTTCGACTATATTCCGATTTTTTGGGACCGTCACTCTGGTTGATGACTCTCGATATCTTTGGGAATATCTGAATTTGCGTAATTTATCTGAAACGTGCTTTGATATTTTTTCCCGTGAATTAATTTGTTTGGTGTTAGGTAATCTTTACTCAATACCCCGGAAGAAGTCATTTTGACTGCCCAAAGAATATGAGTTTTTTTTGCACTGCAATGCATTACATTGATGCAGTCATCGATATAGTAATTGGTATCAGCGGGGAGCTGTTTCATCATGTAGTCAGGTCAGAGTAGGTTTTATTGCCATCAATGCTACTTACAATACGTGGATTAAATGCAGAAACATACATTTTCTTATGCGTAAAAATTCACAATATTACAACAATATATTTCCTTCGTGAAATTCGCAGTTGACAAATATCTTTATCCTATTGAACATCGTGCCTAGAGCCCTGCACAACGGCTTCCGTACAATCCGAGGAAAAGTCTCGAACTTTGGTTTTGAGTCTCAGCTACCATCTCCACGGAGAAACAGATGGAGAGCCCGCACCCTGGCGGAGTTATCGAAAATCAGAAGCCGAATATCGTAATACTCGATGACTTATCGCCAAGTATGTACTTACGTTAATACTCGGCCGGCCGCCTAAGTAATAGCATAGAGTAAGTATACTTAATATAATATACTTACTCTATTACAGCAGCACGCTTTCGTCTCCGAAGGCGTTAATCGCAGCTTTAGCTTTTGACTCGAGCTCGCCCCGATGTTATTCGCAGGCACTACGGAATGTGTGTTAGAGGCAAAAATGAGAAATTCTTGATGAACATGCAGACAGAATATCTCTGTTACAACTTAAACCAGGGTCAATAAGATGCCAAGTTCGGCAAAAATTCGGCGTAGTGTGCAACGTTATTACAAAGGTAAAGGTGTAGTGTTACGTGTAAAAAAGTTGATCTGAAATACTCGTCAAGTATAACTAAACTTTTGGTTCTTGACTGTAAGTTTTTCACTCCACTAGTCAAGGTTTACCTACATCTTTGGGGAATGCCGGGTTTAGTCACGGTATCACCTTAAATACAGAGTCACCCGAAAGAGCACATAAGAGTGAATGTTCCTTAGAGAAAAAAAATCACTCGCCCTGTTGGAAACTCGAACCCTGAGCCATGGATATATTGAGCCTTGCTCTTTGGCCAATTAAGCTACCGATGCCAATTTATGATCATAGCCTTATTTAAAAATATGGAACAGCCTCGATTTGTACCAAGGAAAATGGCGTGCGAAGTTCTCTGAATGAGCACGCTTATGAGTAAGCTTACGAGTCCTCTGAATGAGTATCAATCATTGATGTAGGTGTTGGACAGAGCAAAACATGCAGGTACCTGATTTTTTGGAATTAACTACCAAAATAAGCACGAAGTTGATGTATTCGACCAGATGACCCGATTTCATTATCTCATGATGAGGGGCACGAAGATGGCTAAACTCAAGCATTTAATAATGTCCTTGGGCTCATCTCTTGAGCTTCATCTTGCGAGGCAATAGACGATGAAGAAGATGATCCACCCTTTGTTCGGCCTCCGGTCGCCTATATGGGGCACTCATCCAAGAAATCGGGGAATAAAATAACTCACGATAATTCGTTACAAATCACTTGGTGAAGACGACCGCAGACAACAGGTAACAGTGCAAGGATAACAAATTGAGTTCTGTTTGCAAGAATGCATAATTTGGATAGAGAACAACTATGCCTATAAAAGCATATATATATGAGTGAAATAAACAGTAAGTTACGACTATAATCCATGTTTCCCAACTTAAAAGATGCAGGAATTGATGCAATGTACATACGAGCATGTGTTGATATGATTATTACAATTTTATTATGAAATTTCCCCACTGCTTTCTCTTTGCCTATTGGTTGAAATGGAGCTGATTTAAGTTTACATTCAATACTATTTTATTGGAATAAGAAGTAATATTTGACTCACACTCAAATTTGGAAACACTGCTTTCCTACAATGTTAAAGCGAAAGGAAATGGCATATTATATAATGACCGAAGGTGAAAATAAATACGTAGTCTTCAAAATCCGTTAAGATGCTAAATAACTTGATATTTGCACTTTTTTTAAAACAATTTTGCATGATAAATGAAAGAATAAGCCCATGAGCAGTCAAATTGAGCGCTTCAAGGGTTGACAGAATGGAGAAAATGCAAGGGTTCTAGGGTTAATGAGTGAGGACATGGAAAAAAGACATGCAACACCGCACACAGCAACGAAAGGTAAGTGAACAATAAAATCGACTGTATCGGGCGAGACATGTTGAAGCAGAATGTTACAATAAATAAAAAAGCTGTTGTTCTGTCCACAATTTTACATTTTTATTTCGACGCGATTCAACACCACTGCGTCATCATCGGGACAACTGACTTGTCACAGGAATTGTCCTGACGATGACGCCGAAGTGTTGAAACCCGTCGAAAGAAAAAATTAAAATTGTGGACAGTACAACAGCTTTTTTATTTATTGTTAGTGAACAAGAAAAGAGTCAACGTCCAGACTATTTTTTTTTAATTTTGTCCAGTCTTTTTCCCAGCCTCAATCACTCCACACCAAAGCATCGCGTTGAATACAAAGATGGCAAACGGGAGACGGATCACGCTGGATACATTCCGTCAAGTATCTCCGTGCACTCGTTCTAGGGCAGAGGTTCAACTGGGCAGAGGTTCGAGGCTGGTAAGGAGGAGGTCAAAGGTCGTTGGAAGATTCGTCCCCTCGACCTTTCTCCTCGTGAAGCAGTCGCTATTCGCGTCGTCTTGAAGAAGGAATCCACCGAGGGTAGACAAAGGGGCGATGAGGGCAAGACAGAGAGGGGGGACGTCTCAAGAGGGCAAAGAGTATTGACATTGCAATTGGCAATGGGAAGACAGGCAATGTCAGTACGGATGTTAAGAGCGTTCGGTGGCGCTACGCTCAGGGACCTGTTTTCAGCAACATCTCACCACAAGTCAAATTCAGTAAATTTGACCCCATTATAAAGAAAATGATCCCACCGCTACAATGATGCCCAACTGATTAACTTACAAATAAAAATCCAATCATGATCCCCATTATGACTGGAGAATGTTCTCGCTGTAGCCGTCGTCGGCGCGCAGATGCTCTCTCAGGGCGAGAGTTGCCCGTTCTATTCGCCAAGAGGCAATGGACTGATTCCTTTAAAGGCGGACGGATGCCGAGTTGTGTCCCAGTTTCCCAGGAAAGGCTGAAGCGCAGTGCAGAAGCAGTCATTTCGGCTAATGGAAGTCAGTTGGCTGAGACTGAGAAAGTCAAAATAAATGTAATTTTTGTAAATAAACGACTGGACATGACTGTGGTATTACCTGCTATGTCTGAAGAGATTTAAGTTACTCATACATTGTTTCTTACTGCCACTAGATTCGGACAAAGAAACAGCTTGTGGTCCACATGCGTGTACGTTAAATTCAGAATGATAACCTGTAGTGTGGTTAAAGCGAGCGTGTCGTCGTGGTTCCAGCACTCATCTTCCTTCCCCGCTTCCAGAGTCTCTTGCTTATTCTTGCACATTACACATCGGTCGGGTAGACTCAATCCGGACGCAACACCTGATGGCACCGCACTCCCATTCTCACACGTCTTCTCATTCCTCGTAACGACCTGCATTTTCATTCCTTGCGCACTCTTAAATGGTGCAATGGTTGTGTGATTTCGATCGGCGACCTTCTTCACCCCCCGCCCCTTGGCGGCGGCGTGGTCGAAGGGCCGGCTCGGGGGCAAGCGAAGCGCCCTCGCGATCGGCACGTGGGGGCTGACGCAAGCGATCGGAGCAGGAGAGAGCGCTTTGACGTTGCGTCAAGAAGCGATGCGGACGACGAGCTCCGACGATGCGGAAATCAGAGCATCGGAGGGAGGTCAACGACGGCACGCACCTGTAATCCATCTCCTCCTGACTCCCCCCCCCTCCAGGCCCTCCCGATCCACTGGTCAACGTCACCGAC
Organism: Pyrrhosoma nymphula; assembly: GCA_963573305.1. Lineage (NCBI taxonomy): Eukaryota > Metazoa > Arthropoda > Insecta > Odonata > Coenagrionidae > Pyrrhosoma > Pyrrhosoma nymphula. The sequence continues at coordinate 152,082,470 of OY754333.1, read as the reverse complement.
GACCACTTCGATCGGCATGCGATCGCGGAAGACACTCCGGTCGATGATAGAAGGGGGGAGTGAAGTGACGAACACAGTAACGCTCGACGTTGGGTAACGCCCGGTTCAGACAACTATCGTACCGACTCGTAGCAACTCTACACGCATCCACACTATGAACGTTTTTATTACCGTCCTTCATCATTTCCAGTTTCCACATCCGACACCAGCGCTGACCACTGTTTAAGTGACAAAACTACTCCATCCATCTGTACTCGCACTTATACTTTTCCTCAAGACTACGGAGCTGTGCCTCACTCCAACTTCTTCTTTGCAAAGCTGACGAATCTCGTGAAGAGATTAAAATTCCTTCACCTCGCTCCGATGGGTCCCAGGGTCGTGGTGCGAATTCAAAGGGATGCTTCACTGATGAAAAATAACACCTTTTCACCGGAATTTCTTCATCGGCACATTTACCGCCCGTTCTATGGATACTCGTTTCTTTATCCTTCAAGTTGACTCGCATGTCCCACCAATGAAAGATAGAGAGAGAGAGCGCTCCGGGAAATGAGACTCCCTTATAGGGACGCTCGTCGTATAGGTACGTTGTGACTTTGTTCAGGTTGATATATGTATTCCAACTGATAAGGACATTGTGTTTTCCATTGAATTTGCTTCAGAAATTTATAACTATTCCCTTTCGTGATTATATTGATTACGTGGGAAACCCAGATCTGTACAACATTCAGAAATGAACTTCTTCATTTTTCGGGTTCTACCGCGTTGGTTGCTTTGGTGATGACAACAGTTTCTTCGACCTGAAGGCGCTGGCAGTAGTGCCAGCAAAATTGTTGTCATCACCACGGCAACCAACGCCGTAGAACCCGAAAAATGAAGAAGTTCATCGTAGACCACCGCGAAAATCTTCGATCTCACAACATTCAGAAATGTTTACTAAATCCTGCGAATAGTAAATTCGAGTACGATGCCCGAAGGTATTATTTCACGGTTAAGGTGGTTCCACCGTAAAATGACTTAAATGTCATTTTATTAATATTCTGTCTACTTGTAGAAAAAATTGTTCTCTATCTGATATTAACAACAAAATAATAACTTTCCACGCTATTTTATACTGTAATTGAACTTGAAATTACATGGTGTTCAATGAGAGAATGAGGGAAACACGGGGGAAAATAGTATTTTTCCATGAAATATAAATGCCATTTTTGCGGAAAACTGTTTATAACAAGGAAATAATACAGAGAAATTGAATAAAAATGTAACATAGGCACCTTATCACCTTATTATTCTAGTTATTAGGGAATTAATGCCGTAATTGAAGTCAAAATGCGGTAATCCGTAGGAAATGGCGCTGCAGTCGGCTCTTATGGCTGGAAAAAAGTGCTCATTTAAAATACATTCGTGGAACAATCTGCAGATTTTGTACCTTACTATTGGGTTTCTATAGGAAATGCATTTCATCAGAGAAAGCAGGATTTTGTGGACAAAATATAAAAAATGTGGAAAATGAGTATTTGTTTTGACTCACGCAGTCGCGGCGGAACCTCCTTTGCTATTGTGCCATTGGTCAAATGATCTACAGGTATGTACCGTATTAGTGGATGCTTCCAAGGCCATATAGCATGTATACATACACGCATGGCCTTGGATGCTTCAGAGAGCACATTATCAAGAGAAGGGGCTCTCAATGTCTCTTGTAGTACTTACGTACGTCGTCTAATCGACGATGATAGAAACGGTTGGAGTGCACGGTGGAGGGATTCACACGGAGTTATGATATCTCCCCCCTCCCTCCCTCCCTTGCCCCACCACCCCTCCCTACCACTCACCCCCCCGTGTAGAGAGGAAGAGGAGAGAGAGAGAGAAATGTGCGCAGCGATGCAAAATTGTCTCTCCGTTTCGCTTTCCGTCCCTGCTTCTTCTTTCCCGAGGGGCGTTCAACTCCGCTCGGGGATTGCATTCCGAACGACGCGAGCCGGCCTCGCATTCACGCGACGATTGACCGCCCGCGAGCTCCCGAATCTCTCTCTGGCGGACAATCGAACATGGATCCAAATGGCGACACGGTCGGTATAGTAGTAGCGAAACTTGATGGCACTCGCTTAAGTTAAGAGTATGGACGCAAGGGAGAGGAAAGCATACGAGTGATGAGGGCCGAGTCTTCCTCCAGATGTCACTTCGGTACCTTTGCTCGCTCATCAACGCTTGATTTACCCTCAGCGATTCATCTCCGATTCTCCGCTGGTGAGTGCCACCAAGTTTCGCTATAGTGAAAAGTAAAGAAAACGTTGTAACTCCACATAAATAAATAATGTACGACCTAGGTTTCAACGTGGCACGTCGTCATCTGGTACAATTGCATGGAAGGTAGAGAATAAATAGTCACACACAAAATGATTTCAAAAACAAAATTCCCAAAAACACAACGATCTGAGGTGTGGGGGGGTTAAGGGGTGGACTCCGCCCCTGGGAATTCAAACTCCTTAACCCACACCTCAAACCGTTGTGTTTTTGGGAATTTTGTTTTTGGAAGTAGGTATTTAAACATTTAGAACACATAATCTGCATAGAATAAATCAGAGGCAAACATTTTATGCTAAAAATATATGTTCGACTCACATACCATAGTAAACGTTAAAGGAAATACTCTTGAATTTAAGAATTCATTAATTCTTCCTATTTGAATTTAAACTGATACATTCCCTTAAATATTTACGTAACTTTAAACAAAATTCTGGATGCTACATCAAATACTTAATACAAAAAGGAAACGAAAACCGTACTTCATTTCTTCTAATTCAAAATTCAATTTACGATGAATGGATCTGAGGAAACAATGGCGGTTACCATGGAAAGTCATGAGAAGACTACAAAAAATGCAATATTAAAAAAAAACTTTTTCGCATATTTATTGAATTCTCAATTTTTTAAATAACGCATAAAATCATAATATAAGGATCTTAACTTTTTATATAGGTACGCAAAAACGAAAGAAACTGGTTCAAAGCTATGTATTCCAATCAATAGAAGAAGGTGCAGCCATGGTTTCCCATCTCTCACCGGTCATCGATCATCTATGTAGTATGGAAAAATTAGAAGAGCAGGCCCTGCAATCCTGCGGAAAGAAACCGAAGTTGTTTTTGAGATATGTAGGCGTCACATTCGTGATTTTGCAGCACGGACGCAAGGAGATTAAAATGTTCTTGAGGCAACTAAATAATCCGAGCGAATCCATAAGTACACGATGGAGATGGAAGAACAGGACCGATTGCCGTTTTTGGAAGTTCTGATTGAAAAGGACGGCGAGGGAACACTTTGCCACTCGGTGTAGCGAAAATAAATAAGCACACGGACGCCGATATACCTACAAATGCGTCCCCGCAACACCAACGCCCCCAACACAAAAATTCCATCATGAGAACTCTCATTAGCCATCACGATCTCTTATGGACCATCTCTAGATAATAATAATAATAATAAAAGGTCTTCATTGGGCAAGATTGAGACAAAACTGTCCCTTCTGCCATCTAACCCCTCTCGTCAAATTAATTACACAAAACATATGATGGTCAATATCTAATTAAAGAATGATAAATGAATACAAAAGAAGTATATACACACAATATATCAATAATACACAACAAATGGTGTGTGAAAGAATTTACAGTGTGGGAAAAACGTGAGGATTATTATGCTTACATCCTCAACGCAAAAAACCCACTGCAGGAAAACACCCAGAAAAGAAGGGGGGTGAGTGAAAAACCTGTGAAATCCTACTGATAGTATGCAAGTGTTTAAAAACAACTTAAATATAACAGTATGTAGGTACTTAGGAACGGAGATAGATAAGGAGAAATGACATATGATGAAAACATTCGAAGGACAGGTTGCATAAATGTTTACTACCTTGCCATTGTTCCCTGATCCCCGATCAAACCGCGGTTCGCTCCCAATTGGCACCCTTTCATGGCATGCCCTGTCGATCGCGAGAAAGGGGTCGTGCGCGCACCATCTGCCCCTGGAGAGCGCACTTTTGTCTTCGCCAGGGTGCGCGAATAAAGTGCCCATACATTCCGCGCCCCGCACCATTCGCCCTTCGACATCCTCCGAACGAGAGTCGCTTCGTGTTCCTCTTGCGCCGTTCGACGGGTCGCGATGGAGTGGTGGTTGCCAGGGGTGGGTGCCAGGGGTGGGTGCCAGGGGTGGGTGCCAGGGGTGGGTGCCAGGGGTGGGTGCCACAGGGGAGGTAGAGCCCTGCAGAAGGGACATTTGCTCTATTTTGGCCACGCACCCGAGTGCGACGCGAGCGTTTGGGATCCTGCGCGGAAGAATTCACCACGCAAAATAAAATGCAAAGGAGAGCTTTGTTAAATTTATTTTAGTTCGTTATTTATGACGGTACAGGTACTTTGCTGAGTTTTACACTTGCAAATAACGCAAATTGTAAATAAAAATTATACGAATTAGATTTTAGGTAAATAAATTCCTCTCAACTACTAAATGAATCTAAAGAATGAATTTCCTCATTGAATTATCCATTTCTGATCGACATAACTCCACGGAATGGGACGCGGGGTGTGAGATGATGTCACATTGGGAGTGGCCATCGGCCGCGCCTCTGATTTGAACTAGGGGTGGCCCTAGTGGGCAGTCCTAGAGTCGTTGCTCACGAATCGCTTCACTTTTGTGGCACTCTTCCTTATTTCTACCTCCCTTCATCCTTCCACATTCTCACCATTATCTCAATTTGTAAATGAAAAGTATTATTCAACATAGATTTACTAACACAATACCTATTGCATTGTGTTAATAAATCTATGTGGAATAACTAAATTATACTTTTCATTTACAATGTTAAGCAAATTCCACCAAGTCACGCCCAAGACAACGGAGATTATCTCAACTATTATGACTTAACATCAGAAAGAGAGGTGCGAGCATTATAGAGAAAAAATCCTCAATAGACACCCAGACGACGAGCAAATAATGTGGAAGGATGTGCCCGAAATAGGGAAGTAAGGATAACCTTACGATGGCCTACTACTCCTCACACAAATCACTCAATGATGAATCGTAATTTATTCCGTCATCATATTCACGGAAAGAAACTGAAAACAAGTGAGGGCAAGAGGGCGTTCTCGTGGTGTACACGGGGGTGCATTTTTCATTTGGTGCGTCTCCTCCTTTCCCGCGATGCTTCCACCCCCTCTTCCACCCCTCCCCCCAATCCTCCTTCCCCCCCGCCCATTTCAACCCCCCGCAGTTGCCGCGGGGAACGGGGGCGCTGGAGATATGAGGGCCTGTTGCCGTCGGTCGCGGGCCCAGGGTGGGGGGGTGAGAGTAGAAGGGGTCTCCGCGCGTACCCTGATGATGAACCCTCGGTGCAGTCGAGGAGAAAAAGGTTGCCGGGCTGTTTATTTGGAGGGTGGAGTGGGGTTGGAGGAGGGAAGAGAGAAGAAGGGTCCCTGATCTCCTCCTTCTTTTTCCTCTCCCCTTTTCTTATTCTTGCGATCACAAGGAGATGAGAAGGGGGTTGGGTTCTCCCTGGAAAGCAATGATGCTGCGGGGGGGTGATGGGGAGGGGGGGGGGTGAAGGGATGACATCATCATCGTCGTCATTATTATTGAGACAAAGGGGAGAGTGCTCATCTTGTTCATGATGGAGGCGATGAATGTGCGGTTTAAACCTCCCCTTACCTCCCCTTACCTCCCCGCTCCCTCAATTTGCCTTCACACGGGGACACTCTGTTGGTTCAAAAGTGGTTTCTGCCTCACTTCTGGGAGCCCACGACGGAATGTTCGCTGTTAGTAGATATCGTGCGACGCCGCTATCGCACGAAATGGCAGCGGTTGTCGGAACATTGCTATCACGGATCTCGTTAACATTTACAGCGATAGAGTTCGGTTTAACTCGATAACATATCGTTTATCAGTCACGTCAATCTTCGAGCACGTATGAAATAAGAGACCCGGTTGGCTGGGGGAAGGTTGTGTCCAGAGCAACCGCAGACTTGTGACGTCGAGCATGGTAAGGCTGTCGATAATTCCGAGAATACCAATGATAACGAATAATCTTCATCATGGAAATGAGTCCCTTCTCCGGCGTTGTTGCTGTGAATTTAAACATTTCAAACGGATTCGGTAGTAAATAGATTACTGACAGAGAAGTATTATGCTTGTTTCTAATGAGGAAATCTCATGGAAGTACCTTGCCAGTAAAAAGATTAACTTTGCCTTCAAAACAAACATTTGAGTACTACGATATCAAGATACGACGAGATTGATGCCGAAGACTGGAAATCACAGGATATCTCATCGATACCATCTGATATGAAGGACCCTACAAGCATTACCTACGACAGTGAAAGTTAACTTACGATATATCTGCCGAAATTATACGATAAGACGTAAAACGAACACGAATGGAAATCATAACAGTATTTCAGTTTTCTGACGATAAACCACGTAGCAACTGACTGTTATCTCACGATAACAACTGATTGCAGAAGCACCGTAAGTAAACCGCACCGAAAGTAAATCATTTTCACTTATCTGTTTAAAGGGAAAAGGTAAATAGCATCGGTATACTTAGGTACAACACTATGTATTGAGTTCTTGTTATATTATCTACCGATAGCATCACGGATCTGGATGGTGTGCAGTTCTGAATGAGATTAAACTCCGCAGTCGCAAAAGAGGAACTGCCAGCCGAGGCTCTCATAGGCACGAGTAACAAAGAGTTCCTTTTTTTAAAATATGTCTCAAGAATCCAGCGGGAATAGTTATCTTATTCATTTGGCGATGGTTTGACATAAAATACGCATAAAAACATATCGGTAACTTTACTGATCAAATACGGTCATTTGACACTACGTAATATGAGTGTTATTGCATCATCTAATTAGAAGGTAAAACCTTTTTATAATATGCTTCTTGTTGATTTATAAAAAAGTAGATAGGCTTCAAGTAAAAAGGACACTGGCTTCATTCATCATTCCTGATCAAAGTTGCAAATTGGTTATTACTTATATTACAGCTGGCACGTGTACGTTAACCTTTCGACACAAATGATCACATTTTAATTGACTGGTAATCTCATGAAAAAAGTGAATCAGAGAACTTTTTCCATATATTCATAGTCGTGTAACGTGGAGAATTGGCTTCAGAATTTTCGAGCTTTCATTTTTTAACCTGTAAGAAATATGCAGAAAGGGAATTATTGTTCTTTGAAACCATTAATTTCCAAAGCGTTCAAAATTTGTTTTATCTCTGAGTATAAACAAGTTGTTTGGTTTATTTGGGTAGCAATTCGTAATATTCCAAGTTTTCCCGCGGTTATGAGAGCCAGAAAAAGCAAACCCTTTAATGCTGGCAGCTAAATACAATTTGACACTTGCATGGCAGGCTTGTTCACGGCGAATGCACAGTCAATGGATGTAGATATGGTTCATTTGCGGATTGAAATCATTGTTAATTGTGTTTTTAATGTATTTCCTGTTGCCAGTAGTGTTTAGGAGAATGTGATGGCAAGTTAAATTAAATTAACGAGACATATATAGAACATATACTAAGACAATAAATACTGCAAACTTGTTATAAAGTTAATCGTAGGAGTATACGAGTATAAGAAAGTGCGGATAAAACCATGACCACCGAGCTCGGTGGTCATGATAAAACACTCACTTATCTAATTGATGCTAATTGTCTATCATGTAGTCGGTGAAACCTAGAAAATCTAGCTTTTTCTGTCCATTGTTCATTCTGTGGTTGTTTATAAAGAGCTTTAAAGATATAGCAAGGAAGCATTTCGTTTTGAAAATTACTTTGGATATCGTACTAAAGTTTTAAAGGCAATAAAAGCAGAAAAAAAGATGAATTAAATTGAAATACACAAAGACCAATAAAAAACTTTACGAAGAGAATCAACAATGAAGAAGTCCTACGAACTGGAGAGAAAAGATTTTTAAAAAAACCTCTGCGGGGCATTAGACAAAAATTGACTGGACACATTCCGAGGCATTATCCTCCTGAATTCTCAGTATCCTCCTGAAAACATTAATAAGAGGACCAGCGAACGGAAAGAGTGAAAATCCGTCATATCGTGAAAATGCCTTAGGGGAGCATTTTAGCGTTCGTTCCCTCGCGTATGCGCAGAAATTCTCTCCGTCCGTACGAACCTTCCATACCAGCGCACAGCGCACGAAGGGGGAATGTTTCAAAATGCTCTGTGAAGTGTACTGACAGTGGACAACTATTCTTATTCTGTCAGTTTAGTGTCAGCAACTAATGGTTTCTGAGGACCTCGTGAAAATTTAGATGGGTGCACTATATTCGACAACTGAGCGATGCAGACATCTTATTGGACGAATCAAAGCTTCAATACGACCATACTCTGCTGAGTAATGAATGCTCGTGGATTGCAAAGCGCAGCGTTTTTCAACAAATGTCGTTCCCCCTTCAGCTGTTGTCCCGCAGTTGATAATCCCGTCGACTGAGGAGGACCCCCCTCCCCACCTTTGCCTTCGCGCGCCGATGACAACGCAATGGCGAGAGCGCAATCATGAGTCTCCAGAGCAAATCGTAATTCCATGGCACGTCGACGAAATGCCGCCGATCGCCAGCCACTACTACTCCGCACAGAGATAAAACTTCTATTCAAAAAAATCGTATGGGAAGGGTTTATCGGAAGGTTCAGTGCGCCCTTAAAGGAAGAACACAAGGAACGCTTCAAAGTACTCCTTCCATCGGGCAAATAAAGTCGGTCAACCAGTGATTACATATGTATCTCAAAACAATGATAATAATAAATGGAAGTGATTTTCCACTTGCTTAACGAAGTGAAAACAACTATGATAAGGTTTTTATTGTATCCAAATCAATAATTTAGCAGCAAAAAAATGGGCATTCATATTTAATGTTCTCCCTGAGGAACTTCGATTTATAATAAAACGTTGAAATGACGTAATAATTATTTGTATAATAAATGTATGTTACGCACCCAGCAAAATCCTATGCTCCAACATGAATACATAAAATTATGATACTTTTACTTGGAATTAATGGTAGCGATAACCTTGAAAACACTATGAACAAAATCAGTGTAATCTATAGTATCAGTCGATCAAATGGCAGGCAATGTGATAGGAATCCATCGGCACTCGTAACATGATATAAACCGGTCACGGCACCACGACGCCTTTTTTATTCGACAAAGACGTTGTATTTCCTGACGACGCTCACAGTACGACGAGCGATACGTTGAGTTATTTACGAATGGATAACACGGAGAACATCCCGAAAGTACAATTTTTATTACCTACTTATGCACATATTGACGAGGAAATGTTTACTAAGCAGCATGTGTGTTTTGGGGTGTGTTGATGGGGGTGCTTGGGGCATGATTAGGGGGATGTTATAGCAATGCTGTTTCTGCCTTCAAGACGGCATTGATCGAGATGTTATAGCAATGCTGTTTCTGCCTTCAAGACGGCATTGATCGAGATGTTATAGCAATGCTGTTTCTGCCTTCAAGACGGCATTGATCGAGATGTTATAGAATTGCTGTTTCTGCCTTCAAGACGGCATTGATCGAATCACGTTTTCCACTCTCGTGAATTCACTCGTGACTTGAAGCTGCTTGGCCAGTGACATACTCGAACTATGCATTATCGCTTTGCGATATATTTTTTTTAGACTATTAGCATCGCATTTCGATAAATTGCTTATTCCAGTAGCTCAGTATTGCAATGCGATATCTCAGGAGAATCGCGTATCGCTATTGATACATCACATTATTTTATTACCGCTTTAGTTTTTCTAGACCAGGGGTTCCCTACCCGTTTGGGGTAGCGGAAGGGGTTTGAGGGGTTGCAGGGAAGTGACATTTATACCTTGATATTGTAGTTTCTATGGGGTCGCGAGTGCTCATCCCCTTTTACTGTGGGATCACGAGTAAAAAGTTTGGGAACTCCTGGGGGGTTATTTTGTAATCTCACTTTAGTGAGAATACGTCATAAAGTGTCACTTTTTCGTAGTTCAACTCCGCCACCCAGGCGGCGTGACCATCTTCGGATCTCAATCGATTGGAAAATATAGACTTGACAATTCAAAACACCCTCCTAAAAACTATGGTAGATGGAAAAATATGCAATTCAATCTGCAACTTAAGTTCCACTCAGGTGTGCTATATTTGTAAGGCCTCCCCTAGAGAGATGAATTGTTTAAATACTGTTTATACGAAACCATGTAATGAGACATATTTCTCATTTGGATTATCAACACTGCATGCTCATATCCCATTTTTTTAATGCATATTACACATAGCATATAAATTACATATCAAGAAATGACAGGCTCGAGGATCTCAGGAAAAAGATAGCGTCCAAAAAAGAAAGCAAGAAATCCAGGACAAATTTAAAACAGAATTGGGTCTGCTAATCGACACACCAAAGCAAGGAGGGGGTAATGTAAACGATGGGAACACTGCTCGTCGTTTCTTCGCAGATCCGCAAAAAGCAGCAGAAATTACCGGTGTTGACAAAACATTAATACATCGCTTCTCCATGATTTTAACTGCTCTTTCTTGTGGCTACGAAATCGTGAAGGAAAATTTTAAGGCTTATACCAAGGACACAGCTGAGTTATACGTGCAGCTATATGATCGGTATTTCATCCCAATCAGCATTCATAAGATTTTAATTCATGGAGCTGAAGTGATTGATTCATTTTTTTGTCAATTGGACAGCTATCCGAAGATGCCCAAGAGACATTGCATAAAGAGTATAGGAATATCCAAGAGAGAAATACAAGAAAACTTTCTAGACAGGCTACAAACGAGGATCTTTTCAGATCACTTTTAATTTCATCAGATCCAGTGATCAGCAGCTTAAGAAAGCTACCGGTCAAGAAGATAAGTACACTTCCTTCAGACGTCATACCTCTGATTAAAGAACCCTCAGTCCCATATATACAAGTCGAAGAAAACTGATTTACTGACCGACTGATTTTTAGTATTGTATGGCGCTAGTCATCAAATACTTATTTCTGTATACATCGCAAAATATTATTTCTTTGATCATCAAATGAAAGTTTTTAAGTAAAGGCATAATTAATAACATAAATGTTTATTTGTATCACATAACTCTTATACGACTTTTTATAATTGTAAAGTGTGTTTTGTTCCCGTGCACCATCATATTCGTACGACCTTTAAATTGATGTATATTGTAAATAAATTACTTATTGGAGCTTTTCATTTGTAAATTCTGAAAAAAATATGATTTATTTGACTCAAATGTCGATGCCAAATCAATCCGTTTAAATATCTTATGCTTATTCCCAAAATGAAGGTTTTGTCCCCCTAAAACTGCCAAATTGACCACTGTGCGGCGTGACCATCTTCGGATCTCAAGCGGTGAACTGCCGGTCATGTGCTGGTCTTTTAGACGATTCATCCGCTCTGATCCGTATCTTTCGACTCTTGATCCGTTTCATTATCTCCGCCTGCCATTAGTTCCATCTCACCTGTCATAAAGAACGTGACATGGAGCCACCGTCGTTTCCACTTGAAGCTTGAGTTGGAAAATAAACAAGGGCGCGAAAGATACAAACGATTTTAAATCGTATTGTTGTAATTTGCTAAACGTGAAGAGCTTCAGCATTTTCAACTCCAATATATTGGGCACTTGAAGGTATGATTTGTTTGAAATGCTTATGTTATTATGAGCTTGTGTATATATTTCGTATCAATATTTCCCAAACAATGTTACTGATACCTTTGTTTTCGTGTGCCTATACGCCAGTGTATGTAGAATGGAATTCAGTTATTTATACCATAATTTCATAATTTTAACAAATATTGCCTTAAAATCTACGTTCTTGGTAGATATTTCCCGTGCTTGTGAATCGAACACTAATTAGATGAACTTATTTTTTTTTAATATTGAGTGATCGCTTTCATGTCGCTTGTAGTTTTGACTGTATTTAGATTTTCGTGGTATGTACAGTGTAAGATATCTTCCGTAAGATGTTGAGCAATCTGGGTATTCGCTAGTCTCGGCATCTTTTATTTGATATAAGGTAATTGAAGCTTCGACAATTCACGAACCGTTCGTGAGCCGATCTCCCGCCTTTCCACTAAGAGTCACTAAAAAGGTGAGATTACAAAATAACCCCCCTGGTCTAGACCGTCCAAGACTGGTCCTCCCAGCCGTTACAATGAATCACGAACAGTGACATTCACGTCTTCATGCTTCTCTTTTCTAACAGCGTACAAGTTGGTGCCCAATGACCACATGTCATAAATTTCCGATTTAATTTTTTTAACCATTCTAGTTTTTCGGTGTAGTTTTCAACTATTTGATGGGAAATATTATCTTTTTCCATAAAGTTCACAACTTACGGTAACTTCCATTTGGCTACATATGGACTTTGGCTTCCATTTGGTATATATTTGGAGGTTTATTCATGAAATTGTTGCCTCTAGACACGATTGGACTCATTCGAGATGCTTGCAGGCGACGCAAACGATAGTCCAGGATCAATTTGAGCGGATGCCAATTCCGAATCGACCCCAATGCATATGTACGATTGCGATTGAGTCCACGTTTCCATTTTAAACGTTTCCAGAATTTATAATCATTCCAAAGTTATTCAAAGTTATTCCCTGCTTGTCCGAAAAGTACAATAGGTCGGAATTTAACGATGAATATGTTACGGTCAAAAATTGTAGACTTTTTACGAATAATGCCTTTGAACACCACATTCCTCGAGTCTTTCAGGTGTTCGTGGAACTGGTGAATTGTTTTCCCTGAAATGAAATGTGAATTCACCGGTGAATCACCAATCCTGACTATATGAACACCGCAAAGACCGCACTAAGGAGTGTGCCACTAATTGGTGCTTCTTACCCCCGGAGTCCCTGGGGATATTGTGTTTCCCGTTTCTCGGGAAATCCTCTCTTTCTATCCCGGGAATTTCCGCTAAACGATATCGAGTATACGTGCGTCTGATTCATTGTATAGATCTGGTAGAGGCACCTGACCATCGCGCCTTGCCAAGAGAGCGGACTCTCGAATAGATACGGGATCTGTGGCGATCAAGGCTGCCCGCGAGACTGAAATATGTACTCCTTCGCTAAAATGCCACACGATTTGAACATTGTGTACAGCAGCTAGAAGTTTTCATGGATATTCATATTCAATACTGTGTCCTGTTTTCACAGTTTAGGGGAAAGTGCTTCACGGGACTGAAAAGCAATGGGAAGAGCCTGGTTTATTGTAAAAAAACTGCTGTCCAATCCAAGTAAATCATTTCGATAAAGTCTCTGCTGAAGAAAGGAAGTCAGCCATGGGGCAGCAAATTCGGAAAATAAATTTTCTGCGAGATGTCTTTTTTTGTGTTTCTGTATTTAAATGATAACATACCGTAGTTTTACAGTGTTTCACTAAATATAAATATGCATCTGTAAAACGTATTGACTTCTATAATTAACGTATTTCGTATCGTTCACGGTATGAAAGTCGTTAGTTAATCTTATAAGTAATTATTAGCAACAGAAACATCTCTAAGTAGACATTAATATTTTTTGGAACCCCTCCATGAAATTTATCTCTCGTTTATATTTTCAATGCCCAACCACAGTTATGCGATCACAGTTCCACCTGATGTGTTAATGCATTATCATCACAGAATCGAAATGTCACCAGCAGGAAAAATGGAGTCAGTCTATTTTCCGCGGAAGTTTGAGCTGTGGTCGCTGGTGTACCAATCACTAGCCACAAGGACCCCTAATGTCACCAGAGTAGTGCGCGCTTACACATAAAAGTGGCGCTCACGAGATATTTTTAGGCTACTTTTATGGAAGTAACTTCCACACGTTGAGCCTTATTTGCGCGAAATTAAATGCTACAATCATTTGCGATTCCTTCCGTAAAAGTCATGAATGGTGACGGGCCGGCAGCATGAATGCTGCCGCGAACGTTGATTTTGTTTCTTATTTGAATAGTTATTGTTACCTTAATAATACATTCGTAAAATAAGTAATACACATTCGAAATTTGAAGTTACGAAATCTGTAATAGTTAACTTCATGCTTTATACTGTTCATTTTAAATATTTTTATTTTCACTTATTATATTTTTAAACATAATTTTAGCCTGGTTTTCCATTTTGGTTTTGTATTTGATGTTGATTTCGTTGCTAAGAGGAAGAGCTTGTTTTTTTGTTATCATTATCACAGTAAGAAAGTTAAGAAATACTTTGAGGTAGATAATAAATTTATGATTGATAACTTTTTTATCTTTGTGTTATTATAATTGTTATTAACTGTATTCCTTGCATTGTACTGTGTAGCCCTGAAGAAGCCTCATTAATAAAAGGAAGTTGAGTTTCTTAAATAAAAGACATGACCCCAAACATCCATTAATTAACCAATGTTGTTGATTTTGTTTCATGCAAATGAAGGGGGACGTCAAAGTCTGTCCCCCGGTTTGACTGTGCGACGCATAACTTAAGCAACTGGAGCGTCGAACACGTGACTAACTCGGCAGGTGTGGTATCCCTGATGATATCCCGGCGCAAGGAGAGGGTGAGGTGCGATGAATGCGGTATATCGCATGGGGGTGGGGGGGGGGGCACAGGGGGGGCACAGGGGGGGGGGCACACGTGCGAATTGCTGTCGAAGGGCGACGGGCACGAGAAATGTCTGCGCCTTCGCTGTGGGATGGATTGATGGCCGGCCTCACTCTTTTGGATGTCGTTGGGAATAGCTTCCTGCCTCCTTGCTGAGCATCCCTTTGTGGCGCTGAGCCTCGTTCGCGAAGGCCATCAATCTCCTCACATTGCGAGGGAAGGGAGGGAAGTCATCTCCGCTGCTCTCTTCCTTCAAGAGAGGTCCAGGGCTATTCAAGTTCATTATTATTATTAGACAGTTTACCTCATGCAGATACCTACTCAATTCCCTGATCTCGTAATTTAAGAATGCTTGTTCTTTACCGTTACTCTTGTGATGAACACAATCACTCTTAAATACATAGCATCGCAAAAAAGTTGAAGTTATTATACATAATTTTACATATAAGGCGTTAAAAAACAATGTAATCGGCAACTCAAGTTACAGTTCGTCCCACTGAAATCAAAACTATGTGGAACCATGTAGGTATTATCAACACGGTGAAATTGGTTAAATTAATGATTTTATTTCGAAGGAACGAAAAAGTTAAATTGGTTAAATTAATTATTTTATTTCGAAGAAACGAATAAGTTAAAAAAATATATCATTTATGGAGAAACTATTTTTCTACACAAAACACAAAATAATTTATAAACACCGGGTGAGAGGAGTCATTGGTTCGCGACGCTTCGACGGCCGAGTCGTTCATCGTAATCAGGGCTGAATGCCGTAGCTTCATCTGTTCCGGGATATATTGACAAAGCCGAAGGGTCAGGAGGCTCCTGATTGGTCACATTCTTCCCGCCTTTTCCTGTCCTCACGGATCCTTCTGATCAACAATCTTTCTGTCGTCGAAACGTCTGCATTCCTCTCCCCCGGTGGACTGCCCGAATTGAGCTTCTCAACATCTCACGCCGGAAAGCCTCAGATCTTAATTCAATTTATAAACAGACTTTTAAAGATACATAACTATGAAGACGATGTACTAAAAAGGTGTGGAATTTATGGTACGTGTTACATTAATTATATTACTTAGAAACGTTTTAATAGTATACGTCCTTTTTGCGTGTTTTATTATGTGTACGTAAAAATACACTCGTGGAAGAAAACGATCTCAGCGACGATGCACATGCATAGAAAATACATATACTGATACACTTAAAAAACAGAAACACGTAAAAAGGACACTTACAAATAAACGTTGTGTTGTGTTTGCATGCGTCCTTATTACGTTTTTTCTGTGTTTTACAAGTCTATCAGTATATTGTCTATGATTGTGCATCGTTGCCGAGAGCGTTTTCCTCCAACAACTGTCGAACTGTCAAAAACTGTGGCTGTGGTCGGAGGCATGGGTGGGGGGACGGGGGAAGAGAGATATTTTGGGAGAAGAGGATTGCACGACGCTCTATGACCGTTAATTCGGATGATGAGAGGAACCAGTAGTGAGACCACTATAGAAAATCCGTAAACATTCATATTGCCCGAAATGACTCTTAGTAATCGCCACTTTAACCCCTCCTTATGCACAACCTACTTTCCAAGGCCGTCAAAAACGAACCCTCTAAAGCTTTTTTCCCATCCTTTCTGACAACTTCACTACCACCAAAATCTTCCCACAATGTCCCTCACTCGCCTTCAAACCGTCCCTCTCTCACTTATATAATTAATTTTTCATTCAAGTATTCTACCAGCTGATTGGTAGGTTCTTGGACAGTCCCCATTTTGTATCCCAACCTAATAGAAATTGTCTCGCTTTCCCTCCTAAGTAATTAGATCCCTTTTCAATTTTTCATATCTTCTACCTCCTCTTATTTCGTCCAGAATTCCTATCCTCTTCCTTCCTCTCCCACGTTTCCCCAGTGTTCTCCCCTCTTCACTCTCTTCAGCATGCCCTCTCCTCTCAAAACCTCCTCCATCCATCTTTTCTGCCTTCTCCGAACCTCTGCCACAATCTTCCTCTCCTCTCCGACCATATCCAATACCTCCTCGTTCGTCTTTCTCGCCATCCAGCTAACCTTCTCCATCCTTCTCTAAACCCACATCTCAAACGCCTCAAGTCTACGCACATCCTCCCTTCGCAATGACCACGTTTCCGACCCATATAGCGCCACGCTCCATATTAAAGTTTTCACCAGCCTCTTCTTTACGTCTCTTCTCAGACCCCCCCTCATCAATTCCCTTCTCTTCGAAAATGCTTCTTTAGCGAGCGCAATTCTGCATCTGATGTCCTTACCACTAAACCCATTCGCCTCCAAAATACTACCCAGATACGTAAACTGCTCGACCTGCTCTATCTTCTGCCCTCCCACCCTTATATTCAGCCCCGCCTTCTTACTTCTAGAAAATCTCATTACTTTCGTTTTATTGTGATTGATCTTCATCCCATACTTTTCGCACTGCACCTCTAATGCATTCACCATTGACTGTAACCCCTTGGCCGACTGACTAACTAATGCTTGATCATCTGCAAATCTCACTGATTTTATCAGCTCCCCTCCTACCTTTATTCCTACCTCCTCCTCCCCCCATGCCTCCCTTACCATTTCCTCTGAATACACGTTAAAAAGCAACGGCGATAGTGGGCACCCTTGCCGCACTCCCCGTCCTATCGTGGCCCATCCCGATTCTCCATTGGCTACCCTAACCTGCGCCGTCTGGTTCATATACAAATTCCGAATCAGACGCCTGTCCCTCCAATCGACTCCTAATTTCTTCAACACTCCCATTAATTTCGTCCATTCCACCCGATCGAATGCCTTCTCGAAATCTACGAAGCATGCAAAAACATCCTGCCCATACTCTAGGTTTCTTTCTACTAGCGTCCTCATCACCGCTATAGCGTCTCGCGTTCCCGTCCCTCTCCTAAACCCGAACTGGTCGTCACCCAGGTATTCATTTGCCTTCTTCTCTAGCCTTCTGTTTAGAATCCTCAGAACTACTTTGGCCGCGTGGGATATTAAGCTTATTGTCCTATAGTCTTCGCAATTTTTTGCCTTACTCTTTTTCGGTATAGGAATAAGTACAGTCTTCGCGAAGTCTTCCGGCCACACTCCATCCTCATAAATCCTACGAATAAGCGCAAAAAGTTTTCCTCTTCCGTTCTTCCCCATGCTCTTTAAAAACTCTGCAGGTATGTCATCTATTCCTACCGCCTTATTCCTTTTCATGTCTCTTAGAGCTCTTTCGATTTCGCTATCTAGGATACTTGGTCCGATGCCATCGCTGTCGATGTCGTCTTCCCTTTCTATATCTAACCTATTGGGCCTTGTTTCTTTACTATAGAGCTCTTCAACATACTCCTTCCACCTCTCCTGGATCTCTCTCGGTTCTACGATCATCTTTCCCGTCTTGTCTGTTATCGTTGTAATTCCCCTTCCCTTGTTACCACCCATCAGTTCCTTTACTTTCCGATATAATGCATCTGCTCTTCCCTCTTTTTGGTATTTCTCTAACACGTCGATTTGTTCTCTCCACCACGCCTCTCTTGCTTTCTTTGTTTCTCTTCTAAGCCTGTTATTAAATTCTCGGTATTTTCTCTTACCTAGCTCTGAGTTTACGCTCTTCCATTTCCTTCTCTCCTCCATCTCCCTGATCATCTCCTTCGTGATCCACGGTTTTCTAATTTTAGTTGCACTCACTACGCCTACCGTTGCTTTCGTCGCTTCTATAATTCCGTTTCTCAAACTTCCCCAATCATCTTCCACTGATCTAACTCCATGGTCCTCACCCATTCTCTCATCCACCTTCTCCCGATACTTCTTCTTCATTTCCCCAGTTAATGCCTCCGTATTCCACTTTCGTACCCTCCTTCCCATTCTCATATTTTTCAGTTTTACCCGACATTTCATGACTAATAAGTTGTGGTCTGTGTCTGCATCAGCTCCTGGATAAGTATGCGTGTTTTTAACACTATTCCTGTATCTGTGACGTACCGTTATATAATCTATCTGGAACCTATCTGTGTCTCCCGGCTTCGTACAAGTGTACCTACGTCGAGGATGATGTCTGAACCATGTATTCGTAATTACTAGGTTATTTCTGCGGCAAAACTCCACAGCTTTCTCGCCCCGGTCGTTTCTCCTTCCTAGCCCGTAATCGCCCACCTCCCGCCCATCTCTTCCTTCACCCACCACCGCGTTCCAATCCCCCATTACTACCAGGTGCGTACTTCCTGGTATCCTACCAATTATTTCCTCTAGCTGATCGTACACCCCATCTACCTCCTCCTCTTTATGATTAGAGGTAGGCATATAAACCTGGATTATAACTAAATTCGTTGGTTCTGCTTTTAGTTCCACGACTATTATCCTATCACTCACCTGTTCTGCATACACTACTTTTCTACCGAGTTTCCTATTCATTACGAATGCAACCCCGCGCTGACTTTCATTCCCTCCACTATAAATTACTCTAAAGTCGCCGCTCCAGTAATCCCCGTCATCCTTCCATCTTACTTCACCCAGACCCATGATGTCTACACCCACCCTCTCCATTTCTTGCTTTATATTCTCTAGCTTCCCCGCCCTCAGCATAGTCCTAACATTCCACGTGCCTATTCTGATAGTTTCGTTCCTCTTCTTTATCTTCTTTTCCTCTGCTGCTGCTACGTCTGAGCAAGGATTTCGTGTGATGACGACCGCAGGGGCCTTGCTCCCACCGCTGCCGGGCACGACACCCGGCCCTCTGGGCCGAGTCCCGTAGTTGCCAGGATTCATTATCAATTGAGAACTGTCCATAATTTCAAGGGTTTGTTTTAATTGAGATAGTCTTCCGTGGCCTTACTCAATAGTGTTTTTTACGTGACACCATCACTTCAGAGGCCGCCCCACTGGGGTCAGACGCCTTTTGCAGCCGCCTCACTGAGGTACAGGCGCTGCGCGGACTACCATTCGTCTGTCTCCTAACCTTCGACCAATCTGGCATGGGTGACCCTACCAGGAGCAATGCTCCCGCCAGTGCAGCTCTAGGGGTCATCGGAGCACGCAAGCCCTTCAACCACGACAAGGTTGTAGTCCAAGAGAAGAGACTTATATAATAGACTCCTTAAAACAAATAATTCCCTCTCCAAATCCATAACTAAGATTATAACTCCACGCAACCCATGCCATCACACGCCAAATGCTAGACGTGTACCACCCTCATTTAGAAAATTCTCCGCAAATTTCCTCACTCTTTCTCTATTCCTCGTTTCTACCCGAATAAATGTTAACTTTACTGAGTCCTGGGTATTTTAATCTAATATCTTAAACAAAATATTTCAAGAAGACACAAGCAGCGCAGTAATCATGCGATAGCTCATTGATTAACACCACATTAGAAGTTTGTTTTCACTTGACCATGAACACTCTTAATTTCTTATTTATCATAATCATATATAGCATTTTCTTATGAATGGCTCCAAAGTACTGCCTGTTTTGTCATGAGTTATCATTCCGAAATTTTCCCGTGAGCCTAATTGTAGCCGCATTTCAGAGAAAGATAACGTATTTTCTGATATCAAAGGACTTGGATCGTTCTGTTTTTACAAATAACATGAAATATGAATTTTGGAGTAAGTTCTTTAAGGAAATCCTTTGCGGTATATCCAATACTGAGTATTTGGCATCTATTATAAACTGTTTGCCACAATTCGTAATGAATTTTTAATAGACATCTACCAGTTAATAAATTATCAACTATAGAACAGATAATGAGGTATCTCATTTCTTTGTCAGGACTTAATTAATAATTGTTTTTAACGCAAGGAAAACCAAAAACATGAACCTACAATTTTCTTCTGTTACTTGAGAGACATTCCGAAAAGTTTAATCAAAGTCGTAATAATGGCCCGGTGTAGATAAAAATATTCTTGAATATTATTTTTCAAACTTTTTTATTTTTTTTCCTTACTTTTGATAACTTTTAACTTTTGGTTCAAATTAGCTTACACGTATGTCTTTTAGTGACATGTGGGACAGATGACTAGCGTTTGTTGAAATTAGGGAAATACTATGGAAAACTTAATTTTTGATCCAGTTTCTTCCCGATAAATAAGTTGTCTCTATCACGACCGGATGTAAACGCCTCTGGCATGCTGTGACTTACAAAAGTTGCGGAAAAACAGAGTGTGAAACAACAACTCCGGGGAGACAACACGTGTATCTATGTGAAATATGGCGGCGCTTATTTTTCTAAATTCTAGAGACATAGGAATTCATTCACTTAAAATGATCGACTTGGTGGCAAAACATGTTTTTCAGAGTTTACAGCTGCTCGACCCTGGCGTATCACGACGCCAGGGTCAAAGGTAAGCCGATTCAAGATGTGGTTTTATCTGAGTAGAACAACTACCTAGTATCACGCCGTTTAAGAATCACTCCTGAATGAAAGTTTCAATTCTTTTCGGCGCGCCGTGCTATGCTGCCGGTTTCGTCGGGCTTTTAAGAACAACAATTGTCTTTTTTCAAAAAGTAAATAAACAATTTCAGCAGTTGATGATTTTTAGAAGTAAAAAACTTAATTTCGAATAAAGAAAGAAAGTGTACTACACAACGAAAGCAGTTACTTTCTGCGGCTCATAAGGGAGGCGATTGAAAAAATTGTAGAAAAAAGACCAAATAACATCAATAGAGAGGATAGTTATAAACTCCCTTATACCTGGAAGAGACTGATTCGAAATTAAATTTTTACTTCTCAAGATCATCAACAGCTGAAATTGTTTAGTTACTTTTTGAAAAAATACCATTGTTGTTCTTAAAAACCTCGACGAAGCCGGCAGCATGGCACGACGAAACTGTCGCACAATATAAAATTATTTAATCGCAGAACCAAAAGCCTGAATACCATACACAATTAGCTGCAAAAATCTACAAAAAAAGTTTACCTTTCATAGTTGCAGATGGTTGATTCGTTAAAACTTAATCCACAGAACTTTTCCACCATTTTAAACCACACATCATCCATTTTCTACTTGAACTCCGGAAATGAAACCGGAACAAACTATATCGCGTCATAATAAAAAATATATTACTTGATTCAAATCTTTTAAAACATCAGTTTCAGGAAAAATAAAACGTAAATCCCGGCTGGAGTCATCAAGAGTTATTCCCTACAACTTTTCCCTAGGCCTCTCAAATACACCCTGATATCATTCGCACTCTGACAACAAATGTCTCACCGCCTAGGATAGATTTCAATCAGTGGATCGGACCTTCGTCAAGGCGTGATTTTTTTAATCTCATTCTTTGCCAATACCTTGCAATGACCAGGATCTTTTAGAGAACTATAATTGAGTTAGCGAAGATGAGTGAGAAGATATTGAGGTCGGTCTAAAATGGATGCAACCACCATTTATTGCTCCGTGGTGAAGGGACATTACTTATATGGGAGGGTTGTTATGAAATGTAGGAGTAAACTCCATCTTATAATACAGTTATTAATCACCACAGAATGTACTTGAAAATAAAAGGAATTAGACCATTTTGACTATTTCTTTCATGTGAAGATTATGAAATTGCCCGGAACAATATTGTTGAGCCTGTTTTGAGGGTTTTTTTACTGTTTAAATAATCTTTCTAATGTCAATCCCAGTTCCATTATCGTTTTGGGACGGCGTACCGCATCGTTTGCGAATTCGCCATTGCTTTATGAATTATCTTAAACTGTTCTTCTGCCATTATGTCATCGTATGTACAATTCACCACAAAATATTGATATTGAAGTGAGATCTGGTGTTTTCCCGGCGAATGACGAGCACCATTTTTTCTCGTGTTCCCCACCGGGTGTTGGTTGATGGCTCCACGTTCGCCGACGTTGTCCAACTCGGGCATCGTCGTCATCGGGCCAGGTGAGTGTCGATGTTGGTTCATTATTAAATATATTCTTCCCATCCTCGTACGGGTGTTTCATGATTGTTGGCGCGGAGAGTTAAGTTAACATCCACCTCGAAACTCACTTGCCCTGATGACGAAGATGGTGGGGAACCCGAGAAAAGTTCCTTTGTAGATATAAATATTTAAATCCTAAAGTCATTTACTAATTGACTAATATTTATCTTCAGCTCGTTTATTTTAACAGCAATATTAACGGTAAATTTGCTGTAATCATTATTTTTGCTAAATGAATTTTCCGGAAAGATGTAGAATAACACCCCTCTCTCAGAAAAATAACACCACTTTTTGGAGAAATATAATCTCTTTCCACCAAAAAATAGCCTCACCTTTTGTAGGTCCCCACTAATGAGGCTTTATATACATACTTAAGATACTTATTTTTGATTTTTCGGGGGAAACTACGTCCACTTACGAGTTCAGGAAGAGTAAACCTCCGATATACTCGTCATTTAATTATCATGAAACGCTGTCCGAGTAAAGTTTTTCTGCAGGTACTGATGTTGAGAAAGTATTTTCCCACTAATTCCAATTAAGGAAATTTATTCTTACTTCCCTTTCAACACATTCATATCTGATTACTAATGATTTAAGCAGTTAAAAGTACTCAATTTATCATACCCACCCTAGGCTGTTAATATTACCAATTAAATGGGAAGCTATGACTTTTCCGCAGATTGAGCTGATAGTTGAAATACTCCGCACAAAATAATCTGCCACTGGCGTTACAATGTCCTCATCTCCATTCAGTGCGTAGTAGTAATCGCAGATCCGACCACACCGGTGCACTTCAGCGCAAATAAACGATGTGAAATGGTGAAACGTACGCTAACTTACCGCTAGGTGGCCTTCCGTAGGTTCACAATAGTCACCACCGAATGTTTTGTGTACTGATATCGAACTCATTAAAGATACGTATTAAAAAACGCTTGCTTTGTACCACAGAGTAATTGAACACTTTACATTTCCCATGTCCGACGCCTTTATGAAAATCAATTTAAAAATAAAATCGTGGATAATATTATCCAAGTTTTTTTATTGTTTAGCATGCATTAACTCTGCTCCTGATCTGGTTCTGGCTCTATAGTTCGCGTGGGCTACAATTAATGGAAGGAAAGTACACTTATTCGTTGTGAGGGGAGCAGCAACACATACGTGCGAAAGAAAAGCGATTTGTACGTGGACAGAGTGATTTTTCAATTGGAGTGGAGTTCCTCATGAATATGTGTCGAGGAAAACCTTCGGCGAATCAGCGATAGTCCTTCAATAAATAGAGACAGAATGGGCAACGCCAAATGTATAAAGATTTCATCTCGGACAAATCTCAACACGTGTATCTTTAATGAAGTCGGCGAGTTTATTTTTTGGGAAGCGTTGATAAATCACGCTTTCATTTGACGCTGAAAAATTATTCGAGATGGAATTACTCTGCAGGCTCCAAGCATTACCTTCAAGCTCCTCCATAAATCGCTATACCTTCGAAATGTTCTTTCCTCAAATTCACAAAATAACTACGTGTAACCTGGTCACGGACCGTATTTAGATGACAGTGTGCTAGAGTTCGGTTCAAGGTGAAATCCAAAGGCATAATGACAGCCATTGTACAGTTGAGGAATAATACAAAAATGCTCAGGGAAGAATTTTAAGTAACTTTAAGTTTCGTAAATGCCGGAAAGTGGTTCGCTTTTGAATTAATTGTGGGGTGACCTCTTAAGATCTTCGGTCCTAAGTACGTGCTTCTTCACATTAAGTGATTTTAGAGCTAAACTACATCATAATCGGGTTTATACCTGTAGACTGATACAGTTCCTACTTTAACCCCTTTAACCCCAACACCCCAGCGGGTGGCCACCCTCGACTCCTAGGTCTACTCCCCCCCCTTCTCTGCGCCCTCCCACCCCCATCTGGAAAAGAACGGATTGGGTTCATGTTAATGACACCCTCAACTGCCTCCCATGGTGTCTCTTGGAAGAAGGCTCTGTGGATGACGCCCTTGGCATGTTTTATGACTGGTTGGTCGGTGTCGTGAAGGACTGCATTCCGCATCGTAAGCCCCGCTCGAGAAAGTACCCCCTTTGGTTGAAGAGTGAGACAATTTTTGTTTTAAAAAATAAACTAAGTGCATGGCGCCTGTACAAAAGTTTTCCGAACCCCAACACATTAATAACTTTCAAGAATCTTCGGCATCATGCTAATTATCTAATTAAGTTAGACTTTAGCAACTATATAACCTCAATTTCCTCCGAATGTGTTTCCAACCCAAAGCGCTTCTGGTCTATCATCAACACCAGGCGTAATTCTGCCTACACGCCTATGGAAATGTCTTTTGGTGATGAAACTGCTGTTGGTCCACGGCGTGCAGACCTTTTCTCCAATTTTTTTTCATCCACCTACACCTCTAACCAACTTTTGGATACCTCTGGTCTTGATATTAAATGTGTTAGTTCCCACTCTCTCTCCTCACTTACCACTACTCCCGATGAATGCCTTTAATTGTTGAAATCCCTTAAAACTAACCGTGCAACTGGTTCTGATCAGTTGGCCGCAATGTTTCTAAAAAATGCAGCTCCTTCCTTGGCTGTTACCCTGTCCATCATTTTTAACAGATGTTTTTCAACGGCATACTTTCCTGCTGTGTGGAAAATTGGCAACATTTTCCCTCTTTTCAAATCCGGAAAGAAATCTTCAGTAGAATCTTACCGTCCTATTTCAATTTTACCAATTCTATCAACTATTTGTGAGCGCATCATTCACCAACGTCTGTTATCTTTCTCTCTTCCTTTCATATCTGACGAACAGCATGGTTTCCTTCCCGGATCATCTACACTAACCAATCTGTCCATTTTGCACAAACATTGTATTGAGGCATTTGAGAATTCAGCACAACTGGATGTTTGCTACATTGATTTTGCCAAAGCGTTTGACAAAATTAACCATCAGCTACTACTCTACAAACTTGAAAACCGCTACAATGTTCATGGCACTTTTCTTTCCATTTTGGCATCATTCCTAGCCAACAGACACCAACGCATCTTAATTGATGGATCACATTCTATGATGGCTCCTGTTTCATCCGGAGTTCCGCAAGGGAGTGTCCTGGGGCCTTTACTCTTTGCTTTATACATTGATGATCTAGTTGATACTATCTCCTCCGCTACTTGTAAAATCTTGTTGTATGCAGATGACTGTAAAATCTTTAAACAAATTAATTACCCAAGTGACTGCTTTGCTCTGCAAAATGCTCTTGATGCAATAGACCTATGGTCTAAGACATGGTGTCTAAAAATTAATCCAACCAAGTCTACTATCCTACCTTTCTCTTTACGGAAATCTATCCTGAGTCATAATTACCGACTATCTGGGCATAATATTCCTTCAGTCACCTCTCAGAGAGATTTAGGGGTTATTTTTGACTCTAAGCTGCTCTTCCGTGAACACATAAAATCCATTTCCGCACGTGCTATGTCGTTGGTAGGCATAATGTATCGCTTCCGAGAAGTTTCCGATTTAAGTGCTCTACGCACCTTTTTCTTTTCCTGTGTCTCTCCGGTCCTAGAATACTGCAGCCAATTCTGGGCTACGGCCCCACCTTCTTCACTAAAGCTCCTTGAACGCCCGTTAAATTTTTTCCTGTCTGTTGTCCGCTACCGCCACAAGCCTTTCCTCAACTTTTCCCTCAATATGATTAGATCCTCTCTTGGTATTGCGACTCTAGCTGATCGCCGTCTCCTCAATGACAGGAGACTCTTCATAAAAATTATTAATGGCAAATACAGATCATCTGACCTTCTTTCCCTTTTCCCGCTTCGTGTTCCTTCGCGCACGACGAGGTTGAGTGACCTTTTTCACTGTTTCACCCCCCACGCTTTCTTTCTGTCTCTAAACGTTCTTTTCTATTCAGACTCCCTTCTCACATTAACTCCCTTTCAAAATTTAATCCCGATTTTGATCCTTTTTTTCATCCCTCATTATCTATCTCGCACCATCTCCATCGTAATTTTCCCTCTACTCCTCTCTCAACCCTATGAATACTACCATTTTGTTTGTTATCTGATAATACTGTTGAATATTGTTTTGTTCATTGTTGTCTACATTTTGTTTACTGTTTGTTTATTGTTTTCTTTTTCATTATTAGTCCTCTGTAATTGGCCTTGTGCTGTTTTTGGACTGCATTACTAAATAAATAAAATAAATTTAACTTTCCCATTTATTGGTCATATATTCACTTTTCTTACACATTACTTGCTCGCCATCAACTATCTCTTAAGATCCACTCTATGCTCCTTGCCTCTCTCTCTCTCTTCCGAAGTCCAATTCAGGATTCCAATCCTCTCCCTCCTCTGTACTTGCAGCAAGCATTCTTACCGCCGTCATCCTCTTCTACATGCCCTTGCTCCTCATCTCCTCGACATCCAACCAACTTATCTGTCCCATCCAAATGTCAGTATTGAAGGAAGAAGTCCATTAATAGAAAAATTACCAACACTTTTAAAATATTTTCAAGGCGCCTAGTTTGTGACGGTTATTTGAAGATAATACTCATTAATTTTTAAAGTACTCCTTGATTGAAGTCATAATTATTAAATTTCTACTCATAATTATTAACTGTTATTTATTTCGAATGCCATTTTCAATATTTAATACAATTATATATCAGCGGAAGTGGTGGACATTGTATTCGTAACAACCGCACGGAGTACTTCGAACTGTTACACATGGACACACGGATCTAAGGCAAATATACCATCTACGGGTAAGTTGGGGTTTCGAACTCACGACCTGCGGCTGGCCCAACAGGTGCGCTACATATCAGATGGCCGAGGTCAGTATATTACAGCTTCCTGACAGATTACTCGCTACATATGCTTCAAGAGATCGCAATATTACCTTTTAACGGTTTAATTTGTTTACAAACTGAGTATGTATTCCAGAACGATTATGACGGCGAGGAACAAAGAGGGATCTTAAAACTCAAGTAATTCCTTACGCAGGTATTGAAGTCAGGATTGAATTTATGTGTATATATGAGGATTGGTGTTATCGAGAAAGAATTTTAATTTTCGTATAGTGAGTAAATCGCCTTTGAAAAATCTATTTTTATTTTAATAATGCCGGGAAGTCCCACTTTAGATACTCCTAGTTAGCTCCTAGTTTCGTTATGACGGAGAATTCTTTGCACTGCCGAAGATTGTCTTATTGGCGCGCGGCAACACTATTGCTTACCCGGGATTAATTACTCGGGCAGATAAGGTTAAATTATTTGGGTGCATTCAACCAATTAAATGATACGAAAATGCATCATTTGTTTATTCTGTGCTGCTATTATGATAATGGCTTTGGAATATTTGAACTTTCGTTCCTTTTCAGTCTTGGTGCCTTCGTCCTCGCCCTTTCCTTACCTTTCTTCGAAAGATGGAAGGCCATTGTTTATCGCGGCATTCTTTCCTCTCTCAACGCTAGATTTTTTCTTGTCGTAGTCTCATCAGTTTCTTTTCCGCTCACGCCTCCTAGATACCCTTTCCCCCCCCCCCCGCCCTCCCCCCGGTCTCCCTCTCCCCCCTCCCCCCCTTTACAACAATGGAAAGCAGCGCATTTTTTTGACGACCAAGGCAGAATATTTCGCAAATCCTGAAAGTGCCTCTACTTTAAATGCAGTGATATAACAAAAGATTGCTCAGTGTAAGCTACCGGACAGTTGGTCTGAACCAACTGAAGTAATGACGGCATTTAAAAGGATTGGGTTGCTGAGGTCGCTAGAGCACCGGCTTCTTATTCCGAAGGCTCACGTTCAAATCCCGGCAGTGGCGGAGATTTCTCAGTGGAATCCCCACCCCCCTGCTGGAGTGAGCACGCACTTGATGATCTGTACTCAATTGTGAGTCGGATGGCACGTTAAACTTTGTCACTTTGCCTCTCCTGCGCTACCAAGAGATGCTGCTCTTGGTGTACGTCTAGTTCAAACGCTTGCCGCCAGGAACCACCCACATCTCGGTTTGGTTTGTCTTTTATAAGCTGGCATGTAATTTAAATAACAATTATATTATTTAAACTGCAGGCTTGCATTTCAAGTAATATTATTGTTCATAGCGTGTGGTTCGTAGCCCGTTGCGAACATAACATGGTGCATGAGGTGGTATTCCAGGAGAGAGGAGTATTGAGCCGGAGTGCAAATTTTGATAGTGTGACACAGACCCGGAAAAAATGCTTTTTCTGGTTCCCAAAAAGAAACCTTCCTTCCGACAGGCAGAAACCTATTCATAGCGATAATTTTATCATTAAATGTCCGCAAGTTGCCTGCGAGAAGCATTTATGATATTTTGATATTATGTGGAAGAAGATATTCACGGGAAAAATGGAAACACTGCTGGCGAGATAAGAAAAGAATGCGATTCATCTAATATGGAGTTTATTACTCTTTTTTCTTTATTTCTTATCTCTCTCGAGGACTATATCCGAACACATAATCGTTTAATTTTGAGTGAAGTGCTAACCATAAAATTATCATTCCGTATTTAAGTCTTCAACCCGTTTTCACCTTCTTATGCCTTAATCAAATTATTAATATTAGGGTAACCTAAGAGTTACGATTAGGTTAAAATGAGAGAGAGAGAGTAGTAATCCTATAATAATATATTTCTACAGTTGCTGGACCGTACGAATTTTCTTTCTTCATCTCCTCTTCATCCCGTCTTCACAGTCAATTCTTTTCCCTTCACGGCTTACTCGACATCCCCCCCCCCACTCTTTATCCCTTCGCCCCTCATCCCACCCCCCTCCATAAGCTTCCTCCTCCTCTCCTGACCCAACCTCGCTTTCTCCTCTACACCCACTACACCCCAGACGCCTCTTCCCGTCCTCTTCCCTTTCACCTACCATATCTTTACATCCTTGCACAAGTTCCCCATCATCGGCTTCCTCCTCTTGATAAACCCTTGATTCACTAGCGCTATTCCCCTCCTGATGCCCTTGCTACGATGCTCATTTTTTTCTCAGGTGCTACCCATGTAATTACATTGCTCTATTTGCCACAATTTGAGACCTACTTTTATGACCAGCCTCGCTTTCGTTGTCACAGAAAATTACTTTTGTTTTCTTATGATTTATATTTAATCCACATTTATCGCACCCGTTTTGCAATGCGTGTACTTGCAATGCTTGCGATCCCTTAAATGCCTAAATCCCGATGCCTATTTTGTACATTTTGTCAATATTTTCAAAGACAGATTATTATCTCACCGTAATATATTTAACAAAATCGCAAAAATACCCCCTCCAGTCGTGAAGTAAATTTTACAGCGTAAATCGTGAAACAAATAGTGAAATAAAAGTCTCACATGTGAACGTTTATTGAATTGCTGAGAATTTCAGCCACAAAAGAAGTTTTTTTGGCAATTCATATTACTGTTGCGTACTTGACGCTTCTTACGATCGTGTGTGAGTGAAATGTTTGAATTAAATCCGATTACGGCCCCGATTGTGACCGGAGAGAAATCTCCTCGCACATTTCCGTTTTTCCTCCTCTAACCTCCCAGAATGCACCGTGCAGCTGTCACGTCA
Source organism: Pyrrhosoma nymphula (assembly GCA_963573305.1). Taxonomy (NCBI): domain Eukaryota; kingdom Metazoa; phylum Arthropoda; class Insecta; order Odonata; family Coenagrionidae; genus Pyrrhosoma; species Pyrrhosoma nymphula. Next base: position 152,052,374 of record OY754333.1, on the reverse strand, counting down.
CGTGGTGCGCGCAAGCGAAGGCCAGCAGGAAGCGGCGACGAATGCTGCACCCGCAGATCCCGCATTACATTCGAGCCGCCTTAACCGCTTCTTTCAAAGCTCAGGAAACAATGAAAGAGCGGGGCGAGATGATGGCAATGTGCTCGGTGACACATGAGGCCGTGGATTCAATGAAGAAGGCGAGAAGAGAAAAAGGCGTCTTGGCGCGCGCAATGTCGATTTCTCTTCGGCGGAACATTGCCCCACCTAACGTGGATATCGCGCGCAATTAGTCCATAAATTTAAGAAATGATTTAGTGCTTTTCTCTCAATTATTTCCTCTCCGCATTTTTTCACCAAAAATCATGGCGTGGGAATACCTTTGAAAGAAATACCATATACACCTTAAGCTATGCAGACGACCAAGTTATTTCATCACAAGATTATGAAGATTTAGAATATATTACCAGAAAAATATTTGTCGGCCTCGGTGGCGGCGGGGTAGCGTCCTCGCCTGCCAACCCAAAGGTCGGGGGTTCGAATCCCGCCGGTGGGGGATTTTTCTCCTCCCTGGACATGGTTGTGTGTGTTGTTCTTTGTTATTGTTATAACGCTTGATGTAAAATGGCCCTCGAGGCTTCATTCAGGTTGATGAAATAAATAAAGTAAATAAAATAAAATAGAAGAATACCAAAATTGGGGTCTTGATATCGGTATTGATAAAACAAAATACATGTGTATGGGAGGAATACAACTGAATCTTATTTTAGTAGGTGGGCAACAAATAGGACACTCTAAAGAGTATAAATATCTAGGGATGCAAATTGCAGAAAGTAAAACAATGGAGGTAACCATTAGGGATACATGCAATAAAGGCAAAAAAGCAATAACACTACACATAGCTTATTGCGGGACAATACAATATCCAATGAAAACAAAAAGAGAATTTATAATGCCATAGTAAAGAGCATAGTAACCTACAGCTGTGAAGTATGGCCACTAACGGAGAACTCAGAAAAAACTGTTACTGACGACTGAAATGGACTTCTGGCTAAGAGCAGCTGGTAAATCAAAAAAAGAAAGAGTAAGGAATGAAAGAATTAGAGAAATAATGAATGTTAATAATTCGATAATAGATGAAATAATAACGCAGCAGTTGAGGTGGTATGGACACGTAAAACGAATGGGAAATGAAAGACTCCCGACACAAATGTTGCAATGTGGAACCCGGTTAAGGAAGACGGAGGAGAGGCAGACCGAGGAAAAGTTGGATACAAGGGATAGAGAAAGAAATGAGAGAAAGAGGATTAGATATGAAGAACTCTGGAATGATCGTGAGGCATGGAAATTGGGATCGAAAGACGTAGAACGTCTTTTTCTTAATTAAAGTCGTTGCTTAAATATTAACATGCTCTGTCGTATCGCCTTGTTAAAGGAGGTTCCACCGCGACTGAGTCAAAACAAATACTAAATCCCAATTTTTTTATATTTTGTCCAAAAAATCCTGCTTTCACTGATGAAATGCGTTACCTTTTGAAACCCAAAACTAAGGAACAAAATTTGCAGATTATTCCATCAATTTTTTCCAGCCATAGGAGCCAACTGCAGCGCCATTTACAACGAATTACCGGATTAATTGACTTCAATTACGGCAGTAATTCCCAAATAAATAAAAAAAATAAGGTGGTAAAAATGCCTATATTACATTTTTATTCAATTTCTCTGGATTATTTCCTTCTCACAAACAGTTTTCCGTGAAAATGGCATTTATATTTTTTGGAAAAATACTATTTTTCTCAGTGTTTCTCTCATTCCCAATTGAACACCATGTAATTTTTAGTTCAATTATAGAGTAGAAGAGCTTAGAAATTTTGTTGTTCATATCAGATAGAGGACAACTTTTTATTCAAGTAGACAGAATATGAATAAAATTACATTTAAGTCATTTTACGGTGGAACCACCTTGAATCCACTTTATTCTCTGATCTGTGTACTAATAGGCTCGAGCCCAATCTAAATCGATTGAATCGACAATGCACAGAGTCGGAAAAAAAAGACATACGATGAAGAATAGACGTCACACCGTTTGGTCTGAGCTTGTAGTTTAATCAATTTGACACTAACCGAGTATTGTAAACGCCGTCGTCAGCAAATAAAGTTGTGTATTTATTATCAAATATTTAATGGCTGCATGACGTTATCCGTCTGAAGTCTTTAAAAGATGCAGCTCAACATTACCGCCAAAAGTCAATTTATCGAAGGGCGTAAAAATAAGCAAAAATAAATAAATGGCAGGACTTAAACATGTAATACGATTTGGAGACTTAAAGATTGAATTTTAAAAAGTCTAAACCTGGATATGAAGCTGATTTCCATTAGCAGATTTTATAATGAATGTACACTGTCTCTTGCATATTAAAACTATTTTAATTTATAATAGATAGTAAAATAATAGACACATATGTGTCTAGTTCAGGCATATAATTTTCTAGAAAAATATAGACAAAATGTTTTCCTCGTTGTTCAGTATTTTAATATGGCTTGGGTTAAAATTCTAGCAATATTTCTAGATTTTCGATATCCTTTACTTTGCAAAAAATAGGTTTAGTGCTAATTTTGCTCAAGAAAGTTGAACTATTTTAACATATTCTCGTCATAAATATTGTTAGGTTATCGGCTACTATTATAAAGTACCTATACACCTATTAAAAGTGCAAACCGTTCATTTTTTAGCAATCAACGGAGAGTTTTTTCCTCAAAAATCAAATTCAATCCCGACTTATGGCGATCTAGACTCGCATCCAGGTCCGTCTGTGCTCCGTCTCTCCGAGAATACATTGGAAACCTGAATGTCGGCCGTGGCAAGCAGGATTCACCCCCAGTCCACATTCGGTCGCCAACTTCACGCATCAAACAGATTTAAGATAAACGATGTCTTCTACGATTGACGTCGGCTAAGCCGGTTGCGTTCGATTTGTTTACATAGCCATTTAAAATGCTTAACACCTAAAGATTCGGACAGGTTTATTATGTCACATGTGATTGTGATTTTTCACACATTTCGAGCGGCTAAAACTTATTCCAAGCCATCTGAACGAGGGATCCGTGATACGGACGACATCGCCGTCCGACGGCTCTCCGACCGCGGAACGACCGTCTTCAGTCGCCGGTGTTCTAAGTCTCCAGTGGCGGAGGAGCACTGGCGAAGTTCGCTTCGGAGAGGTGACACTCACCCAGCATCGCGTTAGGCGCCGCGGTGCCTACTGAATCGCCTTAGCGATGTACAAAAGTGAACGCGAACTGCAAGTGGGCGTGTGGATTGAACATAAGTGTTGAAGTGCACGTCCATTTTGCCGAAAGGATTTAAAATACGCGATACATGCTTAGAGTTATTCGATGAGAACATCCTCCACGTTTAACACACCAAGCTCGCAACACGGACCTATAGTACTCACGATCGGGAGTATGGTAATAATCTTAGTAAACTAGGAAGGGATTCTTAAAGCAGGTTAGAAATAACGGGAAGCAACGACCTTTTCAAAACTTGAACACAGCCCAAAAGATGAATGGGTTCCGAAATCGCCAATTTATACACAAGTGGGGTGAATGCTAGTTACCCTACTCTCTTGAAGACGCTCCTAAGAGTATAAACGTTGAGATCAACAATGAACAAAACACGGCAACACCCGGAGGCTTCTTTAGTTTGACGTAGTTATTTTACTTCGCCTGCGCCGCAATAGAAAGAATAAAATAATGCAAACGAAAAATATATGTGTCTATATAATCAAAGGGATGCCGTGTAAGGCGAAGAAAGAAGGAAATCAAAAGGAGACGGAAAAAGGTGATGGGTGACTACTGCTGGAGAACCGTGAAAGGAATTGCAGGTGACAGTGGAAAACAATGCCTTTGCAACGAGTATATATTTATTAACACTTAAGATGCATGAAGCGCATATCATCATGTTGCTATAGAGTTTCCCCTAACGATTAAAAAATATTGAGAATTTATTATTAATTTAATAATACCAAATAAAAGTGCATGGAAGCCAAACTGTGAACATTAAAACTTGCACTTTTCCACTGAATTTATTTACAAATGAATCGCTCTATGCGTGTTAAGTGATGATAAGCGTGATGGTAAAATGCAAGTTCCGATACATTGGGTAAATATCTCGTCATACGCTGAATAAGAAATGTGCGCTAAATTTAATATGGAGGATGAAAAATTCCTACAATAAACCATAAACATTAATTATGGACGTTTAAGTTAAGAGTGCGTAATGAAATATTTGCAGAGAGAATAAAAATGCAATCAAATTGTTTATCAAAACGTCCTGAAGTTACTTTAATGGCTACTTTGCCGTTATCCCTAAAATCACTGAAGACGATAACCCTTCGCATGAAAATTAGGAATATATGGAGTAAGTGCATGATGTTGTCTTTGTAACTAACACACGAGTACCATTTCGGGCGCCAAATTTAGAGGTGAAATCCCTAGCCTAAGAAACTAATTGAAGGATTCGTGTGGATGTATTATTTGAGAAGACTAGAGATGCATGAGACAGGGAGAATGTATATTAAGAACAAGAATAGGGTTCCAGTTTGCTCGAATGATGGCGACACTTCCCGTTTGGTTTTCAACAATCAAAGCATTTCGTCATTGATTACTGGCCGTGCTCTAATCGAGTCTAATTCTATTGTAATACGTATTTTCATCGCTGGCCAGTAATTTCGGGTTCACATTTGGGAAAATTTGGGGAATACGCACTATACGAGAAAGTGCTCGTAAATGCATTATTAATCTGTACCTGTGGTGCACCCATAGTGCATCACATTCATATTCAAGGTGATAATATAATTAAATATTCTCCCCTCCAGTTATGCACAGGATGAACGGCACAAAGACTAAATATATTGGAATATTTAAAACCAGGAATATATCTCTATGAGACTGCGAAGAGGGTTTACATCCTCTTCGCGTCTTACGGAGTAATGGCAGAGCCAAGGTGTTTGATGAAGGCTCAAGAGAAGAAGGAGAGGCGAGCTCATTGAAAGCATTTTGCGACTAAACAGCCTCCTGGACCCAAAAATGGTAGGGGAAATGAATGGTAAGAAAGAAAGAAAGAGGAGGTCCTAGGTTGAAACTTACTCGGGAATGAAAGGGAGAGTGTGTTGGAAATCCGACAGAAACCGATCTTCAGATTGGTGGACACTGATGGTAAAACATTGGTCAATTTTATACTTAGAATATAAAAAGCTCACATGTAAATATTAACCTTTCATTTCTAACCATGCACTGCTTAAGAAGAGCTCAACAATCGTCGAATCCCAACTTCTGAAGGTCTAATGGTACTGTCTGAACACATTGCTACTTCCGCGTCAACCCACCACGTTGCGACAAGGATAGTAAGTTATTCCGAACTTCGCTCGAGTAGTGCAACAAGCAATCGCAGCTATCCAGATGCGACCGAGTCGTCATTTGTCGTCAAGTGGTTTAGGCGCCCTCGCGCGAGAAATATAACGCACAAAAAGTTGCGCTGTTGCATTGATTTAAATCACTTGAGCTTATAAATCTTGCCATTTTGCCTTCAAAACTACTCACTGCTCCTTGGCATTTGAAAGCCCTAATGGGAGACACTATTTTAACTCTCGAGTCTTGTTTTTAACGTCGCGCGATCACCTGTCGTACTACCCTTGAAAAGCACCACGGGAATGGTCGTGGATGCCTTTTCGAACTTGGGTGCCGTCCGCTTCGGGCGATCGAACACCGAATACGGATTTGATCTCCCTGACGACTCCCCTTTCTTAGAGCGAACACCAGAATGGAATGGCATATTGCGCGACCTTGACAAATCACGCCAATTATATGGCGTACGGGAATGTAGTTGCAGCATGAAAAAAACGACCTGAATTTGAAGATGACTGTAATACCGCCGAGGGGTGTGGCAGGTATCGCATGATAAAACTTTTGTGATTGTCATTTCGCTGCTTCCAATTGGTGGAACGGAGGAGTGGAACGGACGACACTATAGTCAATGGACTCCGTAGAACCCGGCGCAGTTACTTTTTCCGGTCAAGCCAGTTTTCCTAGACGTAACGCTTGAAATATTTTATTATTTTATTTGGAACTACTTAACGTCATAAATACTTAGAATTATAAATATTAGATTTGAAGGAAAATGAACGCAATGAGTTCATCATGAGCAGAATGAGAACTGTCCTCCCAGGGAAGCAGTGTTTCCATTGGAGATGGTTGAACTGACCATTGCATGCTACCTTGTAACTCTCCATCAAGTATACAGGAATTTACAGCTGTTTTAATTCATTTTCAGCCAGCCCATTTTTCCCTTCCAGGAGAAACGAGGGGACTTGGAGCACACGTCATGAAAGGTGAACATCGCGTCACTTCGGACACCTTTATAGGGAAGCCACCTATCACCCTTGAAGTAGAAACACTCTCTAGTTTGTACGTAGTTCCTCCATTCCATTTCATTGTCTTCCATCACAGTGTATTTCAAGTTTCACGCTGGTGATTGTTGACATGCAGTTCCTCAAGTAGATATCAGATGGAGAGCAGCTTAGATGGAGCTGATGTTTAGATGAATGAATCGAACAGAAAATCTTATATCTCCTGTCTTCAATGAAATCAAGATAGTCCGAATAGTGATTACGGGGAAATATTTAGGCGTCGTGTAAAGTGATATTTGTGCGAAATACGAAACGTCAACGCTGATAATATTTGACATATACCGTATGTGTCCGAATATAAGCCGCACTCGAATATAAGCCGAAAAAAGGGAAAAAAGTTAATACGCGAATTTTAGCCGCACCCGTTTTAGCACATCCCGTACTACCTACACTATTAGGCATTAGAAATGTATATCTGTTTTTACATTACCTATGTAACTGTGACACAATGTTACCTATAAGTATTATCCTTTAATATATGAATAAATGTTTCACCAATTTGACCTTTTTCAGCGTTATTTCTAGTTTAGCTGGCGTCCGCGTGAATCTGAATGGCTGGTTTGCCTAAATCGTTCATTTTTACGATTTTTGAAGAAATTTCCCGAATATAAGCCGCACCTCGAATATAAGCCGCACCCCGATTTTGAGATCTCAAAATCATGAAAAAGGGTGGTTTATATTCGGAAAAATACGGTAAATCGAAACTGAAGCTATGGACGACAGGCCAACAAATTATGGTCGAAAATAAAATATGTAAAATATTATTTAGAAAAATTATCGAGATAGCTTTCTTCCTCTTCCACCGATGTATTCAAGCTCTTTAGATGATACAGTCCTTCCGTATTGTCCTCCGCATGAGTACATTTTGCCGCTTCGACAGTTTCAACGGTGTTGCTCTCGGGTTCTCCGTATCAGGAACTTTACTGCCTGAAGAATATAATTACAACGCCGACGAAACTGCCGTCTCAGCATCATTGACAGACGTGGAGTACAACCCCGGGAGAACTGTATCTTCAACTCATCACGCCGCGGAATAAGAATTCAGCCTCTTTATTCGACACAACAAATGATCGAAGCACATCTTATCCTCGATAGATTTGAAGTTATGGTGATTTGCTAGTAGTTTACTTCCACGCCTAAATGCATGTGTATAACCCAATATATGCACCCTCATCATTAATTTATTAAAATGGCCTCGATGCGATTTCTATCGAGAGGAGTGTACTGCAGCTTATCTAAAGGATCAAGTAGCTGACCCCTGACTCAAGGCACAAAAGACTAATGTGAGATCCGATGGAAAAGCCATCAAGTCTCCAAACCTCGACAAGATGACCGCATCGTCAGAAAACAATAAACTTTACCCATCGGTTCGAGAATGAGATCGGTACGTACCTTGGAGTCGATGGACTCATCGTCGGCGGGCGGGGGCGGGGGGGCGGGGCGCGGTGGCGCTGCCGCGGTGGCCGAGGGTGAGGGAGCGGATGAGGACGTGGAGGAGGAGGCCGACGAGGACGAGGAGGCTGCGGTCGAGGCTGCTGAGGCGGCCGCCGCGGTGATGCGGTCGTACGGCAAGTAAGGAGCGTACGGCTGGTACATCATCACTTGGGCGCAGCTCATCATGTTCGCCGTCGCAATGCGCCCTCCGCGGGCGATCACCCGAAGCTACGACAAGCACCCCGTCCAGAGACGGCAGAGTGAGAGTCGCGGGAGTTGAAGTCTCCGCTCGGAGGATGTGTGTGTGTATGCGGGCGTTGGAATCTCCCGTCGAGGAAGTGGCGGCCACACTTGTCTCCCTCGCGGGGTCACTCGTTCGTGGACGGGGTCACGGCACCAACCCAGGGGGGAAGGGAGGGGAGGAGGAGGAGGGACCGAAGAGGACGTCGAAGCACTTGTTAACACCACCACTTATACGGAGGCTTCTTCCCTCCGGAGGTCGTCACTCGTCCTCTCGACTACAGCGACCGCCTCTGCTCTCTCTCTCTCCCTCGAAGGGTCTTTGTGGAGTGACGGGGCGTGGGGACCTGCCCGGGGCTTGTCTTCCTCCTCTGGTGCTTTGGCGCTCCCTTTGGTCCTCCGTCCTTCTTCTTCTCTCCTTCGTGGACTCCGCTCTCAACGCCGACCGATCTCCGCTCTCCGCGCGACGTCAATTCTCTCTCTACCCTCGCCCGCCCCTCTCCCCTCTTTACCCACCCCCCCTCTGCGTCTATTTCCGGCGGTGCCCCCGCCCGTAGTCATGGCAACCCAGCCCGTCCAATCGAGCGAGGGCCGTCGTCAGGGGGCGTCCACCGGCCAATCAGACGAGCCCTCTTCCCTCTCTCCTCCCACCCTCCCCCGACCTTCCCCTTCCCCACCTTCCCACACTCCCCACCCCCGCCCCTCCCTCTCGCAATAACAATAATAACACAAGCACACATTCAACCCCCTTTCAGCCCCTCCCTCTTCGCCAACCCCCAACCCCCCCCCCCCCCCCCACCGTCCGCCCCCTTGCCGCATAATTTGCGCCACTGTATGAACGCCTTTTGCGCAACGCCCAGGAATGCATGTCATTGCCCGTGGCCGTATGAGTTGTCCCAAGGATATAAATGCTTGCTTTCGGTCGACGCCATTGCAAGTGCTCTCCACTGCGCACATGCTCAGGAAGAGAGGAGCACGCCGCAAGACGGAATTTCGTGACCCCTTATTGATTTCTTGTCGGGGTGAGCGGTGCCTGCATCTGCGTGGTACGCTGCTGCCCTCTCTAGACTGCCGGAAGAACACTACTACATGTGATTTCCATTTCATTGTGATCAAAGATACATCTAAAGAATTGGGTATAAACTGAGGTCAATGACGTAATCCATCGAATAAAGATTGAATCCGTAGATTTTCTGTACTCTCCGTGGATTTGGCGGTACTATCCAAACATCTCTCGATAACACTGAGTTACAAATATATAAATAATCCGTAATTTTGTAATAATTATTACCGTTAACATCTTTGAAGATGAATTTCATTTCTCGTTTTTTATTAAATACATGGAAAGTATTCGCCATAATAAGCAATTAAAATTCCGCCAGGCATCTTTTAATAAATATTGGTGGAAATATTTAAAACGTGTTTTCACTTCATTTGAGCTTCTGAACCAACACATACATGTGATGTACCTGTATTCACAAAGACCGTTATACATATCCAAGACATATCAATACATTCATATATGTGATACATTAAATGTAGACATAATAACACTTTCATGCAGAATAATTACATGAAAAACACATTTAAATACATGAAATTCATTTACAATTTAATATTAAATTAATTTAACGAAGGTTAATAAACAAAAGATTTTTTTTGCTTATACTTAATTACTAAATTTTAGGCTCACGAAAAATATTTCTTGAGTAGGCATTTAGCGTTTCTACGTCTTTCTTATGCAGTCAGGTATAAAATTAAATATTTTTATGCTTATAAGGAAAATATACCTATTTGAAATAGTGCAATGCGTAGTTTTGGTATACATAATTAGCTTTTTTCCACGTGTATAAAAAAATCCTCGTAAGTGAACATGCTTTGTTACCACTTCGTGGTTACAGGGTATAAAATTCTCCAATGGCCGTAATAAATTGGCACCACTCGTCACCACTTCGTGGATAAAAGTTTTTTGGTACTTTCTTAAAATGAACCCTTCCCTTCGACTACAAACTTGACGTGGTGGAAGGGCTTGTGCGTTCCATTGACCCCTAGAGCTGGACAGGCAGGAGCGATTACTATTGCTCCAAGTGCACTGAAAAAAATCTGGCTCTACAGCTATAATTATAGCTGTGCAGCCAGAAAGTATAGCAGTATATGTAATAGTCAGACCATAAGCTGCAAAGCCAGAAATTTCTAGCAAAGCTATCTATCTGTACAAATAGTTCTTTCTAGGAATACAGGAACAACGGCCAGCTACGATGGAAACACTGGTTCCCGATCAGTCACCGAAGTTAAGAATCGTTGGTCTCGGCTCGAGTTTGGATACGGGTGATCCTCCGATTCGTCCGACTGCCGTTGCCCCTGTCTGCACGTGGCAAACATTTTAAATGCGAAAAGACCTTTGGCGTCGAAGCACATTAAACAAAAATACTATTAGGAATACAACAATTCCGTATAGAAAAGAGCAGCCAGATGGCGTTGCTAACTACTTTCATCTAGAGGCCCTATGTTAGGAATGATTCTAATACACTGTCTCTACTTTCATCGTCAGCTATGCTAGCTATGCCAGTAATCCCATGCAACTAGATATATATAGCTGATCATTTTTATAATTTTCTCTTTGACATACGGTATATTTAGCATTTAAACATATTTTGGAGGAAATAACCTTTAATGCGTGAGAATATCTTTACTGTGCCTCAGTAAGGGCTCAAAAGTATACCTGAAAATATTATATAACTCTTGTATTATATTTCAAACAAATCTCATGACTCCAGCGGTCAGTCACACCATTGTGGCACCTGAATCTGTAACTTTCTTCTGAGGATCAGAAAGATATTTTTATTTAATGCACTTAATTTTAGCCAACAAAAGCATACTATTTACTTAAAAAAACTTCCATGATCAATGTAACAATCAGCGTTTACTTAACTCTAATATTTATCAAATAGAAAACATATGATACTTGCAACTTAACAGCTCACACATAGGTGCAATAATAAAAAACTGATAACAAAAGCATTAATTTCGAAATCTGGGCTAAGAAATATAAGCAAACCAATTTGGTGAGCAACCAAATGTCATACTTCTAGAATAATTTATATATATATATATAGAAATAATAATAGAAATTTAGTTAATGAACCATGTTGACATGATTTGGCTGTAGATGGTCATTGAGAAGGGTTAGATAGACCTGATGCTGTTATCTAATATGCTGATTTAACTCATTAGGTATAAAGAAATTCAGTGAATTGAGAAGCTAATAATTTATCCATAACCTTTATGAGAATCAAATACAGTTCCCATGCATCATCATCCTTAGGTATTAAATCTCTAATCATGATGCCTAGATATTGAACACAAAAGGTTTATTTCAATGGATGTAATTGAGAATCGTATCATTAAGACGTCTACGTAGCCAAACGTTAAAAGAGAACGCAGATTGTAGTCTTTTCATTACGAAAATATCATTATATTTGAAGTCTGATGATTAGATCGATATGTATTGAAGTGACAGCTCATAATTGCGGCGCGCGTTTTTGCGCTAACTTGTGATATTCGAAGCATCATAACTTTGACTTTAATAAATATTGTCTTTCCTTATTATATTCTCCATTTGTGGCACAATTTGTGTGAATCGAAGATGGTCGAGCCACGTGTGAATTGCCATTTGGTTGACTTCGCGTGGAATCGCCCAATAGCAAACGTTGCGGCACACCAAGTGCATTATATATAGCTTTTATTTTTCAGTTCAGCGGGTTCAGTTTTCATCAATTTTCCCGCTTTCACAATCCCCGCATAAAATTAATACTCAAAAGCATCAACCGCAAAATCGGAGTACTGCGTCAACAATTCTGAATCCAACTACGGGCAACCAAACTCCGCAATCCACAATCCGAAGACAAATCCCTCTGCGAAATTGGCCGTTGCCTCCGAAATAAAAAATCTCATCTCATCCCCCCTACGTACTACTCCAAGTCACAATAATCTGACGTACTACTTCTCAACTGATAGATAAAGCAAAGTTCTCGGCTGAAGTTTAGATGAGAGGTTTAAAGTTGACGACCGAAGTTCGAATCTCGACTCTGACCCACAAGTCCTCAACTCATGAACCGCCATTCATTACTCACCCTCCTCCAAACCTAAACTCTGCGCCGTAAAATGACTGAATAGTATCGTAAATACTCCTTTTAACAACAAAGTAGCCGGCAACTACAAAATTCCATCCAAAGCTAATATACTTGTTCCTGATTTTTTTCCTTTCTTTCTGCAATTAATAAACTCGTGCATATATCTCAACTACTTCCCTGACCTATGGAAGAAAAGTATGATTATAATTATTGCCAATCCATAAAAAAATTGACGAACTCTAACAACCACCGCCATCTATCACTAATTTGCTGTTTCTTTAGAACATTTGAAAAAAATCCTCTTGGCAAAAATTATGCACCACTTCCTTCCCCTCCAGATCCCTGAACTTCACTCCTACTCACCGAAAAAAGATTTACCGTTGAACACTATGGACGACTAACTACTGCAGCTTTTCTGGATGTAGACAAAGCTTTTGATAAAGTCTGGCATCAAGGACTGAGAAATATGAAAAGCACTATATATGACATAAAAGCCTTGAGTATGGTGTCACATGCGTCAAAAATATTTAGCGAGTAATGAGCCGATGGATGGAAAGGAGAATTGAAAAAACACTTTCAGAAAACCAATTTGGATTTAATATTATCAAAGGGAACCAAGGAGGCCATACTCTACATGAGGGTAATGGTAGAGAAAGCGATACATTTAAGCAAGCCATTGTATGTGGTATTCGTGAAAGCCTTTGAAAATGTTGAGTAGCACTAGAAATTCAATCTGATGAAAAAAGTCGGAATGGATTACAACGACAACAAAATAATCCACCAACCATGTAAGAGGTACCTATCGTGGGGAACACACATAAGAAATATTTGTGGCAGAGCTCTGAAGAAGCTAGGATTCGTCAAGCGTATTGTGGGAAGATTTTCGGATGAAGGAGTAAAAGAGAGGTGCTATTTCGCACTCGTCCGGCCACACCTTGAATATGCAGCGAGCATATGGGATCCGGTGCAGAAAGACTTAGTCCGGGAACTTAATAAAATACAAAGGAAAGCTGCGCGATTCGTCAAAAACTGCTACGGGCGTACAGACAGCGTTACACAGATGTTAAGGTGGCTGGAGCGGTAATCGTGAATCGTTGAAGGTACATTCTAATAATTTTTCAAGTAGGTCAAAAAAAAATATTCTTGGACCACATTTCACTCAAGTACAAGTTTATACGTTGGAAATAACCATAAATGCAGTAGTGAATATGATGCAAGTGTTACATTTAAAAAATTTGCTTCAATTAAAGTATTGTTTTGACTTGGATTTTCGGCGCGAAATTCGAAATTTACGAGAAAATCATATCTAAATACGCTATTTTTACTCGGAATGATACCTTGATATTTCTTAGTAGCAATTATAATAATATGAAACTTCTTATTTCGCATTTAAGAGATAATCTGTATATACGTAATCGATTTTTTTCACAATATATGCCGTGTGCCATAAGAGTACTTGTTAAAATATCATTGAATTGCCAGGAAACCAAATCGGTGGCATACAGTTTTTTTCACTTTTATCGATAGATATTACAAATAAGGACACGTATGCAAAGTTTCACTCAAATCTGTATTTTAACAAAAATCGCTCCAGCCACCTTAAACGAATTAGGCTGGGAGCCGCTAGAGACTCGGAGGCTGCGCGCTAGGCTTAGATTGCTTGAGCAATTGAGAATAGATATCTTTCAGAGCGACACGGAGTACATCATATTAGAACCCCACTATATTTCCAGGTCCGACAGAAACGATAAATTGAGAGAGATATTTTACCGAACGGATAGGTATGGGAATTGGTTTTTCCCCCGAACAATAAGGGACTTCAATAAATGCTAGGCGTAATTTCATTAGATCGTTTCCTTTTTATATGTAAACGGCTGGTGTCCTAACACCCCCCGCCACACGCCTATTGAGGCGGCTTGCGGGGTAGTATGTAGATGTAGATGTAGAAGTAAGACTCCACCATGCAAATGAGATATGGGAGAAAAATAGAAACTAAAATGAACGAAGGAGTCCGACTGGAGGCTGAAACCTCTCGTCAGCACTGCTCAACTTATACTTCGAGGAGGAAGTAAGGGATGGGATTGAAAGGAATGAAGAAATGGGCATTAAGATGGGCATTAAGATGGGCAACAAGGAATGAGATTAAAAGGACTTTAACGGTGAGGGAATAAGCATGCTCCACTTCACAGATGACATCGAAGCTATAACAAGAAAAGGTGATGACCTTCAAAAATAGCTAAATAACATAGACCAAATACTTGAAGAATATAACTTGAAAATAAATAATAAGTAGGCTAAAATACTAAAATGCGAAAGTAAGAAGCGGAAATGTGGAAGTGACACTAGAAAGAGAGAAATTAGAACTACTGGATTTGTTCAATTATCTCATAAGTCATGTCACGTGGGACGGAAGAAGTTTAACGGTCGTCAAGGGCAGAGTAGCCAAAGATAAGAAAGTTTTAATGATGGAAATACAACCACTGTGTTCAAATAAGATGAGACGACTACCAACGACGAGACAGTGTGCGAAGACATTCGTGTGGAACACTCTATGGATCGGAATAGGAGGTGGATGCTGTAGATCAAATGGACGAATTGAATGATAATCAATTAAGAAAGACAGAATAGGGTGATTGCTCACCCTTAGCTATAGGTGATTGTTCGAAAGGTAAAATTTATTCTCCTCCCATACCCTCATCCAGTTACAGCCAACAAAATAAAACGGGCTGTGCAAAATTTCAGCACAATCGAACAACTGTCAGGCGACCCTCAAACGTGTTGAAGTTGGATCATAGCTGGTACCTATCTAGTGTAGGCAACGATTAATTCCGTGAAAACATTCTATACTCCTCCTATCTTTACCATTTTATTTTTTTATTTTCAGAGAAATGTATGTAGACGCATCCAGGCAACCCCAGCAATGGTTTGAAAACGTTATGAACTAAATTACTGAAAAACTTTATTGTTAAAATTCCTGAAATAACATGAAAAGTTTGAAAAATGATTTATTTTAATAGCGCAACCATTTTCTATAAGATAACTCCATTTTTATTTACAATATCTATAGAATCAAAATATAATTTTACGGACGAACATTAAGCATTATTTTTTCTTAAGAGAGGAATTAATAGCAGTTGAATATATTTAAGGTATCGGGCAACGATCTTTAAAACACATTGTTACTCAGTTTCATCTTTTGTGAGAATTTCATTTTAATCCTGAATGAGTTTGGCACCTCTGTCTACATCGTTATTCACAACAACTGTCTTCTCAAGATTATCAGTTCCACTTTTGTCACCAGGATCAATCATGCATGCTGAAGGGTATTTGTCGAGGAAGTCGGTACCTACTGATATAAAATCCTGTGAAGAAACATTTTATACCAGGAGTTACAAAATACGAAAATTCGATGTTCGTCAAGAAATAAATATCTATTTGGTGCAGAATTTACCTCTAAAGTTGATTTTTCATTCTACCTCTTCTTCACCTTTGTCTAATTCCAGCATTACTAGAGACATATTTGCCTTAAACACTATTGGAACATTGTCATCACACAAGGATTGAGCCAATGGTTTTGAGAGCTAATTGTTAGTACCTACCAAAAATGGTTTGAAAATGTTTTTCAGCAGCCTTACTATTTTTTTATCATATTCTGATAATGTATGAGTTGACGCATGAATAGTAAATCATGATAAAGTTCTTTAATTGCTTCTGATGACAGAAATCAAGCTCTAACGTTCACTGGAGCAAGAAAAATACATATGGTTGTTAAAGATTTCTTCTCCCTATGGGATAACTGACTTTTATCTTGAAGCAGGTATATCTTGAATGCATATATTGCCTCTTCCATCCACATAGTATGACTTAAAGCTCCTGGTATACAAATCGATATCCCGTTCTTCGAAATGCCATTAAGAAAGGTCATCGGTTACTCCAGTGATTAGCGGTCATCATCTTGCGGTTATTTCTGCATAAAATGTGGCGTTGAAGAACTCCAAGAATGGTAGAGCGAACACCACCAGGCACTTCACTGCTATCAGTTATTTAAATATCCTTACCGAATTTCGTCCAGGTTTTTCTAAATCTTTGGAAATCCAGAAGTTGCACCGATCAGTGAGTTGAAACAGCTCCTTAAAACTAACTGAAAAATGTGATGACGGCAAAAGGGGTCGCGATTGAAAAGTTTTTCTAGATTTGTGCGGGGACCATTTACTCGGCCCGTTTTGATTGCTGCGTGTCACAGCAACGTGCTTGATTTTTTTTGGTTAAACCCCACCTCTATACTACTTGGTAAACAGTCATTTCTTGCCCTTCTCCTGAAGATGTTGCGATTCCAGGGACTTTCAACAACAGCTCCTTGCCTTGAAAAGTTACCATTACTGCCAGTCCCATCAACCTTTTCTAAACCTTAAGAGTGCTGGGAGCAGTTTTCCATCCCAGTCCAACGATAATTTTGGCAGTCGTTTAGTAATAAATGATGCTTTATGTCCTAAAAGTTTGTTTGTCTCGCTTCTCTAATTCTTTTCCTAAGGCGTTGTAAGCAAGTGAGACATATTACCAGATTTTTCAGTATCACGCTTGAGAGCTTTCGTAGCAGACATTAATGTGTGAACTCCATTGCCATCAGCGATTTTTCAACAATAGAAAACTTCAGAGAGAGACGAGGAGTAAAACACTCCTATGTACTTCGAGTTGCTGGAATTTTTTGCTGCTGCGGTCGGTGATCTTGCTACTACTTACTGAACGATGTCAAAGAAATTTCACTGCCGTAACCTCCATCACTACTTTGCCCGCTTTATGCATAATGATACGTTTCTGATGTAGCAAGCTGATGGATAGCAAAATGTCTTTCCATTTCTTCATAAATCCTTTTTTCATTGTATTGTGCATTGCAGTGCACTCCAGTGCTATTTCTTACTTGCGTTCTTGTTTTCGAGCTACACCAACCATTGTCTTTATTGGCTGTGAAGCATTCAAGAATTCTTGTCTACTTCATTTTTTACGTGTTCCTAAGAATCTTAATGAGCCATGACACGGAGATCGTCCATATTTACGAAAAATGCGCTCTTTTTTCTTTTTCATTGCTTGCAGTTCTTGTCAATGTTTTATGTAAACATTTTCATTCATCAAAGAGTTAAGGTAACTTATCAATGCGGTGGTCAGTTCTTCTCCTAGGAATTCTTGCTTTTTACCAAAAAATGGAAACTATTTGAATAACCAAAGCCGCACTTTCCTTCGTTGGAAGATTTACTGCTCTTTAATTGTTGAACAAACCCATAAAACTTGCTGGATCTAAGGTAGTTTTGCTCTGACGATTTAATCGGAAATGTAGCCAATTTGATAGACAGAAATATTTCCTTAAATTATGTGACGAACTGTCTGTAGAAGTTGATGCCATTTTACAAGTCTAGGCAGAACATGTCATGAAAGTCAGTTTTCACTAGCAACACAAACAATTCTGAAACAATTAATAAAAAATGAAAAATCATAAATTCATTATATTTATGTTAGAATAAATTATTATTAATATACTAATTTAATTATAATTAGCGTAACAAAAACGGAGATGTATTAAAATAAGTTAAGTCGAAGGGAGCGTGGGGGCCTAGTAGTGGGTAGAGCGCTTGGCTACTGATCGAAGGGTCCCGGGTTCAAATCCGGGTGAAGCCTTTGAACGCCCCCGAACAAATAAATCCTCGGAGTGCGAGGTGGCCCAGGGAAAGGAACTGCTGCCCCCCATACCCTGAATGTGTGAAATTCACATGCCTGTGGCTTAGTCCGGGTTGAGTTCTACCCTCAACTATCCAAACCAACGTTCCGGTTGAATCACTGAGTGAGTGAGAAGTCGATATAAATAATCCGATAAAAATATCCGATGGGCGTCGGACGTGGCTGCGATCACTGCACAACCCCTCTCGAGTCTCCGGCCATTATGATGGCAATGAAACCAGATGCTTGCCGGGGACTCGGAGGGTCATGTTACAACTGTAACAATTAAAAAATGAAAAATCGTCTAACAATCCACACGCCAAACATTCAAACTTCATGGAAGATGAGGGCCACCTCGAAGTTGTCCGATTGAGCAAACATTTTGCTGAGATTCTTTTTTAAAATGTTGATTGGAACAATTGTTAAAGTTGTGGTGGAAGTTAAAGTTTTAGAAAGTTGAAAAATAAGGGCTACACTTATTCTGTACAATACTAGAGGATTCGACTTTATGGAACACGACATAGAAAAGAAGAACTTGATGTTTGGGAATACAAAGAGGCACAATGGGCTTTTGAGGAATACAATGATAATAATTGAAAGAAAAATAGACAGAAAAGAGCCAAGAGGAAGACCACGGGATAAATGAACTGCAAGTTTTGAGGTTACCGGGACAAGCCACGGAGTCAAACGCAAGTGCACATTTGTGTGACATTCCACAGATGAGGAAAAACCATCCTCAAAAACTCTCAGAAAGAGCGAATACTTCATTGAGTTTCTTCCTTAGCTTCCTTCCCTATCCTCAGCGGAAAATTTCCCCACCAAACGCAGACAAAGTGGAAATACACCCATTCATTATTTAACCTCGACTCGCCCGTCCACTAGTATCAAATCTTACCCATTCCTCAACATCGCCTCACACCCTCTGAACGACGAACAGAAAGCATCGAGACGCGTTAAACTCCCACATCCCGACTATAATTAAGAAAGAAAAAAAAACTACTACGGAGGAATCTCGAACCAGCTAGCAAACGCTATGAACTAATTGCTCCACAAGTAGTTAATATCACTACCAAACCCAAGTATATCATCCAAAGAAAAAACTCTAACAGACCAACTAAGCAAAAAAATGGCAAGGAATAACAAATAACTCATTGCTTAGGAAAAATTATATATCAACCCAAATCGCAAGCTAACAATACCCCTAAAACACACATGACATGAACGCAACCCCCAACCAGTCCAGGGAGTTTACGCAGCACAAGGAACCACAAAGTCTGTTTACGAAATGCTTGCATCAAAAGGAAAGAATTGACTCTCAAGACTTATTAAATTCGAAAAAAAACATCGATCTGAAACTAACCAAACTCCTTGTTTCTAATGACGGTTAATCGAAGGACGGCACCGTCATGGGCGACAGAGAATTGTCACGACCATGTAATCTCCAGATGCCATTGAAACCCATAACAAGAGCTTTGGAGAAAGAAATGTTCTTTTTTTGTACCTTCGCTTTTCGCTTCTCTTCGAAATGACACTCACCTTGCCGTGAAATCGGGGCGACCAAAAATTCCAACAAACTGAAAATATTAATTATGGCTAATGTTACCCACTTTATTCTAATTACATCAACATCACCAGAAAATAAAACTTTTAGCAATACACCGGGTACTTTATAAAACTTCCTACATTTACCAATACATCGCAATCTATGAATATTACATTATCCCCCACACGTGTAAAATATAACTACTTCCCCTTGCGCACAAAGTTACGAGTTACAAAGTTATTCCTGCATGAAACCTCCAAAATTACAATTATAAAAACCTATACATTTCCAAATACATTACGCATAACACTTGAAGAACGTCCACCGTGTGGAAATAGTTGACATAAGTACGGTTATAAAGTAACTTAAGTGAAGGTGTCCTTAAATGAAGCTACTGACACCTAAACTAACCACCTTAAACGAACTTGTCACTTAAGTTATCACTTCATGCACAAGTGTAGACCCGGCAAATGGCAGTGCAAAATGTTTCTCGGGTATTTCTTTTTCTCTTAGCATAAAAAATAATATAATAAACGACGAGCTCTTTTTAAATGATCACAATTTGTTTACTTCAGGGCATGGCGCGAGAGAAATGAACAGATGAAAGTACTACATGCTTTTTTCCTCACTAAAGAAATTACTAAATGTAAATTTTTAAGAAATAAGATCGCGCGGGAATGGCCTAAATGACTCCATCTACATTTCGTGCGTGTCCAGAAGGAGTCTTTCTCTCTCTATATATATTTATCTATCCATCTATCTATCTATAACCACCGGGAGGTAAAGGGCGGCGAGATGAGTCGTGACGTCATCCCGAGTGGTGTTAGAAATATGGTCGTACGTTCCACTAATTTTGAGAATGCCGGGACTATATAATGGGTAAATTTATTGGCAAGTAAAACTCAACTACTGGAGCTGCAGACTGGTTGAGGTATGTATTTCAATACCATTCATAGGAATTCTTCCATCTATAGGGACTGACTGCAGCGCCAGCTTTGTTGAGCTAACGCAAATGAAACTCAAATCTGGGCTTCTTCATAACTACTCGCGAGTGACGTTTCGCTGAAACTACGCCAGCCTTCTTCCGTCGGTAATCGTGCTGTATTTGCGACGCCGAACACTGTGACATTTGGATCTGCTTTGTGCCAAAACTAGCAACTGTTGCTGGAAATGAGGAGATGAGCATTGTGAAGAACATGTAATGCAGAATCTCGGAAAAATAAAGTGACTTTTCAATATTGAACTTATAACTTAGAAAATTAAGATCAAATCATCGAATTTTGGAAATAAAGTAGTTTTTAAATTTTTTAATAGCATTCATAGGATACATTATATTCTTCAAACCGGCAATGAATACTAATATATTTACTGCTAAAGGTTATGTGAAGGCAAATTATTATTTTTTTCGTGATTTAGGCGTAGGACAGAACAATAACTCGAAAGTTATGTGATGTTAAGATAAATGTTGAGTATAACAATAATTTTAATTCAAATGAAAATATTACCTATAAGTAGAGATAAGTTTTTTCAGCAATAATTTTTTTTATTTTTAGCATTTATTATTTGAAGTTTAGCATTTTATAGCATTAATTATTAGAAAATTAGCAAATAAATAGCAAAACGTGGAAAATTGGATTTTTGGGATTGAAATGGTCACAAACTGAAGATTCCGGCAAAAATAATGGTACGCTGTTATGATTGGAGCATTTGCAAGTTTTTCATATAGTTTGTATATGGATGTGTTGATATCTGATTAGTAAACAAAACATTTATGCACAAAAATATATCCAAGCTGCTAGGCCCGTCTCATTCTTTATTTTAGCAACAACATGAATGTTGCAGTTACTACCTAGATAGACAATAGATGCTCATAGTTACATTTTTATTCCTAGTTTTGTTTTCAATATTGAAAATACAATTTTGTCAATAAAAATTATCGCCTATTTCGCTAAATACGAATTATTCGGTTTAAAAGTCTTATTTAGCATTAATACGCCAAATAGAAAACCAATGTAAATGCTTCCCAATACCACAAAACATGAAGAAAAATCATAAAAACATGTTTTTAAGATAATTTAATTTTTTTCGCATTGTTCGTTATTGTGAAAATAACGTATCACTACCTATAAGTTAGTGACACGTTATTTTGGCATATAAAATGGTCAAATGTGGAATTTACTGAAGTTTTCATTTCCGCTATGAAGATGTATCACTGTGCATGCTATTTACAAAAAAAACATACGAACTACGTTTTACCATAATTGGATCATTTGACGTTCATTTCAAGGTCTAAAGTTCAATATTATGGAGTAACTTTATTTTTACAAGATTCCGCATTAGTATATCGTCTTCATAATGCTTTTCAACCCATCTCCCTATCTCATTTCTAGCAACAGTTGATAGGTTTTGAAATAAAAAAGACCCAAATGTCTCACGGAGTACCCCACCTGCGACCTGTGGGGGGTGGGAGGTGGGGGGTGGGGTGGGGATGTCGGTGATGAAAGGGAAACGCCGACTGGATCCAAGTCCTTTCGGGCGCAGCATCTCCCCCTCCTCACCCCATCCCCCTCCCAATCCCCCTTCCCCCTCAAAAAGTTCGGATTCCTCCGCCTACCGCCCATTTGGTCCCCTTGCTCACCGATCCGCCGAATCCTCATTCCAATCCCCCCTCCCATCGGAGGAGGGGTCCATCTCATTCTTCTTTCGCCTTCTTCTTCGTCCGCTCCCACGCCAACCGGAAGATCTCCGATGGTCATCATTTGAGAGTCCGGTTTGCGGGCGATTCCGCTGCGTCGCCCCAATCGCCGTGTTTCCTAGCATTTTTTCAAACTAATCTACGTCTACGAAATACCCTGCAAGCCACCTCAGGGGTGTGTGGCAGGGGGTGAGTAATCACCAACATGCATTACACTATACCCTAGAGTTAGTGTAACTACGACTAATTATGCATTAGCACAAATCGCTAATGCTTGTCACGAGGCGAAGCCTCACAAGCATGCACTACTACACTATAGATGTCATCACAATGGAGAGGGACCGTCAATATACATGCATTCTACAACTACACAGATGGACAGGGACTCAAGACCCATGTAGAAAACATGCTAGGCGTGCTGTTAGTATGTACTAGGAAACAGATAAGGATTCAAGTATTAGGAGTACAACTACTACTAAGAGCTACACTACCTAACGACAAACCTAGATAAAAGTCTCATTGGCAGCTGTTATGGTCTCTTATAGTTCGCGGGAAAAATGACATTTGAAAATCTGTCCGTTCTGCAGTCTAGTTCCCTAATTTTATTCTCATGATCTGATCTACCGTAGTATGTCGGATTTCGTAAAATATTATCAACGTCGTCAGAGAATAGACCGGTTTGGTACTTACGTAATAGATTGAGTCTGAATTTTAATCGACGGTCTGAGAGCTTTTCCCTTCCCAGTTGCTGCAAAAGGTCAGTAACACTAATGCCTTAGTCCGTGTTCCTGACACGTTCCCGGGTTCGAATCCCGGCCGAAGTGGAGAATTTTCAGCGGCATCCCCCCTTAAGTGCTGCGTGGAGGTGTGCCTTTATTAGTGCCTCAAGTACTCCGGACCCGTGGCGTTCCCTCAAGCAATTTTTGCCTTTTCAAATTCGAGTTCAGATACGCCGTAATACTCGAGCACCTTTTCTACCTTCAACTTTCGTTCATGATCGGGGTTTGGAAAATAGGGATCGGGGTAGGCACCGCTTCTTATATAGGGGAGGAAGAGGGATAACTCAATCTCGCAACTAACTTATTAAGAGTACACCAGGTCAAAAGACACATTTTTGGGAGCACCAACATACAAATAGCAAGAGATGGGATCTTAGACGAGAGGGTGATCCCTGTCGTGGACCCAACTGTTAGTACTACTGAGAGTCTAGTTTGGTGGAAGTAAATCTGGACCATAGTTGGATCTGGATGAGACGAGAGCAAGATGGAGTACCGAGAGCGAGATCAGGGGCCATATTCAGTAAGGACTCGACATGGGCAAACCTCGGAACATCCGTGAATGTGACGTCACTTCCCCCGAGAAATCTCAACTTTTGAATATTTGACATTTTAGAGGCTGTGACGTCAAAATTGCGTCACTTTCGAGGCTCGGAAATTCCGAGAACATACAGAATAGCCTCCCAGGTTGGAACTTGGAGTCGTCTCTTCTCTTCACTCGCCAGAGGGAGTCATGGCATATCCATAAAAACCTTTTGAATAAAATTATGTTTTTTAGAGATTATTTATGTCAAACTATATATATATATATATATATATATATATTCTGTATCCGTCTTCCTTTGAGAAAGGTTCTAGCAACCGAAATATCAACTAATATTGTGAGTGTTCTTTTTTTATGTGTTTATATTTAATTCCGCCCCACCTGTGGCATAGTCTATTTATATATATATATATATATATAGATATATATTACTGCAAATTAACATTAATTACCATTAACGAGGCTTTTGAGCCAGTTTGGATTTCACTAGTCTTTCAATGTTTGGCGTTCCATTTGTTACTGAGAGCAAAAGAGAAATTTTCAAATTTGAAACCGCGGCGTCGTTTTGATTGTAATAAATTTCATGGATGTAAATGCTTGTCCACATTTGTATATCGTTCCGAAAAGGCAAATATATTTTTTTAAACAAATATTCGTAGTGCTAGGGAATGGTCGCAGGATGATGAACGCCAGAAATTAAACATGTCAGACGCATTTTGATCTGAAAACGATCATCAAATTTCATTATAAATTGATGATTTGTTTTTAAATCAATATGTTACATTTGTATATTAGTAGGCCTTTTCATTACGTGTCGTGCACTAAGTAAAAATGGAATTGTGAATGCGAGCAAGCAGTTTTCTTTTTTAGCCAAATCTTGAAAGTGATTTAAAATGTCCCTTGCAACAATTTGATTTTTTCAGAATAGGTAATTGGTCAAATTCCTATCATCCGCAGCACATTCAGTCTTTAAAGTGTGGAAATTAACTCAAATCCTAATTTTATAACTGATGGTTGAACAGAATTTAGTTAATTTTAAATCAATTGATGCAATTCACTAATTGTAAGATAAGAAATAATTCACTTTTCCTTTTAAATTCAAATTTTTATCATTAAGATGGCTAGAAACATCAACTAAAAAGCCAAATAAAATTGCTAGTTGTTATAAAATAATAGTGTTCTATCATCAGGTAGTTCATTTTCCGGTTCCACAAAGTTACAAATAGCGTTTATTCAATTTCCAGAATGTACTCAGAAACCCGTCTTCAAGACAGCCAGCCTACCCCTCACAATGAAAGACAAGTTCACCGTATTCCAAATGTTAACAATTCACAATAATCTCTCAATTCTCGTATGTTGCTCTTCATTACATTTTATTTATGCACTTCACAACCACTAACTTAATATGCAGCATATTTAAAGTTTTTCGCTCATTTCCTCTTGGTGTATAATGCAGTGATAATTTAATGCAAATATATAATAATATTGATAATAGATAATTCCGTCAGGACAATGCCGGTACCTTTTTCGTTTGAATGATTCTTCTTGGAGGGGATTTCCACCAATTTCCCTTTCTTTGTTCGACGTTAGAGTGATTGAATTCATGCGGAATTACTTTTGGCAAACTATTAAGCATACGAGCAAACTATTTTCTGCGATAACGGAAGACAAGTTCAAATTCACTCTACTCTTCGCAACGTCTGGTGGGAGCACACGGAAACACATTTCAGGAATAATTTTCTGGAAAACTTACTTAAGCTCCCACGGAGTAAGTGTGCAATACCGTGCATCTGAACTCAATTCATTAATAGAGACACGAAATTGTGTGCTAATTCTGTTTAAAGTCTGTCGCCTGTGCTCGCAACACAATGGCTGTAGTAACATTTTACTACAATATATGTATTGGCACTGAATGACTGGCAGGCCTTCAACTCCGATATCTGAAAAATGCAATATGGATGTGCAGGAAAATAAGTCAAATGTTGTGAAATACAGATCTGATCTGAGGGAAAGTTTGCAGTGTGAACAGCAAAAAGAATATTTCTCCTTTCTGCCATATGCTATACCAAAGATGAGTTCACATTTCGACTTCTGCCTTCCTGGCGTGCATGAACCGATGATCGGCTTGAACTTTTCACAGGGTGAGATAATTTTGAACGTCTTAAACCAGTTTTCGTCCTGAATTACTGCTTCCTATATAAGTACATTATTCTGTAATGGTAGCACTCAACTTATACCGCATTCAAATTTTAGTTTTCTTTCCTCAACTCTCTCCAGAACTCCTTTTACAATCCATCTTATCCACTTTCCCCCTTTTTTTATTGCCTGTTAACTTTTATGCTACTTGAATATTACTTTTCATTTATCTATCCGTCAATTTTAAAGTGATTTTTAAGCTGTGAACTACACTGTTTTTCAATTCTGTCTTAAATATATTCCAAATCGGCTTCATTAGAATCCGTTGTTGCCAAGTTTTCTTTCACTACACTTGAGTTCTGAGATGCAGCTTATATTCTATCCTTGATTCCTTCATTGTACTATAAATTGTTATAATTACTCCCATCACAGTACCCACCCTAGCCCGACACCCTTGATAAAATAACTTGTTTTCAGATTTTGTGATCAAGAGCGGATAATCAGGTTGATTCCACTCCTCGAAGCATTAATTTATCTGTCTCCTTAAAGATTCAGAACCATTATTTACATTTCTTGTTCTTAACTTTCCAATCCTCCACAACGTGAAACACATTTTTTCTTGTGAGCTCAAAGCTAAATTATCCTTAGTGCCAAAGTATGACTTAGGAAATCTTATCAGATGTACACTTAAAACCGAGCGTCACATAAGCAAAACAATTCGCAAGGACCGTAAAATTGACACTGGAATTAGTAAAAATTAGAAAAAAGATTCGATTAGTTTTTTTATTATTAGCCATTATTGCATTTGCCATAGCCATTATTACATTTGGAACTGGAGTCATTTGGATTGTTTTCCCTTAATTTTTTCATTATTTCTAAAACTCAGTCATATAATTGGAGAACAAAACTAACAGCTGTTAACTAATTAATAACTGTTGTTCAGGAGTAGCTGTCAACATCTCAGACACTGTCTTTGGCTCTACTGTAGAGGAATTGTTCAATTGTGTCTCAATGAAAAAATAATCTTGTTTAGGAACTGAAAATAATATGCATTGGAATGACCGGTTTCGTAACAAAATTACTTACAATGAAACTTAATGCATAAGTTGTTTACGTATATTATGAAAATTAACGAGTTACGGAGAGTCGAAAAATATAGGTTTTTCGTTCATTTAAGAGAAATGCTGAGACCTCTAGGGACGAGGAGTGTCAATTCAGTGAAAAAGTTAGGGTTGGAGACTAATGTTGGGGGACTCCTAGATATAGCGTATTTAGCAAAACCATAAACGCTTTACTTCACCTGTGTATGCTATCACTCGCGGGCAAACAAAATGGTGTGTTGGATGTCAAGAGGAACACCTGGATGATATCAAGTCTTGTTTTTTTTAGAGATATTTGATACTTTCGCCTGGATCATAATGAGAGGGAGCTTACTCTAGCCCCTTTTGTTCCAGGTAATTTAATACTCGTGAGACGGGGGTTGCCGTTACTACTTGCACAACAACCGCTCCTCCCACTCCTCTACTCTCCGATAGCTATGGGGGTTATCCTGCGTAAGACTCTCGGGGGAAGGGATCATGTTACATGTGAGATCGTATTTGTATTAATATCTGAACAAACTACGGACCAAAATGGTTCGTTTGTAGCGCTGTCAACGGCAAGGACTTGTTGACGGAGACACGTTTTCATATTTATGAATTGTTTCACAAAACCAAATCATACTAGAAAGAAGAGTTGACCAGCAAACTGTCGGCCACCGAATTGATCCACATCCGGGAATACGGCCAACGTTTGTCTCACCGCTGGACATCTTTCACTTAAACTCCTAATGCCATTAATAATACTTTGCTTTAATTTTCCTGAACACATAGTTTGAACACGCGTGAGATAAATTAAGAAAGAATTTGGAAATATTTACACACATATTTCCTGAACCTTTTAAAAAAAAGTCTCCTAAACCTTTTCATAGAATATTGAAGAGTTGATGACTAAGTTAATAAAAGTATACGTAAGGTATATTTCGCTAGAGTAATGATAGGCAATTAATATTTCTTAAGTAAGGCTTACCACCGCATTGTCACGAAGAAGAAATTACAAATCAGAGGTAAAATTAATGTGTCACTTAATTCAAACGCAAATGGAGGTACGAAAAGGTGTCAACGTTTTGTTTTGTGAGTTAAAGGGAATTAAAACCGATTAGCGAAAGAGAAACTATATTATATATTTTACTAAAGATTCATGCCTCAAATGACTTCCGATTCTCAGCATGGGGGCCACCATAACACGACACCAACATCGAAAGAGTTATTCTAAACGAGTACATTTATGATAAAAAAACACTATAGGGTATTCTCACATATTACAAGGGGTAGAGCGTTGCAAATTACGGAATATTACAGCTCCCTGTGGATGTGAAATAGTGATGGGCAAAGTCGGACTTTTAAGTGATCTCGGTCACGCCTATCACTCCCACTTGTGATTCGGCCGTGAGTGTAAGGTCATGATTGATTGATGTTCCAGCTAGTGATCTGTTCAAGTGATCTGATTCCTTCCTATTACTATAGTACAGCCGCATGTGTGACTCACTCACTCACGTATACAAATTCCCGATCACTTCCAGACGAGCTAGGAGCCTGAAATTTTTCACGGACCTTCCTTGAAAGAATTAGTCGGAGGAAAAATCATGGAATTTTTAACCGGAAGTGACCCAAAAAAATAAAAATGGACTTTTGGACTTTAATAAAAATAGACTTTCAGTTCTCTCTTCATATCTTTTTAACGGTGGGTATCATCTGAAATCTGACGAAATTTTCATAGCGGGAATGTGAATTGTCTTAAACATGCAAAAACATTGGTGTTCTACGCTTCGTAGTTTTCTCACCAGGCACAACATTTAGTGAAGAGATTCCATTTTTTGCGTTTTTTTACTACAGCTCCTAAACTAGGATTCTGATTTGAAATCTATTTTCTCTAAGGATTTAGATTTCATCGTGACCTACAACTTTATGCTTTTTGTTTTTTTCTAACTCTTATAGTACTCTCGTAGCATGGTGCCAAAATCGAATTTTGGTAAAACTGTCAAATGTTTCTGAAACTTGACATGGCCATGTGCCTTGACATGCCCTTTGCAATTAATTAGTAAAAACCTGGACTTTACCAATAGTTGGCTGGTAACATGGTGTCAAAGTCGGATTTTCGAGAAGCTCGTGGTTTTTCGACTATAGCTTCTAAACTAGAAGTCGGATCTCGAATCTGTTGGGCGTTTCTCATGCAGACCTACGATTCTCTGCAATCCGTTTTTTTCATCCCTCGTAGTTCTCTGGGAAAATGGTGTCAAAGTCGGCTAATTTATGAAACTCTCTAATGTTTCTTCCCCTCACGCACTTACCAGTGTAGGTACGACCTTGAAACTCGGCAGGGGTATGCACCTTGACATGATCTTTATGGATAATTAGCAAAAACACGGATTCCCTAGTAGTTCTATGGCAATAATGGTGCCAAAGTGATATTTTCGAATGTTCAGGTAGCTGCTAAGTGTCTGATCTCGAATCTGTCGGGCGGCTTTTTTATATCTCATCATGTCCTAATATTTATGCCAATTATTTCTCTCTAACACTTATAGTTCGCTGGAAACATGGCGCCAAAGTTAAAAATTTCGTTTTTTCCACTGTAGCTTCTAAACTAGCAGTCGGGTCTCAAATCTGTTGTTATAATTTTTAGATCTCATCGAGGCCTACAACTTTGTGCTTATACCTACTCTCTATCAATTATAGTTCGCTGGCAACGTTGTGACAAAGTCAACTTTTTTTGAACACACACAGACGTTGGGGGCGAAGCCCCCAAACGGCGATGTCGAGCAAAGTGAGCCGTCACGGGGGTTCTAGGGGTCGCTCCGCCCCCTGGAACCCCCGCGAGCGAAGCCTTAGTGAGCGAAGCGAAGAACCCTTAGTAAGTGAAGCGAGTATATACTGTAATCATGACTGATGTGCACAGCTACCTCGTTTATTGGTGGATTTCGTGGAGTTGTTGTTAATTCTTCGAAAACAATTGAAGGCACAATTATGCAATACGTTCGAAGGTTTATTTGTTCTTACACAGTGTTCTTGGTTTGTGATTTTAAGCATAATTAAGAAGAACATTAGAAATATCCTACTTGATTACAAAACTATTGAAGAGTGACATATTTTATGGACCACAAATTATTCTAATGTCATTATAAAAATCAGTGATAAATAATAGCATAGAACGCTGTGAAAGTGTATTTTGGAATGTAGTTTGAACCGATCAACGTTTTCATCTGGCTGTAACAATTGAAAGTAAATTATCCGATTGTAGAACTTAAATTCAATTTTCAATTACAGTCAGTATCACTTTGTTTCACTTGTGCAAGAGACGTAATATTTGTCGAGAATATTGAAACGAAGGTTTATCGTGTGTTTAAGTGGCAATGCAACTATGGAAATTCAGTGATTACAAATGTTATATGTACTATATGTGCTGTGATGTATTGCGTATGTTCTTGTGGTGATATTTTTACATTTAAAGGTAATTTGTATTAGGTAGACTTACGCCCCTTATGAATTTGTTATGACAGGAGATGAGTTTAAAGTGTTGCATAATCTTCGCAAGAGTCGGATAAGACTGATGGCTGCAATTAGTTCGTTGTTTCAACTATTATATAAAATTTGGAATCAATGCGAATTAAAATTAAGTTATTGACTACATGGATCCTCATGAATGAGCTACATGAATTTTAGGTATGGCAGTTTATATCCTCAGTGAAAGGATAATGATTAATTGGTGTACTTAAACAATGTAGGTATTATATATATATATTAGTGTATAGTTTTTTTTACACTTCTTTCAACAAATTTTTCCACCTCAGAGTCATCTCTTTATTTTATCTCATTATTGTTTGGCCGGTCTCACATCTCGTGATCGATACTTGATGTCATACAATCATTCCTATCGTGATCGGTAAAGATGAACTCCTCGGTCATTGGAGAGATCCAGTTCACCGATCAATGTTTTAAGAGACTTTGATCTCGGGATTCGATCAATCACGACCGATACATCACCAATGTGTAAGGTGGACGGGTGGTTTCGGGTTAATATTCACATCGAGCCGATAAACAGTCTCATGAATTACAATAAGTAAGATATTGTTGTAAGAGGAAACTCTGGAAGGTCATAAGAAATGATATTCCCCACGTAATCTATCTATTTAAATTCCATTATGAGCCTTAGTCGCCTTTCGTCAGTGAGAGATTAATTTGGCTGTCCATGATCCTGCCCTACCACATCTTCCTCTAACT
This sequence comes from Pyrrhosoma nymphula, assembly GCA_963573305.1. Lineage (NCBI taxonomy): Eukaryota > Metazoa > Arthropoda > Insecta > Odonata > Coenagrionidae > Pyrrhosoma > Pyrrhosoma nymphula. The sequence continues at coordinate 152,021,403 of OY754333.1, read as the reverse complement.
CAATACAATAGGAATCCATAGGAATGCATGGGAAACCTCCTTTACCAGTGCGTTATGTACGCTTAAATAAACAAATCACTTTCCTGAGAACTAGTTCATGTTTTTTCATTCGGATGTTTAAATCTCAAATGTAATAAATATTTTCTTCGAGAATATCTATTTTATTACCTCTTATTACAGGAAAATGCTATATTTAAATTCATTCTCTGGCCGATGTAAAGCTAACGATGCGTAACTTAAACTAATAATGTGTTTATAGCAATGATTTGAGTAATACGGTGATCGTCGATGTGTCGTACGTCACAATAAATATGTGCCTCATTATTGAACTGCACTTAGTATTTTGATTGTCAAAATCCTTTAGTTTACATTAGGTTACGAGACATAAAGATTTAGTGATTTTGAACTGAGAAAAGTGGCCTAGATATTGTGCGACTAATAATTGTCAACTATTGTCTTTAATTAGTGCCTTTCTTACGAAATTTAGTGTCTTATTGCAAAATTAGCATTCAAGTACATTTTCTCCCGTTTCTAATATGTATGTAAAATGTAGTTATCTATTGAGGGCCTGAGAGTCAAAGTAATACAAGTGACATACCCACTAGGCCACCACGCTCCCCACTTTAAACTTATCCAAAGCATTTGACGTGGTTCCGCATGACAAGTTGATAAGAAAACTAAATGATATGGGCAAAGATAAAAGGATAGTACTTTGAGTAAAAGACTTTTTGACGGATAGAAAACAAGAGGGTCAAGGTAAGGGAATGCCTCTCCAATTTACATAACATCCGGTGTACACCAAAGCAGTGTATTAGGACCATAACTAGGTATTCCTAATATTCATAAATGACCGTCCCTAACTAATTGAATCAAATATTAAACTATTTGCGGATGATTGTATTGTGTACCGTAAAATTACTGGCATCGCGGATCAAAAAATTCTTCAAAATGAGTTGAATAAAATAATTGGGTCCGTGATTTTATACACAAAGGCGTCGGCGCCTTTGTGTATAAAATCAGGGACAGAGATGTGCCTAAAATGACACGCTGAAGTATCTAGGATTGGCCATAAATAAAAAATTAGGTTGGGCGCAGCATATTCAAAAAGTTACGAGGAGAGGTTTCAAACCCCACATTTCATAATGCGTAACTTAAAGAAAGCATCGAAGGAATTTAATGAAATGGCTTACAAAACAACGGTATGACCAATGATGGAGTTCGCCACGAGTGCTTGGGACCCATATGAGATAGGACTTGAGAAGAAATAGGAAATGTGAAAAGAAAGGCAGCGGGTCTTAGGCAGGCACGGGAGGTGTGATAGTGTGAGTGATATGCTGACAAGATTGAGCTGGGAAGGTCTTAAGGAAAAGCGGACAGCCTTACAGGCTAGGCAACCTTTACAAGGCCTGTACAGAAAGGAGAAGGGATGCGAGGAAATCAATAAAAGATTGCTCAAGCCAAACCGAATCGGAAGAAATTACCATAGTTTTAAATAAGGGCACGGCAGCAAAAAAACGACACAGGAAAATTTTCCTTCGTTAACGGAACGATAGAGGAGTGAAATACCTTATCTGTAGAAGTTTTAAATCCTTTCCCAAAATGTGATAAGGAGTTCAAGAAGAGAATTTGTATCACAAAAATTAAGCAAACCGGCTCATAATTTTTATGTTAATTTTTACTTTTTAAATATTATTTGTGGATTAAGTATTGGAGTGATACATGGTCCATTACCACCAGGCAAATGCCTAATGTAATGTAACTGGTGAAATAAATATCCACCTAACCGAAAGGCCTATGCAAAACAGTGCCGTTATTGATCGTGGATTTCGGTGCTCGGCTACCCAATTATTTTGTCCAAACTTTATTCTATTTCAATTATGTGTATCATTTTATATTTAAAATTATGGATAGATTACGAAGATTGATACTGATACCTTGGCCAAGTAAATTTTTGGTCGTTAACATTTAATTTGATAGCTAACGTGAATTAAAAACTTATAAATAGATACAAATCGATTAGTAAAATATAAAAGCAATAAAATATATTATTGTTTATAATTTTTTTTTTTATTATTGCTTATCAAACGACTTTTTTATTCCATCCATCATATTTCATTTTAGTATTTTTTAATCGCCACGGGATGTTTTCTACAACTTGGGAAAATCCGTGTTCACAAAAATACGTTGTGTACGCACAAGTGCCTTTCTCTGTATAATCCGCCAAAACATCAACTAAATAAAAATACAGACTATTATTACGTTGAATTATTTCGCCTCTTTTTTATATTTATTTTTTTGCCAAAAGCTAAAATTGACAGAAGCATGTTTTTTCCCATTAAAACAACAAGACTAAAAAACTTGACAAGCAGGAACCTATAAAAATGTTTCTCCGTAAATATCTAAAACTGTGCTTTGCCCGACCGTTACGATATTCTTTGTCAATATTAATGGAATAATTATTATGAGGTTGTGTGTTCAAATGGGAACCTACACCTTTCGCACTGATCTCAAATCACTCTGGTTCCTACTTTAACCAGTGTGATGGTCCAACCGAGGTGATGCAATCGATATCTATCCATCACCCTTTCGAGAATATTAACGTAAATTATTCTTGAATTTGCTTCGAATTATAGTGTCATATGTTACACTTGATATCTATACGCATAGCTTAACTTGCGTCACATAATAATAATTTACATTTATCCAACAGCAAATGCTAATTACTAGACATGTATTGTTGACTGGACGAACACACGCACACAACCATACCCTGGGAGGTGTCAATATCCTTCCCAGGGTTGGAATTCAAACCTTTATACGGGGACTTTACCTCGCCGCCAACAAGGCCACATTAGTTTATACATATACCGGTTACCTGATCCCGGAAATAAACAAGAAACTAATCCTCCGCTACGCATAAATATAAAACATATTCTTAGCTCTTCTTCTCCTGTCATCTTTATACCACAATGAAATTGTAAGATTGTATAAATCAATGCTATAAGCTCCATAGGAATTACATTGATCTTCCCGATCTTCTGCCCTACACAAAACATCCATTCGGTAAGTACACGTGCCCTGCCCAACGCACTCATTCATCGACTGAATTTCTCTCCAGCAGCGGTGAACGACTGGGGAGTTCGTTCATTACCTGTGGGTGATCCTCTCGTTATATATTATAAATCCGTGGGTGCCCACTTAACCCTGGACGGCCTCTCGAGCCCCTGCCCCTGGGCACAAAACCCTTTAATCTCACCCCACGAGCGGGCATCGATTCTCGATGGAATTCTTTCCATCGGACGGAGGATATTTCACAAATGGAAAAGCGGTATGAAGGCAAATGCTGCATTGCTGTCCGACTACATTGCTGGACCTTGCGGTGAGACGTTCTCGAGGCTAAGTTTCGCAAGAAATCCGGAAGTAAATATTTTTGGGCATGTTTTCTTTACTTGAAATTACCTTCATGTCATTTATTTCATTTATTCTTTCAAGTGATGGCACCTTTTTTTTACTCTTTATGTTTGGAATCGACACCTTCCTCGCAGATAAACCTTAAACAAAAATTAGGAAGTTCACCGTCTTATTTTCAGAGGACTTCGTGGGGAAACGTTCCTTTGCACGTTTTTTATAAATATGTGAAGCGTTTCAAATAAATATTATTTTAAAACCAACGCGTATGTAGTCTGGGACGGCACTAGCTTTAATAGTATTTTTTGAAATAATCGTTTTTAAAAATTTTGTGCCCCAGACCTCCGGCCCTGAACCTGCATGGAGGATAAAATTGCATCAACTTTAAGGTTATTATAGCGAGATAGTTCCCTAGTCATAATGGAGACTATATTCTAATTTTATTTTTTTATTTCAGCATCTGTAAGAAGTATGAAATAAATATTGTAATATTAATGGCGCAAATACATAGTTATATGTGACCAAAATTCTAGGTAATTAAATAAATAAAGCTACATAAGTCTCTGACTTGACTCACTTTTTCCCGCCGTACGGCTGAAAACCCTTCAAAACATCAGGTTTTTTACGATTCTGTCAAAATTACTGTGGTGAGTAATAAATTATATTTTAAAAATAGTTGAAAAAACATGGAATCTACACACTGTTAGTTTTTTTACGAAATCTAGGTGCTAGAAGTTCCTAATTTTATTAATATTCTCCCTCTGGAGCTACCAGCCATAATCTATCCCATGTTAAACACCTTATATTTTGAGGAAAATTGCTCGAAAAGTAGTTCGGCAATATTTTGATACCATTTGAAAGATGAGGGGTTTTTCTATCAAACCAAATGAGGCCAAATTCTTCAAATTCTAGGTGAAGTGATTTTTCGCTCTCAAACTACCTTAAAAGCTTAAATCATGGTCAGTATTTTGATTTTAGATTCGTTGTTCTAAAATAATTAGAATGGGAGCAGTGAATGTTTTCTTTTACAAACAATTGAAATTAATTGGATAATCCGCAATTTTTTGGGTTTTCCCGGGTGTCTCGTGAAAACTAATACTGATGGGTAGAAATTATATAAACTCAGCGTAAAAATTCCAAATAGGATCAGGTGTGACAGTAAAAAATTGTAATTTTGTAAACCAGTGTATCCTGTATCCAGTAGATGTTTCATAGATTTGTAATAAAAATCTCACCTTCAGGACCTACGAGCAGACAGAGGCCTTCGTAGAGGTGAGGACTGATTTATTCTGTGGGAAAACTTATTCGGGAAGACTTATTAAATGATTTCCTGATTAATTAAGTCTCGGAGAGCGAGAATATAATTTTCGTTTTCCTTTGGGTGGGGAAAAATGGGTACGTCTGCATTGTCCGACAAAATACAAAACGAATCGCGTCCTATCTCCCGTTATAAGGTCAACAATGCTGGAAATTCAAAATATTTTTCTACATCTGAAAAGGAACCATCAAAAGAACTTTCCTTCAATAAAATTAAATGAAATTCTGACTTGAGTAACTATTATCTACAAATATATTTAGATGCTAGCTCAAATAAAAATGTTAGTAACTAAGGAAAATCAGTAAAAAAAAGCTTAGAATAATTAGCTGTGTAGTAAAATAAGTTTAAAATTCGATGGCAGTACCTAAGAACGCCTAAGGGCTGAGAAAACTTCAACAAAAAATGCGTTAAAGATATGTGATATCCGCTACCAAAAGACAGGAAAACGAAAACTTCTAACAGTATTTGTATGTCTGTGAAAGATACAGCTACTAAAGTACAGTCTTCATAGTGAAATTAGTGATTCAGTGACACTGTTGTAGTATTGGACCACTTTATTTTAAAGCAAGGCACTCCTCAGTAAAATAATATCCCTAAAAAAACTATATGACTATTTTTGTGTGCTCGTCCATTGTTAATACCGTTAATACCCCGATATAAAGGCCAATAAGTGCTGTTTTCGGTTGTTATGGAAACAAAATAAAAATAAATAAATAAATAGTGATTGCAGAATGTTTCATTATTCTTATAAAGAGTACCATTTTTTATAGTGGTCAGCTTACGAGAATTAATGCAATTTAGACATATATGTTACATTATCCTAGATGTTTTCGCAGTCATTGATATTTCATAAAAGAGATTGGTGCCCTTGTACATATGTGTTCGCCGCGATTTTGACGATTGAAAATTTCCCATTTATAATCCTTACGATAAATGTTAGGTGCGTTACATACCTTTTAGGTTTGGTCTCTCGCTTCTGAAACTTTTCGCATGCACATTAGATTACGCACAGTCATTATAACCTAATAATAACCTAAAAAGTTTTCTTATAGATATAACTACCGGCAAAGTATAAATAATCCACTACGTTAGTCAGGAAATTTATCAAAATGATAAAATACCATAATGTTTACAAATCGTCGCAAGTGGAGTTTCATTTGTTCATCGCGTTCACATTTAAATTGTTCTTCATTTGTTTATAACTCCTCAGATATTAGCACTGCATGGAAGGGTGCACAAATCAAGCTCCCCTTCTGTTAGATGCACCAACTTTAGGTGCCTTGAGGTGCATGCCATCCAAAATACTTGACGAGGCTGCACTTTAGCTTTAGTCTTTTTTCTACCACCGACGAAGACCGCTTGACCGTCGAAAAGATCGACAATTTATTTTTTTATGTAATCCAATTTTCTTTTTGTATGCCTGTGTTTTTTCAAGTAAAATTTATTTTTTTGTTCACCTCTACTCCTAATATCACGCGGTCCATAGGGCTGAAACTTACGAAGCAAGGAAGATCTGTCTTATATCCTTTTCCTTATTTCTAAACTCATTTTTTCTATCTTTGCTTTATTTGTGGTCAATTGACGAATATTTCCTTACGCATATACATTGGTCTCCAATGTAGTATCTTTCTCTTATTCTCGGCATGCGAACGACTTCTCTTCATGCTATCCACGAAGCTCAATCTAATTCTTCTTCCCCTTACCTTACCTCTTACCCAACACCCTCGGTTCTATCACTTGGCCTTCCGCATACCCTCGCCTCTCATCACCTCTTCCAACCACCCGATATGCCGTCTTATTTAAACGCGATTAATTCCCTCTCCTCGCCCATTCACTCTTTCTTCCCGTTCGTCCTTTGTTCTCCTCCATACCGACATCTCAATCGCCCTCAACTTACTCTCGTCCTCAGATCCCAACTTTCCACGCCCGGCAACGCCACAATCCATGTTAAACTATTTGATAGCCTTTTACTCACATCCTTACTCAACGTCTCAGCTTCTTCCAACTCCTCAATGCTTCTTTCACTATTTCTGCTTTGCATACATTCCTTGCATATATTCGCCCATTTTCATCCAAAGTACTCCCCAAGTAATTACTTATGTTAATTATAATTAAATAGTTCTTATTGCTACAGTTTTCTCTCCTAGTTTCATGACTCACCTCCCTTTCTTTGTCCTACGAAATCCCGTTACTTTTGTTTTTTAAATTATTCATCATCATTCTGTATTTTACGCACTGGTTTTTAATGGATCTACGAATTCTTGTAATTCCTTGGATGATCGACTAGCAAACGCCAATTGGCCAGCGAGTGGTGGAGTTTATTAGCTCTCCTCCCAACAATAAGTAATTCCACCTTCTAGATCCTCCCTCTCTTCCTATTTCCTCTGCATAAACGTGGCACGCGTAGGAGACAATTGGCAACTCTCCCCGCGGCCTACAACAGCCTGCCTTGATTATTTCTAATCCAACCCTCACCTGTGCCACCATCATATGGAAGTTTAGAATGAGTCTTCCATCTACCCGATGTACCTAGTCATATTTTCTCAAATGTTTTCACTGATTTTTCCAAAGGACAGTTCCAAACTGCTTCAATGATTTAATCATTGCAAAACTAGACAAACGAAACACATTTATTTTGAACGGCAATTTCTCGCATTTTATCCCCATATCTGGAGACATCTCTAAGACCAGAATTTCATTTTCCTTGAAGCAAATATTGAAGAAGAGAAGTCTCGCGTACTGAGAAAATTAATATTTAAAAAGCCAAATTGTGAACTAGAATCGAAAAACCCGGACATAATTTATAAAGTGCTTTTTTCCAACCGGAAGTTAAAACCACGCATTACATTCTCCATTGATTGTTACTAGAGGTGATGCATGTTATTTTTTTCAGTTAATACGCATCAATAATATACGAGGGTTTATGTTTTAAAAAAATAAGGAAAAAACGCCCACCCTCAAATTGTTCTGATTGCCTTCAATGTCAACCAGGTACTGGACCTATTGCGTTATGCTGTGGAATAAAAATGATATAGGCCAATTTAGAATTGCCCCAAAACTTTCCTTAATTTTCATTTTTTTACTATCGTTGTGCAAAAAAATGGCGGAAGTTGTTTTCAGCTAGTTTTTGCAAAGTAGTATAATTGTTGGGCGATGACGAGGGAAGAGGAGGAGGAGGAAGGGGACCGGAATTCGATTGCGGGAGATGAGGGTACTTAAAAGAGAAGGAACCTAGAATGTAATCGGGAAGTTTCTTCTGGCGGAGTTGATTTAGAATTGGCGTTTAGAGAACTATTTGGGGAAACTAATGAACATTATTGGGAAAATACGAATAGATTGGCGAGATAGGAGACTCGTATGAAACTTATATATATGGCCCAGTAGGCACAGGCCGGTGATGAATCAGGGTGGGCAGTTGTAGGTCACGGGTCAAGGCAAGGCTGCCGATCGTCGGCTTTGCTTTTTGACATTTATTCCGAAGAAATGGCAAGAGAGAAGCTGGATATGGGAAATTCAACAGGAGGCCATCTGATAAAGTCCGTTAGATTCGCTGACGATAAGCCGTTGGTCAGTCGATCATCGAAGATAATGCAATTCAGTACATGCATTTGAAAATTAGTGCAAGAAAAATACGGAATTAAAAAGATAAGAAATAAGAATACAAAAGTACTGAGACATTATGAGGCAATGACCGCAAGGCTGGACATTAAAGTAGGAAAGTATGAACTTGAGCAATGTAAATGCTTATGCAGGACGTTGGTAGAAAATGGGCAAAGTAGCAATGGAATTAGGAGGCGGAGAAATTCGCTGAGCAAAGAAGCGTTCAACAGAAGGCGAGGGACCTTGGGTAAGAATATCAATAAAAATAAGTGAAAAATACACGGCACCACACTGTTCTCATGTCGAGTGCGTCACTTGTCATTTGACCAGTTGGGGTGAGCCTCGCACTCACCGGAACGGTGTTTAATCCTTCGACGCAACCAGCATTGCGTACCCGAGTTTAAGGTAGTTTGAGAGCGAAAAATCACTTCACCTAGAACTTGATGAATTTAGCCTCATTTTAATGAAAAAACTCACATCTTTCCATTGATATCAAAATATCAACCCCTTGCCAAACTACTTTTCGAGCAATTTGCCTCAAAATATAAGCTGTTTTTTTATGGGATAGATAATGGCTGTGCACTCCAGAGGGAGATTGTTAAACAAATTAGGAACTTCTAGCACCTAGATTTCGTCAAAAACCTAAGTTTTGGGTAGTTTGCATGATTTCTGGATTATTTATAAAAAATAATATATTACTCCCAACAGTAATGTTTGCTGAATCGCAAAAAAACCTGATGTTTTGAAGGGTTTTCAACCTTACGGTGGGAAAAAATGAGTTAAGTAAGTGACTTATGTAGCTTTTTTTATTTAATTACTGAGAATTGTGGTCATATATAACTATATCGTTGTGCCATTAATATTAAAATATTTATTTCAAACTTCTTGCAGGCGCTGAAATTAAAAAATTAAACTTTAATATGGTCTCCATTATGACTAGGCACTATGTCGCTCAAACCACCTTTTTACGGAGTGTAGCGTTGTGCGGAGCATAGACATAGAATGTAAGAGAGGAGAACGAATATAGGATGTAGGATTCAGGAGTTAACAACATGGACAACGCACGGCCAGGATGGACGATTAATGTAGGGGTGGCTGGGATCGTTCGGCAGTTGAGGCCGAAAATGGCCGACTCTCCGTCTCCAACACTTCTGTTAGAGGTAAATGTGTTCGGTGGAATGACGTCATGAACGTGCAATCACCACCAGCGTTGCTTGTTGTCCTCGATTCCTTTGAGTGACCCATTTGGAAAATTGATAAGTTAATGGGAAGATTAATGGAAAGCTGTAATCAATGAGGGAAAACCTAATGATTATAACATAAAGGAATATGCATTGGAAAAGATTGTTTTTTGCATAAAAAATTACGCAATGTCGGATATCATCAAAGTCTGTTATTTGAACCTTGTGCCATATAAATTCGAGAAAAAATCAGGTCATACACTGTTACATAATTTACTATTGTGACGTAAATCACCTTGTGCACTAGCGCAAATCGTAACGAAAACTATGAAGAAATAAAGATATATAGGTAACGCAAATAGCAAGATGAAAATATTCAGGTAAATTAGATAAAATTTTATTAAAAGCTTTTTGTGGAAAAATAAAAAGTATAAATCATATAAAAGACATGAAATGGCATAGAAAAATATTGCAGAATTAATCTTGCATATTTTATTGAAATAAAAAAACGACATTTGTTAACAAAAAATATACGAATGGAAAACTTAATTTAAGACGGATAAGGATTAAAAAAGTATAAATAAAAATGTATTAATAAAAGTTACAATATTTCAAGATATCATTTTTTTAATTATGTATACAAGTGAAAGGAATGACACTCAACGTGATCTCTGAGGATAAATTGATGAAAATACTTGTCAGTGAACGGAACAACCAGCATTTTGAGGCCAATCACAAACTTTAAGAGTAGGATTAAATTCAAGGCCTGAGGAGCAAGGCATCACAAACGGCCTACCGTAATCACAAACACAGTAAGATGAGCAATCGTAAGGGTTTGGAAGAAGAGTGGCATTAACACCATTTGTCGAGGGGCACAGCACATCGACACATAAGTTAGGAGATGGACTGGAAAAAACAGATCCGGAACATCCAGAGGCTGAAGGCCAATCACAAACCCCAAGGACAGGGTTAAATTCTAATCCATCAGAGCAAGGCATCCAGATTGCATTGCCCCAGTCACAAACGCAGTAGGATCCGCAGTCGTCGGGGTTTGGCAGAAGGGTGGCATCGCCAGTGTTCACAACGGGGCAATTAGGCTTAACTTTATCGCAGCCATTAATTGGGCCTTTAGTGGGCGCGGATCCGGTGGTCGGATGTAGGGGCGTATTGGTCACGACGGCTCCACTACAGCCTGCGTTGGATGGCCAGTCACAGACGTGAAGTTTGGGGTTGAATTCGAGTCCCGCAGGGCAGGGCATCCAGATTGCATTGCCCCAGTCACACACGCAGTAGGATCCGCAGTCGTCGGGGTTTGGAAGAAGGATGGCATCTCCGGAGTTCTCGGCGGGGCATTGAGACTGGACCTTTTGGCAACCGTTAGGGTGGATGGGGGTAGGTTGGGTTCCGGTTGGTTGATGTGGGGGTGTATTGGTAACTACGTGTCCGCTGCAGCCTGCGTTGGAAGGCCAGTCACAGACGTGAAGTTTGGGGTTGAATTCGAGTCCCGCAGGGCAGGGCATCCAGATTGCATTGCCCCAGTCACACACGCAGTAGGATCCGCAGTCGTCGGGGTTTGGCAGAAGGGTTGCATCGCCAGTGTTCACAACGGGGCAATTAGGCTTAACTTTATCGCAGCCATTAATTGGGCCTTTAGTGGGCGCGGATCCGGTGGTCGGATATAGGGGCGTATTGGTCACGACGGCTCCACTACAGCCTGCGTTGGATGGCCAGTCACAGACGTGAAGTTTGGGGTTGAATTCGAGTCCCGCAGGGCAGGGCATCCAGATTGCATTGCCCCAGTCACACACGCAGTAGGATCCGCAGTCGTCGGGGTTTGGAAGAAGGATGGCATCTCCGGAGTTCTCGGCGGGGCATTGAGACTGGACCTTTTGGCAACCGTTAGGGTGGATGGGGGTAGGTTGGGTTCCGGTTGGTTGATGTGGCGGTGTATTGGTAACTACGTGTCCGCTGCAGCCTGCGTTGGAAGGCCAGTCACAGACGTGAAGTTTGGGGTTGAATTCGAGTCCCGCAGGGCAGGGCATCCAGATTGCATTGCCCCAGTCACACACGCAGTAGGATCCGCAGTCGTCGGGGTTTGGAAGAAGGATGGCATCTCCGGAGTTCTCGGCGGGGCATTGAGACTGGACATTTTGGCAACCGTTAGGGTGGATGGGGGTAGGTTGAGTTCCGGTGGGATGATGTGGGGGTGTATTGGTTACTACGTGTCCGCTGCAGCCTGCGTTGGAAGGCCAGTCACAGACGTGAAGTTTAGGGTTGAATTCGAGTCCCGCAGGGCAGGGCATCCAGATTGCATTGCCCCAGTCACACACGCAGTAGGATCCGCAGTCGTCGGGGTTTGGAAGAAGGATGGCATCTCCGGAGTTCTCGGCGGGGCATTGAGACTGGATCTTTTGGCAACCATTAGGGTGGATGGGGGTAGGTTGGGTTCCGGTGGGATGATGTGGGGGTGTATTGGTAACTACGTGTCCGCTGCAACCTGCGTTGGAAGGCCAGTCACAGACGTGAAGTTTGGGGTTGAATTCGAGTCCCGCAGGGCAGGGCATCCAGATTGCATTGCCCCAGTCACACACGCAGTAGGATCCGCAGTCGTCGGGGTTTGGAAGAAGGATGGCATCTCCGGAGTTCTCGGCGGGGCATTGAGACTGGACCTTTTGGCAACCGTTAGGGTGGATGGGGGTAGGTTGGGTTCCGGTGGGATGATGTGGGGGTGTATTGGTAATTACGTGTCCGCTGCAGCCTGCGTTGGAAGGCCAGTCACAGACGTGAAGTTTGGGGTTGAATTCGAGTCCCGCAGGGCAGGGCATCAGGATTGCATTGCCCCAGTCACACACACAGTAGGATCCGCAGTCGTCGGGGTTTGGAAGAAGGATGGCATCTCCGGAGTTCTCGGCGGGGCATTGAGACTGGACCTTTTGGCAACCGTTAGGGTGAATGGGGGTAGGTTGGGTTCCGGTGGGATGATGTGGGGGTGTATTGGTTACTACGTGTCCGCTGCAGCCTGCGTTGGAAGGCCAGTCACAGACGTGAAGTTTGGGGTTGAATTCGAGTCCCGCAGGGCAGGGCATCCAGATTGCATTGCCCCAGTCACACACGCAGTAGGATCCGCAGTCGTCGGGGTTTGGAAGAAGGATGGCATCTCCGGAGTTCTCGGCGGGGCATTGAGACTGGACCTTTTGGCAACCGTTAGGGTGGATGGGGGTAGGTTGGGTTCCGGTTGGTTGATGTGGTGGTGTATTGGTAACTACGTGTCCGCTGCAGCCTGCGTTGGAAGGCCAGTCACAGACGTGAAGTTTGGGGTTGAATTCGAGTCCCGCAGGGCAGGGCATCCAGATTGCATTGCCCCAGTCACACACGCAGTAGGATCCGCAGTCGTCGGGGTTTGGAAGAAGGATGGCATCTCCGGAGTTCTCGGCGGGGCATTGAGACTGGACCTTTTGGCAACCGTTAGGGTGGATGGGGGTAGGTTGGGTTCCGGTGGGATGATGTGGGGGTGTATTGGTTACTACGTGTCCGCTGCAGCCTGCGTTGGAAGGCCAGTCACAGACGTGAAGTTTGGGGTTGAATTCGAGTCCCGCAGGGCAGGGCATCCAGATTGCATTGCCCCAGTCACACACGCAGTAGGATCCGCAGTCGTCGGGGTTTGGAAGAAGGATGGCTTCTCCGGAGTTCTCGGCGGGGCATTGAGACTGGACCTTTTGGCAACCGTTAGGGTGGATGGGGGTAGGTTGGGTTCCGGTGGGATGATGTGGGGGTGTATTGGTTACTACGTGTCCGCTGCAGCCTGCGTTGGAAGGCCAGTCACAGACGTGAAGTTTGGGGTTGAATTCGAGTCCCGCAGGGCAGGGCATCCAGATTGCATTGCCCCAGTCACACACGCAGTAGGATCCGCAGTCGTCGGGGTTTGGAAGAAGGATGGCATCTCCGGAGTTCTCGGCGGGGCATTGAGACTGGACCTTTTGGCAACCGTTAGGGTGGATGGGGGTAGGTTGGGTTCCGGTGGGATGATGTGGGGGTGTATTGGTTACTACGTGTCCGCTGCAGCCTGCGTTGGAAGGCCAGTCACAGACGTGAAGTTTGGGGTTGAATTCGAGTCCCGCAGGGCAGGGCATCCAGATTGCATTGCCCCAGTCACACACGCAGTAGGATCCGCAGTCGTCGGGGTTTGGAAGAAGGATGGCTTCTCCGGAGTTCTCGGCGGGGCATTGAGACTGGACCTTTTGGCAACCGTTAGGGTGGATGGGGGTAGGTTGGGTTCCGGTGGGATGATGTGGGGGTGTATTGGTTACTACGTGTCCGCTGCAGCCTGCGTTGGAAGGCCAGTCACAGACGTGAAGTTTGGGGTTGAATTCGAGTCCCGCAGGGCAGGGCATCCAGATTGCATTGCCCCAGTCACACACGCAGTAGGATCCGCAGTCGTCGGGGTTTGGAAGAAGGATGGCATCTCCGGAGTTCTCGGCGGGGCATTGAGACTGGACCTTTAGGCAACCGTTAGGGTGATTGGGGGTAGGTTGGGTTCCGGTTGGTTGATGTGGTGGTGTATTGGTAACTACGTGTCCGCTGCAGCCTGCGTTGGAAGGCCAGTCACAGACGTGAAGTTTGGGGTTGAATTCGAGTCCCGCAGGGCAGGGCATCCAGATTGCATTGCCCCAGTCACACACGCAGTAGGATCCGCAGTCGTCGGGGTTTGGAAGAAGGATGGCATCTCCGGAGTTCTCGGCGGGGCATTGAGACTGGACCTTTTGGCAACCGTTAGGGTGGATGGGGGTAGCTTGGGTTCCGGTGGGATGATGTGGGGGTGTATTGGTTACTACGTGTCCGCTGCAGCCTGCGTTGGAAGGCCAGTCACAGACGTGAAGTTTGGGGTTGAATTCGAGTCCCGCAGGGCAGGGCATCCAGATTGCATTGCCCCAGTCACACACGCAGTAGGATCCGCAGTCGTCGGGGTTTGGAAGAAGGATGGCTTCTCCGGAGTTCTCGGCGGGGCATTGAGACTGGACCTTTTGGCAACCGTTAGGGTGGATGGGGGTAGGTTGGGTTCCGGTGGGATGATGTGGGGGTGTATTGGTTACTACGTGTCCGCTGCAGCCTGCGTTGGAAGGCCAGTCACAGACGTGAAGTTTGGGGTTGAATTCGAGTCCCGCAGGGCAGGGCATCCAGATTGCATTGCCCCAGTTACACACGCAGTAGGATCCGCAGTCGTCGGGGTTTGGAAGAAGGATGGCATCTCCGGAGTTCTCGGCGGGGCATTGAGACTGGACCTTTTGGCAACCGTTTGGGCGGATAGGGGTAGGTTGGGTTCCGGTTGGATGATGTTGGGGTGTATTGGTGACTACGCTTCCGCTGCAGCCTGCGTTGGAAGGCCAGTCACAGACGTGAAGTTTAGGGTTGAATTCGAGTCCCGCAGGGCATGGCATCCAGATTGCATTGCCCCAGTCGCATACGCAGTATGAACTGCAGTCGTCTGGATTCGGCAATAATGTTGCGTTTACTCCATTTTGTTGTGGACATTGTGCAGCAATTTTTTCACAAGATCCCTCTGCTATGGGCGTTGATTTTTCTGTTGGAATCTGAGTTGTGTCACAACCAGCGTTGTATGGCCAGTCGCATTTTTTTTCCTTGTCATTAAACTGTAGGCCGTCAGGACATTTCATATATATTGCGCCATCGCAGGTGCATATACAGAATGAGTCGCAGTCATTTGTGTTCGGGATGATAGATGAACTTCCTGCGTATGTTGGACAGGATACATTCTCGCAGAATATTTCGAAGGGTGTTGCTTTCTCTTTTTTGTGTTCTAATGTTTTTGCCGATACGGCAAGGCAGAACGATATGAGTAAAAATATTTTCACATATTTTTTTTCAATTCCTGAAAGAAAGAAATGATGTTTTAATATATATTCATTCAATTTTTTTTTAATAATAATTTTTGTATGTTAATGTCTGTATTTATTACGGCTTTTTTATTTCTTTATATGATGGTATTCGGAGTTTTTTCTTAGAGGTTGCATTACAATGTACACGTTTTTCTAACTTTCGCATTTAAGAATGAATTGGAATTTGTTAACATTCGTTGGTCGATTCTTATGGAAGGTATGTTTTCTGTATTATCGGTATGTCTTCCATGCTTCCCTACTCGCATTGTATGAAGTTGACTTAAACACACAACCTTCGAATTTGTTCTACAGTATGTAATATGATTCTTTGCTTTCACAGCCAATTTCAATTTTCTAACTTTTATTTTTTCTAAGAAAAGTTATCCTTTCCGTAAGAAACCAGGGAACAATATGATCTCACGCCGGCCCGCCGAAGGAAGTAGCGAAGACTGGACCGCTTCGTTATTTGCGGTTTTGTGCTAGGAAGTACGCTGTTAGTCAGTCTCCCATGCCTTTATCTCACGATTCTTGACGCAGGGCATATCCTGGAATGCTCCCTAGTAAAATGTTTTTTTCAAGTTTTATTTGATAGTGAGTGGACATGTATCTGTCATGTTTGCTGAGCAACTTCATTTCACAATTAATAGGTAATATTTTGTTGTGTTTTAAGTAAGATCTTGAAGCTTTGAAAAATAACGTAGGCTTTAGAAATCCATATCCGATCTCTTCTGTTTGAATCACGTCTCATATAACTCCTTTGATCTGATTGTAATTATATCGCGATATAATCTGCAATTGGTTAAGCTGTCATCTAGGATGTTTAGTTTGCCCAATTTCATAGTTCGGTTTCTTGGTAATAATATTAAACATGTATGATTAAGAATATCACTTTGTATAATAGCTAGTATAAGGATAATTACCAATAGAAACCTAGAAATATTCAATTCATACTCGATTCTGTCCTTAACTGCAAAAACTATGTGTCATAATAAGCTTTTTTATGGATAAAGTATCGAGTGATATGGGCTTTATAGAACCTTTGGACTCATCCTGACTTCGATGACGCCAGAGAAACAGCGGAGCGGGGGTTCATACGTATGTGACAATCGCAATATTCAAACAGTTAAATAAGCAAAGATGCAGAGGGTGCAGTACGCATACTTTGGGAGTTGAGAAACGCACGAATAAATAGGATTATTTACCATTTCTCTTAAGATGCTTGACCTTCTACCTTCAGTCCAATCGGTACCTATGTAACATTGGTATTCGTCGTCGGTGGGTGGTCAGAATTGACGTTTGGGTCAATGGAAAAAAAAGTTATTTTTAATTTGACCTAATCTCAGCGTGAGAGAGGCAGTGGAGTTTATTTACGTCGTAACTATGTGGTATCAACGCTTCAGTTATTAGACCTAGGGGATATTTTAGCGAAAGATACGATCAGCATTTTTAATCGCCTTATGTTAGCCAACCAATTGCTGATTTCCAATGACGAAGGTTTGTGTATTTTTGAGCGAATAAATAAAATAGCCGCGATTAAGTCCTATTTATTGAATGGGGGAAGTGGTAATGCGCAGAGAGTACTATCTCGCTATTCAGAAGTAAACACTCGTTGCCTCTGAGTCGGTCTCGATGTAATATAACGCGACTCCTCTCCTCTGTCGTCCTTGGGCCAACCGATCAATTGTTTTTAACTCATCACTCAGTTTTCTTACCGTCAGGAAGGTGCACATTGAACCGGACCACGCGATTTGATCTTTCATTATTACACGTTCAATATGACACAGAAAGGAATAATAATATAATTTTACTTAAGCATTTACAATGGCATGAGTAAAAGAAAGGTTGAGGGAACGTTGTAACGGTCCAAGTTTCAATAAAAAAAAAAAATTCTAGGCTGACATATGAAGGAAGGCTGAAAATTATCACAGAAGTAACACAGGAATTGCTCAGGTCTTTGCATTATAAGTTTTCCAAGTTTTCGAAAGTTTGAGAGAGATTTTCTCTATTCGTAACAGAGACTATAGTCAAATTTTATTTTAAAATTTAAATAGTATTCAGAGGCATGCAATGACTCTCGGTACTAAAGAAGATACACTTCTTCCGGTTTTTACACCGCGTAGGTCCATTGTTCTGGGACGACAGTTTCGCCGGCGTTGCAGTCGGCTTCTTCAGGTCAGTGAAGTGAAGAAGCCAACTGTCAGTGAAGACGTCAGACTGAAGGCATTAAAGAAGCCGACTGCAACGCCCGCGAAAGTGTCGTCCCAGAACAATGGACCTACGCGGTGTAAAACCCGGAAGAAGTGTGGCCTAACCAGAGTGAAAATACTCATCAACCCGCGGAAGCCTACAGAAGGAATTTTCAGTACTAATGTTAGATGCCCATAAACTTATTTTTCGTGACTTAATTTCTCAGGAATCAATTGAGCATATTTCATTAGGCTTGATCATTTATTTTTAATAAATTCTCCCCGAAACTCACAGTCGTATTATTTTTTAAAAGAAAATGGCTTATGGTTTCAACAAATACCTCGAATCGCGTTGGAATAAATTGCTGATATTTTGGTTTCATTAGAAAAAGGAAATGTTTTCCTTTACAACGAGGACAAATGCACTGCAACTTGTGAGTAGTGATACCTCACTCTCATTAACTTGTGCAGATATAAATGTCAGCCTTATCTAACTGAGAAAGGGTTCTTCGCAGATGTTTACGTGGTTATCAACATTTATCACCACTCAAAATGAATTTGACGTCAGTAGCCGCTAGAAAATGGAAGAAATAATTGACTAGCAAACTCTTACGATTGGTTCGAATGATTTTTTCTCACGCACTTGCCTATTCTATGACCAATACGTGAATAAAATCATTGGGAAAACTAGAATAACTGCTGGTTGCCAATGTTAGACATAAACTACTTGGGTCACTCCTTCTCTCATAAAAGTTGTTTTTGTGGTTGACCCTTCACATATAGATCTACGAATATTAATAATACGTAGATGTAATCACTATAAAATTTAAATTTTGGGAATAGTAGCTAAATATGATTGTAACTTAAATGTTTAGTGAAAGCTTCTCATGCCGAAATGGTCAAAGTACAGCTAAATGAAGAGTTTTTTTGTAAACCTTGGGATTTAGTCAAAACAACGTTAACCAAAAACGTCCCAAAATATTTGATTTAAGGTGAAAATTCAATAAAGAGAGCGTTTTAGAGTCATGAATGTTTTCACATGCAATTCATCACGCGGTCATAACTATTGAGTGATATTTCCAGTAGAGCTTGAACTTGATCTTAATGAACGCGCTGCAGTAAAAATATTTCAAAATATATCACTTCAACGCCCTACCTATAAAGTGGGGGAGCAAATGTAAATGAATCTGATGAAAGAGACACCAATGTGTAGACCTAGAGTAAAGGAAACACGTGGAGACCTTTACGATTAGAGAAACGAGGATAAAGCAAGCGAATAGTAGGACGGTCTTTGGAGGAGTTATAAGCGAAAGAGAGTTAATATTTTACTCTGGTTAGGCCACATCGCGAGAATATGCCGCGAGCGTATGAGACACTGCAGAGAAAGATTTATTTTTCATAATAAACAAAACACAAAGAGATACTGCAACTCTTCGTTCAAATCTGATGTCGGCGAACAGGCGGTGTAGCTAAGCTGATTAAAGTACTAAGGCAGAAGCCATTATAGATTCAGAGGCTTCACGCTTATTGTCTGATGTTACTTGAACAATCAAGATCAGGGGAGTGACACGGAGGATATTCTTAGAACCCCGTGCCACATCTTTGGAACCCATAGAAACGACGACGTATGATAAATATTATTCCGGTTAGGTATGATAGGTACCGCAAGGTGGTTACTTTGCACCATTTTCTCCTTCATGCATGATTCCTAATGTTCTAAAGTTCGAATTTTTAAAAATTATTATCACAGATTCATAAATATTAAATTTATTAAGTCTTCTTAAAAGCATATCAAAATCCAATTATAAAATCAGAAGAACACGATTATTTAAACTTTAATGCGGTGCAAATTACCGTCACAAGGGGAGGATAATTTGCACCACCCTACAAATGCACATAACAATTGAGTCGAGACTTGGTTGGGCGTGCCGCGATAGACACTCTGTCTCGTTAGTTTGCATCACTCACAAAAATATATTGAGAAATTACGGATTGATTTCTATCGCATTGCTATTTAATTCCCCAGCAGGAATAAAATTATGAAGCAGTTTATTCGGCATTTTTCACAGTTCCACAATTATGACTGGCTACAAGAAGCCTGTAGCAATGAAATGAAACTATTTTCTATGCCAAATGTGCTGTACAGAAACATCTGCTGAAATAGTTTATAAATATTTGCATATCTTCATAACTCGCCAATATTTTGATTTAAATAATATTTTGGAATGGTGCAAAGTATCTCCTCAAGGAGCAAAGTCAACGGAACTCCCTACAGGGTGGTTAAAGAGCGTGGCACTGACATGAACCCACCCCCCCCAAACAGGCAGAGTAAGGCTAAGCGGGATGACCTACCTCCCATAGTCGGCAGGAACGGATGTCTCCCGCTGTCTCGCTCGCACACACTCACACGCACACACACTTGGGGTCGACACTGCAAATGTCGCCGCAGTCGATAAGCTTGGATATATGTCTCTTTCTCCTCTAGTCAATCTTCCTTCGGCGCTGGGGATGTTCGTGGACATCTCCGGCTCAGGCACGCGGCTTTTATACAATTCGCACTCTTTATCTCGTATCATTTCCACACCTCCAGGTGATGATCCCACGAGAGTGTGACGCAGGAGGAGCGGGGAGGGAGGCGCGGGAAACCCGCACTCGAGTCTGGACAAGGTGCGAGATCTGATTGCCACTCCGATTATCTCTCTCCGTCCGTCTCTCTTCCTCCACTCTTCTCTCTCGTAGCCTGATTGGTGGGCGCGATAGGAGTGCGTCGTGCACCGCGGTGCTGTAGTCCGTGTGATGCCTCCGTCGCCGAATCCAAGAGCGTCCCGAACAGAGTCCGCGATTGTCGCCGACGGAGAGTCAGTTCCTTTGGGAGCATCTTCCTCATCAGCAAACAGGGACAGCGTATTATTCACTCCCAAAATGTTTGACGCAGCAATCTTCGAAACTATGCCGCATAGGATTTCGACATCAGCGAAGACGGATGCGTGGGCAAAATCAACGTGAGAAACTGCAGATATCAACGTCCCAGTTCGCCGTGCTTGCCCGCCGCGGCGCTCCGGCTACTGGGTGGCAATCTTCGATTGGCAATGTTTAACAGTTTTGACTCGATCACCGGCGAACTTCGCTTTAGCGACTGAGGATAATGGTTGAAGCATCGCATCTGGGCACCACGCGGCGCGGAAGCCGACGCTTGAACTGCGAATGAACTCTTCCGTCTCATCTTCGCCCCGACGTGTCTTCCTCCGGTTAGTTACCGCGCCCTCCTAAGGAGCGCTCCTCCTCTGGTCTCGTCCTCCGCGAGCAGCTGCCGCACCCGGAACCACCGCACCCGCTTGGCCTTCCTGTGACCCTCCTGATTGCAGTGTGGATGCCTCGATGGAGATGGATGTGCCGTGGGATAGTGAGCGTTCCAAAGGATTCCCGAGAGCCCGGAAATGTGCTGCTGGAGATAAAAGTGTTCCCGGTGCCCGCGGATTCTGTGGCGTGCAATTCACGAGGCGACCACGCTTGCATTTCGAGACGCGCTTCAGGGAAGAGTATTAGGAAGAGAATATTTGCATGTCAACGCGTGTACATCTTGGCTCTTTTTTTTGTTGTAATTACTAATGATGCGTGGAGAGATAAATTCTTTGCACCCCGTTCATCATATCATGTTAATCAAATGAGAATACGCAGTGTTTGGAATCCTTCCACCGCGGTGATAGTCACTTCAAATCTGCATTCAATTCAAACATGTAGTTCGAGAACAAACATTTCATTTTAAATATCAAGGTTTGACCACTCACGACGATATGCGGATCGTAGAGACGATGCTAAAAATGTTTCCTTCAGGCGCAATGCGAGGCTAAATATTATTATAGGAAAGGAAACCAAGTTAAAATTGCACGCATTGAGAGCTCAAACTAATCTTGCAGTTGAGAACGGAACATAAACGGCAAAAATTATTTTCAATTGTTTCCATCGTCGTCTACGTACTTTCTTCCTACTGTCGGATTAAAAAAAATGGATACTTGAGTGTATATTTTATTTACAAGCGATCCGATAGTTCTATTGCTAAACGAATTAGATAGACCAATATTTTTCTGGTTTCTGGTTCTACGATAGGTTATTTAAGGCAATTTTTTGAAATTCCATAATAAATTTTTGTGTGCAAAAAAAAACATTTTTCCAGGTTTTCAACTTCTTCCCTAAACACTGCTCATCAAAATAACTTATAGCGAAAAAAGCATTGCTTTGGTAGTCATGAAATGTTTAATTAATAGGAAAACAAATATTTAGCATGACAGTCAGGCTAAGAAGTATTTTGATCACTCAAATAAAAGTTCTAGTCGTTTTTATAAAGTGATTTTTTCTCAGCCAATGAAAACCGTTCAGCAGATAATTTGGTCTGTTAAAGCTGTTAGTCGCGAGTATCAGAAAGGAGAATCGTGTGGTGTGATACCGATTTTACAATAAAGGGTAATACTGATTCGGTGCGTACGATTATCAGGTCTTTGCAGAGCGCGCGGATGACAAGAAATGTCACTAAGAAGGCGTGCCTGATAATGAATGACATGCCGTTAAATGCCAGTCTTGACTGATAAACAAATTTAGTTAGTTTAGACCAAACTTTTATTTGGGTACAGTTGTACGTGCATATGCTTTGGATGGTTTTGATGAGTTTGGTAGGGACACTTCGATTATAGAGTGTATGAATAATATATTTCAGTTGGATTCGGTCAAATGCTATTTGTAGATCTATAACGCAAAAACAGGCAGGTTCGTTATATTCAATAGATTTCTCGATCACTTGTTTTAGGATGAAGGCTGCGTCCGCAAGTTATTTTTACAGATCGTAAGCCTTGCTGTTCTTCTACCATGGTTATGGTGATAAAAGACTTAGTCACTGCGAGGCAGTGTGACGTCACTATGGACATTTGACATGGAACTCCGGACAATATAGAATTTAAAGGACAAATCGAAAAAGTTAATCGCGGACGCGTATAAGTTATCCTAGTATACTGCGTCCGCTCGCGACTACTTTTAGTAAGTCCAGAAATGATAAAAGATCAGAAAAAATTGTCACACAGTCTTTTTAAAAAACTTTCAACCGATTTTCTCGTTGATTACTCTGATGTGAACCTTGTGTTGAATTAAATCCATCAACTAGATTTTTTGGTACTTTGAATTTGAAATTTGGTAATTTGAAAATGTCGCCCTTGTTCTATCGTGTGTGTAGTCAATTTCCATAAGCTCATGATTGAATGTCCTCTTTTCTTTGCTGTCTCATGCATATCCATATTTGTTTCTGTGAGGCATACAAGTCGTTTTCCGTCCATCCAGAGAAGTCCTCGCAGTGTGCACATTTTTAGGCGTTAAACTAAGAATTTCCATTCGTTTCGAGTTCTTTAATAGTTAGACTTTGCTTCAGAAGATTAAATCGTTTTACATGTCAAGTAGGCAGCCTTTCTTTTTCTTCACATATTACTTTGACTTCATTGCAAATCCATGTTGTCTTATTTACTTTTCCCTTTTTTGTTCCTGACTGGTCTTGTGCCTTTATCTTCTATTGTCACATTTTAAATGTTTCAATTGATTTCATGTTCCAGCTCTGATTTATTTTGTCCTTATCATCTAATCTGTTCCTTTGGATGTTTTCAGATAACCTTTTTGATATAATTTCGGTGTTTTATCATTATACAGCGACTCTTTATTGATGTTTTACTCATAACTGGTGGATATGTTAGTTTTTAGGGGAAATTACTACTTTTTTAATCTAATCTAGCCTATGAGTAAATTATGGTCACCACCTACATATGCTGAGTTAAGAGTTCTAACATCACTTAAGATGGATCCATACTCCTGCTTATAACAATGTAGTCAATGATTTATTTAAGTCTTTTAAAGTTTTCAAAAGTATCCTTATATTCATCTTGACGGTTGGAAAATATATTTCTGATTCTCATTTCATTATTTGCATAAATATTAATCATCATTCCCCCAATGCCATTCAGTATTCCTTCGTTCATGTTCTGTTTGATTTCTGGATTAAAATTATTTCCTACACGAGTATCTACCTAATATTTTGAGCTCCTCTTGTGTTGTTGCATTTATAAATCCATTGCAGTTCTTTGTAAAAGCGTTATCTTTCGGCTTTCGTTCAGTGTTCTTCTGGGCCATCCACGGGAATGATGTTCAGTATTTGTTCAATCACTCTTAGCATTACTGCTATAATCCTCTCTGACATGTACTGACATTCCTCAATGCTATCTTAACAACTGTGATGCATGATTACACCTTAATCGAGCCTTTGCCATTTTATCTTTGCTCTTTTTACCATGCATAAATATGTAATCACCGTCAAATCTTTGGGCAGATCCTTTATCGATTGGTCCACATCCGGGGAATAGTACTGATAATTTGAATAACTGAATTTTCACGCCTTTAAGTAGGTCACCAGGCTGTATAATCGGCGTGGGTGTCATTTAGTCTGCCATCTCTTCCCATGCCAATTCGGCAAGGGTGGCCTCACCAGTAGAAATGCTACCTCCGGCATAGCCCTGATATTCATTGGGGCACCCAAACCTCTTTACCGCCGAATGGTAAACTCCTAGGGAGTGCTGCCGTTATTATTATTGCTATACAAATCGTTACAAGTTGGCTATTTGCCAGGTATTAACAGTTAAAGAATGAAAGTATATCACCAAAGTAAAAACTAAATCAGTCAAATCGAAAAATTAAAATTAACATTGAAATTAGTTTTCCAAAATAAATTTTTTACACCTATTCTTAAAAATCTTTAAGTTTCTAGGAAAGGGCTGAAACAGTTCTGCTGGGAGTCTATTCCAATAATCAATCGTCCTGTTAAGATAAGAAAACTTTTTTACGTTGGTCCTTTGTGACCGACATTTTATCTTGTATTGGTGATCATTCCTACCAATATATAGTTGGGGTTTTCTATCTTATGTCGCAGTTCCCCCCGCATGCTTTTTCCCCCAGCAAGTGTGCGGAAGAGTGCGCAAAGCCTATTTATTTTTCTTCTCCGTGCTAGTGAGTCCCATCCCAATACTTGCAGCATTTTAGTCACACTCTCGGTCTTTCTATGCTTCCCCATTACATACCTTGCTGCCTTTCTTTACACCTTCTCAATGGATTTTGTTTGTCCCTTTTCATACGGGTCCCACACTAGTGACGCGTATTCTAAAATCGGTCTGATAGGGTCTCATACGCCTTTTCCTTTGTAGTTCGACCGCATACCGTGCAGACGTGCAGCATACTAAAAGACTGGAAAAAGAAAGTGTTTTGGAAAGCATAAGAATGCACGAAAAGAGATCTCGTATGAATTCATCAGTGTTGACGACTAATGTTTAACTGAAACGAAAAAATTGGGACATAGGATTCAGTGGAACTCAAACATGTCGACCAAAGTGACGGAGAGTGACAGACAGTTCAAATTTTGAAATAAGAGTGCAAGAGATGGAAAGAAGCATTGAATGGTTTGGCAAGGGGAGGTTTGTGTTTGTGTGACATTCCCTTCAGCATTGAGTCAAATTGAATTGAAGGGTCATTCCATGTGAAATCACGGACGAGTTGCCCTCACTATTTCAGATTTGCACGAAATTTTCTGCGTGTTTCCCTTCGTTTGTGTATGCAATTTGTATGAAAAATGTTGACTTTTTGCGGAAATATTTAAGCGTTGCGCATGAATATTTAAGCATTTGTAAAAACAAGTCCCAGAATATTCCAATTTTTATTCAGATCTAAGAAAGCTAGAAAGTTCCGGAAAAAAACATCATTTTGTACAAAAAAATATTAATTCATCATATTCAACAATCAAATTTGAAAATTTTAAATTAATTGAAATTTTTTAAAAATTCGAAAATATAAAATTAAAGTTCCCAAATGTACTCCACATTCTATCAATCTCAAATTTGAGAATCTTGTAGTAATTTGCATTAGTAAAGAGTCTGCAAAGTTTCATCATTGCAATATTATATATATGGGAGAAAAGAATTTTTGTTTATGGTCTGTGCACTTCACCGCGTCCACTCCCATCCGGTAGAGTATCAGTTAGACCTTTCGTTACTTTCCAATGGAGTGAGAAATGCACTATAATATTCTTTTAACGTAAGGTAGAAGCGTAATTTCAAAAAAGGGTCACTTAACATCATGGCCATTGCAGTTACTTCACAGTCTAACTTACAACAGTTACTTCACAGTCGGGTTTATATAATGGCGGTGCAACTGCTATAAATATCTGAAAATTAGTCTCCCATAAACATTAAAGTTCTGCTGAATTGCGCACACCGCATAGCGAGTGCATGCCTATCACACCGGCGAGAACACATTATGCTGGCCTTAAATCAGCAAACTTTGAAAAGCCAAGTTAATGATTAGGATTTTCTTTTTTCAACTGGGAGTATACTCTCTCAAGTTACTTAATACTAGCCTTTTTTACTTTTGATTTGTGACATTTCCACCAATTTCGTACACATTTTTGTATTTTTTTGAAAGGCATTTCCCGACTTATGTCAGGCTCTCGTTAAAATGATTTTACTTTATCCTCATTTTTTTACCTTCAATCAGTCCTCCTAAAACGCCCCGGCAACGGTCGTGAAAGACCACGGTGACAGGACGAAGGTTTTGAGACCCAATGTTTTAATGCAAATTCAGCGGATTGCAACAGTGCTTCTGTTTACCATTGAAAGTACAGGGACGAGAGCACTGACAGTCGGTAATGTGTACAGTTGTAATGAAATCTACTCATAAAACCGTTTTGGTAATAATCATTTAAATAATCTAAACGAAATAGTTGATTCGCATGGAGCTCTGGGTCAACGTGCGACCTCCTGTGCAGATTCACCCACATCAGCCGCCAGATTACATTTCGTTCTTTGAGATTAACTTTAACTCAGCATATGTAGGTGGTGACCATAATTTACTCATAGGCTAGATTAGATTAAAAAAGTAGTCATTTCCCCTAAAAACTAAAATATCCACCAGTTATGAGTAAAAAATCAATAAAGCGTCACTGTATAATGATTAAACACCGAAATTATATCAAAAAGGTTATTTGAAAACATCCAAAGGAACAGATTAGAAGATAAGGACAAAATAACAAATATAGTAGGTAGTTGCACCACCATTATATAAACCCGACTGTGATTCAACTGTTTTAAGCAATACCAATGATGTAAAGTGACCTTTTTTTGAAGTAACACTTCTACCTTCGTCAAAAGTGTATTATAGTGCATTTCTCACTCCATTGGCAATTAACGAAAGGCCTAACTGCTGCTCAACCAGATGGGCGTGGACATGTTGAAGTGGACGACCAAGTGGGCCATAGGAAGGGAGTCGACATGAACATGCAACCATAAACAAAAATTCTTTTCTCCCGTACATGAAATAATAAAATGACGAAACTTTGCAGTCTCTTTACCAACACAAAGCACTACAAGATTCTAAAATTAGAGATGGATCTAAGGTGGGGTACATTTTGAAAACTTAATTTTAAATTTTCAATTTTTTTTTATTTCAGTAAATTTAAAATTGGACTATTGAAAATGACGCACTAATGTTTTTTGTGCGAAATGATTTTTACCGGAACTTTTTAGCTTTCTTAGATCTGAAAAAAATGGAGAATTCTGGGACTTGTTTTTATAAATGCCGAATTTTTCATACCCCCGTATCTTCGCAAAAAGTCGAAATTTTTCATAAAAATTGTGTACACAAACTAAGGGCCTTATAAGGAAAACAGAAAATTTCGTGCAAATCTAAGAAAGTAAGGGCAATTTTTGTATTTTTGTCGGTGCTTTGGCATGGAATGACCCAAAAGAAAATCAAAATTCTGAATTAAAAGAACTGTATCTAAATTCCAAGTAAATTAACCACCTTTAAATTTATTAGTCCGACGAATCTTCATTCTCATTACTGTTTTCACTTTTAGACTTCTTCTTCTTCGTCATCGAAAATTAATAGTTTTCTCTAAATTTCTTTGGCATCCTTCTACTGCTTGCTCTTCGGCGTTAAAGACGTGGTGGAGATGAATAATGGTCCGCATTTGTTTAACAGTATTTTGAACAAGTCATCGTCGTTGGCCACCCTGGAGTACTTCGTGGTGAATCGTTCACTGAAATTTTAGTTAAGTTATTTCAGGCGTCCATAGCCTCTCCCGATAATGGATCGAAACTAAGAATCATTACATTCTATGTTTCGCCGCTATGCACCGTGGGTGGCATGATATGTGATTGATACGGCTCCACTTGTAATTCGCCAGTTCCAAGGCAGTGCTGTATACGACAGATCATTGAGTGATATTCGAATGGACATGTTGTTCACGGTGAAGTTAAGAATGTCTTTTTAAGATCGTGGTTATTTCCATGAATGATAGCGCTAAAGCCAATACATCAGCTTTGAAACGGACCTACCCTGTATACAAAACTTCTTATTTATGGCGTTTTCAAATGTCTTTGATGCATAAATTTACGTGAAAAGAACCCATATACTGTTTTCACTGAGCTGTGGAGTCGAATTTGACCATTGTTCGTTATTTGAGGCACCAGGATTGGAGAATCAAAAAGAGGTCTTCCCGTACAACCATTATTTATTTCCCGATCCAAAATCGCTTCAGGCGATTTTGGATCAGGAAACCTTTTTTTTCGGGATCGGGATTTTGTCGTTCAAACTTCAAACATTAATTATTTAACGAATCAAAACATTTAAACTGGTTTCCCACTGTTTGATTCAAACCGATATAAGTTTAAGCAACTCGTATTCTTGATAATTGTAAAAATATGCTGACATACAAGTCAGTGTGAATTACAGTTGTGAACAATAGAATGTTTTTAATTGTCCATAGGATAGTTACGCGCTTTCTTCAGGGATTAAATATGTAAACATGAAGTTTGTTCCCGGAACGCATAAAAAATTGAATGCGATTGTGCGTTCACTTATCCTCTCCTTCGATTCAATATCCTTGCTATATCTTCATTTTGAACTCAGTGGAGATCTATATCTATACAAGCAACACTAAAAGGTTGCAAACTATGCTAAAAAATATCAGCCGTTGTAGCTGCCTTGTAGGAACTTATTTGGTTTAGCCGTAATGCTTGTTGTCGTCTTGAATTTCTCCGGCTTTCTTCTTCCAATCGTTGATGATGATTATCACCTAACTCTTCTGTACACCTCTGAGCCGCTCGTTTACGCATGTCTTGAAGCCGCTAATTTTTTTGTGAGTCTGATTCTTCTGTTCTTTGGTTATTTTTTTTCATTGCCTTGTCTTTTACAAATTATTTTTGCTTGATTCTCCACTTCTCTGGATTCGTGCAAGATCACGTATCATTTCTAAATACTCTAGACGACCATCGGAAGACTCATACTCGTATTATTGCCTCATTATTTTCTGATCTTTTCTCTCTTGAGAGTAAGAATCATTTAGTTCAGTCATAATTTCAAATAATCTATTTTTTCATGTGGTTATTGCTAACCGGCTTGGTCTTGCTTTTGTCAGAAAATTTTCTTCATTTTTAGGAATTAAACTACTTGAGGTACCAGGTATTGAGTCATCAACTTTTTCTATTTGCTCCGGGATATAATCATTTGAGGCATTGGGTCATCACTTTGTACCATTTGATCCTGAAGTTCTCTTTCAGGTTGTTCTGTATATCTCATCAATATACTCTACAGCCCCTGGAGGACTCACGTAAACACTTTCAAAATTACGTGATCAATACCATTTACTCTGTAGCAGCCAATTAACCACACTTGGAGAGGTTGGGTTGAAATATATTTCAGATAAAATTTCAAAGTACATCTTTAAAAGAGATTTTTTTTAAGAGGCGTAAATGCCTCGGGCATGAATTTCCAGAGGTTGGATCCTTGTCAAACTACCTTGTCATTCTTGCTCCTATTGTCTTCTGTCTCTCATTTGCGTTGTGGTGACTTGTCTGTTGTATAGTAGGTTCGTAGGTTGTTCTTCTATCGTTGTAATGCAATCCGAGGTTTTCCAACATTCCGAGCATCTCGTTCCACTCGATGTCATAGAAGGTTTTCTCCGAATCCACGAATACCACACTCAGTGGCTTGTCCACATGTATAATTTTCTCAACCATTACTCTCAGGCAAAGTAAGGCAGGTTCCACTGTTCTTCTTAAATCCGAGTTAATTTTTCCTACAGGTTGTCCTAAACATTACTCTATAATCATTTATATTTGGTGCTCTTCAAATTTCTCAGTCCTTTATTTGTCCAAAATTTATCAAAATCTTTGTCTACCTCCCGAAATGACGCCACAACACATATCGTACTAATATAATGGAATTGTTCGTATCGATCTCTATGCTTATGTACTTTGCATACTTATGTACAAGTTGAGCTGATATAAATGCTTTCCACCTCAGCATTGGAGAGAGAAAGGATAAGTAAGTTAAGTGCTACTTCCTCAAAGTTCTTCAAGTGAATTTCTGCCAGCACAATCTAAACACAATAAATGGACTGTATCCCAAAACATTTTTTAGTATTTTTTTGCTTTCAAAACATACTTTTCGGACCCGTGAACTAAGTACGTTTTTCAGTACCGTTGCAAAGCCATACCCATATTATTTTCTTGAATTTAAAATTTTTCTTGTGCCCATAATATTTTCTGGAATTTGAAACTCTTCTGGTATCGGTGTGAATGGGTCTTTGACAGCCACTAGTAAGTTACCGACAGATTTACAGTTGCAGACAGACAAGAAGGATAATTTTTGGCAAATTCATGATGCCGACAGGGAATAAAAGTTTTACTGGAATAATAATTTTATTAAAAATTTAATATATTTTTTCTTAACGCATGCTCCACCGAAGTTGATATTTTGTTTAATTCCTTAGTTGTTGCACTACTTTCTTGAATATGTACCCTGAATATGGCTATTGATCAAAATAATTTATAAGTCTCTTATAAGGGATTGAGGGAGCAGGATGGTGATTCAAATTGTTTTGCCATAGAGTTTCATAACGAAGTAGAGCCTTTTAACAATTTAGTTGGACCAGCGTTGATTGCAACAAAAGCTCTGCTAACCTGTTGAATATCTGATAAAATATGTTTTAAAAACAGCATGTACGCTAAATTGGTTTCATAACAATACATTTATTGTATAAGTACACCTGTGGGTACAACAATTTAATAAAATCGTCCTGAACTGAAATGTTCCTTAAGTTCATCATATGCTCAATTATTCTGGTCACAGCTATTTCAAATGACATCCAGCGAGCTTTGTTCAACATAACTATTTTTTGATCGCATCATTAACTATGCTGTAGAGTAGTTTATACTTTCATAGCCTGAGAGAACAGGTACTAAACCACTGGTAGGTTTCTGAAATAAAAAAGTCAAGGTTCTCGGCAGTGTATTAATTGCAGATTGAGATACCTACTTCTAATTGCAATCAGTGGCAAATGCACCGAATTCACATTAAATTTGGTACACATGATTTTAGATTATATGAATCCCATTATTTACCCCTATCATTAAAATTTGAAGTATGAGTTCCTCTGCCAAATAATTGTTACAAACGTAAGCTGAAGTAATTAATTAAGTGATACTCTGACTGATTCTGTGATCGCTTGAGCTGTACATTACACCTGTAATTTACTAACTTATAAAAAAGTCGGAACTTTTGTTCCTAAAACATATTTAAAATATTTTAAGG
This sequence comes from Pyrrhosoma nymphula, assembly GCA_963573305.1. NCBI lineage: Eukaryota > Metazoa > Arthropoda > Insecta > Odonata > Coenagrionidae > Pyrrhosoma > Pyrrhosoma nymphula. The sequence continues at coordinate 151,990,148 of OY754333.1, read as the reverse complement.
CCCTGCCTAAAAGTTTTTAAACTCTTATGTCTGTTGTTTCATCTATAACATATAATCACTTTTTTCACCAGGCAAGCAGGCATTATTCACCGCTGTAATCGTATTTCATATTAAATACGCAAAAAAATGATCCTAGCGTTATATTCACTCTCATACACTCTCAGAATTGGGTATGTAGCTATACGATTTATATTCAACTAACCGCAATGTTACAACTGCCACATTTTTCTTACTATCAGATCCTATAAATCCAAATTCATATTACATGTTTCAAATTTCTATATCTTTAAATTTTGTAAGGCATTTATTTTTAATTGCTTCCACAATGGAGAAAATGAAGTTAAAAAATTCCTGATTATGAACGCAAATCCCTTTTTGTATTCAAGAATGTGCGACAAATATGTAAATCTTATAGACTATCCTTCTACTATGTTAATGTAAATACTAAAAAATGAGACAGGTACCTATTTCGTAGTTTTAACGCTTCAAGTTCAATTTAAAAATATAGAAATGTAAAAGGAAAAAATAAACATTAATGAGACTTTTTTCAGTTGTGTGAAATAGTAATATTCCTGCATCTATTCGATCTATTCCCAGCCATCAGTTTACTGCTTAAGTATTTTAGTGAGAAGATGCATTGAACATTTCACAATTCTCCAAACATTTTATACGTATTTGAAAAATAGCTACCGTGAGTGAAAGAGAAGGGTTAAACATTTGTAAAAGGCCGCATTCATCCGCCAATACATTTACGTAAGTGCGTTTAAAAAATGGATATTTTCCAAAATGACCTTGCAACCATTATAATTGTAACTATAGCTTGGAATGACCAGTTCCAGTGATTCGAATACGTCCATCTGTGATCAGATGGTGGTGCCATCTACTTATGGATGGGCGGAGGATATGAAGGAATAAAATAAATTTCCCTGCAAAATTAAGGAAATTTCTAATTAATTCACCTGAATGAAAGCTCTATGTAACTACATATACATCTACATACTACCCCGCAAGCCGCCTCAATAGGCGTGTGGTGGGGGGTGTTAGGACACCAGCCGTTTACATATATAAAGGAAACGCTCTAATGAAATTACGCCTTTCATTTATTTAAGTCCCTTATTGTTCGAGGGAAAAACGAATGCCCATACCTATCCATTCGGCAAAATATCTCTCTTAATTTATCGTTTCTGTCGGACCTGGAAATATAGTGTGGTTCTAATAGGATGTTCTCCGTGTCGCTCTGAAAGATATCTATTCTTAATTACTCAAGTAATCTAAGCCTAGCGTGCAGCCTCCGAGTCTCTAGCGGCTCCCAGCCTAATCCGTTTAACATCTGTGTAACGCTGTCTGTACGCCCGTAGCAGTTTTTGACGAATCGCGCAGCTCTCCTTTGTATTTTATTAAGTTCCCGGATTAAGTCTTTCTGCACCGGATCCCATATGCTCGCTGCATATTCAAGGTGTGGCCGGACGAGTGCGAAATAGCGCCTCAATAAATAGCAATAGTAACTAAATGTGGTACCAGGAAAATCTTGTGAAAATGTGACTGCGCATAACGTCGAGTTTACTCACCATTCATGATGAACAAAAAACGCAAAAAAAACCTTGGATTGACCAAAATCAGTTGGAAAAACGAGCCAGAAAATCTGATATTCATTTAATGAAATTATAATCATCCCAGGCGGTGACTGAAATAAGCTAGATCTAGCGGAAAATATCCCAGCAACACTGGTTGCGTTAGCCTGGTGCAAGCGAATAGCAGCGTGAAGCTCTTTTCCTAGTTATGAATGTTAATTTGGTTCGTAATTGTTCATTATATCCATGCACCATCACTCTTCTAATATTTCGTTAAATTTTTAATTGGCAGATATTTCAGTATTCTGTTTTTGAAGATGCTTCTAGCAACTTGGCGTTTTTGGCAATTCTATAAGAAAAGTAATTGAAGAATGTTTTGTCCAATGATTTGCATGGAAAGGATTTGCATATTTACTATCTGAAGGAATGTTATCTCTCATTTCAATCTCTCAACCTCAGCACCCAGTGTAGTGAATCAATTCCTGTCGATGATAATCAGTCGTACATTCAAACAATAAGATATGATTCATTCTGATTGTTCATATTAGGGATGTGAGGTATATATCGATATACCGGTATATCCGGTATATTTTTGCCGATACACCGATGTATACCGGTATATTTTTAAAAGTCGATATGCCGGTATATTCGGTGTTATTTTCTAATTACCAGTACCCGATATATTGCTCAAAATGAAAATGTTCATACCTAATTTCAGTAATTAAGTTAGGGAATTATTTTAGAGTGTGGGTAAAATTTCATGGTTTTTACCGTTTTACTACGATTTTTTAAAAGTATGATGAACTCTTTTTACCTTGGTTTTGAACGCTCTTAATGAATTATTTCTCCTATTCGGCGCTGCTACTGCGTATTATGTAAAGCGCTGTGCCTTAAAAATAGACCATTAGACGGCCTTGCTTGGAACCGGATGTAATTTTTCTTTACAGAATTCAATCTGAGTTTGGTGGAACAAAATTAATTTTCCCGAACCTAATGATTTTAAAAGATTATCACAGTCATGGAAAAAAATTGCGCACTGTTTTTCCCTGCGTGTACTAATTATATCTAGGATGATGACCTCCGTTTTATTTCATCCATTAAGACGATCCGCGGTATTCCGCACGCAACGCATTTACAATGAAAACAGATATTTACCCTAACTTGCATTTCTTCAAAAATGAAATTATAGAATAACACACTTATGAAATGTCATAGCCTAACCCATGGAATATTTGAAGAGACTACAGCCATGGAGGTTGTTGCTATGGCTATCCTTTCAAGCTCCCACCATTGGCACCACGAGTCTCATCGAAAGTGATACGGTTATTTGTGTTGTCGTAATGCAACAATAAAATTAAATGTGATTAATGTGATTACATACGAGCTTAAATTATTCTTCTTATTCAATTTTAATACATTACGTAGATTGATTTTATATCGTCGTTTTTTCTAGTCGTTGCTCTTGCTCAGGTAAAATAAACACTTTTCACTAAAAATAAGATTGAATTTCGCTTCAATCTCAAAATGTTGATTTGCCGCGAACAAATTGCTGCAAAAACAACGCTTGGGGTGAGAATAGCACACGTGTAAACGCAAGCAATGAACACTATTAAAATTTTTACATCGCGATTCTGTATCGCGACGCGGGGCGATATTATTCATTTTGCATCTGTGGGAAAGCCTTTCACGAGCGGTCCTGTGTACGACTCTTTATCTCACTCAGATTTATCCTTGATTATTAATCATATATGTCATACCGGGATCATACTTCCATAACATTCATTTGATGGAAATATATCCACAGAATAATAACATATTATATTCATTTTTCTATTCCTTCAGTAGTTGTATCTAACGCCATAGCTGACATAAGTATAGAAGGAAACGCTGACCTTCAATCACCTTGGTCAAGTCTCATCACCTCACAGAGGGTCTTCATGAAAACCCCTTTTTAAGTGATGACGAAGCCTCTACGTCCATTTCGGCTAATCATTATGAAATAGCTCGGATGAAATAGGACAAGAGGGCGAATATAGCACGTCACTTGGATGGAAAACTATACCCTAACTGAAAATGATGAAAATAGGATTTGGTAATTGCCAGAGTATATGCTTTCTGCATAATAATATCTTTTAAAAATGTACTTATCTGATAAAAGCATGTTTAGAATGTACCAGTTGTGCATTTATTCCGCATATTCTTGGAATAGAAGCCACAATGCATCGAACAAAAATATTGAAACATATTTCCTCGGAAATATTCTCTAATAAATATATATTTTAATAAAAAATGTAAATTACCTATTTATTGTTCATTTCCTCAAAATCCTTAATAGTTCACACGATTCTACTTCACTTTTTAGTATTCTGAGGACCAAATAAGTTTGGCGAAATATTGTAGGTAAGTAGGTAGAATTAAATTGCAAATACCAGTAAAAATAGTAGCATAATTATATATTACATATATATGGCACCAATATACCGGCACACCGGTAGATTTTTTAACGATGTACCTATCGGCTAATCGGTTTATTTTAAAAATATCGGATTCCCGATGTATCGGTATATTTTTATACACCGCACATCCCTAGTTCATACCCACTCAGCACGCAATTCTCTTTCAGGATAAGCAAAATAAATGAACGTATTTTTTACTGCTTGGCCTGTTAAACGGGCTCTTTTAATAATTTACTCCATTGTGCCCCGTGCCCTTACAAAAACCTCTTCCGCTTTTCTCTTTGCACTTTCTTCACACTAACACCCTCTCATCCTCATTAGAGCATCTTCCACTACATTCGTTCAAGACTTTAGTGGTCTCCCTCTTCCTTTAACACCGTTCACTCTGCTGAATATTACAAGATTATTTTTAATGGTGATCATTATCATTCTACCGGATGTTTATATTTATTCAATATACAGGGTGATTCAAAAAGGACTTTACATTACAACTTTGAAAATTCATATAAAATTATTCCAAATAGGTACATAGCTCGTTTTAGTGTTGTTTTAAAGAAAAACACATCAAGTTTTGATTCGCGTAGTCCGCTAGTGCCTAATTGCGCCGCATAAGCCGCACAAGCGCTAGCGGTAGTTACGTTAAAGATGGCTGCCTTCACTGCACCCGAGCGTCTGGAGCGAGCGAGCTTCTGGGAAGAAATCGTCTACCGATGGGATGTCTTCAGGATAACCAACGGAAGCCACATAGAACAGTTAAACAAACTTGAAGTTGTTTCCGTTAAAACAACACCAAAACCAGCTCTGTACCTTGTTTCATTAAATTTATATGAATTTTCAAAGTTGTAAAGTTCTTTTCAAAACACCCTGTAGTTAAAAATGATTTTATCCAATGATGTTTTTAATTATTTGAAATGATTTTACCCAAGGCTTAATCGTATTTTCAAAGAATTTACAGAGGAAAAATTCCTTTCTTTTAGAACATTTTCAAACTCTATTTATACCAATATTTGTTTTATAGGTTGGTATGTATGTTCAAACATCACTTCCAAGCGCCTAAAGCGATTAACTTGAAACACTGGACCCGTGTGTATGAGAACACTGAGACAAACATGATCTATATCAGAAAGGCCAAAGGTCCTCAGGATCTTCCGCTAGCCTTATTTTATCCAAATTCTACTTCCATTAGAAAAAATTACAGGGTATAGGTATATTTTTTTTATTTTTTCATTACTCGCACTGGTGATATGGGCGTAAAATGTTTTGTACTTGGAGAACAAAGTTTGCTCTTGCGTTTCATTTTCGCATACGCTTTTTTATTCCCCAAAATTTGAGTTTTTGCCTGAAAAATCATAAATATTTGCACTACTTAATCAGTAGATTTTTTATTTACTTGAAAACCGCAGCATATGCTTGGAATCGGAACTTATCCCCGAGGCACTTGAGTTCGCCCCATTTTAAATAGTCAATATACCAGATTTAATATTGAGATTTTATTCGGGATATTTCTCACCCCAACATATATGGTTAAAGAGGCCTATGGCCGGAGTGTCTCCGTTGAATGGCTTCGACGTTTCGTAGATCACCTTCCAGAAACGTTAATCCTTTTGGACGGGAGGCAGAGATTCGACGACAGGCGGAAGTGGTCGAAAGAGAAGGGACGGGTGAAGGAGAAAGATGGAATTTTCCCTCACGGCCCTACTCATCTTGAGGAGTTTTTTCCGGTCAGTGGTGAGTGCTCGTACTCTATCGACCGCGTGCTGCTTAATGGTAAATCTAGCTATGGTAAATCTATGCTAGCCCGTCGAATCGGTGGTGGTGGTTAGCCCCACACGCAGACGTCCACCATTAGCAGGCAAAAGCCGTTACCAGGCACGCCACTGGGAGGCTGGTGGTCAGGCTTTCGTACCCTTATTAATATAACTCCCTAATACTTGAATCCTTATCTGTTACCTAGTCCTAGCAGCACCCCGTGCATGTTTTCTACATAAGTCTTGAGTCTCTGTCCATTTGTGTAGTTGCAAAATACATATATATTAACGGTCCCTCTCTATTGTGAAAATATCTGTAGTGTAATAGTGCATGCTTGTGAGGCTTCATCTCGGGAAAAGCATTAGCGATTTATGCTAATGCATAATTAGTCGTAGTTACACTAACTTTAGGGTATAGTATAATGCATGTTGGTGAATACTCACCCCCTACCACACACCCCTGAGGTGGCTTTCAGGGTATTTTGTACATATAGATAAATGTGGATATCTCGTGGAGTAAACATATTCGAGAAATTACCGGTAAAGCTAATCGTAAATTGGGATTCATTAAAAGAGTAATCGGCAAGTGTGACGATAAAGTTCATTAGACCCCACTTTGAATATACTGCCAGTATTTGGTATCCTTATGAGATAGGCTTGGAAACTGATTTAGAACACTTGCAGCAAAGATCAGCAAGATACGTTAAAGGCCGTTATGATAATATCGCTAGTGTTACTGACCTTTTGCAGCAACTGGGATGGGAAACGCTTTCAGTCTGTCGATTAAAATTTAGACTCAATCTATTATGTACGTTCCAAACCGGTCTATTCTCTGATGACGTTGATAATATTGTACGAAATCCGACATACTACGGTAGATCAGATCATGAGAAAAAAATTAGGGAACTAGACTGCAGAACGGACCAATTTAAAATGTAATTTTTCCCACTAACGATAAGGGAATATAACAGCGGCCAATGAGACTTTTACCTAGGTTTTGCGATAGAAAGTGTTGCTCTTAGTAGTAGTAGTACTCCGTAATACTTGAATCCTTATCTGTTACCTAGTACTAGAAGCACGCCGTGCATGTTTTCTACAAAAGTCTTGAGTCTCTGTCCATTTACGTTGCAAAATACATATATACTAACGGGGCCTCTCCATTGTGATAACATCTGTAGTGTAGTAGTGCATACTTGTGAGGCTTTGCCTCCTGACACGCATTGGAGATTTATGCTAATGAATAATTAGCCGTAGTTACACTAACCTTAGGATATAGTGTATTGCATGTTGGTGACTACTCACCCCCTGCCACACACCCCTGAGGTGGCTTGAAGGGTATTTTAATGGATGTAGATATAGAAGACAAAGACGACAGTGCGACGTGCGCATTTCTCGGATATTTCGTTGCTGAGAAAAAGTTATGTCACATTACTAACAACAACTCATGTCAAAATAAAGTTGTAGAATTAAACGTTTGGAATCGAAAGTATAAAAGTACGGTCTAGCCGTGGTTATAATATAACGCTGATATATATTTATTGGTTTTGGTTTTAGAAGCCCGTCAACTCGGTGTTTGCGCGGAGAGTGCCGAAATACGGGTACTTTTTCTCTTCTCATTTAAAGAACACACCTTTAAAAATTGAATAAAAAATATTCATTGCATATGCTCAACGCAGATTAAAATAAGCTACATTTTTTATTTGAAAACTACATTGTAATCGGACGAGTCGTTACTTCAAACTCGGGTATATATACTTTTGAAACGGACAGTAGGGCGTTCACCGGAAGCCAACCCATACCGATCTGTACCTTAACGCACAGAGCCACCACCATCAACCTTGTTTCACAGAGCCAAGTCCATAGCTGATAAGGAGAGTATTCCAGTCGAGTTGACCCATCTAAAAAGAGACATTTTTACAGAATGGCTATGGGAAACAACAAATTTTAAAAATACTTAATAAATCCTTTTCGACACAAGAGAGCAGCACAGGGGAATCGTCTGAAAAACCGTTGGCTGAAGCTCTCCTCCCTAATATCTCCACCATTCCAGGAAAGATTCTCCGTATTCTCCAGTGCCATAATATTAAAACTATCCACCTACCACCACCTAAATTAAGGGATCAACTGGTGAAGGCAAATCCCATCGGCCTCTAGACGCCAGAAGTCTATCAAATTCACCGTGAATGCGGTAAGGTCTATGTGGGAGAGACCGGCCGAACGATTGTTTGAAATTCGTATGTTATTATTAGCTTGAATTATCTGTGTATATATTTCGTATCAATATTTCCCAAACAATGTTGCTGATACCTTTGTTTTCGTGTGCCTATCCGCCAGTGTATGGAGAATGGAGTTCAGTTATTTATACCATAATTTCATAATTTTAACAATTATTGCCTTAAAATCTTCGTTCTTGGTAGATATTTCCCGTGCTTGTTAATCGAACACTAATTAGATGCACTTAATTTTTTGTAAATAATGAGTGATCGCTTACATGTCGCTTGTAGTTTTGACTGTATTTAAATTTTCGTGGGATGTACAGTAGGGCGGATCGGAAAAATCGATTTTTCGCGGAGAAACTTGGCCTTCTGGAAAAAGTTGTCAAAGTGACTCAAAATAATGCTAGAAAAATTTGGGACCTCTAGGTCAACCCTTGACCCTCGCGCCGTGGCCATTTATGGGGAGGGGGGCTGAAAATGGAAAAATTCACGTTTTTATAGCGGTTCCCCATAGATTTTGACAAGTTGCGATCTTTAAGGGCAAATATGTCGTCCATTTGGACGTATCTGCAGCCGTTAAGCCACAAATTGTCTCTTTTGAGTTCGCGGCCGCGCGTAATTATGCAACGCCCACGCAGCGTCGAGACGCGTCGCAGCGCAACGGTCAGCAGGCCGCTCGCGCCTCCTGCCGGCTCGCGTCTCCTGCCCGCTCGCACAGCAAATGTGATCATGCATGCGTCTTCCATCGTTGGTCTAACTAATATTAGGTAATTAAACAATTTCCACGGAAGAGCAATTACGGAAGAATTATTTGAAATTAATATAATACACCGTCATCATTCAGGGAGTTGAAAAGAATTCCTTAATTATTCAGGATTTATCCTACTTTTACAATTCTTTTTCAGCAAGGAGAAAGAATGCAAAAATACTTACCAGAGCTCACCACGTCGAGGTAACTGCACTATGAGCTGCCCCGCCCACTCAAATAAAATTGAGGAACGCATTTCCTTAATGAGATTAGAAGCTATCTGAAAAATAGGCAAGTGGTCATTTTGTAGAACAATCGGTTTTTTTGAGTGTAAGTATTCGTCTTTAAAAATTATTTTCATTGAACACTAAAGGTCATTATTGATTTATTTATTTTTAAAGTTATGCATATAAATGTGAAACTTACACCATCACAACATCTCAACATGTGAGTCACCTGATCCTGATTGATGCATAATGGGGCTGTGGATAGGAGTGATATGATGATTAGCTCCATTGAATGTGTAAGAAAATCGAGAAAGTGGTATAGAAAACTATTTTGTCATATGTTGGACATTTCACTTCTCAACGCATATACGTTGTATAGCATTAACACGAAGAGGAAAATTCCACTGTCACTGTTTAAACTCAGTGTTGTGAGAGAACTTCTTAAAACATTTTGGAGGGAGAGGAAGAAGGCTGTAGGAGAAGATCATCTGAAGAAATGCCTTTCAGATTAACGGAAAGACATTCCATTGACGTAGTTCCTGAAGGAAAAAGGAAATGGTGTGTTTTATGTAAAAAGAATAATAAGAGACGAGAATCCAGGTATTGCTGCCCTGATTGTGATGTGGGGTTGTGTGTAACTCCCTGCTTTAAAAACTATCACATACACAAGAATTTTTAACATTTGGAAAAGCCTTACTTTTTTGTATTTTTGCATCAGCATAAGAATAATTAAATGCATTGTTAGTATTATCATTGTTCTTATTTGCAAATTACTTTTTCTTCCAGCTTAAAAATCAGGTGGAAATAAAATATGGCGTTATGCAACCCGTAACACGCGTAAAAGTTGTAATCCGCAATAGTTCGTTAAAATAAAAAGTTAATAATTTTTTTATAATCTTCTGCAAAAAAAACTACCTAACATAGAAGGAGATACAAAAAAAGTGTTAGGTTCGTAAACCAATGGAGGGGCGCTCCATTTCTCCAAAAGTTCGTAATGGAGGGGCGCTCATTTCTTTTGTAGTTGGCCTGTGTGCACTACGTGGTGTATCTGTATCCCTGTTCCGGAGGTTCGACGATTGTCTTCCTCCACTTGCTCGCATGCCGCTCACAGGGAATGATCTACCAAAATTGTATCCTCCAGTATCCAATATATATTTCTTCATCGGGATTAAGTTCATTCATTTAACCATACTATATTGTATCCCAACATTGGCCCAGGCTGCAGTATTTTAGAATTTGAAGAACTTTTCTCCCGACCACGTTTTTTTGATGTCCTGAGCTGTCTACGAGGAACATCACTATGAACGTCTCAGGTTACTCACGTGTGGAAGCATTGAAGAAGGAAAACTACGACACATGGCGTATGCAGGTGGAAGCCCTACTGATCCGGAATGAACTTTGGCAGTACGTCACAGGGGAGAATCCGAAGCCGGAAGGAACGGATTCGAAATCGGTGGAGGCACTGGAAACATAGAGGAATATGGATCAGAAAGCAAGGTCAGATCTAATCTTATGTATTGATCCCTCTGAACTAAAGCAAATAAAGGGCTGTGAGACTTCTAATTAAATTTGGCTCAAGCTGGAATCAATTTACGCCTCCAAGGGGCCTGCCAGAAAGGCGATGCTATTGAAGCAGCTTACTCTGCAGAAAATGCAAGAGGGTGATAATGTTCGAGACCATATGCTCAGATTTTTTGACGCGGTGGATAAACTTTCATCGATGTCTGTTGAAATCAATCGCGACTTACTTGCCATTATGTTGCTGTACAGTCTACCGAGCTCCTATGAAAATTTCAGATGTTCCATTGAATCACGTGATCATCTTCCCGATCCAGAGTCGCTGAAGGTAAAAATTCTTGAAGAAACGGAGTCCCGGATGCAGAAATTCCAAGGCAACGCAACGGCTGGTGCTCTGATCGCGCGAACGTCGAGGAAACAAGTGACGAGAGCCCCAAACCCGAGAGACAAGGACGTGGAGGTGCCGAGGATGCAGAGAAAATTCCCGTACCGTTGTTACCGATGCAAGAGGACTGGTCATAAAGCTTTGGACTGTAAATGGAAGTATGAGGAAGATAAATCGAAGTTAGGAAAATCTTATCTTTCTTATTATGCTGAGACACATGTGGCACACCCCTCATACGGTGCAAGTAATGACTTTGAGAGAAGTAATTGGTGCTTGGACAGTGGTTGTACGTCTCATATTTGCAATAGTTCAACTGACTTAATTGCTATATTTCTTCATCGGGATTAAGTTCATTCATTTAACCATACAATATTGTATCCCTACAAAATGTATACAGCAGTGGGTGAATATTTTCATGTTTATAATTCAGCATTGAGAGCATGTAAAACTGAGAAAGTATTTAGCAAATAATAAAGGGTTAGTAACGGCCAAATTTGTCTCAAATGCGTCATTCATACAGCATGGTCCTGATGATGGCGAACAAGTCGTTCGTTGAAACGTTGGCGGAAATGAAGCCTATTCACACCTGGCGTGAAATCCGAGAAAAAGTTATATATCAGATTCATCGGGAATAACTCAAATCATTTGACAGAATTTCAAGTTTCAATTTACAGGAGATATAATTTGATTACGACCTTGATTGGAATGTCAATGTGACAAAGTTGATGGCTGCTTAGGTGATGATTGCAGGCAAGGGTTACCTTTTTCAGGGACACTATCCCTCTTGCGGGTGCTTGCTTGGTTGCATCAATTCTTTTAATTCACCAGTGCTTTGCATGTTAACTTTCCTTAAAGAGTCCTGATTAGCTGATAACAACAGGTTAAGTGTGCTACCTGATCATTTTGACCAACAAAAAAGGAGGAATCAGGCGAGATGTTGAGGAATATGAATTGTATCGAAACCCGGGTCGATTAAAACATTTTATCGGTGGAAAATTTCATCGTCATAGTTCTTATTATGATAATTTTGAATTTTGCAGACTTCAAAAATAAATAGAAATTTGTTATTCTATGATACTTTTTTTAAAAAATTTTTGAATTTCAGAGAAAACTTTACATTTTAATTTCCTTTACATCTCTTTGGTTACAGAAACATTAGCTATGTCAATGTACACTCTATGCTACGGCATAAAGAGAGCACTATTACCCACTGAGGTATGTCATGTCATACTTCAATTGTCATAGAAACCACTCAAATCCCTGTGTTACAAGTGCATTAATAACTACATTGGAAGCACCACCGCAACTAAACTTGAGGCGGAAGAAGTCCAACGGACAACAAGCGCAGAGTAGCCCAGGCTAAGAAGGTGTTCATCATGAAAAGACATCAGCTATTCTCGAAGAGAGTAGGTAGTACTAATAATGAGGAAACAGTATGTGAAAATATTCGAGTGGATTGTGGCAATCTATGGATGGGACACATGGACCAATGGGAAAGCAGATCAGAAAGATTAGAAGCCTTCGCATCCCGGAGTTGGAGACGGATGTAGTAGATGATATGAACGGAGAAAATAAGAAGTGTACTGAAAATATGAAGAGGAAAAGATTATATGAAACACTATTCCGAAAAGAAGAACCAGATTGATTTCACTAAATTCACCTTTTTTCAAATTTTGACTGAATAAGGGCCACGTCAAATAACCCGATGCATTATTCATTATAGTTTTTTATTTTCCACTTCTTTCCTGTTATATTCATGAATTCTTCATCCTTCTCATGTGTTTTCTCCTTCTCTTTTCCGTCCACGTATAATTTCATTTTTCTTTTCATTCTTTCAGGAAATACTTTCAGTTTCGTATTAATGTTCTAAATTTAGTATTGACGTGTTATACGTCTTCCGTTACCCTCACCCCTGTTCTTCTTAATCCCTTGGACCCACCGGTTGCCATTTTTACTCTTTGTTATGACGAGTAAAAATTCTTATCGTCTAATTCTGCTATTGTTCTTCCTCATTTCATGGCGGAAGTACCTTTCTCTCCTTATTCTAGTCAGAGTTGACATTTTTCCATTTTTTCTTCATTCATCGAGTGGGATTCTTCACTCTTCCTGTTTCTGGACTCACCTTCCTGTATTTCCGTTGGAACCAGGATTTTTCTCAGAACTTTTATTTCCTTCATCTCTATCCCTCCTATTTCTTCTGATGCAATTGAGGACACACATTTGGTGACGTATAAACTTTTTAGCTTGATTAACGTGTTTAAGTCCTATTTTGGTTTGTTTGTTAACGTTTTTCTTATCTTAGGTATCCCTATTCAATCGGTATGCTATTTCCATTTTGCTTGCTCTTGCTTTCTTTACTTCTCTGTCTTAGTCCATGGATTTCAATCATTTCACATATTTTCATACGAAGTCAAGACTGAAAAAATCAAATGTATTTCACCTATGTATCTGTACCAACATCGATTCTTCCCCGTTCTGTTGATAACTATTTATGTGAGTTTTCTATTTATGTAATGAATCTTATTATCCCCAAAGCTATTTGAAGTAGAATTTTCTCTGCGATTTCTTTCTGAAGAATTTTTTGTATGAATTCTTACTCTATATTTTCTAAGAAAATCGCCACATCAACCTCTCAGGCAAAAACAATTAATATCAGTCCCTTTTAATTTCGACCTTAGCCTGATATTGTGATGAAGTCCCCTTTCTTTGAGTTCCTCCTATCTCACACTCTCATCAAGTATCTTTTCCGGGACACAAGGTTTTGGAAAGAAGCATGAAAAGTCCGTCTCGATGTCCGATCCCAGTCTTAATATTGAATTCCTTCGAGATCTCTCACAGGAATTTCACTTTGGACTTCTTGTTTGTGAGAGTTCATTTGCTTTTGCTGATTGTCTTTGACGCAACTCCGAATTCTTCTAGGGAGTTAAACAGGGAAACACTATCTAATGAGTCATATGCTTTCTCAAAAACCACTAAAATGATATCTTATTTTTTAGAAAACCTTGGTTTTTGTTAGTAGTATTTTTGTTTAACGTGCTTCGACGGCTAAGGTCATTTCGCATTTATACTGTCTGCTACACAGCAGACAGAGACAAAAGCACTCGGACGAATCGGAGGATCACCCGTATCCAAACTCGAGCCGAGCCCAACGATGCTTAACTTCGGTGACTGATCGGGAACCGGTGTTTCCATCGTGGCAGGCTGTTGCCCCAAGTAACGACGGATATTCATTTTTTGTTTGTTTTTTTTTATTTTGTTCCATGCTGTTCTATCTCGTATTATTGTTTTCAATTTTAATACACTTCTGCCTATTGTAGGATGCACCTGTCCTGAAGCCACATTGGCACTCTCGCATTTGTTTGTCCACTGCGTTTTCTATCCTGATTTGTAGAGCGTTGGTTGAGATACTGTATATTACTGCCAGAAGGGAGATTCCTCTGTAATTATTTACATAAGTTTTGTCACCTCTCTTATGCAGTAAGTGTTTCTGTGTCCGGCCCTTAGCGTTACTTTCAGTTCGCCAAATTCCTTTCCATAGGTATGTCTCTCAATTGCTGTATTGATCGATCACCACGGATTATTTTCCACTATTCCACCACCATCTGATCTCCTGCGGCTTTGTCGTCTTTAAGGTTTCTGATGATTTATCTATACATTTTTTATCATGTAGATCCCGGTCTATATTTTTCATATGTACTTACTTACTTCCTCGGTACTACAGCCCGATTTGGGCTTTGGCTTGCCTAAGAAGCTTCTACATGGAAATATGGATGGAAAGAGAAGAAGACGAAGACCAAGGAAAAGATGGATGCAGGATTTGGAGGAAGATATATATAGGTTATGAGGATTTTTCATATGTGGTTCATTGAATTTAAATCTTTATTCAGGATCTTCCTGTAAGTTCAACAGCTTTTCTAATTATACTGTTTAAATTTCGCAATTTTCCACTTACTTTATTCCAAACAGTCACCCTTCTCACTTTTAAATACGTGACTAGGAATTTGAAATCTTATTTCCTCTTAGAATATTTTGAAACAATTTCACTAATTGTTTTTTATGATATCAAATATAATTTGGATAAATCCTAATTTTATACTTCCCTCTAACAACTCTTACAATTTTGGAAGATCTCTTGCAATCATTACCTTGTATGTTTGTAAGTTCTTTCTGGAGAAAATAAATTTAGCGATAATAGAGGGAAAAGTCATTAGAGAACGGCCAAGGTATGACTACATATACTATACCAAATAAAGAGGAAGTTGAATGAGGAGAACTACAAGGAGGTATATGGGAACTCGCATGAGATAAGGGCAAGGATGGAGGGATACAGTCAATTGATCATAGGACTGAACGACCGAATTATGAAAAGGCATAACATCAATACGCACATTTTTTTATGGATTTTAGTAGCGCAAGCGACCCCTTCATTCTTTATAAATTTTTATAACCATAAATTATTTAACTGAAGATGACGCTTTTCCTTTTAAACCCTGGTGGTGTATTTCAATCGGGTTTTGATAAAGTGTCAGTGAAATAAACAAGAATGTTTTTATAATTATCAGGAATAAATTTAATACCATCCTTGTGATTTTCTCAACTTGCCAGTATTGTAAGTCCGAGGAACGCGGCTTGTCTGCGGGCACTGATCGATCGCCCGTTCGTCGTCGCTCTGCGCCGTAAGTGGACGATTGCATTGGGCGCGCAAGAGAGTTATAAGCGGGACGGGTTCACCGGTGCCTCTATCGTTCGGGCTCTCTTTCTCCAAAGGGTGCGAGGGCGATTCGAGGCACTGTCTGGGAACAGAGTGTTCACAGAGTCGTAGCTAGGGTCACCAGCGCCCCTGGCAAGGTTTGAATTTTGCGCCCCCCGCTATACTGACTATAACACTAGGTATCTAAAAATCAGAACGAATAAACTGTGGGGGCTCCCCACACAGTGTTTTGCTGCACTCGCTGGTCGTTTTCACGAAGTATGGCCTGCCGACACCGCCGGTTTGGTGCCAGCACGCCGCGCCTCCCGGCGGCTGCTTTGGTTGGCTTGTGCGTGCCTAAAAGTGGAAAAACACTATGAATCTAATAATCAGAACGAACAAATTGTGGGGACTCCCCACACAGTGTTTTGCCACGTTCGTTGGACGTTCTCACACAGTATGGCCAGCCGACACGACCGGTTTGGCACCGGCACGCCGCGCCGCCCGGCCGCTTTGGTTGGCGTGTGCCGGAGAGAGGAAAAACGGCCAAGGTTAATGAACGTATGAGTGTGGCAAAATATTAATTTGTGTGTAGTTTTTTTTCCTTTTATTTAGGGTCGGTACAAATTTGGTAGTCCGCGCAGCGTCTGTACCTAAGTAAGGTGGCTACAAAATGCATCTGACCCCAGTGGGGCGGCCTCTCACGTGATGGTGTCACGTAACAAAGAACACTATTGAGTAACAAAGCCCATACCGGGCTGTAGTGCCGAGGAAGTAAGTAAGTAAGTACTATTGAGTAAGGCCACGGAATACCATCTCAATTAAAAAGCCTTGAAATTATGAACAGTTCTCGTATGAA
The DNA here is from genome assembly GCA_963573305.1 of Pyrrhosoma nymphula. Taxonomy (NCBI): domain Eukaryota; kingdom Metazoa; phylum Arthropoda; class Insecta; order Odonata; family Coenagrionidae; genus Pyrrhosoma; species Pyrrhosoma nymphula. The sequence continues at coordinate 151,973,730 of OY754333.1, read as the reverse complement.
GATTAATCCTGGCTACTACTGGCAACTACAATAATCCATACGATATATCGCAATTCCGTCAAACCCTTGGTTAGGACTATGCTGAGGGCGGGAAAGCTAGATAATATAAGCAAGAAATGGAGAGGGTGGGTGTAGACATCATGGGTCTGGGCGAAGTAAGACGGAAAGATAGCGGGGGCTAGGTACTGGAGCGATGGCTATAGAGTGATACATAGCGGAGGGAATGAAAGCCAAGGCGGGGTAGCATTCGTAATGAACGGGAAACTTGGTGGAAAAGTATTGTATTGCAGAACAGGTGAGTACTAGGATGAAAGCCGTTGAACGAAAGGCAGATACAACGAATTTAGTTACAATCCACGTCAATATACCCACCTTTCATCATATAGAAGAGGTAGATGGTGTATACAATCAGCTTGAGGAAATAATTGTTAGTAGGTATACATAGGAGTGAGCACCTGGTAGTAATGGGGGATTGGAACGCCGTGGTGGGTGAAGGAAGAGATGGGCGGGAGGTGGGCGATTACGGGCTGGGAAGGAGAAATGACCGCGGCGAAAAAGCTGTGGAGTTTTGCCGCAGTAATAAACTAGTAATTACAAATATATGTTTAAGACATCCTCTTCGACGTAGGAACTTACACTTAAGCCTGTTTCATACGATACTTGATCCAGCACAAGTTCGAGGATACTCGCTAGTATATTAACTTTCCAGTATCGTGTGATATAGAACCAGCATGCTGGCTAGCCAGTATAATCGCTATCATACTTGCTGAGCTACTTGATTTCATAATTGATGCGATACTAATTTGCTGCTAGCTCCCAGTAGGATGTATGTAGCCGTCGACCAATCACGTTAGCATTTACAGTCGCAGTGCGATCTTCACTTTTTTTAAATCAGCGCCTCACTTATTCGTGGGTGTTACGCACTCTTTGGTGGTGAAGTCAATGTGAAGTGAAAATGTCTCGACAATCCCTGCTATTACTGCAGCAGCAGACGAAAGTCGCCTTCTTTCATGGAAATCTTCCATTTTATTTTAGAAGTTCGCAACAGTGGACGAGAGTACCGCTTCATCGCAAGCACAAGTTCAATGATCGTGTGAAACCTTCTTATCACGGTTTCTATCATAGTACTGGGTTCCGTCCTCGATATCAAGTACCAGCTAGCATACTGGGTCTTGTGCTGGATCAATCATCGTTTGAAACGGGCTTTAGAAGATACCGGGAGACACAAATAGGTTCCCGATAGATTATATTATGGTTCGTCATAGGTACAGCAATAGTGTTAAAAACTTGCATGCCTATATCTAGGAGCTGATGTAGACTCAGATCACAACTTATTAGCCATGAAATACTTCGTAAAACTCAAAAAGATAAGAAGGGGACGGAGGGTACGAATGTGGAATACGGTGGCATTAACTGGAATAATGAAGAAGAAGTATCGAGGGATGGTCAATAAAATCATGGGTGCGGATCATAGAGTGAGATCATTGGAAGATGGGACTGGGGAAGTTTGAAGAATGGAATGGAATGTATGTGCATGAAAATGCATGAATCTGTATGAATTGATATAAAATCCATTTTATATCGTATGTTGTGTTTCAATAATAATATACTTAAGTTACCTGCACTGA